>OZ017741.1:262504930-263104930 GCA_963969285.1 Odontomyia ornata
GAAAATATTCGCATTTTGTCGCCATTTACTCTTTTGATCTCAAAATCATTAATTTATTTTGGGCTACCTAAGCTGAACCATATCTTTGCCAGTTAGCCCAAATAGATTTATTGGTGAGACTTTTTCTTTCTTTTGATTTTAAGGTGAATGTATCATCAGGTTTAGTAAAACAATTTTTAGGATTTTTGTTACCTGTGGCTTTTTTGTAACTCGAGCTATTGAATAAAACGTGAACGGCAGAATTTAACGCTGGTTTGAAATTTGAGTCAGTCCAAAAAACAAATTTGTTAATTTTGACTGTGTGGCACTTCACGATTGTTTCCTTAAGCCTCACGCCAAATACTGCTGCTTGTAGTTCCAGCTTCGGTATAGTGTGGTACCGAGTGTGTGCACACGAACTTTTTCCTGCGACAAATGCTACTTTCCGTGTATTTAAACTTATCCCCCTTCAATACGCTACCGCAGCCATTGCCTCCTTGCTTGCGTCGACAAAGACGTGTAGATCCACCTGCGTCTTTTCAAAATCTAGGAAGTAGCATGGTGGTACTCTGAACTTGCTCACTATTGGCAGCTCCTCTATCCAAAGTTTCCAGCGAAGGTGTAAATCGTCAGTTAAAGTTTCGTCTCACTGCAATCCTGCTTTCCATACTGCTTGCATCAACACTTTGGCTAACACCAAAAAAAACTGAATGGATCGAAAACCGACATATTCACACCAAGCACTTCGCGTTTTGTGGGTTTTCTACGAAAGTTCAATATTTCTTTTGGCACTTTATGGAATTGCATTGAATTGAATTGAAATTAGAAACATCCGGCTGTGACAGCCAGTGAATGCCTAAGATTCTCTCCAATTCACCTTCTATGTTGACCGTTTCTCTTGAGTCACCAGCAGCGTTCCCAACAGCAGCTATAACTTTGTCCTAGCAAGGAAACTATGTTTCCTAATTCAAACCCACCAGCTCGGTGTATTTTGATGACGGCTTGTGTTACATTTATGGCATCGACTTCTGACTGGAAACAATCCACATAGTCATCAACATAATGTCTTTCTATGATTGCCTCTACTGCACGGGGAAAATTCTCTTCTAAATTTTTGAGCTGCTTCAGCGATAGTTAGTTCATTAGCGTAGCCTTTTCTTATATAATCATTGATTTTACTGCAATATTCGTTGGCGTATTGTGTATCTCGAAGCATTTTTCAGTCAACGCCTCCTAATCTTCGCATGGCCATTGAATAAGTATCTGGAAAAAGTGGAACAAACTCTTACCGAAGAAGTCCAGCCTCATATCTAGCATCGAGTCTCATCGTTGATACAGGGTCTGTATACCTGTCTGACTGAGCCTGACCCGCGCCGTCAAAGCGTCTGCTAACCGGTATCTGGTGCTGTAGTGGTGGTGGGGGTCTATGTAAAGGGAACCGGGCTGCAGCAGTTGCCTCCAAGCGCTTGGAGAGATAGCATCGAGCGAGAGCGGAGTGCGTGTTCAGTTATGTCGTCGGAGTGAAAAGGAGCGTACGATCGAGCAACGTGTTAGCATCAAATTTTGTGTCAAACGCAAGAAAACGGCCACGGAAACTCTTCAAATGATTCAAGAGGCTCACGGTGAGGATGCTCTGTCCAGAACTCAAGTGTTTCAGTGGCACAGAAATTTCTGGGAGGGCCGCGATGACGTCCATGACAAACGACGCGTCGGTCCTCCATCAACGAGTCACACTGACACAATTGTGCAAAAAGTGCGTGATGTGTTGAACAGTGATCGTCGTCTGAGCATTCGGGCTATCGCAGATGAGGTTGGAATTGATAAGATGACCGTTCGTAACATTATAAAGAACGATCTGGGTATGAGGAAGATTTGCGCGAAGCTGGTACCCAAACACCTGACTGATGAGCAAAAGGAGCGCCGTGTTGCTGTCGCTTCGGGAATCCTTGATCGACTGCAAACCGAACCATAGTTCTTACAGCCCGGATATGGCACCAGTGGACTTCTTTCTGTTCCCCAAGATCAAGAGACACCTTAAGGGGATGCGGTTCGGGACTCTGGAAAACGTTCAACGTGCTATGACGAGGGCTCTAGACAGCATCGAGGTTGCCGACCTCCAGGGAGCGTTCGGGGATTGGAAAATCCGGTATCAGCGTGTTTTCGACTCCAATGGGGACTACTTTGAAGATTTCTAAAGAAAAATTGTATATATTTCACCAATAAAAAATTTCATGAGGTCAGTCCGGTTACTTATTATTCAGACCCTGTAACTCCAAAATATTCAACGCTCCTTCGTGATCTTTTGAAGCAAATTTCTTTATATTCGGCATCAGACCAACATTTTCAGCACCAAAATAATCCGATATAAGCTTGTGCATCTCTGCTAACATGTCATCCGCTCTTCTATAATGTAGGACACGTCTTGTATATGAGTTGAGCTCTTTAATTTCTGTCGGTCCATACACCATCCAATCTAATCGGGTTTTCACTGCTATCGGTCCAGCGGGCAATGATGTACGTGGTGCTTCAACTGGTACAGTAAGAAAGGCGTGAGCCAGACGTAGAATTATTTGTGGTTGTATATCGCTATACTCCTGTATTGACAACCCTACGAGATGCTGACAATTCTTTTCATTTAACTCATTATACTTAAAAGTCTGCGTTGGCAATGCTAACTCCAATCACGTATAAACATTTTTCATATTACAAATGTTCGCGGCTTCGTCCACTCCGCTTATACGTATGTTCACTATCTCAGCTCGTTGCGACGTTGTTTGATTATTAATTCACTGCAAGTCTAACCGCTGTGCTACAATCAACATAACACAAAATAAGAAACGTCAAGTATCGTAGCGCGCACATAGTTCGCCTACATACGATTCGCGCTTATGTGATCTTGACAGATACGAAAAAGTGTCATTGTGGCAAAAGTAATTGAAGAAAATGGATGACTTCGAATTAATTTTGAATTTTTATGTATTTGACAATGCGTTATAATTTTGTATGATGAAAGTCGTCAACGGCGTAGAAGAAATATTAAATTAAATTTCAATACCAGAGTGGAATTGTGCTTAACAGGTGAGAACACCTGTTTTCTGCATAATTCCTCACAGCTGGATAAAATTTTACACACCCTTTCAAATGGCGAACAACAATGTATCATTGTCACTTAAAGTAAACAATGTATTTATCATACTGACATAATAAGTTCATTTGATTTCAACTTTTCATGTTGCGTATGTCATCCTTATGTCAAATGTACTCAATGCCCTATAAAATGTTCGAGTTCAACTTTTTTGACATTTGCTTTATGTCTGGTTATGTTGATTGTAGCTCAGCCTTAAAACATTTTGTTGTCCACGAATACCTAATCGTCGGGCAAAATTTTGGTCCATCATCGAGACGTTTGCCCCCATCATCAACAAATGCGTATGTGGTGAAAATTTCAAAGGGTCCATGTATCTTCACTGGCAGTACTTGGAACAAAATTTCCCCATTTCTTTCGTGACCGTCTGCATGTCGATTGCGACCTTCTGGAACTGGCGGCACTATAAGAGATGTGTGTGTTTCTGGTACCTGTTCGATCTCAATTTGTTTCTCTTGCTTAGTGTGAAGTAGCCAGTGGTGTAACCCCTGACATCTGTCGACTCCGCAGCGACGCCGCTGCCTGCAGTTATTCATCTGGTGGCCCTTCTTCAAGCAGGAAAACAAACTTGACTTTCTTTAACTTTTGCCCAGCCATTATCCACAGTTAGCTGCGAGAAAAATTTACAAAGTTATTTAACGTGGGACACTGCTGATCGCAGGCGCAACATTTTGTTTGCACTACGCTTACTCCGGCAAAGTGCTTTAAAGGGTTAGTAGGCTGCTTACGATGGTTTCTCGCTTGTGTCAGCAAGGATGATGTTGGCAGCGCATCCGACATCATATTTGCCAGGCGTCGCAAGCATTTAAGCCACTGACTAAACTCAAGCAACGTTGGTGGCCGCTCAATCAAAATACATTTTTCAGCCCCCTGCATTTGTCGCGAGATTGGCAGTTTTGCGACGAGCTCACTTAAAAATGTTGGATTGGCAAGGTGATGTTCGCCGTGAGCACTCTGTAAAAATGCTGCCATATTAACCATCTTGTTTGCAAATTCAATCAAAGCGTCCAGATTGCCTTAAAAAAATGGGGGCACAGCACGTATTGTCACAATTTGGCTTTTAATTAGTTGATTCGGCCTTCCAAAAGCTTCCCTTAGTGGTTTCCATAATTGCAGGGACATAACTGGAGCTGCAGAGTAAAGATTCAACAGTATCTCCAGCGCGGCCTCTTAGTGATTCATGTAAACGCATAATATTATATAGTTGCGAGTATTCAAACTAAGCAGTAGTCGTACCAAATGCTTCGGCAAACGTCTGCCATTCTTCAGTATAACCTGAAATGATGTATGATGCGTGGTCTTTGCAGGTTGAAAAATATTCATTCTTCGTCGAAACTTTTTTATAAATTCTTCATCACTGGGGTGCTCTTTCGATGGCTCGAAAAATTCCCCTGGAATGCGAAGCGCTTGTCCGAAGTCATTTCTGCTGGTGTTGCTTTTATATCATTTTTTCAGACGCTGTGAAGTCCTAGTGAAACGAGGGGTAGTTCCTTGTACCAATCATTAGATAATTTGGCTCTAAGTGATGATTTTAACGTCCTGTGCCATCTTTCGATAATGCCATTTGACTGCGGATGGTAGCTTGTCGTTCGCAGATGTAATACTCCTAAGATTCTGTTTAGCTAGCGAAACAATTCCGATTCGAACTGTCGTCCTTGATCCGTGGTTATCCTTGCGGGGATGCCGTAACGAGCCAAATATTAGTGCAGATGCGACACAATCCGCGGTTATACTGCTAATTGGAATTGCCTCTAGCCATCTTGAGAAACGGTCAATTACAGTTAAAATGTATGAGTAACCTCCTGATGGTGGAAGCGGGCCAACTTAATCAATATTTCTGTGTGCCAATCGCTCTGGGATTTCCTTATAAGCGTGTATAGGTGATTGATTGAGTATGGCGGTGCACTTTGGTCCTTTCGCAAGAGATGCAATTTTGCACGGTTTTTGCTATCGCGGTATAGATTCGGCCAAACAAAACGCTCTTTTATAAAGCGGCTCTTATTCTGGGAAAGGATAAATTGTGAATTTTGGCCAAAACCTTTAAACGAAAGGTTTTGGTTATGAAAGGTCTAGCTTTCATACTTTTTCGCAGTAGAGCTTAATGTCTGAATAATGAAGTGAGATGTGTTTAAGCTGCAAAAAAGTTGTGTTTGAATGCAAGATATTTTGTAGTTCATCATCAATTTCTTGATCTCTACCTATCGCTTCGAACTGAATTTCGGCGGAATTGAATGATTGAATTAATCCGTGATAGAAGATCGGGGATGATATTTTGACGGCCGGAAATGTAGCGAATATCGGATGAAAACCGTTTTATGTAGTCTAATTGCTGAGCTTGTTGAGGTAATGTGCTTTTTTTTCTGAGGATTATTTAATTTCCTCGAGAAAAAGCCAAACGTCTACATCTTTCGTTTTCAATTTGGTACAGAACCGCACCGATTGCTGCGTCTCATGCATCAGTTTCTAGCGCAATGGGTGATGGTTTGGATAGATGAACTAGCAGTGTTGCATTGGCTAGCGTTTTCTTGTATTCTTCGAATGCATTAGATGCGTCTTCAGTCCAAGCGATAACAGAATTGTCATTTTTAAGGTTGCCTTTGATAAGACATTTCAGTTTGTCTTGAATAGTTGCAGCGTTTGGAATGAAATGCCTATAGAAATTTATCATTGCTATAAATCTCAGGAGTTGTTTTGCAACAAGAGGTTTTCGAAATGGGTTATGGCTTCTACTTTACCAGGTAATGGTTTAATACCTTGGGGTGTGACTAAGTGACCCAAGAACTTCAGTTCATTTTGTGCGAATTTGCACTTGCCCGGATTTATTTTTAGTCCATGTTGTGAAAGTCGATCCAAAACGATTCTAACATGCTCTTGATGTTGCTCGATATTCTGACTTGCGATGAAAATATCATCTATGTATGGTATGAAAAAACCATACATAGATGTACTTCATCGATTAGCCGTTGAAATGTCTACACTGCATTTTTGAGACCAAATGTCATAAATCCAAACTCAAATATCGCACGGTTCAACCAAAACCTGATTAAAAGCTTTTTTTAAATCAATCTTGCTGAAAATATTTTTGCCATGGTAAATGCATAGAAAATCATGTATGTGCGATATTGGGTACTTGTCTGGTACTGTAATAAAATTGAGTTGCCGATAATCGCCACATGGTCGCCAAGCACCATCAGGTTTTTTGACCATATGAAAAAATGTTGCCCAATTGCTCTTTGATGGACGGCATATGCCCCTCGATATCAAGTCATTAAACTCTGTTTTAGTCGCGGCAAGTTTGTCGGGAGACAATCTTTTTGCTCTTGATGCGACTGGTGTACCTTTGGTTACAATGCAATGTGTTGTGACCATTGTTTTAATTTTTTTCCATCGGTACCACATGTTCATGCAGCATTTGCTTATAGCCTCGTAATATTTTTACGAATGGATCCTTAGAAGTAGTAAGCATTACTGGACGTGCTGAAGATTTGATGATTATGCCTATGCTGTTAAGTTTAGTTGATGTATCTACTAGCACTCGTTTTGGTAAGTCTACTCCAAGGCCGTAATACTTCAAAAAATCTGTCCCAATTAGCAGTGTGTTAACATCAGCGACAATAAAAGTCCAGTCAAAAGTGCGGCGTAAGTTGAGTGTAACGGTAAGTTTTCCCTGGCCGTATGTATTTATCACTGTTCCATTAGCAGCATACAGTCGTTTATACTTGGCATTACTGGCATCGTACTGTTTTGATTCTAGTGTTAATGGGATGATGGATACATCCGCACCCGTATCTATAAGAAATCTACGTTTAGTAAGGGTATCGTATATAAAAAGGCGTGGTGTGAATGCGCCAAGTTCGTCCGCCTCGAAACAAACTTTGTGCTTTAGTTTTCCGAATTGTTGAATTGGTAAGGCGGCACACTTTTGGTTGAATTCTACCCGAACTTATGACGATACCAGCAGTTCTTGTATTTGGGCTTGCTAGCGCCGCGGCGAAGTTTATCCGAACTGGACGATGGTTGATTACGCTGTCTTGCGTGACGCAGCTTCTGTATTTCTACTCCTAGTTTCTCAATTTGCCTTTGAAATGATCGGGTATTTTCGTCAGAGGGTGTACGGTTTGCAGTTGCATAAACCTGCTGGACATCAGTGGATTCCCAAATTTTGTCGGCAATTTACGCTAAACCAAGCAATGGTTCCGATGATACAGCTTCGGGCAAATTCTGTAGTCATAGAGTTTTTAGGATATTGCTGACAGCTGCTGATACTAATTGTCTCATTTCAGACAGTAAAAATGAAGGTTTTCTTTCACTCAATTGCATTTGCGACAGTAATTTTCTTAGCTTATCTTAGCTATCAGCAACTTATTCAATGAATCTTGCTTTCAAGACGAGAAATTTATCATCTGTTGGCGGATTTTTAATGGTATCGAAAGCTTCGCATACGATTTTCACCGGTAGTTGACTAACTACATGATGAAATTTGTGTAATTTTAGCTACTGTGAATTGTGACTCAATTTGATAAAATTACAGCTCGGGAATAGCCGTGAAAAATTCCGGGAGCTTTAAATGCAAAGTGGCTGCTGGGGCTCCACAGGTGTATCACTCTTTGGATCGTTGGGACGATTTTCTGACGTTCCATATGCCTCGTTGTGTATTTTTGGTAGCATACTTAATTATGCGCACTCTTCGTATTGTAAAATAAAAACTCACAATTATGTTTTCTAATTTCGATGTAATTTGAGTTTATTCTCGCGTGTACGTTCTGATTGCGTCTTTTTTTACTCCAACCGGATTTTTTTATTGTCGCTGCTGTTAGTGCTATGATTTGGTTATATTTGCTTTTAGTGCAGTGGAATAAACTGTACAATTTAGTTAAGTGGACTCGTAACCTTTCTGGCAAATATTGACAAGTAGAAATAAAAATATAAATTAATTAAAATGTAAAAAATGAAATTAATTTGTAGTCGCAACAAACTCAAAAGTTAAGCTTCGCATTTCATATTTCGCGTAGTGTAATGGTTAGAGCACTCGCTGCTTAACCCGAAGTACTCTAGTTCGAATCCTGTTGGAGACAACTAGATTTATTGGAGGGATTCTTCGAACTGACTATAAGCCCGTTCAGTTGTGATAAGTACTGGTTTAAAATCAGAACGTATCGCAGCTGGTTGGACGGACATACGGCCAAAAGCGCGGTGTTGACCATATCACCTTATCGAGTGCCGATACCTTCGATCAAGATAATAAGATACTCTTAACTATGTCCAAGCGAAGGCCCGAAAGGGGCTGCAGTGCTACGGTAAAAAAAACTTCGCATTTCGCTCAAATCAAACACGGGGCTTCGGTCACTATAAATTTAATTAAAATAAGTTTATCTATGGGACCCCAGGCCAACAAAGCGAATTAGTCCGAAGCTCTCCTTTTGTCTATTTCTATTCTATGTTTGAAAGTATTGCATCAAATCCAACAGGGTGTTTTTATTTGCACAAGGTTTCCTGTCTTTTCAAATGATCGAATGATCTATGATGGGATTGGGCGAAAATAACAATAGATTAAATTGGTATACTGAGGTTTATTTATAATCTAGTTAGCACAGAAAAACAGTTGACACAAGAGTGAGTATTATTCGACCGAACAGAATGACATAATCAAGGCATTGACAGTAGCTCCAACTAGTGAGCTATTTGATAACTATGACAATTTACATTGTTTGGTTTAGTTCTTACACCTGCCCTTAAACTAAACAATCTATAATCCAAGATTTATTACATTATTAAAATGTTTATCTTTACTTAGACATATAGTTAGGACATCTGCTGGCATATTTTCAGTAGATAAGTCTTTAAACATTATAATTTTATTTTCTACAATTTGTCGTACAAAATGATGTTTAATATCAATGTGTTTACTACGGCTATGATTAACATGACTTTTACAAATGTTTTGTGCTGACTGACTGTCATTGAACAGAGTTACTGATAAATATTTACCTAAACATTCATAAAGAAAGCTTCTAAGAAATTTAGCCTCCTTTGCTCCTTCACACAATGCCATATATTCAGCTTCGGTGCTTGATAGGGCCACAGTTCTTTGTTTTCGGCTTTCCCATGACGCTGCTGAATTTCCCAATTTAAATACATAACCAGTATATGAGCGACGGTCTAGCTGATTAGAAGCCCAATCCGCATCTACATATCCTGTAACACTTAATGAGGATTTTTCATATACTATGTTATAATTAATAGTCCCTTTTAAATATCGCATTACACGTTTGGCTGCTTTCCAGTGTGTATCAAAATGGCAATTATTAAATTGGCTGAGTAGGCTTGCTGCATGCGTAATATCTGGTCTAGTACAAACGGCTATGTACATACATCCCACGAGACTTCTATGCTTGGAATCCATATCAGTTTGGTCTCCTTTCTCAAGCTTTATGCCACATTCCAGAAGTGTACTTACAGGCTTACAATTAGTCATATTAATTGATCTAATACCTTCTGTATATAGTTTTTCTGATCCAATGTAATTTGATTTTGTCTTTGATTTAATCTCATTCCTAATACATGTGTAGCCCGGCCAAGATCTTTTGTTTCAAATCTTTTCATCAGTTTCTCCTTGAGCGCTTTCTTTTCTGGTGTATCTTTACTTATAATTAAAATGTCATCGACATATAAAGCTAATATAATTATATTTCCTGAGTTGTCTGATTTAATGTAAACATAAGGCTCACTGAGTGTTTTTCTAAACTGAAGATCTGTCAAGGCATTATCTATCTTGTCATACCATGCCTTTGAGGCTTGCTTAAGCCCATATATAGCTTTATGGAGTTTAAATACATGGTTTTCTTTACCATTTATCTTGTATCTATTTGGCTGCTCCATGTAAACAGTCTCTTGCAAATCACCGTTTAAAAATGCTGTCTTTACATCCATGTGATCAATGTGTAAGTTTAGATTTACTGCCAGGGCGATCAATGTTCGTATAGTAGAATACCGTACCACAGGTGAGTAGGTTTCCTTGTAGTCAATTCCGTATTCCTGGGTATAACCTTTTGCTACAAGGCGTGCTTTATACCGAAGTAATTGACCTTCTGGTCCTAGCTTCTTCCTGAAAACCCACTTACAGTGCACAGCCTTCTTTCCTTGAGGTAGTAATGTCAAACTCCAAGCCTCATTTTTCTCAAATGATTTACATTCATCTTCAATAGCTTCCCTCCAGTGTTCCTTTTCAGGTCCTGATAATGCTTCCTCAATTGTCTGTGGTTCTCCATCAAGAGTTGTTGCTGTCATTGCTATTACAGCATTCACACTCTCATCAATGTCTTCTTAATAACTAGAATACTGATCTCGAGTCATGTCTGGATTCTATGTGACATCATTGGGTTCATCCACAGAGCTGGAGTCAGAAACAGTTGAATTAGTTGTGATCGAGTCAGGTAACTCTCTAGTAGGCGAGGGATCGACATTGTTATCATCATTTGTTCTCACAACATTTTCTATTCCATCATTAAAATTTATTTGACAATCAGTAGTAGTGTTATTCTGATTTATTTTCAAGTCTTTATACATCATTCCTTCCAAGAAGCACACATCTCTAGATTTAATGCGCTTGGAGAAATTTTGAGGATAAATTAGTCTGTATCCTTTTGACTCATTACAATATCCTACAAAAATGTATTGTTTACTCTTTGCATCTAGTTTCTTACGCCTCTCATCAGGGATCATTGCATAAGCAACACAGCCGAATATTCTCAAAATTGATAAATCATCTTTACAACCAGACCATTTTTCTTCTGGTGTGGTTCCTCTTACCGCTTTACTTGGTGATTTATTCTTGATAAAAGATTGCTGTATTCAAAGCCTCAGCCCAGAACCTTTGGTGCATACCTGCATCTTGTAGCATACATCGTCCGACCTCCATAATCGTGCGATTTGCCCTTTCCGCAACTCCGTTCTGTTGTGGAGAGTAGGGTACAGTCGTCTGGTGCACGATGCAATGCTCTTGAAGGATGTCTCGAAATGTTTATTCACATATTCACGACCATTGTCTGTTCTTATCATCTTTATTTTCAAATTAGTTTGTTTTTCTACAAAACTTTTAAAGATCTTGAATACAGACAGAACTTCATCTTTACTTTTAATAAAATAACCAAATGTCATCCTAGTATAGTCATCTATAAATGTTAACAGATACTTGGCACCACTACATGAGGAAACTGACATAGGCGCACATAAATCAGAAGGTATGAGACCTAATTTCCCAGTGGCTCGACTATAGGATTGTTTTGAAAATGGTATTCTGCTCTGCTTCCCTTCAATACATGCCGCACAGGGATTATTTTTACTATAAGTGTAATTAATTCCACTTGCCATGCCTTGTTTCAGTAAATCCATACTTCGCCTGTTCAGGTGTCCGATCTCCGATGCCAAATCTCTTGTGATTGATTCGCTTCACACAAGTTCACAGCTTCTGCGCGTTTCCCATCCATGGACTGGATCTGTGGCTCCAACAAAGCCACTGTTTGACATGTCGCAGCCAGCTCATGATCATTTGTTGATTGTTGACTCACTGTGTCCAGTTCACAGACACCATTCGCCTTTGTAGCATTTGCAACTGGCATTTTTCCGCAATAAACGTTAGACTTTTCAATGTTAAAATGAACTTCAAGTCCCTTAGAAGCCATTTTGCCTACGAAAATAAGGTTTGTTGACAGGCCTCGCACAAAAATAACCTCATTTAATTTCGTAAATTGAGATTGTCCTTTCAACAATAATTTCACTTCACCATGACCTTCACTATGCATTTTCTATTTATTAGCAACTGTAACCAACCGCGGAGTGTCCACAACATAATTTTTCAATAGATTTATGTTGTTTGTCATGTGACAAGTAGCGCCGGAGTCGACATACCAGGCATTCGAGTCAATGTTCACAGCTAGTGCTGTCAATAATGTTCCGTTCCACGCTTTCTCACACTTTTCACTTTCACCCCGTTTATTAATATTTTTATTGTTCGTTTTAGTTGGACAGTTTTAAGCAAAGTGATTTGGGTTTTTGCAAATGAAGCACTTTGGATGTTTGTTGACGCTTTTTGTGGAAGACTTGTTTGTATACATCGCACCTTCACTCTCGTCGAAGTCTCTACATAAATTTTCTTGTAATAATTTACTTTTCACTGTTTCACTGCACAATTTAATGTTCGAATTTTCTAAAGCCATAATAAGCGGATCATAGTCTGGGGCTAAAATTGCTTAGCATTAACACTGACAGAAAATCATCTTCTAATGGGGCGTTTATGTCTCGTAATTGTTGATCCAAGTCCGTGATTCTCAAGATATACGCTACCATGTCACTAAATTGTTCCAATTTGTAATGAATCATGCGACGCGCTGGTGACCACTACCAACACACTTTGCTGCTAGGTGGCTTGTCATTTTACGTTGGTTGCGACCAGTGCACATCCCACGTCTATTTTATCGTGGGATGCCAACAGAATTTTGACAGCCACATGGCAGCAGGTGTGTGGGTAGCGAGTGCCATCGAGGGGAATTGCTTTTATCGCAGCGGGAGATTTTAGTGTGCAAATTCTATTGTGAGTTTTGTGGATAAAGTGAAGATTCTGTGTTACAACCTAAACCCAAACGTAAACATTTCAGGTAAATATGCTTTTGGACGAGGGTAACTGGTGATGTAACTTAATTCTTAATTCTCGCTAGACCGATAAAATCAGTGCGCCGCTAATGCTTAGCCATTTTGCAAGTGGTCGTGTATAAAAAGGCGATAAATTTGTGATGCTTTCGCCAATCCGTCATTCGAAATTCATACGCTCGACACATGTCGGCCACGATTGCAATGAGGATTCATCCCTAGAGTGTCTCAAGTCAGCATTGACGATTCGTTATGCAAGCACTGTCTTATCTATCCCAAGAATCGTGTCAAGGTTATGTGATTGAGAACAATCACGATTGAGCTTGAATGCTTACTAGCTTCTGCATGATTGATCTTTGCCATGCTACCTGGGTAAGAGGACGCAATTTCGTAAAATGCTGGATGGCGCCTTGGGTTAGCATTGTAATGGTCGTAAAAGCATTCTGATGAAAACCATAGCCAAATAGGTATGTAAAGTAGTAAAAGAAACAATATTTGGGAGACGTAGATTAACAAACTACCTATATCTAAACTTAGAAAACCCAATTCATTAAATTATAAAGTAGGATTAGATGAAAATGGAAGAAAACACATGCCCTAGGTGAAACCGTTGCGAGTAGAATGTAAAACTAATTTATGAGCGTAAACGTAAAATAGCTACCCCAAAAAGTAAAGTAATAACAAAAAGCAACACCCCATAGATCATGTCGTGTCTAACTTATTAAAAAAAGATAAAATCAAATGGAAACAAATTATAAGGAAAATATAATAAGGTGTATGAAAAAATCTAGACGTGAATTCTAATTGAAGTAAAACAAACATAACCTACGAGAAAAAGTGAAGCGAAAAGCGAAAGAATTGCATAGCTGAATTGCTGACTCTTCAGTTATTTAGTTTGGAAACGTAACTAGAAAGTAAAATAGTAAAAAAATGCAGAGAATGAATGAGAGAGCGAGAATAGCAAAAATAGATTGTTAACCTTTATGAAAATCAGAGGTGTTGGGTAAGTATGCCGTCGCGAGGGTAGGGTTTGAGAAAATCCGCTGAGGTCGGTTTCGCGTCGCGCGCGGTACGCGGTACCTTAGTTGATTTTGATTTTTCTTTAACATAGCTTTCGTCGGGTTGAGTTAACGTAGTATACTTTTCGGTACCGCGTCGGAAATTCGGGAACGCGAAGTAAAAATTAGATTTTGTTCTTTGACTGGTTATAGGAAGAAATACGGAGTAACGTAAAGTAGGTTTCCTGTCCGTATGATTTTGTTTTGTAACGCGTTTGAAAACGGGCGTGTATAGGTGGCTGAAATATGTAAATGAGCGTAAACCATTCGGAGACCCGCGACCAAAGACATATAAACAAATGGACGAGCAACGAGAATCTGTGTA
Organism: Odontomyia ornata; assembly: GCA_963969285.1. Taxonomy (NCBI): domain Eukaryota; kingdom Metazoa; phylum Arthropoda; class Insecta; order Diptera; family Stratiomyidae; genus Odontomyia; species Odontomyia ornata. The sequence goes on from OZ017741.1 coordinate 262,519,083, forward strand.
CTCGTCCATGTGTGAAGCAAATTTTCCACATAAATAAGTTATAAATAACTTACGCTCTCGAAACTATATGATTCCCTCTGCTTCTCCTTCCCCTTTTTTCCAGACAGGTTTTTCTTTTCTCTCTTCAGAAGAATCGCTTCCCCCACTGACACCCGCGCACACCAACGAAATTTCATTTCAGTTTGAGTATAAACAACAAACAACTCTCACGGAAAACTCGAACGTCAAAGCAAAAGAAAATCGAAAAGAGCGCGAACCACGCGGGAAAACTCATGTGTCAAAGCGGATGGAAATTTCATAAATGTTCAATTAAAACAGTGAATTAAAGTTCCGATTACGTACGCGCGATCTTTAAAATTAAAATTTTTTTAAATGTGAACGTGTTTCGCCGTGAATAGAGTGCTAAATTAAAAGCATATCGCCTCAAACCTCAACTTCACACAACTTTAGCGCAGGTTGCCAATTGCTTCGGCTCTCACGACCGGTTGCGGATCCAGTACTCTCTATATCTATGCCCGCGACCGAAATCTTCTCCGATCTAGCTGGCCGACAAGCAGCCACCGCGTGAATGGGTTACGGTGCACGGATTGGTTGACCGATTGGTACCATCCGTTGGCACTACTCAGACTTAACGTCAAGAACCGATGAGAGGTCGGTTCCGCGTTCGGACGTAGACGTAAAATCATTACAAATTTTAATCCAAATAACGTGCGTAAGAGTCCAAGACGACGACACAGCCCCCTGTCTTCATAGGCTGTCTTTAGGTTGTTCCATGCCACGTAACCAGTGGCAGAATTTCTAACGTGGGAAAAACACGAGCGTTGAACCATCAAACATATCTTTGCGAGTGTCCGTAGTTGTTTGCGGTTGTCATTGAACTTGGGAACACCCGGTGCAGATTCTTCGATGCAATCCCATAAATCTTCATGGACTAAATACATCCGCATCATAAACATCCAGTTTTCATAGTTAGATATTCCACTAAGCTTTTCGAAATTGACTGTAATTCCGGAACTTGTTGCTGTTGAAGATAATGGCGCCGGCACTGGCAACTCGCGTCTTCCTTGAATGTTGCGATTTTTAGAAAATAAATTTTTACGCACACTTATTTATCGCGTATCCTGGGCCCATAACCTGATGGGATTGGGCGAAAATAACAATAGATTAAATTGGTATACTGAGGTTTATTTATAATCTAGTTAGCACAGAAAAACAGTTGACACAAGAGTGAGTATTATTCGATCGAACAGAATGACATAATCAAGGCATTGACAGTAGCTCCAACTAGTGAGCTATTTAGATAACTATGACAATTTACATTGTTTGGTTTATACTAGTTCTAACAATCTAGAATAGGCACTGTTTCAACCGAATTTTCGATAAAACATACAAAAATCTTATTTCAAATTGAAAACGAAGAAAAAGATTGAATCCGTACGAAAAAATTTCCGTAGTAGCAACACATTTCCAAAATGCTTTTAACATTTTCGGAAATAGTATAATGCTAAATAAATTTGAAAATGTATACAGAATAATTTTATATGCACTTAATAAATATCTTTCCATTTATTTTACCTTTAACACCTTTACCTTTCTTGAATTTCTTATGATGCGATACTTTTAAATAGGAATCTCATGAGAATGTGATCAAGGGGGTTGTGAATTGCAATTATGATTTCTCTGAAAATTATACAATGGGTGAATTTCTTAAATGCCTAAAATGCAAGCCTACAACGCCATGAGCGAATTTTCAAGTGCTAAAGGAAAAATGTCAAGCTTCAGTTGAATCAGAAATTCCAAGAATATCTGCAGCGACTACAAAGAATAAAGGAACGCGAAATTTATTTCAACGGAAATATCTTGAAAAGTACAATATGGGTAATTTGAAGTGAATTTCATAAATATTTATTGATCAAAATACCCAGATATAAAGTTGATTCAAAATGTTTTCTATACAATATTAATCGAAAATAAAGACATTCAAGTGGTCATTATTCGATAACTGTACTCGTATACTAGCACTAATATCCTTTTTGGTAAGAAACACTTTGTTTGGGCTACAGAAAATCTCTAGTTGTAGATGTTAACATTATCACACATTCTATACTTCAATGCATACAAGCACTGTTCAATCAAAAATAAAATTGAAATTATTGATCCATTTAAAATTGCCAATTGTTTATAGCGCGACGTTGGTTCTACATCACATAAGGCGTTTATTGGCAATGCTCATATGAGTACATGTGCATATTTCGTTAACTAGCAGGGCTAAATAAAGTAAACTGATTCGTATTAATCGTGATCATGTTCCCATCAATGTGAACGTGAGTTCACTCGAGCAACCTGCTAAATATAGAAAATTAATAATTTTCATGAAATGAGTCGTTCAATGCCGTTGTCGTATTCGTCGTTGTTTGTTGTGTTTTTATTGTACTCGCATAGTCACAAAGCTGTTTTAGTATATATATTTTTTGCTTTGTTCCTCCTTAACAATTTCATTTTTATTTATGTCATAACGTGCCACTGTGATTCGCGTCGTGATAGCTGATATTTTCGTTGGGATTATGCCGCATAGCAATAACACGAGCTCCTCATTGCTCGTTTTCTCCTTTTTCGCCTGGTTGAATAATCTCAAAGTGAGTCCTTGCTAGAATCATCATTGTCGTTGTCGTGTTTTGTGTCGGCGGCAATCCGATTCCGTTGGAAGTAATTGGCTGTTGGCACGTGTTTTATACTGATGTATGGTTTCCCTGGAAACATGTGTACTGATGTACAATATACGAGTATTGTACATTTCACTTACCCACATTCATACGAACTTATATAAAATGAATTTCCCAAGTTCGACGCAATTGACGAGATTCTCTATAATTACATTTAGAGCCATGTAACCATTTAATTATATAATTGAACTTATTGGTAATGGATGAACATAGCCATTGAGCTCTTTCGCTATATACGAGTATATCAATAAGTGTGTGTTTATTGTCCACTGAAAGATTCCAATTGTACATCTCTCATCAAGATTTCCGCTGGTAGCTAAAAAGATTATGTACATATGTTCCGCTACATATACGGTTGCATATGTTCAGAGAATGTGGATTTCTATGTAATCCTGGTAGATGATACCACAGGTATATTGATAATCTAATTGCAGAAATCTCATTAAATGAGAATTATGTTAAATTGGAGTTTATAAGATAATCGAAGGACATTTATCGTATATCCCAAAAGTAAGAAAATCAATCACAATAAAAATCAATTACTTATCCTCGAGGAACTATAAATTTTTTATCTGAAAAGTTTAAAAATTGATTTTAAAAATTAATTAAATATTTCAACCAAATTTAATTTTGAAACTTTATAATTGAATTAAATTTCTTTCTCTATTTTATTACAGATTGTGATTGTGGTTGCGTGGATACAAACATCAGCACAACGGCGCCATCCGCAGCATCATCGTCCAACAGCTCCAAAACGGCACATACCAAAGTTGCGACCTCTGGGGGGCATGCAAATGCACAGCTCCCCAGTAAAAGGTCCAGCAGCGGTGCCGATGGAGACTATCAACTTGTACAACATGAAGTCCTATATTCATCGTTAGCTGAATATGAGGTGAGTAAGAAAGGAAAAAGTTGGAAATTAATCTTCAGAGCAACTCTTTTCTACAATATATTTGTGTATTACTGTTCGAAATGAAATGATAACAATATAAAACTCTGGATTTTGAGTTCTTTCTAATTTCACTAATAAACTCTCTTTTTAGGGTTTTGTAAAATAATTTTACAAAACCCTTCTAAAATCGCGTCCTGTCTGTCCGTCTGTCTGTCTGTCCGTCCGTCCGTCCGTGTGTCACAGCAGTTTTTCTCGGAAACTACTTAAGCTAGAAGCATCAAATTTTGTGCGTAGGTGTAAAGTGGTGATCTCTTTAAAGTTCAACTACTAAAAAATTTTATAAGGTATTTAAGGGGGGTCTCCCCATGTAAGGGAGTGACCCCCCGAAAAAAAAATTTCATTGAAGGTAGCCGATATGGGTATCAAATGAAAGGTCTTGATGAGAACTTTTCAAAACAAGTCTTAGTTTGGCAAAGTTTGCTTCGAGGGGCGCACAGGGAGGGGAAATACACGAAAAATTTGTGTCCCCCCCCCTCGCGATTGGACACCTTCCATCCGAAAAATCTGAAAAAAATCAAGAATGTAGGCCTTGGTGAGTACAACAACAACAAATACGTGAGAAGTCGTAATTCACTCAACTTTGTTAGTAATAGTATGATTTATCGATTTTATGTTTTCTTGAATAAAATCTTAACGGTACCCTTAAATTCAATGAAATTCAGTACACAGATGTCTATTTATAAGATTGATTAACCCTGCAAGTTTCATAAAGATTGAATCATATTTAGCGAAGTTATAGCGGTTTGAATTTTCCTGTATTACTATGGAACAATATGCGCTGCATTTATTACTATGGCAACATATGGCTATGGAACAACATGCGCTTTTTACCGACTCAGACACTACAGTTTTGCTAGGATTTGCATGAAAATTTCAGGAATGATAGGTGTCATGAATAACTTTGAGAATCAGTTCAGCTAGTGGTATCAGTAATCGTAAAACAAAATAGTGGCTGTTTTAAATGCGAAGATTGAATAATTTTGAGTTATTTTTTCCCAACTTCAACGTTTAAGGTGCATGCTTTGAACACTTGATTCAATTTAATGAATGACTGAAGCTGAGTACCTACAATTAATACTCATAAGTGAAACAAGTCAAGGAGGCGGGAGGGAGCTTCTAACAAAAAGGCTTTGTAACAACTCTAGGATTCGAAAAAATTGGCTATTAATCGATGATAACAGTACTGGAGAGTGGCCCCTGAAAAAAAATTCATCAAACGTAGCCGATATGAGTATGAAATGAAAGTTTTCATGGGAGCTTTTCAAAACAGTTCTTAAATTGTCAGTTTTTGCTTCAGTGGGGGCACAGGGGGGAAATACATGAAAAATGTGTTTCCTCCCTCGCGAATGGACATCTGAAATAATTATCAAGGGAGATATTTATGAGTATAACAATAACAAAAACCTCAGAAGTCGAAATTCTTTCAACTTTGTTAATAATAGTATGATCTTCGAATTTGATAGTTTCTCCAATAAAATCGTCGTTGACATGCTTCTTGACTTTATTCAATCTGGTGACTGCATTTTGTAAATTGAATACAAAACCCTTCTGACATGAGCGTAGGTCTGTTTACCCAACTTGTTTTCTTTTTCCCTCTCTCCTTTTTAATGCCTCATCGTTAAAGGGGTTTATAAAACGAATTTTGAAAGACTACTAGTTTCGCGTCCTGTCCTTCCGTCCGTCCGTCTGTCCGTGCGTCACAGCAGGTTTCCTCAGAAACTATTGTAGCTACACAAGTGATGGTCTCTTAAAAGTTTGTCATCGAAAATTTCAATTTTTTTATGGGGGTCCCCCTTTGTACAGAAGTACCCCTTATACAATTTGTTAATCAAATGTAGTCGAGTAGGGTATTAAATGATAGGTCCTAATTAGAAATTTCAGAATCTGAAACCAAAAAGTCATTTTGTATATCAAGTGGCCTAGACGAAGGTAAACCTTATGGAAAATTTGATTTGAATCGTATGATACTCACAAAGCTCTTCTGGTAGGAGCACTTGGAGTGAATTTATGTTGTTGGAGATTGCCTATTTCTACTCCATTTTTGAAATAGAATCTAGTCATGATGACTATTGTCAACAAAAAGAAGAAACTAACACCTATGATAAAAGAGGTCGGGAGTTCGCAATAGACTAGTTGTTGCGGCATAGAGGGGGGCTCGTATTATTAGAGTCTAGACTGCCAACACTTTGTTGTAATACTAGTATATCCTATACACATACTCAAAAAAGTCTGCGTACGCTTGCTGGTCGTAGCAAATATATCAATATTGTCGCGTGTTATCTGTTCGCGGCCAATAATAATTTTAATGTTCCGGGAAAGTGAAAACACAATGTCTTTTAATTTAAGTTAGAAGAGTTTATTTAATTACAAAAAGTGCACAATGAGCAATTTAACACTTTCACTAATTTTAATTTTCACTATTAAAAAACCTAACACTTGTCCATAAATTTCTTATCGCAATTGTCTTCTAAATCACTTCACAATTACGGAAATCACTTTTCTATTCGCTTTCCACACACTATCGCAGTTCTTATCGCGGTCGAATGAATGATCCCCCCATTCATTCAGCTCGCCTTTATATAGGGTCTCTACCTATTCACCCCTTTCTCGTACATTGGCGAATGTTCTACTGAGAGGTACCTGGTAGATTCGAGCAAATTAATGAATGGAGTGACGTCACTTGCAGATGTTGATCATGCTTGTTGGGTTCTCGTGGGTTCGAGTAAATTCATTTGTTGACGTTCTTAATGATTATGAAAACAATTGCGACAGTAGCTCGCAGAATTATTTGTACATGTAATTATTTATACATGTAGCAATATAAAAACCTTTGCCATTTGTTTATAACTTTAAATCTTTTCTTTATTATATTCATTAAACTATATGGTAAATAAATATGTAACTGATCACTCGTTCGCTGTTTAGAATAACCAAAATAAAAAAGTTTCTTCCAAAAAGTCATGAAAATCCATCCAAAAAAGTCTGCGTACACCTGAAAAAATTTATTCATTTTATTTGAAAACCAATTTATTAGCTTTCAGATTTTGAACCTTAATATCTAGTAGCATAGCCTTTCCTATAAATGACTTCCTTTAGCCTATTTTGCATGGATTGAACAAGTTTTGATGTTTCTTCGGCCGTTATTTTGTTCCACTCGTTCAAAATAACATTTTTTAATGACTCTTTGCTAGTTATGTCATGCTCTCGAATTTTTTTTTTTCAAGTAAATCCCACAAATGCTCAATTGGGTTTAAATCTGGTGATTGAGGAGGTGCACCCTAGAGTTTTGGGACGTTGTAGGCCAACCAAAGCCTATTTGTTTCAGCTGTATGTTTGGGGTCATTATCGTGCTGAAAGAAAAATGCGTTCCCCAGCCGCAATTTCTCGGCACTTTGCTTGATATTATTTTTTTTTAAATATTAAGGTACCCGTATTTATCCATTGTAGATTCTATGAAAACGTGTTGCCCCACTACACTGGCTGCCATACACCCCCAAACCATCACACCGCCGCCACCATGCTTTACAGTGGGAATCAAATTTTCGTTATTGAATTCTGTCGAGCGTTTTCTCCATACTTATTTGCGTCCTTTTATCCCAAATATACAAAACTTACTTTCATCCGAAAAAAAAAACGCTTTCCCAAAATTCTTTTCGCATATTTACATAATTTTTGGCGAATTCCACTCTCTTTCGGCGATTCCGTTCCGATATGAACGGCTTTTTACGTGCGACTCGACCATGGTAACCGCCTTTTCTGAGAATTATGCAAACTGTTTCATCGCTTATTGTTTTATTGTATTTCTTTCTTATATCCTGCGCAATTTGGAACGCGGTTAATCGGGGATTTTGTTTCACAGCATTAATAATACTCCTACGTTCACGTGCTGTAAGTTTGGAAGGACGTCCTGACCGATGCCGTGAAATAATCAAACCGCTTTTTTTTTGTAATTGGCAACAACCCTTTGGACCGAGAAATGGGTTCTCCTAACTAATTTTGCGATTTCACGAAAACTTTTCCCGTTTTCACGCAATTTTACTATGACTTTACGCTCACTAACACTGATTTCCTTATTTTTTACTTCCATATTAAAGAATAGTCTTTTATTCACGCAAAACACGCAGACAATTTTCCAATGAAGTGCTGTCACGCAGAACAATGAAAAAATGAAGGCATCAACATTGCACATTTCGGGGAATCCCCAAATTTTGTGATGTGTACGCAGACTTTTTTGAGGCTGCTCACAGTTTTCCAAGTATTGAAATTACTATATGTTCGATAATTTTGGGAATTTTTTAAACAAACCTGCTTCAATACATTTCTTGCAGTTTAGGCTCTTTTATCGAAATGATTAAATCAACATCACATTATTGATTCATACGATTCCAACATAATTCAGTTTGTACTAATGAGATGTACGCAGACTTTTTTGAGTATGTGTATATACTGGCATGACCTGGGAGCTTAATGTGCTCCCGGGAGAGAGGGAACTGTCACTGTATACCACTTACCTGCTACTTCGTACTTGTCAATCAGATAAGTGAAAAGGTGCGTTTATTTAACTTAATTTTTGTTTCGTTCTTTGTTAGGCTATATAATTACACGTTTAAATGAATATATACTACTAAAATCATACTTTAATAATGAATTCTTCGAAGCTTATTACTTTATAACTGAACAAGATAATGAGGACTTATGTCTGCATATCGATAAATTTAGAGGATTAATGGAGTTACAACTTCACGGGATTTATTTCAACTTTAATTATTTATGTTATATGAAGGAAATGAAATGTATGATATTACTTGAATATCATATTTGAAAAAAAAAAACCAATCCATTAATGCTGTAACTGCGGGCCCCGGGCGTGATTGCCTTAGGACGCTAATACTCGGGCTAATGCCTTGAGCGCGCAGTTATATGAATCAGTTAATTAAAAACCCAACTGCTGGTCCCGGGCACAAAGCCTTGGGACGCTAATATTCGGGCTGACGCCTTGAGTATGCAGTCAGATTGATAAATAAATCAATTATAAGTTCAACTGCAGGCCCCGGGCGTAACTGCCTTGGGGCGCTGATTTTCGGGCTGACGTCTTGAGTACGCACTTGAAAGTATTCTAATTCGCTTATCCCGGGCTAAGTGCTTTGGGACAGAATAAGCTCGGGCCCACACCTTGAGCTAGCGAATGGAGAAATACTTCTTGATTTTCTTGCTTGTTTAATTTGCTTTTATAGCTTTATTATGCTGACTTAATTGCACCAAAATAATGAACACAATTTAAATTAGTACATGATCAAACTTTAAATGCAATGTTTTTTTACCGCCATTACTCTGGTGCAACCACAAAACTCAAGCTTTTGCTCGATTTGCCTAATTGTTCATGTGTGTGACCAATTCGTTCCACTGAGACGGTACGGTCGATTGCGAAGTCTTGTGTGTATATGTTTAATATGTACTTAATATAATATATACACTTCTGCTAATACATGTACCACGCCGCACCCACAGATGCTTTGATTACAATTCGCAGCTTTTCGTATATTTTGCCATTCACAGTACACAGAGAGCAACAACGGAACACGGACCAAAAAATTATCGCAACAAAGATAATCAAGAGAAATGTAAATTCAAATAAAAAAAATCCACGAGCTAGGGTGCAGCCCACAGCTGGCCAAAATTTATTAAAATTTATCAAAAGAAAAGCATTGTAGCAACCACGGAAGTCACCGCAGTTGCAGACATTAAGAATGAGCAGAGGGGTGTGTAGCCCGGGGTGGCATACTGAGGCCGGCTAGCGCTCAGTCGTGTCGTGGGTCTTTCGGGACACCCTCTGCTCGTGCTGAGCCACCTTACATATAAATACTAGCGCATAGGGAAAAGGACGGGAAAGGGAAGGTCATATTGAGAAATGAAAGTTTGTTGTCTTAACGAGACATGGCCGTTTTATTTAATTCACAAAAAGTAAGAAAGAAATTTACAGGTAAAATTCACGAATTTTTAACCCCTCATTAAAATTTATGCAAGCAAAATCCGTTAGATACAATTTAATAAAAGGAAAAAAAAATATTAATTTAATAACATAAACTAACAGTATATAAGAAAAAAACAAATCCAAATAATTACTCACGCTTTCCTTGTTGAACTCCGAGCGCTCGGCGAAGAACAAAAGAAAGGAATTCGGGGCACCTGAAACTCAAGTTTCAATTTAAAAATTATTGTTAACACAAGTCCAAAAATGAAATCACAGAACGGCCACTTTTCACCAGACGCTGATTACTCTCTCTCTTCGCTAATCCATTATCTTTTCAATTTCATCCAACAGTTTATCTCCAAATGCAAAAAAAAATTGAATATTTTCACCACTTTATAGATCAAATACAGGATTTCATGGAAACTTCCCTCTGTGTTTTTTTATTTCTTTTTTTTTTTTTGTTTTAATAAATCAAATTACGACAATTTCCTATTTCACTTTTAACTGCCTTATCCAACAATTAAAATTCTAATCCGCAATACAAGTTTTGATTTTATTTTTCCACACAATTTTTTTGGTTTTGAATTATGCCTGATTATTCTTATTCTCGGTTCACACCACTTGACTAAGTTTTTCTTTCTTTAAAATCCGCACTTAATTTCACCCGCATATGCCACAAACAAAATTTTACTAATTTTTCTATTTAATTCCCACGTTCGTAATTAAATCCAATTCAAACCCCACTTTTCACCAAATCAAAATTAATCTTTATTTAGACACTACCCAAAGCACTTTCTCCTCTTCTTCTTTTCAAACTTAAAAAAAAAACCGAATCTTTTCTCCTCGAATTAACAATCCCGCACAGCCAAACACAATCCCTTTTATATTCCAAGTCCAATCTCAACTGCCTAATCCCTCACAACTTCCTCCCGCATTTTCACCTTTCCAAATCAGATTCCGCAATCCCTTTTCTCAATTACCGCTGCCGCATCTGGGTAACGTAATCGAAGTTCATTACACTTCGATTCCGCTACCCACACATTTTTTGTTCCCGTATCGACAATCACAATAGTATCCATTGACTTGCATATATGGCAATTTACATCCCCAAGAATCGCTTGATTGAATGTAAAGTGTCACATATACATTACGAAAACTATTGATTTTGCCCATTGAGTAATTAAATAATACTGGAGTGGACAACCACGTGACAATGTGGTTGCAACAACCCCTGCGACCACTTTTCCTACTACTTCGCTCTTGTTTACAACCTTAGAGAGAGCCAAATTGCACAAGCAAACATGGCTGCTGCTCAATGTAAACAAATTTTCATACAATACCAAAAATTTGCTTTCTATTAGAAAAACCTTCAGCATTGTATGAAAAACATGCAAAACATTAATATAATAACTACTCACTTGTGAAAGGAAACACGTACAGACCCTTTTCCACTATGATTTTTCACGAAGGCACTACGCATTTCATTTTGAAATTCTAAATTAATTTCACAGTGTCACACGTAAAAGTTACTTGAATCACAAACTGCAATCGAATGTTTAAACACTTCTAACGAATTTAGATCGCGAACACTTTCCACAGTTTTAATATCGGATAAAATTCGCGACGAAACTTGCTAATTGGCCGATTTGGCGTCCAATTTGCATCAGTCAACTTGACAGTCAGTTCACACCTAGTCAGCTTTTGGAACAAGAAAGTGACTAGCAAGAGGCAGACGGGGAGGAAATGACAGACTGTTCACTTGGAAGAGAGCAGAAACCGGTCGCATGCTCTCTCATGCATTTTATACGAGCTTAGCCCATCCAGTTCTTATTAATCTTAGATTTTGCCGATACCCCAAAAAGAATACTTCCGTGCGCCCGGGAGAACTTGAACTCAGGGTTCCAGCAGACCCAAGATCGAGGACTCACGACGCAGCCAATGGTGCCGTGGATGGTCGATCTCCCATTCATCTCATAAGCAACTTCAACGATGCATTTGGGCATGAGATTGAATTTTGTTAGTGAATCAGTGAATTCATTTTTGTTAGTATAAAAAAAATAAAATTTGTTAGTGGGAATGGAATTAGTTAGTGTTAAGGAAGGAATTAGGTTTTGTTAGGGAAAATGAATAGAATGAAATTTTGTTAGTGGGAATTAATAAATGGAACGTTATTAGGGGGAAAATTGAAATTATTAGTAGGTATTATTTTTTTTCGTAGTTGTTAATAAGGCAAAGGGTAGTATTGTGATGATGGGGGAGTAAAAATTAAAGGGAAAATGGAAAAATGTAAAAAAAAATAAATAAGTTTATAGGGGAAAAGGTAGAAGTGCCCAAAGGGAGGTGGAAATATTACGGCGGCAGTTGAAGTTGCGAATGGGAGATAGTCGGTACGCCGGAATTCGCAACAGCATATAATTTCAAATCTCCGGATCATCAACCTCATCCGATACTGTGGACGAGAAGGCCTGTTTTCTTGTTTATTTATAATATTAATACATTTTGAATCTTTAATTTATATTTCTTTCAATTTTTTTACGGAAATAATTTAACATCTCTGTTTTCTTCTCACAATGTATATAAAATGAACTCTTGAACTATTCAAAATATTTCAAGAATAAAAAATATCACGTTTGTATAAAATTTTACGATATTTAAATTAAAATTCAATGAATTTTATTAAGAATAACCTTTTTTCTTCTCAAGAGATAGTTAAAAAGAAAGTCAATTCAATAAAAATTGTAAAATTTTTTTTTATTTTACTCAATAAAATATATATAATTATTCTTCTTTCAACTTCTTTTTCCGTAAATGGTTTTATGTTACTTTTATTATTATGCTTATCATATGTTGTTAAAATTATATAATAAAATCAACTAAAATTCCACTTACCCAGAAAACCCACGACAAGCGCCCGACTTGGACTCTGGTTGAAAAAAAATAACACTATTTTACAAGGTTTTTTTACCCAGAGATGAAACTGATATGTTTCGGTAGAGTTATAAACCCTTACTTAAAAACTGAAGTTGGAAAAAAATTAGGACGTCCAATTTTGTAAATATTGATTACATTTATTTTTTAACATTTTCATGCATTTATCTCAAAAACAAATCAAGAATGGGTCGTGTTACTAATTAATATCAGTTTCCCTTATTATAGACCAGCAGTAATCCGCTAACATATTTTTATCCCAAAATCCATGGTATCATTCCTCAAAACCCTTCAAATCCCGATGAAAACGTTCGCCATGCTCATCACTCACGCTTCCCAGGTGCTATGGAAAAAATCCAGGTGAGAATGTACAAAAGGAACTTTTAACGACACTTTCATTCCCATTCTTTGGTAAGTTCTCAATAAATTGGAAATAATTTCTGCATACTTCTCAGATTTATTGTTTCCCAAGAAATTTTTCACTACTGCTTTAAATGAAACCAAGCATCTTTTTCGACACTGGATAAGTAACCATCGAAATTCTCATCCTTTAATATGTTTCTTATTTGGGGCCCCACAATGATTCCTTTGAGTTTTGCATCAGACAAACTAGGAAAAATTGTTTTTAAATACTTAAAAGCTTGTCCATCTTTGTCAAGTGCTTTGACAAAGTTTTTCATTAATCATCATGTGAACGATGTGAAGTGGCGGTAAAATCACGTTTTTTGGATCAATCAGGGGATTTCATAACGTATAGGCCAATTTTTTTTTAATTTAGTGGTCTTTCTTAACTCTACTGTCCCATAAGCATAAAAAGTAGCAATATCTGGTATAACCACCTTGCAAACCAAGAAGTATCCCCACAACTTTGAGATCTCCACACACTTTCTAATTGTGTTCTTCATATTTTATAAGCTTTATTAATGTTGTCATCGACTCAAATGATTCTTTGGAATTTACCGCATGCCCTATAGGAATAGATGGTTTTTCGTTGCCATTATGAAGCAATACTGCTTTTAAACTTATTTTTGAAGAATCTATAACTAAATGTCACTCCTCAGGGTTGTATGACTGGTTCATTGAAGCGAAAAGTCCACGAATATCTTTACAATATTCATACCCCTCCTTTGATGCAAAATACTTCGTGAATTGATCACTCCTACTGCGGTAAAAAGTCACTTTGGTATCAGAGACCAACAAATTCCATTGCTGAAGTCATGACGCAAGCAATTCAGATTTGATTTTTGAAAGTTGTAATTCTCTTACAAGATCGTTTAATTCACCCGGTGATATTAACGGTGGTTCACAATCCGATTCTAACCCGGGAAGAGCTTCGAAATCAATGTCCTGGCTCGAAACCGCCTAATCTACTTCCAACTCGATGAGCTCTGGTTAATTTACCTTACTGGAACTGCTGAGTAATGACACAGGTTTTCTGACTGATGCAACATAAGGATATTGTATGTGCATTCGGTTTTTGTTGTTAAAACCTGTAGTTTCAGTGAGGCAGAAGTAACAGTCAGTAGTATGATTTGTTGGTTGTCTCCATTGGGATGCCGAATCGTAAATGTTGTTTTTTTCCTGCAGCCCAGTTCAATAACCCATTTTTTATCAAGTTTTGTTACCCAGTTCAGGAACCCATTTTTCATCAATGTTTGTTACCGAGATTCGAAAGTATTAGAAATAGGCTCGTTTTACGGCCTCAGTGATTGGTCTCTTCTTAACTGTTTAAAACGCAACCATTTCAATTTCTAGATTGGCCAGCTCAGAATCCAGATCTCAATCCGATAGAGAATCTGTGGTCTTACTTTAAAAGGCGTCTACATGTAGAATATCATACACCTCCTTCAACGACTATAGATCTATGGAGAAGAGTCCAAGAAAAATGGACAAAAATACATCCTGACTATTGTAAAACCCTAGTTGAGTCTATGCCCGAAGGATTGTTCGTAAAGCTAAAGGCTTGTGGACCAATTACTAATGACGTTAAAATATATTTTAATTATAGTGGTGCGAAACTAAGTTCAATAAAACTATCATTTCAGATGTAACGAAAAAGCAGTACTGTTTACACTCCGGGCGGACAGCAAAACGACATTCGCGCGACAATCTGTTTTCAGTAGAAGTTTACTCATGGGCCATAGACATTTTTCGACTGATTTATCACGTCCCTTATTGGGAATAGTAAGGTATTTTGTTGGATTGGTCGGTGATTGCCCAGTATGCATGCTTTGTGGCGGCAGATGGTGGCCATGCGATGGATTATGACGAGAAGAGGATGAACTAGCGTCGGGTAGGAGTCCACTTCGTTGTTGAGTACTAGAATTGATTCCGCCGATTTGCAATGAATGCGATTGGTGATAGTGGGCTATTGTCAGTTACGAGTAATAAACATTAGTTCTTGGTCATGGCGCCGATGTGCAATGTATTGAAGTAGTGAAAACGGATGGTCGTTGGTGGATATTTGGGGACTATGGGCCAAGGGATGATGGCACGGCGTAACTCGCGCTCGGTCCTAGCATCGGTGCGGCCAATGTGCCACATCTTGAAGTCGCGACAACGGCTGGTCGTTGGTGGGTATTCGGGGACCATTAACGAATACATGGTGGTTCAGCGGTACCCGTGCTTGCTCTCAGCATCGATGTAACTGATGTGCATTGTATTGAAGTTGTGACGATGAATGGTCTTTGGTGGGTGGATGAGAATCAGCGCCGATGTCGCTGATGAGCAATACATTGGGTATCCATTTTTCATCCATACGATTCATGTGTCCAGCCCATTGCAGCTTCCGCAGTCTTACAATCCTTGAGGCCTCCGGTTCATCAAAAATTTCATACAACTCATGGTTGTATCGAATCCGCCATTCCGCCCCGGTTATTGGTCTCAGGATCTGTCCCTCAAAGGCGCTCAATATATTTGCGGATGCTTAGGTTAGGCTCCATGTTTCACACCCATAGCATAACACAGGTTTTATCATAGATTTGTATACTTGGAGCTTTGTTTTTCTGTATATGCAGCTGGTCTTCAAGATCGTCAAAACAGAATAAAATAGTTTTTTTGCGAGCTGTATTCTTCGGTGTAGTTCGTCGCTTTCATTACTGGTTCTCGTTATTTTGGCGCCTAAATACACAAATTCGCTCTCATTTTTGATACTGTATCTGCCAAATGTGAATTTTGTGTATGTGAGGTATTTTTCCTCGACTGCGTCATGAGCTTTGTTTTATTTTCATTGATTTGTAGTCCTATTAGTTTCGCTTCACTATCGAGTTTCAGGAATAGTTCTTTGGCAGTTGTAAATGACCGCGACAAAATGTTGATGTTGTCCGCATATGCTACTACTTGGCTCGACTTGTATGGTAATGTACCTCGTGTATCGACAGGCAGCTTCCTTATGACGTACTCCAGAGCCAAATTGAATAGCAATGGGGCCAAACCATCTCCCTGGTTTAGTTCGACATTTGTGTCAAAGGCGTCGGTGAGTTGGTTATTGATGCAGACTTGGGAGGTCGTCGACGTCATTGTCATTTTCGTAAGACGGACTAATTTGGCTTGGATGCCAAAGCAAAGCATTATTTGATACAGTACGTTACGATCAATACTGTCGTATGCTTGCTTAAAGTCAACGAAAATTTGTTACATGTCTATGTTGAACTCCCAGCATCTTTCAATTACCTGCATGACTCTGAACAATTAGTCTATTGTCGATTTACCTGCTCTAAAACCACCTTGATACTCCCCAATAATACTGTTGGCACATGATCCAATTTTATTTTCTAAGATCTTTGAAAACATTTTGTACGCCGTATAAAGTAGTGATATGTCTCTATAATTTTCGCACTGTAACTCATCACCTTTTTTTGTGGATAGGGGATATAATTGACTGGCTCCACTCTTTTGACATATGCTCTTCTTTCCAAATTTGCTGGATGACTTTGTGAATAGCTTTATGAACACTACTGCCACCATATTTGATGAGCTCCACTGGAACCTCATCGATGCCAGGCGCTTTATTATTCTTTTAGGCTTTGATGATAGAACATACTTCATCCAGAGTTGGTGGGGCCAATGGAAGCTCTCCGCAGACATCTATAGGCTCCGATGTTGTGGAGCTGTGCGGAGGACTAAGGAAGTTCTTGAAATATGATGCCTATCGTTCCTTCTTGGTTTCATCAGTGATGATATTGCCGATGTCATCACGACAGAGCGTGGTTTTGGGCCGATAACGTTTCAGGCTTTCCACTACATTGTATGCTTGCCTTGTGTTGTTGCTCGCTAAATTTATATCTATACTTCTCAATTGGTCGTCCTAGTATTTTCTTTTCTTAATTCTAATTATCTTATTCGCTACTCTCCTGAGATTTTCATAGTGTACTCTCTTCGTCCTGGTTTTCCTCCCGATGCAATCTTTGTATGCCTGATTCTTTTTGTCTAACGCATTCTTGCACCCATCATCGAACTATTCATTTCTCTTGCGCCGAACTTGGTGTCAGATCGTCTGTTCGGCTACGGTCTTAATAGCCACTTGCACTTCCATCCAGAGCTCGTTGCTTGTCTGTAACGATGCGTCTGCTGTTTGACGGGAATTTCCGTGAAATTTTTGGCCACAGACGCTGTTGGAGCCTTTCGATGTCAAATTTTTGTAGCGGTCTGGTCTTCGCTTAATATGCCTTTGACATACGACATCGATACGTTGATTTGATCAAGTAATGATCTGTGTTACAATTGGCTCCTCGGTGTGTACGCACATCAAGTATGTTCGAGGCGCACCGTAGCTCGATCAGAACATGGTCGATCTGGTTTTGTGTGTTGCCATCTGGTGATACCCAGGTCATTTTATGAATGCGTCGATGTGGGACGTAAGTCGATCGTATGACTAGATTTCTGCTACATGCAAAGTCAATCAGACGGTGACCGTTGTCATTTGTTTCATCGTGGAGGCTATATCCTCCAGTTCTTCTCCGATGAGATAGCACATTGTCAACATTAGCGTTGGAATTATTTTTGTGTCGTTTGGAGGCAATGAGTCGACTAGGCTTTCCAGGTGATTGTAGAACGTTTCCTTCGTTTCTTCGGCCTTTTTTTCCCGGTGGGGCATGAACATTAGTCAGCCAGATTTTGAAAAATTTCGCTTTTATACAGATCGCACACAACCGTTCATTGACTACCTTAAAATCAATAACGTGTGATTTGAACTCCCTATCTACGATGAAATGCTCCAAATTCTCGTTTTCTAGTATGCTTCCCACTTTTAAATATTGTGTGGGATCTCATGTGTTGAAAGTCGTTTCCAGTCTAGTTCGTTTCCTGGATTGCCAGTATTTTTATTTGATATTGACTGGCCTGTTGCAAAGGGTCCTTAACAGCGCCAGGGTAATTGAGTAATCGAACATTCCAGGATCCAATCCCAAAGTCCTTTTTTCGTTTGCGAAGTTGTTGCCGTTAGTCCAATCCTTTCCGATGCCCATCTGCACGTTTCGAAACATTTTAAGCTTTTCCAGGGACAGGGAGTTAGTCCGTCGCCCAACCTCCATTCCGGCGGCCTGGCTATTACGTCAATTCCGTTATCAGGAGCGGAAGACTCGCCTTCACCCTCTAACGTCCCCACAAAGGAGGTGTACCATAAGTAGCATTTAGTAGCAGAGCTGTAGATGTATTTACAATTATTAGCATTTCTTGTCATTTAATGTCCCATTTTCGGGGAACCAGTAAACCCAATATAATACAGTGAACATTTTATTGTGAATAGAAAGAAGATTCTAGGCGATTTACTTTTTAAAGATTAGCTCGTTTAAATGCTGACCGCGACTATGCCTCAAATGGTCCAGCATAGCGACAGGTATCTCGCGAATGACACGAGTAATGTTGACTTCCAAAGCGTCGATTGAAGCTGGCTTATCCCTGAAAACCAGAGACTTTGTGTAACCCCAAAGAAAATATTCTAAAGGTGTGATATCACACAATCTAGGCGGCCAATTTACTGTTCCAAAACGTGAAATCAGGTTCTCATCAAGTCCATTGTTTCTCTCGCTGTATATGAAGTAGCCTCGCCTTGTTGAAATCAAAGTTCACCGATACCATGGGCTTCAATTTCATGGTGTGATAGTGGTCGCCATTGACGGTTTCGTTCTGACCGCACTCATTATTAAGAAATATGGACTGATGATTCCACCGGCCCGTAAACCAAACCAACCTGTGCATTTCTGTGGCTGTAGTGGTAGCTGTTGAAGCTCTTCAGGTTGTTCATCAGCCCAAATACGGCAATTCTGTTTATTGACGTATCCATTCAGCCAAAAATGCGCCTCATCACTGAACAAAATTTCGCAGTGAAACAGCAGATTTTCATTGAGCTGATTCAGACCCCATTCACCAAAAACACGCTGCAAACCGGAAGCTCCTAGAATAGATGGAATACCAGATATCAATTGTGTTGAGGCCACGCACTGCTGCCTGTATTTCATCTCTGGTTGGTGGGGAGACTGGGACCTCTGCTCTACTTCTGGAATGTTCAATGTCTTAGTAGTTGTTGGGGACGCTGTGTATAGCTTCTGGAAATATTACAGCCATCTGTTTTTAATTTCGACTGGGTTACCTATGATAGCTCCTTGTGCACTTTTTTGTGGATCGAAGCCGTCTCTTAGTTACTTAATAGAGGTATACGCCGATCTGACCTGATGTAGGGTCATGTTTTCGTTAATCTGTTGGATCCTAGTTTCGATGGTCAGTCGTTCCTTTCTTCGGCACATTTTCTCAGCTTGTCGTCGGAGGGTTATTTTGAATTGTTCTTCTTTGGCCCGATTTAGTCGCTGGATGTATTCTTGTCCACCTCCTCGGCTGCGTCTGTTACTGCATCTCTTACTGTCTCCCACCTCGGTTTTGATGTCGTCATTACTTTCTGCCGCCTGCGATTTTCCAGCGCTGTTGATGCAATTTTCCAGCGCTGACATGTAAGAGTATGTGGACGTTACTGACGTTACTGATCGTTTAGCTTATGTATTTGGTACCTTGGAGTAACTGATGTTCCTTGTTTACAGCTCATGGACATGCGGCATTGTCCCATAAGAGGTAGTGATCTGAATCGCAGACAGCGCCACGGAACGAGCGCGTGTCGAGAATACTGGTGCCATGTTGTATGAGAACATGGCCGATCTGGTTGAATGTGCGATCGTCTGGGGATGCCCACGTTCTCTTATAGATGTCTCGAAGCGGGAAGCGTGTGGAGTTTACTGTGAAGCCTCTGCTAGTAGCGAAGTCTATCAGGCGCTATCCGCTGGTCTCTGCATGGAGGCTGTGCCGTCCGATTGATTGCTTTTGCATTAAAATCAGCCAGGACAATTTTAATGTCATTTTATGGCAATGCATCGACAGTGTATTCAGAGGCGCTGTAAAATTCATCCTTGATTACCTCTTCTTTGTCTTCTGTCGGCGCGTGACAGTTGGCCAGTCAGATATTAAAAAATTTGGTCTTGATACAAAGTGCACAGATCTATACGTTAAGGGACTTGAAGTCGGTGATAATTTGTTTAAATGTGCTGTCAACAATGAAAACCACTCTGAACTCATGGCTTCCCTGCAATTTTCCGCTTTTAAACACCGTGTGCGTTCGCATGTCAAATGTCTCTTCACAGTCCCATCTGGTTTCTTTTATTGTAACGATTTTGATTCTGTATTTCCTTATTTAATTATCAATTGCAGTGCACCTGGTCTGTTCAATGATCTAACCTTCCAGATTCCAGAAGAATAGCCCTCTATACCATACGTTGCGATAGTCATTGTCGTTTATCCAACCCGATCTGTGGCTGTTGTCCTGGTTCCATGACAAGTAAATACTAAGTGGGGTGTTGTCAGCGCTCCGACTTAGTCCACGAGTAGTATTCTTTTTGGTCCACGAGTATTATTCTATTATCCGCCGGCTGGCCGGTTAGGGCACCCTCTATCCGTCACCAGAGGATCCATCCGATTGGAGATCCAAAGCCCCACACTTGAGATATATTGGGAGTTTAATGCTATAATCAGTCGGCTAACAGTCCAAAATGATCTTTTGTGTTGGAATATCGTGGCCGCAACGGTATCCTAGAAAGTAATATTAAATATTACGCTTGATTTTCCGGTTACTGACTAACCTCGAAACACTACCGCAATTACTACAGTTTTCTTTGTATCATGTGAAAGCCAAAATAGTAAACTACCCCTCACTAACACCAAATTTCCCTTGCATGCAATTGGAACTACATATATAGTAATCCAGTCAAGGAAAATTATCGTCCTCAGCCATGTAACCCGTCAGCTTACGACTATAATAGATCAAGTTCATGAATAAATATTTATAGATACAAAAGAAAATGAATGAAAATTTACGTTCAATATTGGTAATAGTATTAATTTTACGTATAGAAATAAGTAAATATTAAAATAATGAAAACAGTGAATAAACGAAAACTTAATATTCTAGATATAAAAGAAGAGTAAGAAGATGAGGGAGGAAACATTTAAAATGAATGATTACAGAAAAGGTTACGGTACCGCAAAAATAAGTAAAATTTTTATGTACACTATAAGTACCTGACTGCTTCTCGTATATATTTATATTTTTGATTTAAAATATGATGTCACCTAAAACTGCAAGAGTGTTGGTTGTGATGAAGCCTATCAACCTGTCTGTTCTAACAACCTGTAGAGATGGGTCGCATGCGTTGTGCGCTTACCTTGATGTATGGCTTCGGTCCTCCAATTAAACTCAAATAACTAATTCTCTCATTCGTTGTGAATCCGTATCAGCATGATGTGTTCTTGCTGCGAAGCTTCACAAAATTGTTTTCCTCTCATTGATTCTCAGAAAACCCGAAAATTCAAGTCCCTTTGGCCTTTTACAACTTTCTGCCGGCAGCACAACCGTCATTGGCTGCAGAGGCTGTTAGCCACCAGCTTTTGCAAGGAGACCTTATGTGGATTGGTGATAAAAATAACGTATCAGTGGATGCTAAAATCACGTATAGCTCCCAAGGGTTATTTTGATTCGGCATCGTTACGTTGATGATCCATATCATTAATTGATCGCCCCCCCAACCCCTTTAAAAAAAATTCTTTCGAAATCTTTCTATTCTGTTTTAGTCTGTATGGTGTAGTGGTTGGAGTGCTCGCTGTGTAAGCCAAAGGTCCCTGGTTCGAATCCCATGGGTGACAACGAAATTCGTTTCGAGTGATTCTTCGGACGGACTATAAACCCGTTCAGTTATGATACATACCGTTTTAAAATCAGAACGTTTCACAAGCTGGGTGGTTGGACGTACGGCCGAAGCCTGGTACTGATCATATCATATTCTTGAGTGCCGACATTTTCGATCAAGATAATGAAATACTCTAACTATCTCTTAGCAAAAGCCCGAAATGGGCTGTAGTGTTAAAGCAAAAAAAAAAAACATCATTATGTTGATGTCTTTGAAAACATTTCATTTTACGGTTGGCTGAACTTCGAAATTGAAGATGTGCACGTGGTTGAATAAAATATATCTATCACATATTGTTCAAATCTAATAAATTGACAAAAACACTGTATAATTAAACTTATGTCTACTTTTCACATTCTTTCCAGGTTCTTGAATTTTTGGGTCGCGGCACATTCGGTCAAGTTGTGAAATGTTGGAAACGTGGTACAAATGAAATTGTCGCAATTAAAATTCTCAAAAATCATCCATCCTACTATCGACAAGGACAAATTGAAGTATCAATATTGCAACGTCTTAGTCAGGAGAATGCTGACGAATTCAATTTTGTTCGAGCATTTGAATGCTTTCAACATAAAAACCATACATGTCTGGTGTTTGAAATGCTCGAACAAAATTTGTATGATTTTTTGAAGCAAAATAAGTTTTCGCCTTTACCGTTGAAATATATACGACCGATATTGCAGCAGGTAAATATTCTTAATAAATACTCGAAGCATTTTAAGCTCTAATGAATAACCCTTATTTCTTCAGGTCTTGACTGCGTTGTTAAAACTGAAACAACTTGGTTTAATTCACGCTGATTTGAAGCCCGAAAACATCATGTTAGTGGATCCTGTGCGACAGCCATATAGGTGAGTTTTCCAAATTGCATTTATATCAACACAAGATTCTCAGTAACGTATTGAAATCTAACAATTTCCGTTTATGTTCGACACGTGTGGAAACATTTCATAAACCCATACTTTAAGTAGTAAGAAAAGAAGAAGAACTAAAAGAATACATCAAAAACTCCCTTCCAGGGTGAAAGTAATCGATTTTGGAAGTGCATCGCATGTTAGTAAGACTGTTTGCAATACATACCTTCAGTCAAGGTATTACAGAGCACCAGAAATTATTCTTGGATTACCGTTTTGTGAAGCAATTGATATGTGGTCGCTTGGTTGTGTGGTGGCCGAACTGTTTTTAGGGTGGCCATTGTACCCAGGATCATCAGAATTTGATCAAATACGGTAAGGCCATAATTTAACTGCTTGTGTTCTTGATCAAAATTGACATGGTTTCAACATTTTGCAGCTACATATCACAAACGCAGGGACTGCCCACAGAACACATGTTAAATAGTGCTAGTAAAACATCAAAGTTTTTCTACCGGGATGTTGATTCGACGTATCCCTTCTGGAGACTGAAAACCGTAGAAGAACATGAGGCTGAAACTAATACGAAGAGCAAAGAAGCTCGAAAATATATTTTCAATTGTTTAGATGACATTGGGCAAGTGAATGTGCCCACGGATTTGGAGGGAGGGCAATTATTAGCGGAAAAAACGGATCGACGAGAATTCATTGATTTGCTGAAACGAATGTTAACAATTGACCAAGAACGACGGATAACCCCCGCCGAAGCATTGAATCACTCGTTCACCACACTCACTCATCTGGTTGACTATGCACACTGCAATAATGTTAAAGCTTCAGTACAAATGATGGAAGTTTGTCGCCGTAGTGATTTCCATACGTAAGTTTATATTAATTAAAGTAGTCTAGATTTTCTTGTCTTACATTTGCTTTTGTGGAGTTAGATGAAAATACTTCCCTTAACCTCTTTAGGGTGCAACCAACATCAACTTTGGTTACAAACTTTGTTCCTAACTCAACGGAGAACATGACCTTTACAATTAATAATCAACTCTCTAGCCAAGTTCAGCGGCTTGTACGAGAACGGCCAATCGCTTATGATAGCCTGTATCAGATCTATGGTAGAAGCAACGTTGGACGACAGTACACAAACGGTCGAACGGACGCCTTTCAACATCAGCTCGTTTCAAATATCTTTTGCCCACCTGCATACCAAGCAATGCCCAGTCCAACAAAGCATGTTGTTGTTGGTAGTGCGGCAATGCAACCACCACTTCAAGTAATTGATCAAAATCGATTTATTTTTTAAATGCATTGGTGAATTCTCTTCCAAAACATAACAGGTTCCTCCTCAACAGTATGTCAATGTACCCGTTCCTGTATCTATGGTTGAACCAGCCTCTCAACGCATGCTACTGACAAATCGCGTACAAGCGAATAGTGTAGCGTGGCCTAATACCGGTCGTCAAATGGCATTAGTACCGTCATGGACACAGCAGCCTGCCTCTCATTCCCTTATCATGGACTCTGCACCGTTCCTAGCCGTTGAAGATAATTGTCCGAAGCATCAATTGAATTTGCCCAGACACGAGCCAAAGAAGGAGTCGCCGGTACATCATTTGGTGTAAGTATCTTCTTAATCCAATTTATGCTCTCGGATAGTACAACTAGTAGATGAGAGCTTAGTAACAGCTTACGCCTCTTTTCAATTCAGAACTTATGATTACAGTGTACCGCGTCATGAGAAGAAAGAAACCAACCAACTATCGCCGGTGAAGAAACGTGTTAAAGAAAGTTCGCCGCCTCATCAGCAGCGCTACAATCGAACGCATATATCACCGCAATATCATAATCATGGCTCGCACAATTGCAGTTACTATAGCAATGGTAACAGCAATAATATTCAGAATCCGATTCAACAATCGAGCAGTCATCAGAAGACAGCGCATCATGCTGAAGTTGTTTCAAATCATCATGCAGGTACGTGCATTGGTTAACCTTTTAAATCAAGAAAGTATGATTGGTTAAATTTTCGCAAAGGGATTCAATATTTTAAGCTGCATTTTTGTCAAATCTAAGAAGGGAATCAATTTAAATTTAGTGAGGATATTCTGTCATTTGTCGCACCTGTTTACAGTTAACACCAGAGAAATAAATGCTTTAGTTTTTGGTGGCAATTACAATATATTGGATAAAATATTTGCAGTTGTGCTTAGACTCAAATTTTCTACCTACAGCGCAAAAACAAAGGTAACAAACTAGAGAAATTTTAACTATAAAGATAAATTCTTTATTTTGTTGGCCATGTTTTAAGAACTCAATTGACTCATTGAGCCAATGGGTGAGTATTTCTTTCAAAGGTAGAAGTGTTTACGTTAAGATATGCAAAGTTCCCTTGTATTGAAGTCAAAAGATGCTGAAATTGCTAAAGATTATTGCTGCTATTTTCTGAAATCGACATCATAGAATAGTTATCGAAGACTTTTTTAGGGAACACAATGTTAAATTCCAGATATTAAGGAAGCCTTTTTGTATGTATAAGTCTGATACAAACACAGCTGGAGTAGCGGCTTATGAAGCCAAAACTGAGTAAAAACACCACAGCTTTACAGAATCTGACTTTAGAGGATGATTAATGTAGAACTCTTGGTTGAAAGGTATCGAAGAGCGTGGAATCTACCGACGAATCAATCAGTAAATGAAACTTACTTTTCCGTATTTCCTATGCTAATATGTCCTGGAATATCCGGAGAAAACATAACTTCTCATATCCGAGTCATTAATTTAATCCATGGGCCATAACAAGCGATTTCGAAAAGATTCTAGACGTGTTCGAACATAAAATGCTAAAGAAAATCGACGGCCCAGTAAAAGCCAAAGACATGTAAATAAATGGACGAGCAACGAGATTCTGTGTACTCGTCCCTGTGGGAAGCAAATTGTACACATAAATATCTTAGACTCTCGAAACTATATGATTCCCCCTGCTTCTTCTTCCCTTTGTTCCCCGAGAGGTTTTTCTTTCCTCTCTTCAGAAGAATCACTTCCCTCACTGACACCTACAAAATTTCGTTTCACGTGCGCACGATCGCGCCTTCGTTATCATTCGTTGAAAAGTTTGGGTACAACACAACAAACGTTCTCTCACAACACAGCAAACGTAGAGGTTGGAAAACTCGTGCGTCAAAGCTGATAAAAATTCATTAATTTTGAATAAAAAACGTGAACGGAAGTGCCGATTTCGTACACGCGATCACCAAAATCAAAAACTTTATAAACGTGAACGTGTTTCGGAATGAAGTTAAATGCAAAAACACGGAGCGAAGTTAAGTGCAAAAACACAACAAATGTTCTCTCACAACACAGCAAATGTAGAGGTTAGAAAACTCGTGTGTCAAAGCTGATGGAAAATTCGTAAGCTTTGAATAAAAAAAAAGTACTAAAGTGCCGATTTCGTATACGCGATCTTTAATACCAAAAACTTAGTAAACAAATTAAAATTTGGTTGGTCTGTGGATAGATAGAAGAGCATTCGACTACTCAGGCAAGCGCTAAACGGTCGAGTACAAGTAAACAGGCCAACAAGGTCACATGCCTTCTAATTCAGTAGTACTCGTTTTTTGCGGAAGAATACTGATATGGCGTTTTCATGAGTCACGTCCAATTTCTTGCCGCCTTGTGTTTACGTTGACGGGGACCGAGGTTTCACCAAATTGCTTGTTATTCCACTTCCCAAACGAACAATAATTGTCCGTTCTAAGCTGAAACTACAGATTGATTTCACCAATATTCAGCAACAGACTGTGACGAAATTTACTTTGGAAATTTATCCAACTGAGCACTGATCACCACTGTCGTGCACTACGTCCGTCTTAGTTTTGATTATAAGTTGGTTGACATGTAAAATTACAATAAATCGCACGGACACTGGAATGTTTTCCCGCAGTCTTCATGTTTTTAATGATTGCAATTTGACATTGACGTTTTATGCGAAATAACGCGAACAATGGATCACCTGATCGAACTATTATAGGTCACGGTTAAACTTTTTTTGTGAGGGTAGCGGCGCACTGACATTACGCAAAACACCTACCTCGCCCTTTTGCAACAGTTAATCAGCCCTTCCCCAAAACTGGGTTAATATCAGAAAAATGAAACGCGATGCACTTTGCGACATTTCTCGCAGCTCTTACTCTTTTACAAAATACTTAGTATTGGTTGTTGATCAGCGTAAAATACTATGTGAACAAAAACAGCATCTAACTTAATTACAAACTGGTAGTCCTCGATATATCATCATTGAATACTTCAAGCGACACACGAGGAGGATGGTGACGGATCCCAGATAGAGATCTGTCACTCGGACAGTTGTCAATTCCGATTGGGGCTGCCATAGTGCCGAGTGCCTAGTCCTTCTTCAAGACCAAGCCACAAGTTATTACACTCCGTTGACATCCACGACAAACGTATGCGTACCGATACATTTTATCACGCAATGTGGGCACGTTAATACTTTTTTCCATTGGTGTAGATGGTACTAATTTGAAGGTTATATCAGACATAGTGGTGTTGAATTTAAAGTCCTTTTTCCCCCTCTGCTTGGGACCCGTTGGTGCCCAGCATTTTTCCTACTTATTTTTTCATTTGCATTTATTTCACTGTCACTGACACTAAATTCGTTCTTTAATCCCGGGTCAGGAGGGCGGTCTTCCGCACCCTGTTCCATTCTAGAATATGTGTTTGTTTTCACCAAATTATCACTCACTAAATTACATCAGATTCACAAAATGAATGGGAGTTGTAATGATTTTCGATTCGTCCGTGTAGGATTCGGGTGCCGATTGTCTGACACAAGTGTTAGCGAGCTATAAAAAACACCGAACTCAGCTAACTAGCTTCGCTTAACTACCGCGTACGCGTGCTTTACGACTAGCATTTGCGGGATCATATGCGGCGGGTTCTTGTCGAGCCACGAAGATACATTACAAAATATTTATCACGCGTACTCTACTCTACGAGACGTACCGATCAGTTTTTATTATCTTTAGAAATGTTCTATTATGGGTTAATTAAGCTACTCTGCAGGGATTCAACATTTTTTTCTCGTTAAAGTTAGCGGACATGGAGGCTTGAGACAAACGCAAACATTGCACAAAAAGTAACCGTTACTTTCTCCGAAGAAGGTCGTTGCATTACAAGGGGAATGTCAAACCTAAAGATGTTAAAGTGGCTGAAGTGAACCAATCATCTCTGCCTAATAGATGGAAATTTGACGGATGTAGTTTACTTTACACTAGTAAGACAACAAACTAAGCAGTTTCGACGGGGTGACTACCTTATCTCTTCAGGAGCAGCCACTCCTGACCACCACGGGGCTGCTCGACTGCTTATGTTCATTACAGGGTGCTCACCTGTATCTCTTCACATTGGAGGGCAAGCACTTTAGAAACACTGATGCTATTCCTGAAACACCGATATCTTCGGAACTAGCTTCATCGAACTCTACGTTTTATGAACACCTCAAAGAAAGCCAAAGTGGTCTAAGCAGGGGTGTGACCTTTAGGGCGTCTGGAATAGAAATAACAAACTAATTGATGCAGCTTGCTCACATTAGTCTAATAATAGATGACAGTTGACGGAGGAAGTGTTGCATTGAAAGTAATGCGCGGGAAATTTAAAATTTCACGGACTTATCAAATAGCCCTTGTATCTAAGTGGATTATAAAAATGATTTTTCTATACCTGATGTGCCCACTATACTAACAAAATGATAGTGAAATAAATAAGCCTATAAATCTTATAAACAATGAAAAGTGTCATAGTATCTAGTGATTAAACAAACATTATCTAGTAATTGAATAGCTTCATGTAAAACTATGCCATAAAATACAACAACATGAAAAAAGAAAAATAAGTTTCTATACCTACTAACATAAGAAAGTACGGAAATTTTTTTAAAAAAACACATTGTTTTACCAAATAATAGCTTCTTTGCTGCATGTAAAATAAGATTAGAATATTTATAATTACTTCGAAATAGCTAATTTATGCAAAAAGCTTCTGAACTTTTAATTGGGCGGAATCAAATAAGTGTCATTTATTTAGTACAGAGAGCGTTAATGGATACAACAATAATGAAAAAGAAATGAACATTCTGATGCTCGAACCAAATTTAATTGATGATTAATGATATCTTGCATTCAATAGCATCGGTACCGCAACCTATATTAGTGCTTGTTCCCAAGGCATGCAAACTCATTCAAATTAGTTATTTCTTTAGCTATCTATGAAGTTCAACGCAATAACAGCTATATGCGAAAATGTTTGTGCTATAAAATAATGTTTCAAGTTACCAGTTCGGTGGAGTTCTTTGAATCACCGCCATCAATATGGTGTCAAGGCTTGAATATATGTGTTAGGAAGTTACCATCGGCAATATAACTGTTTAGTAATTATAAACAGTACATTTGTGTCATAAAAATTCCAAAAATGAAATTAATTCACAAGTTATTGCGCTATGATGCTAAGTTGAAGACAACAATACGTGTAGTATCTTTACTGCTACTGGCAAATCGTATGCAATTTTAAATCATTTCCTCTTTCAACGGGTTTTCGACACAGTAAAAAAGTTATTGCATTATGCCTCGTTGAAGGAAATGATACTTGTAATAGGTATCAAGTCGAAATAGTAAGAGTAATATTATCAAGCTTGGTCAACTAATTTTTTGTAATATAGCAATTCTGTAACATATATTGCCCCGAAATTTTCGATTGCTTTAAAAAAGCATCAACGAAAATTTAATATAATTATTTATCTGCAAAATGGATATCCCGCGTCAAAACTATTGCCCCCTTTTAAATTGTGTCGGGACCCAGTTGAAGGGTTTAAACAAAGCTCCTTAAAAGGATTGATGTACATTAACCTAAATTTATAACCATACTATGTAATAAATTAAAATATTTAATTTAATATTTTTGGATGTATCTCATGATCTTATTTTCTTTCAACAGTGCAAGGACATCCGTCATATTCATCCTCGAGTAATAACCACGGAAGTAATGGTGGTCATAATAATAGTCATCACCATATAAACAATGGTGTCCCCGTATGCAATACCAATAATCACGGAGGAATTATCAAACAACAGCAAACAATCACAATAAATGACACGCCGTCACCAACAGCAGTTATCACGATCTCTGATAGCGAAGATGAAACGCCTGATGTACCTCCAGCGTTGGTAGCATCGTCCCCGTCCAATAAAATCCCACCGCCATCATCACATCAACGTGCACATGCTCACTCCCAAACGACTGGAAGCGTTTCAGGGACATGCCGTCAAGCGAGCAATGGAAATGGAAGCGGTAATATTATCAGCAATCAACAGCCGGCTCATCAAAATTCGTCAGTCCCATCAACTTCCGGGTCAACGGCCGCCGTTAACATTCAGTCACATCAGCAACAGAGCGTACCGCAGTACCACCATAACAATGGTAATGGTAATAATGCAATAAATAATCAAACAGCCAGTAGTAGCAATGGACAACGCAAAAATGTAATATCTACGTGCGTTACAGTAGGTGATAGTGATACCGAGGTGGAGCATCGTCGAAGCCCGAAATATGCCACTGTAAAGTATGAACCGCATAGTGGCGGACAACAGTCGCAAAAGAAACGCTTACTTGCACTCGCAAGGAATGAATGTCTGGTTTCATCAACGAATCAATTGCATGTACCTAAACAGGAACCTACTGAATTCTATGAATATCCACCACAATTGGATAAGCGTGCATCGTGGGCTCCACCGGCTCATCATAACCATCACAAGCGCGAACCTTCTGCTGCTTATATATCATCCCAACAAGCACCACCACCTTTGGCACATTCGAAGAACACCAGCTCAGCCGTTGCTGCATCTTGGGGTGGCCCTATCTATCGGCAGCATCAGTCCAATACGCCTTTAGGTGGATCACCGGCAGCTGCTGTACTACAACAAGACATTTATGCACAGGGTGATATGTATCGGCGACCGACCGTTTTTGTGTCACAGGCACCATACCAGAATTATAATCGTGTTGTTCCACCACCAGCTCACAATGGATCTAGTCGACAGGTAAATTCTTAAGAGAAATTAGTAGATTTAATCATTAACAAATTCATTATGCTTGTTGCAATTGTCATTTTACATGGAATAGGTTTATTTGAATTCATACACTTCATTATTCATCATGAATTTTTGATTTCCGGGAACAAAATTTCATTATTAGTTTTTTATTGTTAAATTCAAATATATTTTCTGTTCTTCATTTTTCTTTTAAGAAATTACTAGATTTCTGCTCAGTTAATTGCTATTCAAATAAAATCATTTTAATTTTATTTTATGAACTATATCATATGATGCCGACATTTTATATAGAAATATAAGCTCCTTACTCACGAATTACTTTTAAGTTCAAAATACTTCAATGTTTTGTTTGTTTTCAATGTGGTGGTGTCATATGTTTTATCAGTGTTGATTATTTGATTTACAAGTCGATGAATTTCCACTAAAAACTACGGATTCAACAACGTTGATAGAATTATTATTGTGATTAACTTACTATTGATGTTTGCACATAATCTTAACTCTATTTTTTACTTTTTAGCAATTCTCATTACTAAAATCATATTGCCGCTTATGTCTTGAGTCCATTATGTACATAATAAATCGTACTCTACATTCACACGTTATATTGTTGTTGTGAATAACACTTTCATCTTGAATAGCGTCCAACGCCTATCACATCTCTAATCTTGGCTATTAGATTTAAGATCCCACCCCACAGTATATTGGTATATATTTTTTTGTAGGAAAATTTTTTGTTTTCTTTTGTACAGGTATTGCCAACCCATCCGCTACCGGCACATATCCAATTTCCAACACAGTACAGCCAATTTGGTCCATTAAGTCCGGCACAGGTGGCTAACAAACATGGGCCGTATGCTACGAACATTTGGTATGGAGAATAGACAAACAAAAAACAAACACAAACAAATACACAAAAAATATTAAAATGAAAAAAAAGAATATGCTGATCGAGTGAGTTTTTATTGGATATTTTATTATATTTATATATTATAATGTAAAGTTTATAATTCGATACTAATGCTAAGGATGATCAATTCATAAATATATTTGCTTGATTATTGTGCTAATGAATGGGCTTAGATCAATCACAAATGCATTTAAAGTTGAATCGTTTTCATACTGAAAGTGCAGACCTACAGAAATGCATGTTTTATATCCAATTAACATGCTTTTGAATTTTAAATTGCTTCATACAATGCTATGAACCGCGATTAAAAATTATTTTTTGTTAGACAGTAGCAGGTTCCCCTCGATAGATCAGTACAGGCTTCAATTATGTTCGTAAGAAATTTTACACATAAACACAAAAATCACTTAAAATATAGAAGCGGTATATTAGTCCCTTTTGTTGAATTTAACGGTGGATTTTATTAAATTGCATGATATTAACTAAACTAATATTTACTAAAAACAATTTTATTAGAGATCAATAAATGGGAGTACAAAGTTCCTCAAAAAATCAGCGAATTTTTGGTAACCATCGAAATGCTATAAAACAAACCCTGTCAGAGTATTTTATATAATTTATTTAATTTTTATCGATTAACCATACTAAAAATAATAAATACTAAGACTTGTTTATACAAAGCAAGAGGCAAGTAAAAATGATGGTAACATGTTTTATTGCACTAAATAAAATGGAAATGCGTATCAATGGAATAAAAAATAGTAACCCTTATCATAAAAAAACCACTATTTAGTTAGACTAACTATTATCAGTATCATCCGCAACTACAGCTAATTCTAAATCAATATATTCAATTTCATTGACTGAACTGTTTTTATTGCTAGCCTTATCTGAAGCAACCTCCACTGAATCCTTATTGTTCGAGTAAACGTTGGCGAATACTTCAAATTGTTTGTAAACATTCTTAAGAATATAGTCATGTAAAATGCAATTATATAATTTGAAAGTAAAAAGCGCCTTTTTGGATGTTATGTTTTTCGAATATCATCAAATGGTCCTTCGTGCCAGTCGAAATTCTTTTTGCTAAAGAACACTTGGGCAGGGAGATTCAAATATACTTTCATACAACTAATTAAATGCCGCACTGATTTATCGCCACGAAAATCCTATATATGCTGCATATGTATCAAATATCCCTCTCAGTTCAGTATCCTGCCGGTATTTCAAATTATGAACTATTTTCCGTAGATCATAAATTATCTTTATTTTTTTGATGATTGGCTTCTAAAATTTCTTTCATTTCTGGGAATATCCACCCCAAAGATAGTGTATCAAATATGTACGCATGTTCTTTAGTTTGGGGAGAACAGAACCAAATCATGCGTATTGAATCAATTGCAATTATCCATAATAAGTCCGTCTAAAAAGTCAAATTGTGCATCGATCCCAGTGAAAAATGTATTCATCCGATTTGAAATTTTTTAAAGTAGAGGGGAAATCGGTTATCATTATTTCATTTAAATTCATAAAACTGTTATGCAACTCCATAACGTCCAAGTATGGACACGTGTCAATAATCGATTGTAGCACATCAACATTGACGGTAACATTCGCCCAGTTTGAATCAGGGTAGGAATCAGTCAGAACACGAAAACTTACTCGTTTTATTATATTGTTGATGTGTTTCAATCGGTTGCATATTTCCTCATGCAAAATTGGTTGTGTAGATGGATCTATATCCTCCCAAAAACGTCGGAAACTTTTTGGGACGATTTTCCCGCCGATTGTCCTTTAATATTGTGCGCCTAATTTCACAAGCCTTTTTACCGTAGCTTGTCCGAACCCTGAAGCTCCACCGCTCACCAGCGCAACACCTCCATTCCACATATCATAGCCGATAATTAACACAAGGCTTTCTCCGCAAAATCGCAGCGTACAGTTATCGGAATCACGAAAGGTTAACTGTGGGAATTTTGACAACCGTCGTTTGCAGAGCGTATGGTTACCTCAACGAGTTCACGACGGACAGGAGTTACACACGACCGACGTCAAGTGGCGGGTCAATAGCAGATACTTGTCATACAACCTTATCAGCTGGTTGGGACATTGTATAGGGATGACAGTCTATGTGGGGTATCGCCCCACGGGATCGGCGGTTATTGCAAACGGTTTACATTAGGAATGTGTATCATCGCCTTACTGCTAAACACACGTTAGTGTGACAGGTCCGGTTTGATACCAGTTCTAATTTCTTCCGGTGTTTGTTGCGATATGGTACACTATTTATCACATAAGCAGCTGTGTTCGCTTTTTCAGCTCAAAAACTCATGTATAAGCCGTTTTCAAACAGCATGCAACGTGTGTAATCCAAAATTGTACGATTAATTCGTTCTGATATCCTATTTTGTTCCGGAGTGTAAAGCGCTGTTCGTTGATGTTGAATTCCGCGTTGGTTTAACAAAATTCGATGAAATTTTTGTTGCAATATTCGGTGCCATTGTTCGTTCGTAACACTTTGATCTATCGCGAAGTTTGATTTTCCATGAACGATTTTTATTTGACAAATTCATCGAACACTTGGCCTTTGCTTTTCAACGGAATTAAAAACACTTTTCTAATGATATCATCAATAAAAGTTACATCGTTTCGCGCACAACTTAACGATTTGTTTTTAAATGGACCACATACGTTGGACTATTGCATTGGTACTGTCTATGACATTGGTATGCATGTGGGTGCATAAGCATAGACGATTGTGGCCAACAACAACGTAAGTGTAACAAGCCTTCCAGTAGAAATTCGCAGTTGTAGTAGTTAGCCTACTTGTGGCCAGCTGGCATGAGCTGTCAGCCTACTTCGGCGCAACGCAAATGTTTGTACGGCGTAATATACGAGTTGTGTACAAAAAGTAAGGTGACTTTTCAAATTTCGCGGGCAACGTTCATTCGATTACCGATTTTTTTATTTTTTTTATTTTGGTACACTCGTCACGAACATATATTTACAGTTTCAGCTATATAATATGTTTAGTTTGTTTGTGAGAGGCATAACGGTTAGAAGTGTTTTGCGTGCTCGGCGATGTTTTGCTATCGAAAAAAATGGATCAAAGATCAAGAATTTTTTGGCCAAAAACAACACCACAATCATGCCTCAGCCACCATATTTACCGGATTTGGCCCCATGTGACTTTTTCTTGTTCCGAAAACTGAAAAGACATATGAAAGGACGGAGATTTGCAACGATTGAGGGGATAAAGACGGCATTGCTGGAAGACTGAAGGCATTATCAAAAAGTGCTTATGAGAAGTGCTTTGAGGATTGGAAAAAGCGTTGGCACAAGTGTATTGATTACTTTGAAGGGAACAACATAAATATTGACGAATAAATAAATATTGTTTCTTAAAAATACAAAGTCACCTTAATTTTGAACGCACTTCGTATTTGATGTTTTACATGAAAAACATACAAATCACATTCCTTGCATGCTAAACATTCACCTTGCACTGTCCACTGTACACCTACACCATTTAAAACAACCAAATAATACATACGGTCAACTTCCACTGCCAGCTAGCTTGAGGAAGTAAACAAATTCCTATTCTTTTAACTTTGAACATCAATAAAACATAAATAAATGTATAAATTGAAACGAAATTCACTTCAGAAGGAGCGCTACGATGTTCTCCACGGATCTTGATTTCACAATTTAAATTCGTCTCAAACCCGTACAAAACCTCGAATTTTTGTCGGCACCCACATTTCGCCATATACCGTCATATAAACTAGCAAGCAAAGTCAGCCTATATGTGGTCATGTACGAGTATGTGGTAGTAGGGATGTCTGGTACATGACTTCTTAAGTGCAAAGCTCACGTAAGATTGAAAGCCATATGGTAAGTAATTTGCATATGTAATAGTTGGCCTACTTTGGACAAGCTTAAGCAAATGCTTAACATATATCAAGTAATATTGTATATACTATTTTCCGAATGAAAAACGTACGAAACGCATTCCGGGCATGCTTAAAACTCACTTTGCACTGTCCACTGTACTCCTACACTTTTCAAGACGAGTAAATGAAGCACATGTTATGCACCTTCCAATGATAGCTAAGCTTTGAGAAGCAAACAAACTTCTATTCATTCACTTTGGAAGGCGAGTAAAAATTAAACAGGTATAAGAACTGAAATAATTTTTACTTCACTAGGAGCGCTATTGTGTTCTCCGCGGACCATCTGGATTTCACTATAGAAATCCGTCTCGAAACTGTACAAAACCTCGAGTTTTCGTTGACACCTCCACAATTCTTCATATACCGCCATATGAAGTAACGAGCAAAGTCAGTCTACACGTGGTCATGTGTTTGGTAGTAAGCACTGCTGCTATATGGCCATATGGCTATCTTATGTGGGCTTTGAACTAGTGACATTTAAGAGTTTTGAAATAATGCGTCATTTTAATCCCCCCTTACACAGGCCCAAAAGCAAATGCATGACGTTACAATGCTCACCAGGATTTTAGACCCATTGACGTGTTCTTTTAGACCAATTGAACAGCTTTTGACTGTTCCCACAGTAACGTCATGTACGTTAATTGCTTTCCTTTCGGGTGTAGTAATCGAGCAGTCGCCTAGGCAAATAGCTCGAAAAACATTCTTAAAAATCATCTAATTTTAGCAAATTTAAAAACAAAAAAAAAAGATTTAAAAAAAAATTTACTATAAAAATATCAAATAAAAAAATTAAATTTGCAATTAAAATTCAATGACAGCAATCCTCTTTGCAACGCAATTTAGAAGAATGAATTGCGTTATCTCACCAATGAAATAACAATTGACGGATGCGGGGAGTCTTCGTGTTATCGCCAAACGTGTCAGACGTCGCGAATTGTCTGTGCGGCGTTACATTTATTTTGCACACAAAAATCGTACTTATGTATTCAGTCAAGTATTGGATTTGGAACTTAAATTTAATGTCTTTCATCGGCAAAATGCTTTAAACGCGAGGAGGAAAGAAGTTGAGGTCCCGTGTGGTCACGCAAGAAAAATGCATTGCAGGTTGCCCTAGACCAACCATATCGACTAATCGTGACCGAAATCGTTTTAGGTGAAATCATGCTTTTGTTTATCAATCAGACGGTGTTGGTTGGGCATTTTGCATGAACAACAGCCAATTGAAATGTGTTAGTGGGGGCGTTTTGTATACACACATTAAGTGTGGCTGTTAAGCGCGATTTTAATCACACCGTGCACCTGAATTTCGCTTTTGTGTATGTGCAGTGCTGCTTTGTTCAGAAAAAGTCAATGTATCGCTTGCGTTTGAGACGCTGCCCCAGAGCGAGAAAGCTAACCGATCGGCCACGAGACCAGGAAGCTGGGAACTAACTAAGTCTTACTCGTTAACGCACAACGGTAGCGCTAGGGATAAATGAACGACTGAATCATTTCTGAACCATGTTGACCGACGGGCCGTAGACGAGGAGAAGTCCAAGAAGACCAAGACGCGTTTCGTTTGAAGGAATTCAATTTATTTCTATCGAAATTATTTTTTGTAGTGGGCCCTTGTGCTGGGGAAAAGAACCCGCCCCACGACACCGCAATGCTACCCTGCCAGCGCATTCGCGCATCCTCAGACAAGGTCCGTTCCGGCGAGCACCAACATCCTCGTTCGCCGAGGCAGCAGACCATCCCTGCATTCCTATACGAACATTTTGTAGTGAAGTAGGTAGATAAAAATGTCCGTGAAGGAAGGATGGTCTGCTGCCTCAGCGAAAGAGGATGGTGGGATTCGCCAAGATTGGCCTTGTCTGGGGACGCGTGAATGCGCTGGCAGCCTAGCATTGCGGTGTCGTGGAGTGGGTTCGTTTTCCCAGCACAAGGTCCCACTACAAAAAAAAATTTCGCATTCACGAATTGAAGAGGGTCTAATGCGTGTCGAGGCCGAGGTAACCTACTAAGGGTTGAAATTGCTTATAGCCAGTAACAAACTGGGCCGGGTGAAAACAGACGGACTTGAGCGGACTTCGTCGCTACCGACGATACTTATGGCCCCCAAATAAGAGTGGGGCATCCAAGTGGAAGCGGTGCCCCCTCGCACCCTCCTAACCGGATCAAGATCCAAATGTAGACGTGGCCATATAGTATGTCCCATTTAAGTCAAAAACTCATACAAACATAATTTGTATGAATTTTTCCATTAAATGAGAAACATAAACGTGGCCAATTTATGTTATAGTATTATGTAATGGAATCACATAACACTATACCATAAAAGGGCACGCGAGCGGAAGGCCACTCTACCCAGGCAAGAGCCCCTATAACACAATAAAAGGGGAGAGCGGGCCCGATGGCTAGCTCATTATAGTGGAGGGGCCGGCCATTGTGGCGGGTCCCATACCCGGTCAGGTTTGAGATAAGAGAAAAGACCGGACTTTTTTTTCGTTTAGTGATTCATATCTTTTTTTTTCTTTATTCCTACTACTTGTATAACTTTAAGGTCAGTCTCACAATTTTTTATACATATTTCCGTTGTCGATTATTAAAACAATCGGCATATTCTGAATGGGAAAAAAAGATTCTAATGTCTCTACTGATACAAAATACTTTTAATCTGTCTGAATAAATTCCTTTTTTTTAGATGTACTCGGACTGATGTATGTGTCCTCGAACCAAAATTATTCTAATCAAGAAAAAATGCAAAAAATATTCAAAGAGTAGCTTGGATTTTCTTTAAAGATAAAATTTAGTCCCAAAAAATTTTGAATTTTTTTTTTGTTTTTTGCTTTTTAAATCCTTATAATTTAATAAATTATCAAATAAGGGTGCTCACCCAGTCCTCCTCCGACGAGCGCTCGCTTTTGTGGTGGGCAAGGCCTATTGAACAAATGAATTTAAATTTAAATTAGATTTACGAAAGACAGATCAATACATTTGAATAGTACGCGACCAACTGCATTTGAACCAGGTTCTCCTTCTTGTTTATTTAGCGAATCGCTATTTTTAAAACACTCTTTATCTTAATTGAAGACAATTCGCATGCTTATTCTGACGATCAAGATTACATTCAATGGCAGCAGTGATAAGAATAGCAACGAAAAGGTTCGTAATATGACAATCCTCACACGTTTCATCTCTATTATTCCATCTCCACGTTCGATATCGACGCATTCTCCACCTTCATTTACTCAATTTTATTATTTTTAATATGATTGAGCGAAGAGTTTATTTTTATTAGACACGTGAATGAATTACATAGACACGCATTCTGTTATTTGGTCCGTTAAATAGCCAGTCGTCATCTAGTACCGAAAATTGGAAAATTTCATTTATAAATGGATAACGCACATGCATTTTTCACGATGATCCCTACACGATTTTTCTATCGTCTTAGTCAGAACGGCCGAAAAAAATTAGCGCGTGCAAAATAATCGCTAATCAAGATTCATTCCCGCCGTATAGAAGCGATTGCACAAAAATCAGACACCAAGCGAAGTCTCCAAGCAAACATGCGCTACTTGGGGTGATCAGAAACAGACTTCCTTGTAAAGTATATCAAAATTGCCACGATTTTCTTTGTAAAATTTACAACTGTTCACTGGCGCCCAGCGCGAACCAAATTCCCATGTACCACACGTCCAACGATCAAACATATGACATGTCCAGGCGATGAATAACAAAACATGCCCGCAACGAAGACTGTCGACAACAACAATTCCCACTAACGTTTCATAACGAATCCCTATAATCGCTATTCATTTCTTTTTATTACATTGATAACTTCGCGATATTTTCACAATCACTATGCCTTTTGCTTTCACTTGCATCACTTTAAGGATTATTACAAGACACCACCAAGATGTAACGACGGAGCACACGATGGAGCGATGGCAAGCCCGACTAAGTGCAACTGAGATAACGTTACGTCTATGGGAATATTTTTCTTTCGTCACACACAACTTCTCATACAAATGCAAGATCCAGCACGAATTTGGCGATGGCTTGGAGGAGAAACTCAAGCATGCACGACAAAATATGTTAAATCTATCAGAACATCTCACTTCACTGTCCAACGTAATTAACGCGCGAAACACTCAAGTCCCCTGCACCGCTGCGACAAAATACATCATTAAAAGTAAGCATGAAAATGCCTAAAACAAGCACTTTGCGGTATCCGAACGACAGTTGAGTTCACCATCTCATGCTCTACGCGCTAACTCACTCCTCCCGACGCGATTCTCGCGCGTGCGCTATCTGTCGAGATCAAAACCAGAATCCTCTTATTGTCAGTCGTCCCGTGCTCTATGTGACGCACCGGGACTTAACCCGCTTCTCATTCATTCCGCCGTAGATTTGCTTTCAACAATGCAATACGTGCATGTGCTATCGGAAAAGGTGTTGCTATGTACGCATTTCAATTGCAGATTTGAATTATTATATTAATGAAAAATAATAGAATAGAAAAATTTAAATAATAATAGAAAAGGTAAGTATCATAAAGAATATAATTATAACAAAAAGTTTAAATTTAATATAGAGAAAAAAATGATCTAAAATTTATTTATATAAAAAAAATAAAATTATTTTATGATTTATAACTATAAATTGAAATAATTAATTTTTCAAATCTGCAATTAAAATTTCGGATGTGATATGAAAGTTTTCAGGTAGTTTGCTTAGGTGACTACTCGATTACTACAATTTTATTTCCTCGATTTCACTATACAGGCCTGAGTAAACAAGCGTTGGTAGTTTACACTTTCAACAATTATTTACATTGTGTTTTATTGCTAGCGTCTTCGGTAATAGAAATGCTTACCTGCTGAAATTAATTAATCAATAAATGAATAGATATAAAAAAATGTTAATTGATCATCCTTTGCAAAATGTTTTGAATTAATATCATTAAATTATAAATTTTATTCTAATCATATTCATTTTACTAAAACAGAGATTTATCGAATCGTTTACAACAATATATGATGCTGCTAAATTGGATGTTACAATTCGGAGGCAATGAAACTTTTACTGAAGCCTCATCCACCACCACCACCATCACCACTACCACCAAAATAACATTGGAACGAAAAGACTTAAAAAGAAGCCGTTTGCGACAAAGAAGAGATTAAACATTAATAATATACTACATTTAAAATATTTATCGTAACTACACAAAACAAAGGAAACAAAACAAAAATACAATATCATGCTATATTGATGTTGATGATGATGATGATGTAAGTGTGTGAGTGCGTGCATGCTTTTAATAATCTAGTTTCGATAAACTTGATAACAAAAATAGACAACAAAAAAATCGAAAACGCATTAAGGAGTATATAGCTGAAACGCAACAGAAAAACAGGATTTTAATGAATGTGAAAAAGGATTTCGATTTTTTTCTTCTTTGGAGGACGTTAATCTAATCGGATTACATTATATACTGTAGGAGCAAATGTTGACTGACATGGGCTAATATAAACATACTAACGACTATGTTTTATAGAGATACTATTTCGCTGAATATTCATTCTCGTACAAAGTAGGAATCAGGCGAAATAGTCGCTGGTTAGGTTATACGTTAATTTTTTTCGATAACAGTATGCGTACATACAAGAAATAAATAATGTTGTGATTCATGAAACATATATAAAAGTAGATTTGTAGGTTTATTAGGGAAGTAGAAAAACAACAAAAATAAAAGAGCTAACTGAGATGCAAGATTATCCAAAACAAGTAGTTAAAAATGATGAAATAAACACCAAGAGACGAAAAATAAACAAAATAAGAAAAGAAATTAACAATGCATCAAATATACATGCTGTGCGTGTATGTTAAGCGTTAGTGTGTTTTGTATGTATTTACAATTTGAGATGATTTAAGGGTATAACAAGCTCATATTGGTCTCAAGTCTCATCAGTTTATTTTTGCTTTCCTTTACAATTATAAAGAAACAAAAAAAGAAAATATTGTATATTATTATTTTAAGATGATGATCATGTTTTTTTCTGTTTAGATAAGCATTGTCTATTTTCTATTTCGCGTTGTGTTTTCTCATAGTTTGTACATTATATATTATTTCATATTACCTTAATCTTGAAAAACAAGAAAACTAAGTAGAAGATGAAATGTGACGTATGACTTTCATCGTGTAGAGTTCAACAATAAGTATGGACTAGTGTGTCTTTTTCTCTATTTTCTATCACTCGATTTATTATTTTATATCTCTTTGTATTATCGCATTGAATACGTAGTTTTCCAAATCCAATAGCTATTGCGCTTATATCTTGTGGGTAAAAAAAAATATTTGCAAACATTTAACTTTATACACTTAAATATACATCAATTAGTCATTAATATTGATAATATGATCAACGGTTAAAATATCTTATCTATTTCTATTTTCTTGTATTTTAAAACTACACTCTCTTTGATTGAAATGAAAAACACGTATTCGTATTTAGTTTGTTTTGTTTTGTTTATTTTTAAATCAAAACAAATTTATTCTAATCATGCCAGAAATTTGGCTGAACTATAAATGTATTTATATCCTTACTTTTTGCCTTTTTGTGTATATATATGGGAAATTGAATGTACTAATATATATATTGAAATAAATTTACATTGATAGTTAAAAAAAATTAACAAATAGATATATATTATATTATGCACAATGCACCATAATTCATGGTTTAGAAATTTAAATAAAAAAATAAAAAAACAAATTACGGGAAGAAGTACACAGTGATCAAAATGAAATAAAATGGTAGTAAAGTTGGCATCGATTTATATATAAATATATTATGTATGTCTATATTTTGGAATTATTTCTTCTAGAAATGGTATGATAAATTGATTTGTATATTTACGCTTTTCCATATATTGGGTAATATGTTTTACTGTACAATATTTTAAGTTTATCTCTCTCGTACTGTATAACATTCTCTCTTTAGTAGAACCGAGTATATTTTATTCATTGAATAATTCTCTTACCTACATACATACAAACACCTGTTTCAATTATAATACATTTTTATTTTTGTATTTGTCAATTAATTTTTTATGATGACGAAAAAACAAAATATTCATACACACACACAACACACACACACACATGAGATGCATGCAGAATGGAGAAAGATTTTAAATGCATATTTTGTAATTAGAAGATTAAAATTAAGTAGAAACACAATGAAGAGAAAATTTATTACAAATTATGATTATGATTAACCTTTTTAATACATACATATAAATATATATACACACACACAGAGTCATTAAAAATCAAGAAATCCTAATGTTTGAATAGTAACAGTTGTATATTTTCTAGTAGATAGACTTTTAAAAACTAACAAATATCGATATAAGTTATAAAGAAACTACTACTACTACTTTTATGTGGTGAAATATATGAATTAAAAGAATTTTATGAATAATGCATTGAAAAACATGTTGTCGTTCTAAATTAAAATTTAGTTTTATAATGGGATGCGTTTTAAAGATTTTCCTCATGTTGTCAGGAGTTTGTTTTTGAACCAAGCATTTATTTACTCTAACGTTTGAATAGTTAAAGCTTAAATGTGTTCTAAATTGCGGGAAACGTTTTCAGATGTTTTCTAGTACTATAAAAAATTTGAATCTGTTTTAGAAGTACGTCTAATTTGATATGTCTTTCGAGTATAAGTTATACCCGAATTTGGAATGGGTAAATCATTTTGAGTTATCGCAATAGGCTACATACAAATGTTAGGTGTTGTGATACAGTTTTAAGTCTTTATCAGTTGTAGATCAAAGCCCGTCTTAATCATCGCTTCATCGATAAAGGGATGTACTGCTCGTGGATTGTTTTTGAACGTTGGATTGAAGCTTTTCGTGCAGCACATACTTAAATCATTAATTCGTTCATATGTAACTCGGTGAAATCAAGGACGGCTCTTCTCTATTTATCTGTCACAGTAGGTAAGATTATTTTTTAATTCATCACCTAGGCTAAATTTGAAAAATACTAAATGAAGTAGAAATGGAGCTTAAACGTGTTTAATTGGCTTTTGAAAAATTTGTATCAGCATTTCAATCTGAATTTCCGCGAATATGACGTTCAAGGTTCACTATTTCTCTTCTTAGCTTAGTGCATATTACAGTCGTATAGAAACTGATAATTGGAAAAAAAATAACGTTCTGTGAGTTCGACAAAAGGAAAGCAAATTATTGAGAATAAATAAATATAAAAATAATGATTGAGAATAAACTTTTTCTAATATGACGACAAAAAATTTTCTAAACGTGTTCGATGAAATTTCTGATAACAAGGCAGAAATGAAGTCGATACAAATGAGATCAGATTAGAATTTCTTATACGTTCTGGTTTGTTTTTTAACCGCATTAAATATTTGAAGGACTTTATAAACGAGGGCTGTTCAGAAAGTAATAGACGCTTTCAGATAACAAATAACGTGAAAAACAAAACTTATATAATTTTATACTACTTAAAAACCCTATTGAAATCGGTTCCATCTTTCCGTCTGTCTGTCCGTCCGTCCATCCGTCTGTATGTCATGGCAGTTTTTTTCTCCGAAACGATAGCAGCTAAAGACACAAAATTTTGTATACGGATCAGCACTGATGATCCCTTGAAAGTTTGATTATCAATAAATCTTTCAACGCCTGTTATGAATTCATTTAGCCATCATGCTTACAAATCAAACTCCAACAGTACCAATTGTCGACATATGTTAATCAAATTATTCTCAGGAGTGGGTTAATGGTACTAAAAAGCTGGAACCAGAAAAGAGTGTCACCAAAACTATTAAATTTTTCATCGTTTAAATTTTAAATATTAAAAGATAACAAATTAGAATCCAATAGAAAATATAAGCGAAGGTAGAGGTAAACTCACTCGAGTCACCGATCAAAAGAGAAACAGAAGTATGGATTTTCAATTGTCAGAGCGACATTTAGCACCAGAGATGAGAATTTGACAAACCAGCGAAATAGCCATACACAACGGAATTAAGTTTATACGATGTCCGACAGATACTACGCGATGGCAAGCGAAAAAACCAGAACAGAATGT
Source organism: Odontomyia ornata (assembly GCA_963969285.1). Taxonomy (NCBI): domain Eukaryota; kingdom Metazoa; phylum Arthropoda; class Insecta; order Diptera; family Stratiomyidae; genus Odontomyia; species Odontomyia ornata. The sequence goes on from OZ017741.1 coordinate 262,563,833, forward strand.
AGTGGAAATAGGTAGATAAAATTTCCGTTCAGGACTGCAGCGATGGTCTGCTGCCTCAGCGGAAGAGGATGGTAGTATCCGCCAAGATTGGCCTTGTCTGGGGACGCGTGGATGCGTTGGCAGGCTAGCGTTGCGGTATCGTGGGGCGGGTTCTTTCCCCCTAGCACAAGGACCCTCACCAAAAATATTTCGCATTCACGAATTAAAAGGGGCTCTTGCCGGTTGCTTTTATGGTTTAGAGTTATGTGATTCGATCACATAATTCTATAACATAAATTCGTCACGTCTATATTTCTTATTTGATAGGAAAATTCATGCAAATTATGTTTGTATGAGTTTTCCACTCAAATGGGAAATATATGGCCACGGTTCGGAGTGGTTGTGATAAAACCCTAATAAGTGATGCTGCCTGCCACTCGCTTCACAAAATAAACGTGCACAACAATTGAATTTTTGGCAATCGATTTCCGAACTCAACCCATATTTAGTATCTTGGGTTCTGCACTCGCACCAAACACCTCCACCTCCCTCCCGACACGAATCCTTGATAAAATTCGTCGGGCGAAATCGAATTCCGTTGAGACGTCGTGCATAAACCAATTGTTTGTTATGTAATTTGCAAGCAGTAGAATGGAATCGTTGCAGCGCATGAAGATCTTTGCAAAGATCAGATCGAAGTCAGTGGTGGAGTGTTGTGTCGATTGGTCTCGAATTGATGTGTCGAACTTTGGGGCGCATTTTCCGACGAAGAAAAAGTAATGGAGGGCACTGATCGAAATAACGGTGGCTAGTTAACACCTGAAGGAAATCGGGAAGAATCGTCTTCTGCCGATATAAGGAGTTCTGCAGCAGCCACAATAGTGGGTATAACATCAAAGGACAGTCCCGTTGAAGTTAGCCGAGACCCAGAAACGTCAACATAAACGCCAGCGAGTGCGGCAGCGTTATCGGCAGGCACAGGTTTTACCAATGCAACAGCTATCTCTGCTACTGGCGAACTCTTGTCCACGTGATTGCCCTGTCGAATATATCATCAGCGTCAATCTCACATCAAAGTCTTGAACAGCATTGGCGATTATTGGAAGGTATTTCAACAAAGAAATACAAACTCTCAAAACTCTACTTTTAAAATAAATTCAAATGTACTTTTCGGTTTTCCGAACATTTATGAGGAACCCTTTACTGAACGTGAACTCTGGCACAATCAAGCATCGCCGTGGGTTGTAATGTCTCCCCCAGCAAACAACTCGGCCTTTTCATTACAAGTTGACTTTCGTCACGCATACCATATTGTTCAATGTAATATTTCGAAACGAGTTTATTGACCCCTTTCGGATTTGCCTATCGATAAAACTGATTTGAGCAATTGCGCGGTTGTTCCTCACTTTGATATTTCGAATCATACGTGCTCGAGACTCTTAAGATTAGGGCGAGTGCGAACCTAGTTATAATTTACCTACTTTTTGTTGCTAAATTTTTGGTTTAGTTGATAATTGTTCATACATACTTGCCCTTCTTAACGCCGTGTTCGGTCGAAGAAAATTTCGCAATGCGCTGGCGGAATGAAATGTGTACCCAATGAATGTGTAAGGATCCGATCAAAATCATAGAGCGAACTCCTGTTAATGAAAAATGAAAATAAAATATTCATCTTAGATACGATATAAAAGATTTAAAAAAGAATTTATTTGCAACTAACGTAGTCTAATAGAAACCAAACTTATAGACGTAGATGCATAATGGAAAAAAAATTAAAACACATTATATAAACGATTATATATTTGTTCTTTAGTCTGTGTGGTCTAGTGTTTAGAGCATAAGACGCATAAACCGAAGGTCCCAGGTTCAAATCGCATTAAATTGTTTTTATAACATTTCGATTCGGTTGTTTCGCGTAATGTTTTTACATTTTTCTTTTCATAATTGATTTGTCCTTGCATTTTTATGGCCCAAAGATCGAAAAACTATAATCGACTCAGTTTTCTTCATTTAGTTGCTTATTGCAATTATTTTTGCCGTTACATTTACTTAATTACGATTATATTTTGGTCTAGTACTCGCGGTTCAATTCTCATACACGGTCACTTCCAATGCGTCCCGTTTTCCCGGCAAAAGTTTAAAGCAATACTCACTTCAAGGCAAACACAAGAGCTTGCAATACCTCCAAATATCCCGCTGTTCTAACCTTACTCTGACCAGCATCACGCCATTCACAACACCGGCCTATTTCGAAAATACCACTTCCATCTGAATTGTACAGCTATCCAAGCCGAGAGAGAAATTGTTCGTTCCAGTATTGGTTACCGGCACTTTACCATTATGAGATGGGCGCGTTTTAGTCATCACGGGTGCGCAATCATAATCGCTATTTATCACACTCCGTATCGACACACGAGCAAGAGACACAATTTGACCGTTTTCTCGACCACACTAGTACCAAATCGATCACGATCTTATATCACTCAAGTATGCTATTGAAAATCGCCGCCACAATATCGCGAGAAAAGTTATCTGCACTCCACTTCGCGCTCGTATCCGGATTCCCTGAGACAATTTTCATTTCTTCACTGAATAATGTCCATTTGTGTTTAACACACCACGCAAGTCTGATTGCCCCGGCACACTCCACTTCTCTCAATGCAATCTTTTTTCGTTCAGTCGCGACGGAAGAGTCAATGGCTTCCTCACGCCATGGAAAATTCCAATTCCCCTTTCTTCTTTCCCTTCGTCTTGCGTCCCGTACACTGTGTAGAACACTTAACTACTCGCATCGGCGCCATACCAGCGGACGTGTGTCCGTGACTATTTTGCTTTCGCCTAGTGTGTACCGTACGTACGTGACGGTTGAGGTATTCTAATGTCGGACCATACGAAGAACAGGAACATTATTTTTCACGGCTTGAAATAAAATTTACGTAGATCGATACGCGAAAGTGTCGAAATTGCAAAAACATTATACAGGGTGCGGCAGCATAACTTCCTTTTTTGAAATGCCCGCCCTTAAAGTGCTAACTGTTATAGCGCGGCGCTAGTAGTCTCATTCATCCCTTGCCAAGGGATGCCTTGCTCATCCCTTGGTTAGTCGCTATCATGCGTTGGAACAGTGCGGAGCGTGCATTTACCGTTGAAAATTTGAAAATTTGTTTTGTTGAATTTTGAAAAAGGAAGTTATGCTGCCGCACCCTGTATTATTCACTCGGACTCCGCGGAGTGTGTCGATAGCTCCCGACAGCAGAACTCCCGTCACTCCCGTTGGTATACTGAGAATGAACACACTAATTAAAAACTATTAGCGAAAGCCCTTTAATGATAAATGTGAATAAACTTTCGAAACAAACTAGAACGGAAAGTCTTCTAAACCGCAGTAAAAACAAAACGCGACAATAGAATTAAAATCCCGCAGACACCACGCTCAAAAGCAGTGGCTGTTTGTTTCGTACTACCCTGCCTGCCGGTGCACTTTGGTCTCCAGACGAGGGCATTCTCGGCAGATACCTCCATCTTCTTCTGCCGGGGCAGCAGACCATCGCTGCAGTCCTTCACGGACTTATTTGAATCCTTTATATTCACTACAAATGGCGCCCCACGTTGGGCGCCATTTGTAGTGTATAAGATGTTTTCATAAAGTCCGTGAAGGACTGCAGCGATGGTCTGCTGCCCCGGCAGAAGAAGATGGAGGTATCTGCCGAGAATGCCCTCGTCTGGAGACGCGTGAATGCGCTGGCAGGCTAGCATTGCGGTGTCGTGGGACGGGTTCGTTTCCCCAGCACGAGGACCCACTACAAAGATATTTCGCATTCACGAATTGGTCGATAGCTCAAAAGGCGATTGAAGTCGCAAGAATTGTAGATAACCTCACCGAGGGAGATGTAACTTGTTACGAGAACAAGTTCGCCTTTCTTTTCAGGTTTCACATGTTCTCGTAACAAGTTACATCTCCCTCGGTGAGGTTATCTACAATTCTTGCGACTTCAGTCGCCTTTTGAGCTATCGACCAATTCGTGAATGCGAAATATCTTTGTAGTGAGTCCTCGTGCTGGGGAAACGAACCCGCCCCACGACACCGCAATGCTAGCCTGCCAGCGCATTCACGCGTCTCCAGACGAGGGCATTCTCGGCAGATACCTCCATCTTCTTCTGCCGGGGCAGCAGACCATCGCTGCAGTCCTTCACGGACTTTATGAAAACATCTTACACACTACATATATATATATATATATATATATATATATATATATATATATATATATATATATATATATATATATATATATATATATATATATATACCGATCCAGGAAGATATTTCTTCCTTTGATTTATTAAAAAAACCGTTACACCCCCTATATCGGTAGAGGCGCCGCATATATTTTTTTACCGAAGGTAGTCAGTCATGTGAGGAGTCAAATAAAAGGTATCGATGAGAACTTTCCACAACAGGTCTTAGAACAGTGTTACTAGCCTTTTCCAGTGCAAGGGGAGCTGGAATATACGAAAGGTTAATGTCCCCCCCTCGCGATTGGCCACCTGTGACGGAGGTGTAGGTCTTTATGAGTACAACAACAAACAAATACCTTCTTCTTGTTAGCACTACAGCCCCTTTCGGGCCTTCGCTTCCTGCAAACAGCGCCTCCAACTGTCTCGGTCTATTGACCGCGTCATCCAATTCCGAAATCCGAGCAGCGATGAACTGTCTTCGTCGACCGAGTCAGATCAGCGTTTTCTGGGTTTCCCCACTGGCCTTTGGCCTTCAGTTCTCTCAACGAATACCTTCTTGGGTATCTGTTGTTCATCCATACGATTCATGTGTCCAGCCCATTTCAGCTTCCGCAGTCTTACAATCCTTGAGACCTCCGGTTCGTCAAAAACTTCATACAGCTCATGGTTGTATCGAATTCGCCATTGGTCCCCGTCTAGCTTCGCTCCGATTATTCGCATCAGGACCCGTCGCTCGAAGGCGTTCAATATATTTGCGGGTGCTTGAGTTAGGTTCCATGTTTCACACCCATAGCATAACACAGGTCTTATCACAGATTTGTATACTCGGAGCTTTGTTTTCCTGTGTATGCAGCTAGTCTACAAGATCGCCAAAACTGAATAAAATATTTTATTTGCGAGCTGTATTCTTCGGCGTATTTCGTCTCTTTCATTGCCCGTTTCCGTCATTTTGGCGTCTAAATACACAAATTACTGTATTCGCCAAGTGTGATATTTTGTGTATTTGAGGTATTTTTCCTCGACTGCGTCATGAACTTTGTTTTATTTTCGTTGATTTGTAGCCCTACTAGTTTTTTTTCGCTGTCGAGTTTCAGGAAGAGTTCTTTGGCAGTTGTTAGTGATCGTGACAGAATGTTGATGTTGCCCGCATAGGCCACTACAAATACCTTAGAAATCGAAATTCGCTCAATTTTGTTAAAGATAGTATGATTTCTGTATTTCAAAGTTTCTCCAAGAACGAAGTTATGAGTCTTACAAAAGGTCCTAATACTCTGTAAGTTTGAAGGAAACCTAATCATATTCACGGAAGTTATAGCCATTTAAAATTTCTCTGACTACAAGGAAAACCATGCACGATTTTGGTATCCTATGGACTTTCCATCGAAATTTTATTTGATCTTAATACTTTCAGATAAGATATATAATATAAATATTTTTGGGAATTCATAATGTGAATGATTTTTGTTACATTGTCACTAAATGGTGTCCGTTGATAATGGAGTAACAATGGATTTTCGCTGTGACGGCACTTTCCTGGCATCGGCCCTACGCGTCACAAGTGCAGACTCTGTATGCAAATTGGTCCGTATTAATCCTTAGTAATTTATTAGCCCCGAAAATCAAAGCGAAAACACGCAGAAGATAGTTCATTTCAAGCTTGAAATCGGCTTCATACGAAATTTAACTTTCTTCCGCATGTTTTTGCGTCGTTTTTCGGGGCTAATAAATTACTAAGATTTAAAACGAACCGATTTGCACACAGAGTCTGCGCCCCAAACGCGTAGTGTGAATGCCAGGAAAGTGCCGTCAACCCGGATTTTCTTTTAAACATGTACATTATCTTTGATTTGTTTCTTGACTTTATTCGTTGTGTGTGACTGCATACCGTAAGTTGAGCACAAAATCCTTCTTACAGGAGCGTAGGTCTGTCTACTCAACGTGTTTTATGTGCGTTTTGGAGGTAAACGCTTAGGCTCTTTTTCTACATAATCGCCATTTAAATTAAGGCATTTAGCAACTTTTCAATACCCTGTCTGTAGAAATCTGCCGCCTGCGAATTCAATCACTGGTTTATACCGGTATGCACATTAGCGTTAGTGTCCAAACGTTGCGGAGCGGGTCACGTCTTCATCGTCTTTGTGTCTGTTTTGGGCTCAGTATGTGAATTAGTCCCGTTATATTTGGGGCCTCATATCGAATCCGCTGGTCCAGTGCCTTTAACTTTGTCCAGGCCAATTTATCGACTGGAATTTTTATTCGGTGAGATACGCAACCTCAAAAAAAATCATCGTGAGTGCAGGTGGTAGTCGCTCGGCGTCAAATCCGGGCTGTACGGCGGATAATTCAAAAACCGAAACCATCTCGGAGCTCTAGGAGACGATTGGCCGTATGTGAACGAGCGTCGTCGTGGTGAAACAAAACTGTCTTGCTGAGTTTTCCTCGACGCTTGTTTTGTAACGCGCGTCTTAATTTGCTGAGTATTTTTGCCAACAAAAACTTCATCACAGCTCGCACTTGACAAATGGCGGGATTTTCAATTGCAGCGCACATTTTAACACTCGAGTGTATACAAAGAACGATAGGTATGATCCACAAGCCCCACGGCTGATTGCGTACTGAATGTAGACGCCAAGACGACGGCGCTAGCAAGCATCCCCCCTTCCCATGCTTGAAACGAGTATACAGCAAATCAATACCATTGTAGTCGTAGGAGAAGCTGTTTTTTAGTTAGTTCTGCAAATTGTGAGGATTTTTCGCAAAGGCTTTAAAGTTCTATGTTTGCTTCTTCAAGAAAGGCTATTAATTGAGTAAGTGCTTTTTCATTATTTTTGTTGAAAAATTTTGATATAGGATCGTTATTTTGTAAGATTTCATACTTGTTCTTTAGAGTTTCAAAATGTTTACAATTTAGGATTCTGTGTTCAAGATCATCTATGATATCTCACCACTTACACCCTTGGTATGGAACTATTTTAGCTTTTTTAATCTCTTGTGTTTATGGGCTCGGTTGAGGAGAACTCTATTTATTTGTTTTTGCGTATAACTATGAATATTAGGTCCGTTTGTTGTCATAGCCCATTCGGTTTTATTGCCAAAAAATTTAACATCGTTCTCTACAAACAATTTTGTTGTCAAGGAAATGCAATATAAACTAAACCGTTGCCTGGGGAGCACTCAAAGGTGCTTGCATTTTTAGGGCTTTGTAAAATTAATTTTACTAAGAGTTTTGCGTCCTGTCTGTAACTCCGTCCGCCAGATCGTCCGTCCGTCCGTCTGCCCATCCATTAGTCCGTCCATCCATCCGTCCATCTGCGTCACGGCAAATTTCCTCAAGCTTTGTGGAAAGGTCAGAAGTGGTGATCTCTCAACAGTTTAGGTCTTATCAAACATTTCAAAATGCTATACCGAAGCGGCCCTTAAGCATTTTTTAAAATCAAAGATAGTAGAGTGGGGTGTCAAATGAATGTTCTCGATTAGCACTTTTAGAATCTGAAACAGAAAATCAAGGGATCCAGGGGAGGCAATCAGTAGATATTAAACAAGTTGAAGTAGCAGGAGAGTGCTACTGCCAGAAGGGTATTGTAAAACAATTAGTAAATCAAACAATATATTCTGCATATCAAAACTTGACTAATATACAGATTCCATAAATTGAGTTCGAAAAATTATTATGGGTATTATGATTTTAAACTCGCCACCATTTTGTTTCAATTGTTTTGACCTCGTCGCTTGATTAGTCATGCAAACACATCAATATTACAAACCATTTCTAAAATTTTTATCAAAATTCCTACATATTTGTAGTGTCTAGGTCCGTTGCAAACATGTATCTCCCTAGTATCACGTGTTAATGTTGTAATTGTTAAATATTCAATCGGCTGTAACTTAGCTGTTTATTATATAATTACGGGACACATAAAATTGCTTTTAAAAAATTTAAATTGTAAGTTTTGGGAAATTTAAGGGTCCCATCTTGATTTTATAGGCAAAAATGTAAAATTTATAAAATGTACTATTATTAACAAATTTCGACCCCTGAGGTATTTGTTGCCCTTGTACTCCCAAAGTCACACCTTTGTGATTTTGTTCAGATTTTTTTGAGTCAAAGGTGGGGGGAGGGACACAAAATTTTCGTACATTTCCCCGTCCCCTGCACGCCATCAAAGCAAAACTTGTTGGTTTAAGACCTGTTTTGAAAAGTTCTCATGAAGACCTTTCATTTGATACCCATATCGCCTACATGCGGTGAAAACTTTTTTTGGAGGCAACTCCCATGTATGGGGAGACCCATCCTTAAAGACCTTATAAATTTCTTTTCGTGGTGAAAATTTGAAGAGAGCGTCACTTTGCATCTACTTACAAAATCTTATGTTTCCAGCTTATGTAGTTTGCGAGAAAAAGTGGTGTGACACCCGGACGGATAGACCGACAGACAGGACGCGCTTTTAGTAGGGTATTGTAAAATGATTTTACAATACCCTTAAAAAGAAAAATGACTTCAAAATACCCTAAAAAGGTTGAAATAAATCTAACGGAAGCGGTGCTATACCAGATTTTTCCTGTTTCTTTTTGGTATGGTACCCATATTGCAAGTTTTTATGTTGAACGGGAGAATTGATTTGGCACCGCTTCCATAAAATTTATTGCATCCTTTTTAGGGCATTTTGAAGTCGATCTTCTTTTTTTCTAAAAGATTTTTATTTCACCCTTTTTAGTGGCAATTTTTTTCATTTCATATCTATTAAAGTTCAGTTTCTTGAGTAAATTGTGCCATGTATATTAGAATCTAATTTCTTGACTGCAATGCAAGACCCACTACTGCTAAAACCTGTAGCGTCCATAGAAATCGAATTTCGTTCTGATATATTTTAGTCCAAGATCTCATCAACGTCTACCTTGGCTTTAGGTTTCTTAGAAACCCGATATAAATTATAGCTTTAAGAAGCTTTCCAAATTCAAACTTTACCTAGCCACCATTTTGTTATTCTGATATATGATCAAAAAATCCAGTATCTCCATCAAATTCTTGAAGAGTCGCAAAATAATTGGCATATTTCGTACGAAAGATCGTTAAAATTCAATTTCTCGACATCAATGTACCATATTGAACTGTTAATATCTACAGAGCCCTTGAAAGGATTAAAATTTTATGCCGAAGCATTTTAGTCTTATATGTTGTCCATCATTTGACACCCGTAAAATTTCCGACTTCACCCCGATTTTTCAGGATATCTGATCGACGCATATAAGGAATATGCGATCACCCCGATTTTTCAGAATAACTGATCGACGCATATAAGGAATATGTGGTCGATCAGTTGTACTGAAAAATCGGGGCGAAAGCCGGAAATTTCTTAGTTTTAACGGTAAAAGCCTTTTTACTGTTGTTTGATTTCTATGTCATTTGAATGGGACCTAAAAGGAAGTAAGACGTATCATTTGCCGAAAACAAGACCCTTATATCTATCCCCGTTCTAAAGTTATGCGTGAACATACATAAAAAAAAGCGATAGCAAAAAAAATATACGTGATAAATTGATAACCTTCTTTCGTTTTGAAGCCGATTAATGAAATAGGATTTTTTTTCAACTTTAGCATCGATTTCTTGGTATAACGGATTGATACACACAACAAAGAACATTTTTTTTTTTTTGAAATATCATTTACTCGGGGAATTTAAATTACAATTTCCGGGTACTTCGTTGTCACAATGTATAACCCATATAATGAGCTCGGACAACTAATGTACGGTTACTATCGAAACCTACGCAATATAAAAGCCATATGGCAGCAGCGCTTATTACCACTTACATGACTACATGTAGGCCGGCTTTTTTCGCAAATTTATTAGGCGGTATACGAGGTGTGACAATTAAGACTGATTTTATTGCCGCGATTGTGTGAACATAACAAGCACGCCTTGTGAAGTAAACATTTCAGTTCCTACACCCGTTTAATGTTTGTTGCCTTACAAAGTGAATGAAAAGAAGTTTGTTTACTTCTCAAATCTTAGCTGTCAGTGGAAGGTCCAGAGCATGTGCCGCATATACCCGTCTTAAAAAGTGTCAGTTTACAGTGGACAGTACAAGGTGAATTTTAAGTATTCAAGGGATTTGGTTTGTACTATTTTGATGTGAAACATAACATACTCGTATATTATGCCATGCAAGCATTTGCTTTTATCGAAGTAGGCTAACTGCCCACGAGAGCTTGTCCAAAAACACAAACAAAACCACTACATATGCAAATCGCTGCTATATGGCTTTTATCTTACGTCGGTTCCGGTTATTATGCATTTTAAATCACCGAAATTTTACTTTCAGTGTGTTAACCTCATTGTTTGAATCATTGAGTAATTAAATAATACTGGGGTGGATAACTATGTGACCGCAAAAACCGCTGCGACCACTTTTCCTACTGCCATGCTTTTGTTTACAACGTAACAGAGCGCCAAATTGCACAAGCATACATGCCTGCTGCTCAATGTAAAAAAAAATTTTCATACAATACTAAAAGTTTGTTTTCTATTTGAAAACCCTTCAGCATTATGAGGAAACCCTTCAAAACATTAACATTAAACGAAACACCCACAGATCCTTTTCGATTATAATTTTTACTCGAAGGTACTATACATTTCATTTTGAAATTGTAAATTAATTTCATAGTGTCACACGTTAAATTTATTCGAATCATAAAGAACAATTGGAACGAATTCAGATCGCGAAAAAAAGTAATTTGGCCAATTTGGCGACCAATTCGCATCAGTCAACTTGACAGCTTGGTCCAGTCCGGTGAGCTTCTGGAACAAGAAAGTGAGCGGCAAGAGGCAAACGGAGATGAAATGACTGACTCGTCCCTTGGAAGAGAGCAGAAAACGGTCGCATGCCCTTCTATGCATTTTATATTTGCTTAGCCCATCCAGTTCTTGTTCATCTGAGGTTTGAGTAGTCATAATAACATATCAATGTTACAAAACATTTTTAAACTTTTCATATTTGTTGTGTCGAGAATTTAAAGAGGAAGTCACAGCTCACTTTTGTTACGGACGGAGCTATGAACATAGCCGGCGTATGTGGTGTGCCTTTATCAATCTCACACTGCACTGCTGAACATTGAAAGTGCTCTATGATACTAAACCGAACGCCATGATCTACTTTCACTGGACCACTGGGTATGAAGGGACAGAAAGCGGCTGCAGAAGTTGCCCATTATGCTAAAGAAGAGATTAAGAGAAGCCTTTTGGAACACACCCACTTGTAGCGAGGTGACATTAAGAATGTTATGGCCTCAAGCATAACATGTAACAGGAGTAATCGTTGCCAAGAAAAAGGTCAAGGGCTTACAGATTTGAAAAGCAAAAATCCGTGGTTCCACTCTCTGGCGATTAGTAGTCAAGTCTATCAACAGAATCCAGCATGGCATCGATCTCGGTTTTCTTCTAACATTTTTCTTCTCTAATACGTTTTCAGAAAAATAATTAATGTAACTCGATTAAGTAGCTATATAAAAACAATTTTCATAAGTAGATAGAGATAAGTTTAGCTTTTGCTAAACTCAAAAGTTAAAATTGCATGGTGCTGGGCATCGATAGGTCAAGGACTCACCAATACCCAGCACTTTTCGTTGACTGCTACCCATCTGTAAGGTCTGAGTCCTTTGCAAATGCGTTTCTCCAAAATATTATGTGGTATTATTGTTGTTATTGATAAATTTTCAATCGGCTGTAACTTCTTTTCGCACGATTTTTAAGGAACTTTTCAAGAAGTTTGCGTTTGATATCAAGTAATCCAAATACGAGTTTCTAGGAAATTTAAAGACCCCTTTTCGATTTAGTAGGCGAAAACTTAAAATTGATAAAATATCGTCTTCTTAGCACTATAGTCCGCGTGGTGTAGTGGTTAGTGCACTAAGCCCGTAAGCCGAAAGTCTCTGGTTCGAGTTTCGTTGGCGTCCACGAGATTTAGTTCGAGTGATCCTTCCGACAGACTATAAGCCTGTTCAGTTATGATACGTGCTGGTTTAAAATCAGAACGTATCGCAGCTGGGTGGACGGACGTGATAATGATCATATCACCTTGCGGAATGCCGATACATTCGATCATGACAACGAAATACTCTATCTCTAAGCGAAGGCCCGAAAGGGGTTGTAGTGCTACGAAAAAAATGCACTATAGCCCCTCTTGGGCCTTCGCTTCCTGCAAAAAGCGCCTCCAACTGTCTCGGTCTATTGACGGCGTCCTCCAATTTCAAAGTCCGAGCAGTGAAGTGAACTGTCTTCGTCGACCGAGTCAGACCAGCGTTTCCTCGGTTTCCCCACTGGTCTCCGGCCTTCAGTTCTCCCAACGAATACTAATATACTATTACGTTTCCTTGACAGTACCTTTCCCTTTTGTTTAATATGGCAGAAGCATATAAGAAGTCACACTAATTCGACGTCCAATTTCCCTGCCGCATGAAGCTTTTCGAAGCAAAGACAAAATGATTGAAACTTTTCGGAAGTGTCACCCATCTCGGACGCGGTCAATGCTTGCAAATTTACTGAGCCTTTTCGGAAGAGTTCCATCACCCATCTCGGGAAGGTTCCATCACTCATCCTTGGTGCGTTCAACGCTTCCGGGCATCGTGGAAAGTTACCATAATTACTACAATCGCCACCTGTCCTGTGTTTGATCGTCATAACTTTTACATTTTTTATGCCTGTCCTGTTCAAAATGGTCTAGGCATCCTAATCCTTTGGCTTAAAATATCGAGCCACGCTCGCGCTAAATCAATTGGACTACAATTGATAACCCGAGCCACCCTCGTGATGCTGGATTGAACAGGTTAAAAATGATAAGTATGAGGCAGTGCTGTAGTATTTGGTTGGGACAATATAGTTTCCAGCAAGCAAGCGATCGCGAGATGGCGCAATAAATGCCTCCCAAACATTTTAGTTTTGATTTTTCTTTTGTAAATCAAATAGGCCTAGAGGTTGACGCTATCATCGAGTAAATATCAATCGTTTTTTAGGGCTTTGTAAAAATTTTTTTTTACAAAGACTTGCTAGTTTGGCGTCCTATCTGTCCGTGCGTCACAGCAAATTTCTCAGAAATTATAGAAGCTAGAAACCTGAAACTATGGGAAGGTCAGAAGTGGCGGTCTCTGGAAAGTTTAGGTCTTATCAAACATTTTAAAATTTTTTAAGGGGGTTCATGCCATCACACTTTAGACACACACGGGTGATAGTTTAAGTATGTTGGTCGCCATCGCCCGTGTGTGTCTAAAGTGTGATGGCCTGAAGAGACTTAGTACACATGTCGAAACCACCTTCTAACATTTTTCTTCTCTAATAATTTATCAAAAAAATTATTAATGCAACTCAATTCAGTGATTACTTGCAAAAAAATTTCATAAGTTAATTTAATTTGTTTTTCCTAAAAGATGTCTAAACTATTTTTAGAAATAAATCTAAAAAATATTTATATAAAATCATTATAGCTAACCTTCTTCCGCACTCGTTTTACCAACGCCACCTCACAAAGGCCCAGAAGCGGATGTACGACATCACAATAGACACCAGACTTTTAGGCCAGTCGATCTGTTGTTTGATACCAATTAAACAGCTGTTGGCAGTTCTTGCGGTGGCTTCATGTGCGTTAATTGCCTTTCTTCTGGGCCTGAGTAAGTAGGCATTGGTTTTACGTTTATTTTTTTTTAATTCCGGCAGATAGTCTTTGCATTTCAGAAAGTATTCTCAGAAATGACAAACGCAAGAAATACGAAACTTGGGAGAACCGTCAGAAATAATTACCTCTTGAAAATTGTTGGTTGAAAATGCCCAAAAGTATTTTAACAATGATAGTCGTATGATGTCAAATAAAAGATCTTGATGATAACTTCAGGAATCAGGCTTAATAACTCAACTCGCTGTTTCCAATTCAGAAAATTTGTGACAATTTTATTAAAAATCAGAAAAGATCCAAGATCCAAGATCGAAATTTCCTAGTAATAGTATAATTAATCGTAGTATATGTGATGCAAAGATTAGTGTACTCACTTTCCTCGTTGGAGGCAATAAATTTTCCCCATGGTTCCTTTGGTGGACTATGAGCCTTAGCAGTTCTAATAATTAAATTCGGCCGTGATTTAATTATTAGAACTGCTAAGGCTCATAGTCCAACAAAGGAACCATGGGGAAAAAATCATAAACTGTGGGATGAAATACTACAATACAGTACGGTTCCTTGTACCAAGAGAATTTCAGGTTACTAGGTCTGTCTAGAAAGTAACAGACGTTTTGAAATAAAAAATAAACAAAGTGAAAAACAATTTTTAGGTGTTTGTAAAAAATTTTGAACAAAGATCTTCTAGTACCGCGAACTGTCTATCCGTCCGTCCGTCTTTCCGTGCGTCGCAGCTAGTTTCTTCAGAAACTATAGAAGCTAGAATGCTCAAACTTTGTGAAAAGGTCAGAAGTGATAGTCTCAAAATTTGGGTCTTATTAAAGATTTAAAATTTTTTAAGATAACGAAGTATCCCTTAAAAATTCTTTTTAATCAAAGGTAGTCGAGTGGGATATCAAATGAAAGGACTTGATTAGAACTTTTAGAATCTGAAAGAGAGAGGCGAAATGTACCAAAATGTTGTGGCCCCCCCCTCGTGATTGTACACCTTTGAGCCGAAAAATCTAAAAACAAACACAAAGGTGGGTCCTTATGAGTACTAGGGCAACAAATATCTCAGAAATTGAAATTCACTCAACTTTATTGATAATAGTATGATTTGTAGATTTTACATTTTCGGCCATAAAATCAAAACGGTAAATTATATAGATCAATATAAGATCTTTATGCTCACGAAATTTCAGAGCAATCGAATCATAATCAAGTGAGTTATTTATTTATTTCTTCCAAATTTCATGAAAATTAAAGGTGTTATATATGCAAATTTTATTAGAAAAGACGAAAGACAATTTGTTGGTAGTACTATCGAAGAAAAAAAAACAAGTTGAATTATAAAAAATTTTTAAAAATTGTCGGATTTATGGCCCCTCCCCCGAAGCGCGTTTTTTCGCAGAGGCTTGCGGTGAACCCTCTCCAAGGCGAACCGCAAACAAAACCGATTTTTGAGATGTTCAAAATTCGAAACAAAAATTTATTGCAAACAATCGAACGATTTTAGATGATAAAGGGAACCGTTCAAGTGTAAATATGAACAATTAAAAAAAATAATTATGAAAATCGGTTGAATAGTTTTTGAGATACCACGTCCACCGCAACGGTATTTTTCAAAAAACTATTCCGAGATCATCATGTTTAAAGTTTTGTGTTAACTTCATTCGTGCAAAACATGCACAAGTGCTTATGGATGGAACCAATGTGCTGTGAATGGCTGTCATTTGAAATCTAGTGCTCCGAACTGGCTGAAATTTCACACAGATATATTCGAAAGTATGTACTTTCAAAACATTTTTGATTTTTTGAGCCCCAACTTTGTATATGACCCCTTAAGGAATAGTTTTTAATTTGAATATATTCAATTGACCGAGCATTCAGAAAAATTATTTAAACTGGATCAAAATGGCGGCTGCAATGTGCTAATGAAAGAAAGTCAGCATCTTTTGCATAAATTTGAACGATTTCTCATCCAAGTATTGGATGAATAATTCAAGTTATCGATTCACGCTGTTAGAAAACTTGCCTCGAACCCTAGGATGGTTACAAAGACCTTCTGGTAGGAGCACTCTCTTGCTTACAAATCTTGTTTTTATATGCATTTTGGAGGTAAATTCTAAGGTCATTTTTCAACATAATCGCCATTTAAATTACGAAATTTAACATAACGTGGTACAAGCTTTTCAATTGCCTTTCTGCAGAAATCTGCCGGCTGCGAGTTAGACCTCTGGTCCACACCAGTATGCAGTTCAGCGTCAGTGTCAAAGCGTAGCGTAAGGAACCACGTCTTCATCGCTGAAAACAGGTGGTAGTCGCTCGGCGCCAAATCCGGGCTGTATGGTGGATTTTCGGAACCCACCTGGCACGAAATTTGTGGTCATCAAGTTTACCAATCACAATTTCATGAAACTCCGTGAAATTTGGGGGAAATACTCTGAGAGTTCCGTACTCGTGAAACAACGATTTTCATGGACTTTTTCGTTGATTTTCATAACCCATTCAGCAATCACAAGACTAGGCGTACTGCTGCGATCGTCATCGTGAACATTGGTTCTGCCATTTTTAAAATCAATGCACCACTGCCTCACTCGGCATTCACTCATTATTCCTTGGCCCGTGTACATAATAAATCTGGCGACAAATTTCAATTGGTTTGGGATTTTTTTGTCAAGATTAAACTTATCACAGTTGGCACTTCAAAACTGGCGGGATTTTCAATTGCAGCGCTCATTTTAACAGTCCACTGTATACAAAGATCGATAGGCATGATGCGCAGGCTACCACGACTGGTTGCGTACTGCGTGTTGGAACACTCTGACGCAAAGATGGTGGCACTAATCCCGCCCACTGTCGCGCCAGGCGAAAACGTCCGTTACTTTCTGGACAGCTCTTGTTGAATTTTCACAAATTACAAAAAAGCATATGAGATGGGGATATGTATCTAATCTCCGGGTCTTTAACAAAAATTTCAGGCAAGAAATTGATAACTCAACTTGTTTTTGTACTAATAAATAACATTTTAGATAAATTTTCAGCCTTTACGATAGAGTGTGTTCTATTATTAATCAGTTCTTTGCTCTTCCAATCAATTGAATCTTAAATTTCATATTCAAACAGTTAGTATAATTGCACCTGTAAATATCAAAAACCTTTAACAAATTTTACTTTAGAACGACATCATGATTTTATTTTCATACAAATCTCTAAAAGAATAATTTGTCCAAAATGCTTTGAAAATTTTTTTCAACAATAAATTAATTCTTTCATGTACTATACATATATAAGCTCATTTAAAAATATTTTGCAAAATAATGTTAATTGTGATTTAGATATATGTACATAACTAACTAATTATGATGGCACATAAGTTTCCAAGGAACAATGAATAAGAATTAAATGAAAAATTAAGGAAACAATGTTTATTATGAACAAAAACAAATAATTTATAGCTTAGAAAAGGAAAACTTTATAGCTTTGACTGTATATTATATGATTATTACAAATAGGACAATGACGCTGATAATGAAACTTAAATGTTAACAAAATGAATGAGAAACTAGAATTATACCACTGAATTTAAAAATAATACTTAATTAGTAACATATCGAGTAAATATGTGCATTATAGAACGCTCGATTGTTGTAGACGTTTCATGATTTTCTTCGTAGTATTTTGGAAATGTGTTTTTCTCTTCACAGTAAATAAATCAAGAATAAAGAAAACCATTTTAGTACATCTTTCTATTTTGTATTTGCTTACTTTTATTTGCATTATTGGATTCATAGTTAAAACAAAACCTTCCCATATTACAATTATATTATTTGTTAAAAGTAGACTACTACTACATATAAAAAAAACTAATTAGCGGTGCGTATTGGCCTAATGTTTAAAAAAAAAACTAAATATGATTAAATTTATATAACTATTATACCAACAATATATTATAAAAATTAAAAATTTGTAGTGCTTTATTTCATTTGTATTGAAATTAATATTTACAAATATTCCAACACATATTAATTACACAACAATAGCCAATATATAAATTTTATGACTGTACATCAATTTTAATCAACTTTACAATATTCCTTTTTAATTGCCTATGCTTTGACATGGTACATAAAATTTAAATATGATTGAAAAAGTAAAATCAACATAATATTTTCGTTTTAAATCAACGTTTTTATCTCACATTATAAAATATCTAATTATATTTTTATTTTTTCATCACTATGCTAAACAAGCAAGTTTTTAAGCAAACTTAAAATATTTCAAATACATAAAATCAAATATAAGAAAAATATCTTTGCAAATTGGCAACAAAAGGAAAACGAGAATGTAATATGAAATAATGATAACAATAATTAATCATAAACACAACACACTTTGTTTTATTGTGATTGTAAAATTATTAATAATAAATATTAACTTTTGAAAAGAACATGAGGAGACAAAATACAATACATAATGATATAAACATATAAATATATAATTGTAATTAATTCGAATTGTAGATAATATTATTTTTGTTTTTTGGAAAAAATATTCAGAAAAATAAACACTAATAATATACACATAAGACTTTTAAAAATTGCATTATACATTTGGAATAAGTGGAAGGAAAAAAAAAATCAATGGAAAATTATAAAAAATAAACCAATCAACTTGATAATGGGCATGGCAGAAAAATGATATCTAACAGGTAGAAGCAGAAGTACTTGAAATTCAAATGCAAAACTGATATAAAATGTAATAAATGTATAAAAAAAAATGAAACCAATACAAATTGATGAATAGAAATCAACAAGTGTTATACAAATATTACAAAAACAATATTTTGTGTGTGTTTTTATTAGTGTGCAGTCCAAAAACAAAGCAAAACAAAACAGATTTGTGTATAAATATTATAAATATAAGTGTGAGTGTGTGGATTTATCTTTGCTACTCTTTGTACTCTTTATAGTAGGTAAACAAACAAACAAAATAAAACAAAACAATTTAAATACTTGGAAACAAATGATTAATAGATATACATATATTTAAATGTATATGATAGGGAAATATTATTATTAAAAGTGAAATGGGTAAAAAAAAGAACGTATGAAGCAAAATACAAAACAAAACATTTTATGACAACAATGAAAAAATGAATGAAAAAAAATAAGAACACAACAAATCACTATAATTATTAATAATTGCTATTATTACTGTATTAATGTGCTATGTTTTATTACTATACATAATATATATTTTGTTAAAATGATATGGAAAACAATAACTAATAGAAAAAAGAGAAGTTTATTCACATTAAAACAAGCAATTTATCTCATTTCTGTGTTTTTATTTCAAATTCTTATTTGGCACCTGAAATATTTGTTTTGTTTGTATTTTATTTATTTAATGGATTCATTAGCATTCTCTATGATTCGGGAGGCAAGTATTTTTTATCATTAAAATTAATTTTATATTTTGAATTTTAATGTATTCTTACTATTCTTTAATGTATAAATTAGGATGAGTTAATTTGAAATCGAACGCATTTTAGACAGGGTGGATTTATATTTTATGCTGCACCAGGCTAATATTTTCTTGCTTTTGCTTATAAAAATTGCTTTTATCTTGCAAAAGTTGCCATCGCTGAGTTGATAGAAAAAAAAATTCTTCGCAAACTTGTGCAGCGCAACCTCCTGAATTAACGAATGAGCTGAGCATGGTTCGTACTCCGCATAAGAAAATGCCTCTTTGATTTTGGCTTGCATGTCTATATAATCCGCTCGTATTGCTGGCGTTGTCCTACCACTGGCCCCGACAATTCTTCATATCAACATTGCCGTCTTTAATTGAAGAAATGGCCAACTTTTGGCAAAAATTTTAAAAATGGAAGTCTATCGGATTTTACATAATGTACAACCAATCTTAGCTGATCTACATGTGATAAATCAGGCATTGAATCTGTTATAATATGATACTTCAATGTTATTCGATGTCCTTAATATTAACCGATGACTTTACTGGTGTATTGAAATGACGGTGGTTGCTTTATGGCTGACTTCTATCATTTTTTGCCATATGAATGATCTCACAACACGATCCATTTTTTGTTTATTTAGTAATAATAATTATAACAATAACTGAACAAACATCGCACAAAGTCTTAAGTAGTAAAAGTTAATCCTAATTTGATATTTTCATATTTGTTGGATGTTCGCACAAACTCTTAAGTAGTAAAAGTTAAACCTAATTTGGTATTGTCATATTTGTTGGATATTGGAAGTTGATGCTAGAATAGTTAGTAATTCAAATTAATTCAATTCACGAGACAACTATACGTCCGAATCGCATAGTGTAGATGGGTTGTTCATTTCGCTGATTATTTACTAGTTCCTTTGTATTTTGTTCACTACTGAAACTATTACCAGATTTAGCGTTATTATCATATACTTTACCTTTTTCAAATATATTATAGTTTGTGTCCTGATTTATTTTTTCTTATTTACTAATTTAACGATTATGGGGCGTGGTCAGAATATGCTCTCTGTTACGTCTATAAATACTATTATCAGTACTATCTTTTAAGACATAAGAACGTGGTTCTTTACATTTCCTTAAAATTATACCAGGAGTCCAATTTGATTTCGGATCCTTTTTGAAGTATATAGTCTGGCCTATATCAAGAGAATTTAGAGTTTATCGTAATATTTTTTCATTGAAGCTTGTTTCATGTCGAGAAATTCATTGTGGTTTTCATCTGGCAGTTTTGTTTTCAAACATTCTTTGTGAATTGGCATATAAGCCCTGGACTTTCCGGATATTAACATCTTAGCGGGGGAAGGTAGGTCACTTTTAGAAGTAGAACGATATTGTAACAACGCCATATGTGGGTCTAAACTTGATTCTAAACATTTTCGTAACAGTTTTTTACTGCTTTTCTGCCATTCCATTATAGCGAGCAAGATATGGGCTTGATATTTTATGCTTAATATCCCATTCTTAAAAAAAATCTGAAATTCAATCGAATTAAAGGGGTGTGCCTTATCGAAAACCATTAGTTTTGCACTACCATGTCTAGAAAATATTGAGTTAAGATGGGTGATAGTAGTTTTGGCACAATAATTATGTGGCAATAAAGCCATTTCTACTAGGTTGAATAATAATCTATTACCAAAATATATGTGCCAGAATACCGAAAATAAAAGCTAAGGATAGTATAGGGTGACGTTTATGTACTATATTTGTTGAAGCAAAAACATACTTTCGTACTGTAGCACTTACAGATATCAGTCGTCTTTATTTTTAAAGTTAAATTCACAAGCTTATATCTATCGTAAACGGCGGCGGTTACAACAACGAACGTTCCGATCGGCGGATAGTCGACGATTGACTTCAATATAAAAACAAAAAGACCTCCTTGGTCAGATGAACAAATGTGTGTGTCTACGGCATTTGCCAGGCGGGACGATTTAACCTGACAGCTTGGCCAATCCTGCATCGGAATCGTCCTCGATTTCGTCATCTTCAAGTTCGGGAGGATTAGAACACCAGTGTCGAAGCTTTTCGGAAGTATACACTGAGCAAAACGGCTTGGTCGAAATTTGGAGTCCTTCAATGCCTTTGTTTCGATAACAATCCTTCTCAAGGACCGGAGAAACTGTATAAGGCCCCTTAAATTTTAGTTCTGACTTACGGCTTTCCCCACTTTCCGTCGTTCGCGTTCTTTCGTCAGATTTTCCAGAGCTCATTTACGTTTAGTTTTTATATCGATCACGAAATCGTCAGAGGGATCAAAAACATCTTGTAGAACGGAAATAATTTGATTTCCCGTTAGGTCTTTCAATTTAAAATAGAAAACGATTTCGTTTGTATTAAATCCAGTAGTCGAATCCTTTTGGGAGTTTATAGCTCACTGAAGCGATGGTAACAGTTTGTCCCATCTGTTTTGGTTTTCGGCGGTTGTAGATAAATAGGACAAAATTGTTTTATTGGCCCGCTCTACCCGTCCATTAGCTCGTGGAGTTCGGACTGCAACTTTAATACGTTTTATGTTATGCTACTCACAAAACGAATTGAACTTCCGTGAAGTATACGCTGTTCCTTGATCGGTAATGATTTTGTATGGGAGACCAAAATAACTTGTTAACTCGGTTAACGCATTGAGAACCGACTGTGTTGAAGTATTCCTCACAGCTTTTACTACTAAATATTTAATAAAGGCATATATATATATATATATATATATATATATATATATATATATATATTCCCCTTTTTGCTACATTTAAAGGGGCCTAAATGGTCGATGTGTAACTGCCAAAATGGTATAGGTGAAATGTCCTCAATATACAACTGTCTCTCTGGCTTTCCCGACCACGTTTTAAAATAACAAACACGACGCGATGTAATCTTGAATGAATTTTCAGATTTTTGGAAAGCAATAGTGTTGTTCTATACGTTCAATTGTTTTTTTCGACATCAAAATGCCCCAAGTTATCGTGATTGCTTTGTACGATGTGAAATCTTCCTGATTTAGACAGAACGAATTTAAGTCCCTGAACGTTTTTTCGATATAATCAATTATTTTTAAATTCAAACTCGGATTTTATCTGTTTTACATGCACGTTCTCTTCGATATTTTTAATTACAGCGATAATATATGATATCTGGTTATCTCTAACCTATATGGTATAAAGCTAATCTTTGTTTCCCGCTGTGACAGCAAAAACTAGTCCAGCAACATCCGACTCGCCAGCGAGTAAATCAGGCGCACGACTAAGAGCGCCGATATGAGCGAGTCGTATTCCCGGTTGGTGTACAATCTCAATATCGTACTCCATTAATAGCAACATCCATCTGGCGATTCGAGGTTTCAACTCGGTTTTCGCCTTAATCTGGGCAATGGCGGAGCAATCGGTTACAACCCGTATATGTTTTCCCAAAACATAAACCCGGAAACGATCTAAAGTTTCGACTACGCAAGCACTTCTAGTTCGTAGCTATGGTAAGAACTCTCTAAGTCCGGACAGTGGCGACTGTAGTAAGAAACGGGTCTCTAATTTTTACTGTCTATAGATTGTAGTAATACCCCAGCGAGTCCAGCAGCGCTGGCATCTGTATGTGTTTCGTGGTGGGAATTGAAATTAAGGAGGGTTAATAACGGCTCGTTGCATAAAATATTTTTAAGATGTTCGAACGACTCGGACTGTTCGGTGCTCCATACAAACTTTTGGTTGCCGGGTTCTGATTCACGCAGCAATTTAGTCAACGGTTTCGCAATCAAGGAGTAATCTTGTACGAACTTGCCGAAAAACCCAGTGAGGCCTAGATGATGTTTGTCGGTGGTTGAAAACTGTTGGTAGCTGCTACCTTTTCTTTTCCTGGTCGAATGCCGTCTTCATTTACCACGTGGCCAAGAAAAACGATGTCCTCAGCAAGAAATTTGCATTTGTCAAGTCTCATCGTCAGCCCGAGCGTTTCCAGTAATTCCAAGAATTTTTTAAGTGACTGTAGACCGCTTTCTACGTTCATGCTGGGTAAAATTGTCATCCAGATATGCCAACGCCTCTCCAGATTTCACCTGAGAAACAATTTTCTTTATCAAATTCTGCCCATTATGCGTGACAAATGCGGTATATGATTTTGACTCCTCGGTCAGCTCGATTTGATGGTATTCCATTTGCAAGTCTAAGGTCATAAAATATTTATGACCGGCCAACTGAATAAATCGGTCTTCGAGGTTCGGCATTGGAAATGGTTGTTTGATAGTGATGTAATTTAAATGTCTATAGTCTACACATAAGCGGCTCTCTCCGTTTTTTTTATCGATAAGTAGAATCGGTGACGCATAGGCAAAATTGGCCGGTCGTATTATATTCGCATCTATAAGTTCGGCGATAAGATTATCCACGATATGTCATTTGAAATATGGAATGCAGCAGGCCTTCGACACAATTGGCTGATTTGATCTGAGGAAAATGTTCATTTTGGTCGTTGAACATTTTCCAAGCTTGAAAATATTTGCTGCGAATCTCGTTCGAAATTGAGTCAATGGTCGCTCTAACTGATGGCGTTCATCTTCGGTCAGGGAAGAACCCATATTTAAAATCTTCTCACCTTCCAGCCAACATTGTTCACCACGAATGACCAAAGAGATACCAGGACGACACAAAATATCACGTGTCAACAAAACATCGTGCTCCAGGTGTTTATCGTCAACAGTCAGCAATTCGAGATTTTATAGCTGTCCATCAATATCTACACTGGTCGCGCATTTATTGGTTCAATGATATTAACCACCAGCGAATCCATTAATTTTAATATTACAAGGGAGAATATCTCCAACTTCTTTAGCCAATGACGCCCTGATTAATGTCTTGAAGTTACCTGAATCCACAAAGGCGGGAATTTTACAATATCGGATGGTGACTATTTTTACGATTTCATTAGCAGTAGTATTTGACGGGGTTTCCTATGTTTTTAAATTTTGTGTGTTCGATTTTACTTCGGGACAATCGCTGGTTATGTGATTTGTACGGCGGAATGTTAAGCATCTTTCACGACGTTGCGGTTACGTACAACAAATAGAAATATGTCCTGGCTTAAAGCAGTGGAAACAAACGGCTTCGTTTTGTTTTTTCGGCAGCGGTTACATTTTGGGACTATCTGAATGTATTTCTTTTGGTCGTGGCTTCGATTACACTGGTCTTCTTGTATCGGCATAGCGGCAGCAATTCATGATAGAAATTGAATTGTTGTGTCGACGCGATTCTTCCAAAATCGGGATCGCCGCAACCATAAATCACGTATTTTATAATTGCCTCCTCCGACAGACACGCTTTTCGGCCCAACGACAGAATCTTATAATAGAACTCCTGCATTGGTTCCGACAATCCTCGTTTTGTGGCGGCTGTTCTAAAATGGATGTCGGCAACATTCGTTGCGGACGGAAAATTGGTTAGAAAGTTGCCGACAAAATCTGACCATAAATTGCAAATTGGCAACATGTCAACCCACGATTTTGCAGGGCACTTTAATTTGGAAAATACGGCAAACACAACGATTCCATCAGTCCATCCGTATGCTTCTTTTAATTGTGACACACGGTATACAAACTGTTCATACGTTAATGACCAGGCAGCAAACGGATGATACTCCGGTAACACATCAACAATGTCCCTTACATTCGCGGTTACATGTTCATTTATGGTATTTGGCTGATACGAATACGCATGCGTTGGAGGAACAACCAAATGATTGGTATATGTTACCTGCGTATGAGCAGGCCCAGCGTATGAGGCGAGCGAAAAGTTACTCTGCATGGGCGCATGCTTACGAGTTGGTACTGTGTTTAATTGTGGTTGCGTCACAATCACAGACGACGGCGGTGAGCTCTATTGCATCATCACGTTTGATGCGGACAGCGGTGTGGGTATCGCAGACGGCGGTACATGTTGACATGTTTGTGATGAGTCGGTCGGTGCGGTAGAATGCGGTGATGGTGTTAGAACGAGGGGTGCATCGTGGCGTATGGGAGCGACGGGTTTCTCCTGCTGAGAATGCGGATTCGGAACGGGTGGACTTGAAACGACGCCGTGTAACTCCTGTGTGAGTTCTGACAAAATTTCAACTTGTTGCGACAATATCGACAATTCCTTACAGACCATGGCAATTTCATCTTCACTTTCCGATTCCATGTTCAATAATTCGATTTCGTCACTTTCGACGTGTTCCGACAATCGCGTGATCAATTCTGCTTTCCGGCCACTTACGTGCAATCCCCGGGCGGTCAGCACTTCCCACAATTGATTGTTCGACAATTTCGCAATTGGTTTTATAGCCTGTCGATAATATTGAGGCTGGCTGTACATTGACCCTCACTTTGTAGTACTTTTCCTTCCTGCTCCGTACAAGTACAGGGCGTCATATTGTGGCGTCAGCGATGACTTGTACAAAAAAATGCGTGCTGGCGCTTAATGCTCGGTGTAGGAAAGTCTTTAGCGGTCTTGTGACCTGCGATTGCACAAGAAATCTATGTCGTTGGTGCTTGGCTGCGATGCAGTGAAGAATTCCCCATGAAGCCGTAAGCTGGTGCCATAGACCATTTTGGTGAGTGTGGCATCAATGTCCTCATTTAAAGTGGCACGCAGGTCTAAGAGCACAGGAGGAAGTGCTTTCGTCCATTCAGCTGTGTCGTGGCAACGGGTGGCAGTTTTAAGCGTACGATGCCACCTCTCGATCATTTCGTTGGAGCCCAGAATTCGGGTCAGCTTAGCAAATATCTGGCTCTCAAACTGGCGTCCCAGGTTGGTAGTGATCCATACTAGCAGTTCGAAGTGGCTAACCCATGCATTGATTAGCGCCTCGGCGATTGATGTGGAGTAATGTTCTGGTGTGGACCAGCCTCGGGCCACCGTAGAACCTGTCGATAACGGTCGGGCAATACCTGTCCATCGTCCGAGGCATCCACCAAGAGGGACCATGTAGGTGATGGGTCGGGCTGTGCAAGTGACGGTACTTTCTACGATTTGCACCTCTTGAATGCTCCTGTAGCCTCGGCGGTCCACTCAAGCTCCGATTTATCGCTTTTTTTGTTTCCTGGCATCAGCTGTTGAAGCGGGCGTTGATTGTATGCCGCGTGCGGCAGGAATCGCGTGTAAAAGTTGATCATAGAATAGCTTCAGCTGCGGACAAGAATGGCTTGAGCTGCGGACTGCCTTGGATCTCGGTATCGTAGATATGCCTTATATCTTTCCAAGCAAAGGTTTCGATCCACCAGATGAAATTGTGTGTCCCAAGAATCCAAGAATGGGGCTTTTATCTCCGCTACAATCGCAAACGATCGCTCGATAAGCTTCTGTCCTCTAATATCCACAAGTAGTCGATGGTGTTCAAGTAGATCGGCTCCGATGATCGACGTCTGTGATGATGAAGGTCCACATGGCAGGCTTTGGAAGCCGAAGATTGAACTTAATGTCCAGTTTCCATAAGTGCGAACGACGGAGCCGTTTGCAGCTAACAGGTGGGTACCAGGATCCGGCTCATTACGATCTCGGATGATCGGTGGAATAAAGGATACGTCCGCACCGGTATCGTGCCAGCTTTTGAATCTCACCGTGAGCTCACTGAGCTCGGATGAAATTCTCAGTGTTTGCGGAGCGGCTCTATGTGTATTGCGCTGTGAGATTGACCTGACAGTATAAGGTCTGTATCCCTTCATCATCTAGTGAGCCCTGTCTGTAATCATCGCTGGGTTTTTTCAGCGAGGCGCCGTTTGCCATTAAGATGCCTCGCAGCGTTGAATTAAGCTGGTTTAGTCAGATCTGCTTCAGGGTATCGTCGGAGATGTTGTCACCAGCAAGCGTGCGCATCTGGTTCAAAAGCTGTGATGACCGCTGATCAATTAGTGATATCAGTTTCTGGATGTGCTACTGAGCGGACTCGGTGAATATCTTAATGATTTCCTGTTTAAGGTTGACATATTTTTCTTCGGCTTAGAGATCGCGCTTCTCACCTGGTTAACGACCCTTATGTCCAGGTTAGCGACAATCACCTTGAAGCGTGCATTTTTTGTTTACTCCATCGGTACGTCAGTCGATCAGGTTGTCTTCTTTTTCGGTTAGGTTGTCTTCGTGAACATCTTCCTTTCTGAACATCTTTATGTCGAACAGGCGAAGGCTGCTCAGCTGGGGGTGCATCCGGGTTACGATGTGGGTCTTCATCGTTGCTAATGCTAATGGTTGTGATACTGGTTCAGTTGTCTTATCCTGGAATGTTGCCCAAGACCACTCTCCTTCATCGATGTGTGGAGGCTTCGCCAATGGCATATACTTCTTCATTTGATCAATATGAGCTGATCTGAGGATGCCGTAGGCTTTAACCAAATACACTCGGCCTGATTTCTTATTTGTTGGTGATGCTCTCACAACTGTCACTGGCTGCCATATCTCTTCTCTATTTTTAAATTGTTTTGCCGTAGGTAATTCCCTTTCATTCGTTTCAAACTCATGCCGGTCAATGGGAGGCTTTAGCATTTGTAACAAATCCCTTGGTTTTGTATTCAGGATAATTTCAGCTGGTGCCTTTCCTGTTGCAGTACATGGTGTGCTCTGATACTTGAATAGACTTCTGATCTATTAATTTTTGCAATTGAAACGAACACATACCAGGGTGAATTTGCGCTTTTTCACGCATTGTCTTAGCTGTTTCAACTGCTCGCTTCGCCTGGCCATTGCTTTGTGGATGATTTGAAGGACTTTTCATCGGCCGAACGCCATTAGCTTTTAGAAATCCCATTAATTCTGCTGAATTGTAAGGAGGTCCATTATCCGTGACGAGTTCTACTGGTAGGCCCCATACTGAAAAAATCGTTCTCAGTTCTCCGATTACTGCTGCAGCCGGCGTCCGATGCATATGGTTTATTTCCCTCCATTTACTATGACTATCAATGAAAAACAAAAACTTTGTCCTCGGCAGTGAAAAAAGTTTGCATGTACACGATACCAATTCCGGTTCGATTTCGGCCAAGTTGAGGTCTTTGACAGCTCCATTTTACCTAGTTGTTGACATTTTTAACATTTTCTGCAGAATTCTTCGATATTTGAATCGAGCCCAGGCCAATAACAGATACTTTTTGCAAGCATTTTCATTCGTACCATTCCGATATACTGGTCAAGCAACAGTTTCAAAATATCGTATTGTAAAACTCTAGGGATTATTGTGCGCATACCCCGTAACACACTTTTGCGTTTTGCGTTCCTTCGTAGAAAATATGGACATACTGCATCCTCTGCGCATTTTTCTGGCCAACCACTCTCTGCCATTTGCCACACTTTTGACAAGATCTTCATCCATAGCCTTCGATATTCGATGAAAATCTATTGGTATGTAGTTCGCGTCATAAAACGCATCGACCTCCGAGTCATCGTCTCCTTCAATCGCTGACACATTACAATCTTTCTCCAAATTTACATTGATTGGTAGTCTCGAGAGTGCATCAGCCACAGCTAATAAGGGCCTTTTTTGTGTACCAATTTGTACAGGTATGCAGATGAAATTTGTACCCACCTTTATATGTGACTTGCTGCTAACGTTGGAATAGCCTTACTCGGTGACAAAATCATTTGAATTGGCTGCTTATCAGTGACCTGTGTAAACATACGTCCATAAAGGTATTTGTGAAATCTTCGTGCTGAAAATACTATCGCCAGCGCTTTTTTTTCTAAGTGACTGTATTTGCGTTGTGTCTCTGACAACATATTTGAAGCGGATGACACTCCTCCAACTCCATAAGGACTCGCATCCAGCATCACAATAACTTCTTTAGATGGGTCGTAAGGCACTATTACTTGATTATCAGACAAAATTTGTTTGCCTTTCAGAAAAGTCTTACTGCATTCGCTGGACCATTTGAATTGATTGCCCTTGCAAAGTTGATCGTAGAGTGCCCAATTCCGTTGGTAATATTCGTAAAAATCGATTGTAAAAATTTAGCAATCCCAAAAATGAACGCAGTTGCTGCAGATTTTCTGGAGTCGATGCCTCCATGGTTGTCTTTGTTTTCTAGATCGTTGGATGTATTCCGTTTCCTTCTATTTGATCTCCTAAATACTCAACACTCTTTTTCAGGAAAATGCATTTATCGGGATTAACTTTTACGTTGAATTTCGCCAACCTTTCGAAAACAGCATTCACGGTATCATGGCAGTGTTGTTCAATATGTCGTCAAAGTAGCAAGTGATGTGTTCCAATCCTTTCAGTATACTGTCCATTGTCTTTTGGCAGAGGGCTGATATTCCGGATGTCAAAACATTGTACCGACTTGACTTGACTTCGCAGCAATTTTTAATTGCTGAATGCTCCTTTCAAATCGATTCTTGCAAAGTCCTTCCCACCTGCTAATGTTAAGAAAATATATTCTGTCGTTGGCAACGGATACGCGTTGAGTTCAATAGCTTTATTTAGTGTTAGCTTAAAATCGGTGCATACACGAATTCCACCTTCTTTATTTGGTACGACTACTATTGGGCTTGCCCATTTGTTCAAAATATTTTATGTGTTCGTCTTAAATCAACACCAATACACATGCACCACTATCGATGATTGAGTCAATAGTGACATCGTTTATATACATGCCAATACCGTATTAATCGCTTCCGATTTATCACTAGTTTGTGTTTCGAAAACAGCGTCTATTTTCTTCCGATTCTGTGTGTAAATTTTTGCAAAGTGCCCCAGCTCACATGTATAGTATCTCACTTTACATTTTGATTCTTCGTGATTTTCACCACCACAATGTTTGTATGAATCATATTTTTTGTTTCGATTTGACATTGATAATGCAACCACAGATGTATTTGACGGATGCATCAACTCGAATTGACTGGATGCGGTCTCCATTGACAATGCTCCCACGTTAAATCCTCCTCCGACAATAGATGCTACTGTATATTTTTGTTCAGCACTCCACAAACTAGCCTGTCTCATAACGCCTCCGACAAAAATGAATTGAATTCGCATTTCGATGCTAACCTTTTCAACTCCAGCAAATAATCACGTAAATTTTCTCCAGGTTTTTGATTTCGTTCGTGAAAGTGAAATCTCTCCGCAAATACGAGTATAGACGTGTTTTTTCCGTAATGTTCGATTAACTTGAGCTTGATCTGGTCGTTTGTCTTGATGTTAACAATGTCTAGCGCAAAAAACACCCCGTACGCACTCGGCTCAATTTATGTGACTATCTTTGGAACTTTTTTTCGTCATCAATCACATTAATTGCCAAGAACTGATCAAATCTTTCTAAATACGATCCGATTGCACCACCCGCAGGGTTGAACTCATGAATCCTATTATGAGCGCCATTATGAGTTAAAGTCACCTCGTCGCCAAATTTTATGTTTGAGCAAGGTACGAACTATTTACTTAGATTGTCAGTGATCAACTGACTATTTTATTCATTACAGAACGCAATGGCGATACAATGATCTTTACAAGTGTAGGTGTGTAAGTAATTTACAACAGTTATTTTTGGGGTGCTAAACTCCAGTGCACTGCGTTCGATATATTTTCGTTCGTTAACAGTTTTTATAAAAAAAACCAAAAATATATTCAGGTGCTTAAATTCAAAATAATTTTAATAATTTTCACTGCACAATAATATGAATTTCAAGCAGAAGGTGTGGTTTAAAACGCCCCTTTTTTGCTTCCCATTTATTAATTGATTTTTTTTTCAAAATAAAAACAAAATTAACCTATCACCTTGCGCATATTTATTTGACTTAACTAGTCAATAGGCTTTTAGAATACTAAAGTACATTCTGACCTGTTAAAATAAAACAATCTTCAAAAAAAAAATCAATTGAATGACCAATAGGCATATAAAACAAATTAAAAGTTACCGTTAACGTAGAATATCCATTGCTACCCAATACTACCGAAATTGCAACATACATATTAATAAATAACTAAGAACAAACAATTTATGAATGTATTTTAAATTAACAATTCAATGTGATTAACAACGTTTTTAATGTTTCATGACAAAACAAAATTTTTTATAATTAGATAATAAAAACAGAAAAAAAGTAAAATGAAAATATTAACAGGAAACTATCCAATGAATAAATTTAGAAATGCAAAAGAATTTAGTAGTTTTAATGGAAAGCTAAACTTTAATTGTGTATGAAGGAATAATAATAACAAATCAGTCAAATGAAATTTATAATCATCTAATACATTCTTCTCTATATTGTATTGTAAACAATTTCTGTGCTATACATAAAAATATACTAACTTTATTGCTGGAGTTGTATTTAAATGAATTTATTACAATTAACAATATTACTGTCGATATTAAAAGTAGAAGGAAACAAACAAGTTAGTGGCTGTAAGATTAAGGCAACTTAAATTTAGAAAATTTTATGAATAGAAAACGATTTGCTAAATGAAAGTTCATAGGTTAGATGGGCAAATAGAAATGCTGTTCTTTTGAAAGTATATTAAAAGACTTAAATGATAAATACGATGAAGATACAATACAGAAAATCAAATTTAGTAAGTTCAAAATAATACTCGACACTGCGCGTAGATTCAATAGGATGTTATGAATAATTTATTTAAGGGTTAGTTTCAGTTGAATTTTTAGGCATGATTTTGTCAAAGTTAAAACTTAAACTTTATATTAAAAATAGGCAACTTTCATCTTTAAAATTTAATTTAAAGTAAATGCCTGAAAGTGTTAAGAGACAGCCTTACGCTTTGTTGATAGCAATTATTTTATGAAAAATAATTAGGCTTTAGGTTTAAACTATAGCTTAGTGTCACTGCCGAAAATTACACATACTCCTAATAGCAGAAAACTACCCTTTTCTTTGCATTTACGTTTTGTCGAAGCTGAAAAAAGGCATTGCAGCGCAATCTAGACTGTGCAGTTCATAATCAGAATCAGTAGCTTTTAACCGC
This sequence comes from Odontomyia ornata, assembly GCA_963969285.1. Taxonomy (NCBI): domain Eukaryota; kingdom Metazoa; phylum Arthropoda; class Insecta; order Diptera; family Stratiomyidae; genus Odontomyia; species Odontomyia ornata. Next base: position 262,596,154 of record OZ017741.1, read on the forward strand.
GTCGAACCTTATGTCTTCTTTGATTCTCCCTACAGAATAGATATAGACAGAAGCAAAGCATCTATCAAACTTTCCTGATGATCTTGAAATTGTTGAGGGTTTTCGGGCAAGGAAGGTCTGTCTAATCTGTGATTCGCACTGCCGTTACTCGAGATATCCTGTGAAAGTTTTCTCTATTGAGCCATAAAAAAGGAATCAAAATGAATAGCTTCTGGGAGAGAAAAAGAGAAAGAACTTAGAGATTCAATCCTGATTTTAAAACTAAATTTAAGTTGAATTTGAATATTTTCAATACGAATTTATTAATTGTACTTAGTAATTTTCTTTGCGAAAATTATCAAAATGTACAAACACAATCGATAAAAACAGTTTACGTATCTATTAATTGATTTAAAATAATTACTTTAAAAATATTTCAAGAAAGAGAGGGAAACAGTACTTTCCAAAATACAATCATTTTGAAGTTCTTGTCGAATTTCACTCCAATAGAAAGTAGATATTTTTGTAGTGGAAGGTGTTAACATCTTTTTCGACAAAAAAGAAAAATTTCTTTTGAAATACTTATTTTATATTTCTTTTGATTTCAGGTAAATTTACCTTTTACGGAGAGTACCTTATATATATATATATATATATATATATATATATATATATATATATATATATATATATATATACATATATATATATATATATATATATATATATATATATATATATATATATATATATATATATATATAGCGCAATTCTCGGCACTACCACTGCTATCAGCTGTATCGTTCTCAAAATATAGCTCGTCTTCTGCACCCGAATCTTAATGGCTCGGATACCTCTTCATATAATCGGCTGCTGTTGTGGTTTTGCCGGGCCATTCACCGTATCCGATCCTTTCGACACCATAGCGATCGTTTGGTTTAATAATTGTGACCCCATAAGGGCCTAGGGGTTTTTTGTTTATCTTCAAGCCTCCGCCAAATTGCGTCCTCCAAAGATATTTCCAATGTCGTAAGCGCTCGCTGGCTTGTGTTTCCGATTAAACGCTTGACGATTCTCGTTCTGAATCAGCTGGATGTGTCTCATTGTTTCGTCTCGTAGGCTTGATCGTTCCTCGACAAAATGGCTTACGGACTCTTTCCCCATTATATCCCGCAAAGGCAAGTCATCAGTCAGCCGCGTCTTCGTTCCCATTAAGAGTTCGAACGGTGTGGTACTAATGCTGCGACTATACGACGAGTTGCTGCAGCCTCTCAACGTGTCTAAACCTCTCGGCGGGATTGTCAATAGGCAGTTTCATTTATACTGAAACATTATCTCATTCATCCACCTGGTTTGTCCGTTACCCCGCGGAACTTTAGTCGTCAGTAAAACGTGTTCGATACTTTCCTTCTCACAATAATCGCTGAAGACGAATGAGCTAAACACTGAACCTCGGTCTAAAATGATCCGTCGAGGGTTTCCAAAAACCGTCGCCTAGTTTTCAAGTCTAGTGATGACCTCTTCAGTTGCTGTCGGCTTTGTAGGATATACCCATAGGAACTTCGTGAAGCTGTCGGTAACTGCAAAAATATGTTTATAATTTTTCCTCGTCGAAGGCATCGGTCCTGAATGATCGATGTGGTACGTGATTGCCGTTGTCAATAAGAACAAGCCATCCGTCTCTTTTTCCCTTTTTGCCAGGATATACGTCACGCAGTTTTCAATGAACTTCTTGATACGTGCTTGCATGCGTGGGAACCAGAAGTCAGATTTTGTTCGTGGGCTCATCTGATCACGTCATATTGCATTGTATTGGGAACGACTAATCGCAAGGCTCCACCGTCGTTTTTGTAAACGACACTATGCTGCACTAGAAAGCGTCGTCCGTACCTTGCCCGACGATAATTTGGTCGAGCTCTGGATCGTCTTTCTGTATGCATTGAACTCACTCAGTTAAAGCGCATTGGTCCCGTCTTGTCAAGTAGACCGATACTGGGCTATAGCTTAGAGCGTCGGCGTGCTTCATTAAATGACCAGGTTTATGTTGAAACGTATGTTCGTATTCGTCAATTCACAACGCCCATCGTGCTACTCGTACACAGGTTTCCTTCTTCGCCACTGTTAGAGCCAAGGTTTGACAGTCTATCATAATCTTCACCAGATTTCCCAAAATATAGACTCGGAACTTCTTAAGTGACTTTATAACTACCAGTATCTCCAGTTCGTAACTCATATACTTTTGTTCTGCTGGCGTCATTTTCCAACTGGCGTAATATATTGGTTGCAAGTTTCCATCCTCATGATCGCGTTGCAGAAGAATGGCTCCTAGCACGTACATGGAAGCGACGATGTGAAGTTCTGTTTCAGCTTCAACACGAAAGAGTTTAAGTTAAAGCGGCTTTTAACTCGTTAAAGGTGCGTAATTCGGTAGTTTCAAATTTGAAAGGAACTTCGTATTTCAATAAATCCCATAATGGGCGAGCAATCTGAGCGAAGTCCCTGATAAACTTCCAGAAATAGCCTACTAATCCCGAAAAGCTCTGCACATCTTTCGCTGACTTTGGCTGACTGAAGTGTTCAACAGCTAGCGTCTTGTCATGATTTGTTTCACAGTCCCGTCTTTGACAATATTTTCAAGATATTCAACTTTTCGTGTAAGCATTCTACATTTTTACCAATCAAAATGAACGTTTTACTTATTAGCTGTCTCCATGACTCGTCCAAGCTTTGCGCAGCCTTCAGCTTCGTTTCTAGCAGGAATGGTAATGTTGTCAAGGTATGCCAACATTGTCCCGTTAGCCAAAAGATCTCTGAACACGGCTCTTATATCTGAGTTTGAAAGACCACTGGTGCATTGCAGGTGCCAAATGGAACCCGCAAGAACTCAGACTTCCCGTCGGGTGTTATAAAGGACGTGTACTTGATGCTTCCTTCTTCAACCAGAACATGATAGAATCTGTTCTCCAAATTCAATCGCTGAAAACCCTCGTACTCTGCAGTTCGTCCAGCACATACTCTATTTTCGGCAGTGAAAATCCGTCTCGAATCATATTTTGATTTATTAACCGATAGTTGACGCACATTCTTGTACTACCAACAAAAAGAGGCAAAATCTAAGGGGATATGCTGGATGGAATATCAGTGCGTAGCGCAATTCGACCGAGTTCGTCGTGGCGATAGCGGAGGTGTGAGCCAGCACATGGTCTTTCGATATGCCTACTGTCTCAGCTATCTTGCGCTCCTTCATTTGGGAGTCTGCCAATACGAGTTTGTGGCCACGTTGTTCTTAGTGGTGGCCGCTTTCGGGGGACCTGGGCGTGACTCATCAAAAACCGACGTTTGACCACGTTGAAACTCGTTAAACCAATTTTTTACGGTCCCCATTGTAGGAGCAGAGTCTTCGTACACAACATCCAAGTGCTCTTTGATTTCGCTGAGCGATTTCCCTTCCAAAAACAAAAATCAAATCATCAACCGATATTGCTTTTTCTCCACTTTTCTAAAATCCGCGGATACGCCCGCTTCCACACGCGGTCAAAACAAAATCACGGGTCCGATTTGGCTGAAAATTTGTCAGTAGCCATCTACGTGAATGTACTACATGATAGTTTGCTAGTGCCGCCATCGGGCGATGAGACTAAGTACTTATCGACTACCCTCGTATATATATACACATATGTTTATATATATATATATATATATATATATATATATATATATATATATATATATATATATATATATATATATATCTACGAGTATATATATGCAGAAAAATCCGGAGAAACTTCACACTAGTTTGTCGCTGTAGTGGATCTCAATGACAGCAGTCATTTTTTGTCATTTCAACTGAGTAAACGTGTAAGCATTCGTGCATGAACTTGAATCGGCGGAGTTAGTGCAATCGAGTGTGAAATACAATCAAAGAGCGGCGTTTATTGAAAGCTTTCGCACTGGATGGTCGCGAATCTGGTCCGGAATCCACAGTTTACGATATTGCCCAAAAGTATTCGGCCACTGCAAATATTGTGCGCCAGGTCCTCCTAGTCCAGCAAGGAAAACTCATGTGAAGGAGAAGACGGCAAGGACTCCGAAAGTTGTTCGAGAGCCAAAACCTCTTTTCGGAGGATCCTTGGAGCTTACTCAAAGAAATATTCGCCATCTTGGTTGTGTCAGGAATAAAAGGACTGTGGATGTTAGGGAATTGCTTTAATTAAAGATAGCACCGCTTTGTTTCAGTAATGAAAATTAACTCTCCTTCCCCAAATTCACGTTACAAATATCTTTTACCATCATATCATAGGACACGTTGTTCCTACCAATCGCTTGCTTGGTTTGACTCCACTCGATTAACTGAGTACCTCGCTACGGTGTTGCCAAGTTGGAGTTGACAGCTCGGCCCTCCTGGCCAGAAATTGCCCCGATTTCTTCGTAGTATTCGTCATCGTCATTAAAGTCGTAGGTATCCAAACCTGGGCTGAGTCGGTACCATGGTTTCATTTTATCACTCGTGAACACGGAACTGAATTTTCGTTTTTCATCATCCTCGCGGCTTTTGATAAAATAGCGATCGTTTTTCAAAACGTTGGCCACGTCATATGACCCTCGATACTTTGGCTCCAATTTATGGGACTCCCCGGGTGCTATTGGTATGTTCTGTATAACCACTAAATCGTCTTCTGCGCATAAAACAGGAGTCTTATGTTTCTCGTCGAATCTTATTTTCCATCGTTCCTTTTTGGTCATAATACGCTGTGCAGCGTCCTGCTGAATTTCGCTTATCGACAGTTGATTATTGTCACCCGTATCGTCCTGTAGTGCTTGGATGATACGGCTCCCTGTTACATCCCTCAAACGGAAATCAAAAACTACTTGATTAGGGGTGAATCCGATCGTCGAGTTGATTTGAGAATTTTGTACCGATTGCAAACTCGGTAGAAGCTCGTCCCAGTTTTTAGAATCTGCTATCGAACATCGTAGATATGACAATATTGATTGATTAACCCGCTCAACTTGGCCGTTAGTAGTTCACGTGATGAATATCATACGTTGCACAGTACTCGAATTCTTTCGATATGTATGCCGACCCTCGATGGCTTATAATATGGATTGGTAATCCAAAGTATGACGTGATATTCCTCAACATGGTAGCTACTGGTTGACTGTTGGCTGCTCTCGTGGCTCGAACCATTGTGAATTTACTGAAAGGGTCCGTTACTGCGATTATGTATAGATAGCCTTTGTTACTCTCAGGAAAGGGTCCTAAGTGATCAATATGCAATACCCTAAAAGGTGTAGGTTCAACCTCTTCATAAAACAAGCAACCTTTGGTTTTTCCTGCTGGTACTTTATTGAGACAACATTCCGGAGATGAAGCAATGTACGACTTCACGTAGTTACGCATTCGAGTAAAACAGAACAGTTCTTGTATCCTATGGACCGTTTTATCAACGCCAAAATGACCGGCTCGTCATGACAACTTTTTACTAGTCTCCAACGGACGGCTGATAGTACTACAAGTTTAAGATTGCCATTTACTTTTCGCATCAATCTTCCTTTCTTAAGAGTGTAATCGCACTTTAATTGGGCAAATTGAGCTGATTTACATACTCCATCAATTATATCCATAATTTCCTTTAGTTTCGGGTCCTGTCGCTGTAATAATATAAACCAGTGGCGCTGATCAGATTTTTATATCAGTATCACTTTATCTGCTATTGTTGTCGGGTCTTGCGGTTGTTCGTATGGTCGACCACTTAATGCATCGACATGGTTCATATTGTTTCCTGTTCGATGTACCATATCAAAGTTGAATTCTTGGAGTTTTAGCCACCATCGAGCAACTGGATTGTTAAGTGAAGTGGTTAACTTCATCATCGATATTGCATTACAACCGAACACCACTCGTACGTGTTTTCCAATCCAATAAAATCGGAATCGATCTAACGTTACAACGATTGCCAGTACCTCTGATTCGTGGCTACTGTACTTCGTTTCAGCATTGGTGCTATGTCTACTGAAATATATTACTGGGCGAAATGGTTTCTCCTCCGTAGATTGCATCAAGACTCCGGCGAGACCAATTGAACTGGCGTCGATGTGTACCTCGTGTTCAACCCGTGGATCATAAAGAGCTAGAACGGGTTCGCTACAGGGACGAGTTTTCAACTCGTTGAAGCTCATGTCTGCGGTCTTGTCCCATACGAAGAACTTCTGTTCCTTAGTTCTTAACAAATTCGTTAGCGGCCTAGAATTTTTGAGAATCCTTTAATATATACGCGGAAGAACCCCGCTAATCTAAGAAATCTTCTGACCAGTCACATTTTCAGGCGTTGGAAATTTTTGGATAGAATCATTTTTCTTGCTTCCAGGCTTCATTCCGTCTCTATGTATGGGATGACCCAAGAAGGTTAACTCGGATGCAAAAAAACACATTTTGACGGTCCAAGTGTAAGACCCATCTCCCTTAAAATTTCCAGAACTTCCCTCAGAGTTTTGAGGCCCTCAGTCACCGTCACACAGGGGATATTGACTTCTTCTATATAGCTTACGATATTTCTTGATTTCATATGACGAATTAAGTCGATCGTGACCTCTTGGAAAATCGTCGGCGCATTAATGAGGCCAAAAAGCATTATGTTGTACTCAAAATGAGTCACAAATCCGGTGTACTGATGTGATTTTTCATCCATTGGAATTTGGTAGTATCCAGAGAATAAATCTAGCGTCGTGAGGAACTGCTTTCCCGCAAGTTGTGAGAGCTGTTCCTCAACAGTTGGCATTAGGTACGGCTTCTTCTTGGTGATAGCGTTTATCGCACGTAAGTCTATACAAAAATGATCCTTGCTATCTTGCTTGGGAACCAAAACAATAGGCGAAGAGTATAATGAATTACTTGGACGAATCACGTTTATGGCCAACAATTCATTCACAGCCTGCTCAATCTTATCTCTTTTAACCAATGGTATACGATATGGTCGAGCATGGATAGGCGAGTCGGACGTCAAGTCGATGCTCATTGATTTTGTCCTGCATCGACCTTTTTCGGCTTTAGTCTCTGCAAAACAATCACGGACATCATCAAGTAGTACCCGCAGTTCGGTTGCTTCTGCTGCAGTTAAATTTCTTTCCATGTCGGGTTTTTCAGGACATTTACTTTATTATTCGATGTGAAACTCCGTTCAACGCATCCAATCCCAAAGCAAACTACTTGGTATGAGGTGATCGGCGACAACATATAGGTCCACGCGTACGATAGTATCGTCTATTTTTAATGTCGTTATCATTTTGCTAGTACATTCTAAGCATCCACCTGCAAATCCGTTCAGCTCAATCGGCGGATACTTTATTAAGTTGTACGCGCATGATTCTCACACGGGAGATTGATTACCACCCAAATCTATAAACTTGTCCAAAATTTTTCCATCCATCTGAATGTTTTTCACTATTTGGTTTTGTACGGAATAGTTTGAATGTAACTGACGAATATTCACGTTTTTCGAATATTCCAGTTTATTTCGACTTATGCATGCATCCGCACTGTGTCCCGTCTTTTGGCATGTAACACATCGTGGTCGCCGTTGGGGCAAAGAACAGTTAACGGAAATGTGCCCCGGTTTATAACAATTATAACAAATACGCTTTGACACGTCATTTATATCGGCAACAGTCGTCGCTCCTGACACAGACTTATTGAATATTTTCTTTGACACAGAGTTCACGTTCATTGAGCTTACACATTTTATTTCACTATGAGATTTTCGCGTGACCGGTATGTTTATCTTACTTTGGTTTGTTAAGTAAGTTTTAAGATAACACAAAAACTCCTTAGTTGTTTTGAATGTAAAGCACGTTATCGCGGTTTGCATTTGAACGTCGTTTAAACCTCCACGAATATATCTTATAATGGCTGCATCGCTAGTCCCCCCACGTCTACTTTCCGCACACATTCGATAATAATAATCCATATATGGCTCATTTGAACGTCTAACGTTTGCCATCATACGAAGATGTACCTCGGCTTCATTTTCGGTCGACTCGAATTCCTCTTCTAAAGAGCTTGCAAATTCATCGATGCTTTTGAAAATACCGCTTCTTGCATCTAGCCACAATTTTCCTGGCCCTCGAACTTTCCTTTGCACTGCAAACAGAATAATGTTTTCATCCCATGAATATATGGATGCTAGTGATTTCACACGATGAACAAATTGCTGCGCCGTCAGTGATGTGCTTAACGTTGGATCGAATTCTGGCATTGCTGGTACTACTTGTCGTGTTGAATACGACGACTGATCTTCATCTGTCTGCGGTAGATGTAGATTCGGTGTTGATTCCATCACAACAGCCTCATTCGACAAGTTTTACCCATCGTCCGTTGGGAAGCCCAGACTAGAGCTTGATGACATATTCAAGTTTGGCGACACGTCATAGGTAATGCCTGAAACAAGGCTTGCAAATCCGCCAGCAATACTCTGTATCTGCATTTTTAATGCTTGAACTTTATCGCTTCGTCGGATGCACGAGAGTTCTCGGCTGAAATTTCAACGTCATCTCCATTGACGACTTCCATCAGGCGTAAAATTAATTCGGGTTTGTTGCCTCTTGTCGGCAAATTTCGCGAACGTAGCTCATGTTTGAGTTCTTTGATTGTGAGCAAATCAATACGAACTATGGTGTCCGGCATTTTCAACTAAGAAATGTGGCAGCCACACACGAATCAAAATTTAACACGGCAATTGCGTTAATGTTCGCGATTCAAAATATCAGTACTCAATCGAAAATACGCAGTGAGCAGTTACGGGATGACTAACTATTATTAAAAGCACACAATATCCAATAAAGTGAAAATTCCGTAGCATCCCACTTCTGAAAGCTGTCAGGAATAAAAGGACTGTGGATGTTAGGGAATGGCTCTAATTAAAGATAGCACCGCTTTGTTTGAGTAATGAAAATCAACTCTCCTTCCCCAGTTCACATTAAATATATCTTTTACCATCATATCATAGAATACGTTGTTCCTACATACCGGTTCGACTCGACTCGACTCGACTAACGGAGTATCTCGCTACGGTTTTGCCAAGTTGGAGTTGACAGGTGTAGGTGATGCATTGAATCACTGAAGCGGACCTGAGATACGCGTCCTTTATAATTAAGGTGAGACAGATGCTGTCCGCTCTAGCTCACACGAGCCATTTAGTGCAAAGTTAGCTTTCAGATAACCTGGAAATTTCAAAGAATTCTGGCCTCCCAATAGCACAGATTTAAACCACTGGACTATTACGTGTGGAGTGTTATTGAACGTTCCTCCCATTTTTTCAACCCCTCCAAAAAATAAAATTTGTAGACTTTCTCGTTTGAGATAAATTTTTTTCCGCGTGCCATTTCTTCATATTAGGGTACAAGAAAAAGGCGCAAGGAAACAGTCCGGGTAAATACGGGGGGTTCTGCACCAATTCGTAATGCAACTCATGCAGTTTGGTGACAACAACATCAGATGAATGTGCTGACGCGTTATCATGGTGAAACAGCAACTCTTCTTCGCCAAATGCGGCCGTGTTTCCTTCAATTTTTTTGTCGAAGCGGTCCAATAACTCACTGTAGCATTGTCCAGTGATTATTTTTCTTTTTTTCTAAAAAAATCCATGAGAATGACCTCGTTCGAATCCCAAAAAATCATCACCATGACCTTTTCGGCCGATGCAACCGTCTTCGCCTTCTTTGGGGTAGCTTCACAGGGAGAAATCCATTGTTTTGATTGTTGCTTAATTTTTGGTGTGTAATGATGAGTCCAGGTTTCATCAATGGTGACAACTTGACGCAAAAACTCGTTCTGATCTCACTTGAATTGCTCTAAATACTGCGTTGAAGTTAACAGCCACATCCGCTTGTTGTCCACTGTGAGCAATTGCGATAACCATTGGGCCGAACATCATCGCCAAATTATCATGTAAAATATTAATTGTCATTCAGGTCGATACACCTACGGCCTCTGCTACTTCGCGCACGTTCGTTCGTCTATTAGCGAGGATCACTTCGTAGACTTTTTGGATGATTTCCTCGGTAACCACGTCTGCCGGGCATCCTGGTTACGCCTCATCAAAAACGGATGTCCACCCACGTTTAAATTCGTTGAACCAATATCTAACTGTGATCATAGAGGGCAAAGTGTCCTTACAAACAGCATCCAACTTTACCTTTATTTCTTTGCATTTTTTCCATCCAAAAACAAAAAGCGAATTACCGAACGAGACTGCTCTTTTTCCATCTTAGCAAAAATCACGAAACACGTCTTACTCGAATCGCTGCCAAATCCAAACTAACCTATCAATTAGTCTGAAATTTGTTTTACCGTCGTTTAATAGATGGCAGCACACGATAATATCAACTTCCTTCATGAGCACCCTTTGTTGTCAAACACGGGTACTTATTGAGCCACCCTCGTATATTGTTGATTTCTTCCATTCAGGCAATTTCTACGAAGAAATTCTCTGATTTCAGATTGTCAGCTTTACGTGGATCTCGGCCACAATTTGGGCATTTTGTTGCCGTATGGTCAGTATGACCGCTAGTAAAATATTGGCGCCTAATTCATTGCTTTGCTTTTTTTTCGTCATTGCCAGTGAATAATGCGTTATGTTTATCATCCTGCTTCGTGGCACGTCGACTTTTGTATTCATTCAGTATCTTGTCTCTAAGAGCCTCCGGATCAGGCAAATCTCCTTCGGGTCTGATTGCATACCAAAAATTTTCATAATTTGGTGGCAAACTTTTTAACACAAGCACGAAAAGCATATCTTTTAGAATGACAATGTCAATGCCTTCCAGCTTTTCCATTGAATTTGAAAAGTTGTCAAGATATTCTCTGATGTCATCGTTTTCTGCTGTTTTACAATATGTAATCTTGGTGATTAGTTCTGCTTTGTGGACAGGACCTTTTGATGCGTGACACGATAGCAGTTTTAGCCAAATTTCTCTTGATGTGGCACATTTTGTCACGCACTCCATTTCTGCTCGTCCCAAAGATAAAAAAATATCTGCAATCACTTTCTGGTCATTTGTAGTTCACTTTGCCAATTCGCTTGCATTTTTTTCGTAAGTGGGGGTGGCTGTTAGTGAAATTTACCGTGTTTAATTAATACAGCTATCATACAGATATGCCATTCATCATAATTCATCTTATTTAGCACTTTAAATCGAAATGGACCGTCCGTATACATTCTGTGGTTATGTACGCCATGTGACTAATGATAACGAACTGATTTTTGGAATATACTTCGGTTTATTTGATTAGGTCACCAATTTCACTAGTGGATCCATAACCTGGAGAACATTTGTTGAGGAGCCTTTAAATAAGTACAAATAAATTGAGTTGCAAAATATCGTCTTTTATTTATACGTCTGATTAACAAGGCAGTCGACAAACGAGTGACAAATGAATAAATGGATGATGAATTTTTGATCAGCGTGAGAGTATTATCATCCAACAAAGATGAATCAACATAGCTCAAGATTGAGCGATGGCTGATGTGAAAAAATTACAATGATGAAACAATTTGAATTAGCTTTGGAAAACGTGACGCATAATTTATAACTTAAGCATGAATTTTTACTGGAAAATGAATAAGTAAACTTGATGAACCGTGCTGTGTACTTTTTGATACACAATTGGCTTAAAATTCTAATAAAAGAATAAATGGCAGTTCCTGTACCAGAATCAGATCAAGACATGCTGACAAGTCTCTTCTGTGAGCTATAAGAACTCTCGAAATACCAAACGTGAGATTCAGGCTCAGCTCGGACTCGACTAGTGCTCTTACTACTTGTGGAGTCTTAATCCAAATTTTCAGAAAATCTAAGCGAGCTACATCGAGGATTTGTAACAGCTACCAAAACGTAAAGATTTTCCATTGTTCATCTTGGAAATTGCTAAAAAAAATAAATGTGAAGGCTTTCAACGGGAGTAACAACCTATGGATTCGGGATTAATTTGTCCTTGTACTCATATTGCTGGCATATTTGCTCAATTTCTACTATCGCTTTTTCACACATTTTGTGAATCAAATAAAAAGACGTGGATTTTGCGAGTGGTTTTATGTTTTAAGAATTTCTTTAGTGGCGCAAAGTCAAATAATTTGGAAGGTTCATTTATGTTTTCAACCTGTCCTACCGATTTAGAAACTTTATAAAACTGACCAATTCTCTTACAAGTGAGCTTGACATTTAGCCATTATTTTCTACATGTTTTCCAATTCATAAAAATCATTTTGAATATCATCTTTAGGTCCAAAAAACTACTTCTAAATTTTGCTTCCAATTTAGATCATAGTATAACTCAAAATGAAAAAAAAAACGAAATTACAAGCCGTCCAAAATATGAAAAAAAAAAAAAACGTTTGAAGAAGTGAATCTTTGGGTTTCTTTTATTTACTTATAATTTCTGGAAAGTCAAATATAGCTTTTAATGTGTAAATAGTTCTATATTAACTTTGTAGATAAAAATATCAAAACCGCGTACTAACAGTATAAATGTAAATATTTCTTTTCTCCTTGAAATAATAAATTTTTAAAACATTGAACAAATAAATAAACGAAAACAAAAGAAAACTATTTCAAAGCACAAATAAAATAAAAACTTTTTAAACATAGAATAATTTTCATAGTATACAATAAATTTGTCATAAAGAAGCACAACACACATTTAACAATAATATTTAATTCTTTTTTGTGTTTGAAAAATTTCAATTGACGTAGATTTTTTTTAACAATAATCATAAAAATAAATCTTAAAATATTTGAATTTAAAAATTTAACTACAATTTAATAAGGAAATATTTTTATAACAAAATTTATATGCAAGAAAAAATATTAATTTTAACTACTAATTTAGCTTGTATTGTATTATACTGGTATTTTGAAAAAACAATTGAAGGGAATTTTGAGCATGATGAGTACTGAATAAAAAATCGATTAAATATTCAATTTCAAAGTTAAATCCACATCTAATGAAAGGAAGCAGTTTTGAAAGTGACATATTTACCCATTTTAACGATCTTACAAAAACGTGTTTGAAAAAATTTCACTTAAAAGTAGATTGCAATGATAACTTAGTTCAGCAAAAAGTTCGTAATATTTGCCTATTAGTTACAAGGAATAAATAAATAATAAATGTTTCATTGATGTCAAAATTAACGGAAGAATAACAAATATTTGAATGTCTTAGGTATTGAAAATACACTCTCCCACACTCAATGAAGAAAGAATAATAATTCAAATTAAAATGTTATATTGGAAAAATTACTGAATATTTAATAATTACATATGAATTGGCTACACAGAGATATATAGTGTTGACGTTATTAATGATTGCCATTGTAAACTAATGAGAAATTTATTGTGCTAATCTAGCGATCTCAGCAATAGTAATTTTGAAAAAATTTAAGTAAGAAATGAAGACACGTCCCATTCTAAACATGTTGCGAAAAGTTCCAAGCTGAGTGTTGTTTCAGTTTATTTGTGGAAATATGACAATATTCAATTTATAAAAGTGAAAAAAATATTAAATTAGTCAAGGCTTTAAAACAAACAATTTCAGTTTTAAAGACACATCTTGAAAAGCCCGAAACGCCGAATTAACTGAAACTGCAACAATTCCATTATTCAGTTATTCAATTTGGAGATTGCTTACGATAGGATTTTTTATAAGCATTGAAAAATGATACTCAAACCACCTTCATACGATTTTATATAGGCAAGTATTTAATTTTATCCTTAATAAATCAATCGAATTATCCTGCACTTTTATTCAACTCTTATTCGAAGAAAACCACATCTAACCAATTTGCTTAGTGTAGATGCAAAAATATAACTGTAACAAAAATGAAAAATTAAATAATAGCTTTATAACCTGACAAAGTATTTAAAAATTAATTTACTATTATTTTTCCTACAGTCCGGACATATTAGAATTCATAGAGAGTTGACACAAAATAAATCTTTGTACCTTTATTGTATGTGTGTTTTAGGATTTAACAAAGAACAAAAACAAATATAAAAACCAAAGATATAATATTACTACAAACCCTATGGCTGTTTTATATCATTGTAAAATAAATTAATAATTAAAATAACATGCAAAACTACAAAAAACCAAAAGATTATGTAAAAAATCAAATTGCTATTCATAAAAAAATAACAACACAAAAATAAATACTATTGGAACTGTATTAAATGATGTATTGAAAATAAAAACAAAAAACATATATATGAAAAGTATTGATGCACAAACTAAGAGTGTTTTATTTAACGGCAAACATTCTGCATTTCTTTCACTTGCAATTCCATAGCTGAGTTAGCAGAAAGGTCAAACACACCAATTAACCAAAATTAGGCTAATTAACTCAAGTTGTTCGATTAACACGGTATCTGGCGCGAAGCCAATAATTTTGTAATTGTAAATCTGATTTTGGAGCGAAGCCATAGATTAAAGATTAGAAATTTAAAGTTGATTTTTTGTTCTAAAACGTGTTACCAAATTGATTAACAAAATTTCAAGATTTTATCCATAATAGCGTTTCCTGATCTATGAATACTCCTCTGGCAACACCTATGCGTAGTGGCCTAAGCCTTTGAGAATGGAACACTGGCGTGGAGCATCTGTGGTGGCACAGAATGTCCCCATGCAAGCGCACTCTTCACGGTGCAAGCAGATCCTCGCCCGCGAGAAATCTTCGCCTGCTTCACCAAATCCTATTATCAGAGACTACAAGTTCATCATCAATTGGTCCGCGGATTTCAACAAAACAAAGTTAATTGTATTGTAAAGACAGTTCCAAAATAAAAGCATAGTCAAAAATCAGGCATTCTCATCAATATCGTCTGCGACCAATAGCTGTTCTTGGAATAAAAGAGTAGAAGTTAACTCCCAAAGAGTAAATCGACTTCCTAAGAGTAAAATTGACACTAAAGTGGTGACGCCGAAAGTAGAATCAGCATAGTGCTCGGTCGATATGACGATGATGCTACGTGCAATGCAACGCTGTGCAGCCCAGAGCTCTTGCTCTCCCGGAAGCAGCAGCCACCATCACCGGCAAACAGCCAGCCAGCATCGGCAAGTCAACAGTTCGACCAACGGCAGCCACCAGCATAACAAGTCAACAGTGTCGGCCACTGCAAGCTGGCATCATTCTGGCACGCTAGCCCAGACTATGATTTTTTCAGGTTGAGTCCTAATTCCAAGTGCATCAGGTCACAAGAGACTCAACCAGGTACCACCTCAAGGTCTCATCATTGCACCACAACACAATCGCTGAGTTGGCCGACATCATCTGCACGCCACCGGAGCTTGACAAATACAGAAGCCTAACGGCAGCCATCATTTCCCGCTTGGCAGATTACCCCGACGCCAAGCTACACAAGCTCCTCACAGGTGTCGAGCCCGGAAACAGACGGCCATTATAGCTGCTGCGTCACATGCGCTCCTACCGGACGTTCAAAAAACTAAGATTGCGGGTACTGTACTCAGCGAATACCACCGTCACAACCCGGAAAAGCACCTGTATGTCTTGGACCGCACCACAAAAGCTCGTTTTCTAGTGGATTTCAGCTTTGCCCTCTCCATCATTCCGATGCTTCTCACCGCCAGGCGTCTTCAGAAGCAGAGCCTCATGTTACAGGCAGCCAATGGTACGCCTATCGTCAGCAACTCACGCTGGAATTTGGGTTACGTCACCCAATCCACTGGCTTTCGTTATCGCAGACGTTCAGAGAACCATCATGGGAGCAACCGCACTCAACTATCAAGGCCTGCTTATCGACCTACGAAATTGACGCCTCTTGGACGACGGCACCAGCTTCTCTACAGTCTACGTTCTCGGCCCAGCTCCACCAGTGCACAGCATCGGCGCCGTAGCCAAGCCATCAATCTTGGAAGGCACTACCGCAAGAATATACAAGCAGATCATCGGAAAGCATGCAAACACACCTCCAGGACCCGGTGAGTTGACTTCGATTGCTAACTTCCCGTTCACCACCAGATAATCACGCACGGTCCACTTGTCTTCGCAAGGCCACATCGCCTCGAGGAAGAACGCCTCTCTGTAGCGAAAGTAGAGTTTGACCTCCTGCTGGAACAAGGCATAATTTCACCTTCGTCAGCCAATAGGTCAGCTCCCTGCACATGGTGCCCAAGGACGGTGGCCGTTGACGAGCTCCTGGGAATTACCGCCACCTAAATACCCACACCCACCCAGACTACTATACATTGCCCATCATCGAGGATCTAATCCAGGAGGCCAGCGGCTCAGTTTTCTAGGTCATCGACCTCCAGTGGGCCTTTTATCAAATCCTGGTAGCACCAGAAGACATCTTGAAAACGTCAGTCACCACACCCTTCAGATTGTTTGAGTTTATAGGTATGCCTCTCGGCCTACGCATGGCAGCCCAAGCCATGCAGCGGACACGGTCACCTGCTGAGGAAACTCAACTTTGTACGCAAATATCAGGATGACATCCTAGTATTCTCGGCTAGCCACGACCATTACCAGCGTCACCTCGCCTTACCTCACTGCAAGTTCCAAAGCTCCTGCCCAACTGAAATAAATGCCAGGTCAGTTTACCTGAGGTCATCTTTGCCGAGTACTACATCTGCAAGACAAGTTCCCGACCACCAACTTCCAAGACAAAAGCCATCACAAACTTTCCCAAACCTGCTGACTCCTCACTTCTTCTTCTTCTTAGCACTACAGCCCCTCTCGGGCCTTCACTTCCTGCAAAAAGCGCATACAGCTCATGGGTGTATCGAATTCGCCATTGGTTCCCGTTAAGTTTCGCTCCAATTATTCGCCTCAGGACCCGTTGCTCAAAGGCGTTCAATATATTTACGGATGCTTGGGTTAGGGTCCATGTTTCACACCCATAGCATAACACAGGTCTTATCACAGATTTGTATACTTGCTTTGTTCTCCTGTGTATGTAGCTGGTCTTTAAGATCGTCAAAACTGAACAGAATATTTCATTTGCGGGATGTATTCTTCGGCGTATTTCGTCTCTTTCATTGCCCATTTTCGTTATTTTGGTGCCTAAATACACAAATTTGCTAACATTTTCGATACTGTATTCGCCAAGTGTGATATTTCGAGGTATTTTTCCTCGACTGCGTCATGAACATTGTTTTATTTTCATTGATTTCTAGCCCTACTAGTTTTGCTTCGCTATGAAGTTTCAGGAAAAGTTCTATGGCAGTTGCTTATGACCGTGACAGAATGTTGATGTCGTCCGCATAGGCTACTACTTGGCTCGAATTGTATAGTAATGTACCTCGCGTATCGACAGGTAGCTTCCATATGACGTACTCCAAAGCCAAATTGAATTGCAATGGGGCAGCCCATCTCCCTGCTATGGTCCCATATTTGTGCATCGGTGAGTTGGTTATTGATGCGGACTTGGGAGGTCGTCAACGTCATTGTCATTTTGGTAAGACGGACTAATTTGGCTGGGATGCCAAAGCACACCATTATTTGGTACAGTGCGTTACGATCAATACTGTCGGATCTTTGCTTGAAGTCAATAAAAATTGGGTGTACGTCTATGTTAAACTCTCAGTATTTTTCAAGTACCTGCTTGACTGTGAACAATTGGTCTGTTGTTGATATACCTGCCCTAAAACCACCTTGATACTTCCCAATAATACTGTTGCCATATGATCCGATTTTATTTTCTAAGACTTTGGAAAATATTTTGTACGCCGTACAAAGTAGTGATATGCCACTATAGTTTTCGAACTGTAACTTGTCAGGGATAGGGAATATAATTGATTGGCTCGACTCTTTTGGCATATGTTCTTGTTGCCAAATGTACTGGATGACTTTGTGAATAGCTTGATGAACACTACTGCCACCATATTTGATGAGCTCCACTGGAATCTCATCGATGCCTGGCGCTTCATTATTCTGTTTGGCTTTGATGATGGAACAAACTTCATCCAGATTTGGTGGGGCCAATGGAAGATCTCCGCAGACATCTATTGGCTCTGATGTTCTGGCACTATGCGGATTCCTCACAGTTGAGACATTTTCTTGGGATGCTTAACTTCTATCGCCGCTGCATATCCATACGCCGCTGAGTTACAAGCACCACTTTTAGACCTGCTGAAAGGTCGTAGCATCAAGAGATCGCAAATCACTTGGATACCTGACGCTGTAGCCGCTTTTGGAAGCTGCAAGCAAAGCATCGCCACAGCAACTACAGCAGCATACTTTTCACCGTTACACTGCACACTGACGCATCCAACACCGCCATTAGGGCCGCCTGGGACCAGCAACGGGAAGACAGTACTTGAATTTTCTCGAGTAAGTTACCCGAGGCTGAGCAGCACTACTATACCTACGACCGCAAACTTTTGGTGGTCTTTGCCGTAATCAAACTTTTCTAGCGCATTCCGGAGGGATCACACCTCACGGTCTACACCGACAATCGACCACTCACCTTTTCCCTGACACAACGTTCGGACAAAGCCTCGCCCCGCCAAAGCAGGTAGTTAGATTTCATCGGCCAATTCGACACACGATTGGAGTATACACCAGGAAAAGACAACATATTCGCCACCGCTCTCTCTCGCATAGAGATGGTTGCGGTATTCACCACACTTACTGCTCGAGCCATAAGTGAGGCCACAGATGACCAGTTGCTGCACCTCCTGGTGAGCCCTCGCTTCAAGATGCATCAGTTGGTTTTGGATGGCTACTCTGCCCACTACATTTAGTTCAACGGTGCTTTTAAGCCCTACTTGCCAGCAGTGCTCCGCCACCAAGCCTCCGATACCGTTCACCAGCTATCACACGTGTAGCACTGAAATCCTCCTGGCCGAGTCTACGAAAGGATGCTTATCATTGTGCCAAGCAGTGTGTATCATGCCAGCCTTCAAAGGTCTAGCGCCACAACCATGTCGAGCTAGGTAGCTTCAAGAAGACGGGTGGGCGTTTCGACCACATCCACGTTGAGCTTATTAAACTCCCGCAGTATGACGGCTACGAGAACTGTCTTACAAAAATCTACCGCTATACACGCTGGCCTCAAGCAGTACTAGTGCGCGCCATCAAAGCTCCGTCGTCAGAGTGTTGCTTGACCACTAGGTCAACATTTTTGGCGTACCACGCGAGATAACCTCGAAACAAGGCCACCAGTTTGAAGCAGACCGCCTCAATAAACTCGATCACCTTCTGGGAGCCAACCACGTCCATACAATACCATTCACAAGCCAATGACGTGGTGGAACGGATGCATCAAACGCTCAAGAACAATTTGAAGTGCGTTCTCGAAACCCCTTGGCAGCAAGCAGTTCCTGTGATCCTGTTGGGTTTGCGCACCACCTTCAAGGAAAACCTGCGAGCCTTCCCAGCAGAGATGGTTTTCGGCACGTCGCTACGAATCCCAGACGATTTTGTCTCACCTTAAACGATACCAACCAGTTGACAACAGGATTTTGTCGCAGACTTACGCCACCTTTTCAAAGCAATTTGTCTGGTCCCACCACCAAGGCACACCGAACACCGTCCGTTTATCTTCTAGGACCTCACCACCCACAAATATGTGTTCCACCGAATCGACGCAGTCAAAAAGCTGCTCGACCAACCGTATTCCAGACCCCAAAGAGTAATTGAAAGCATCAGCAACCGCACCTATGTCATAGACGTAAACGGCCAAGGCCATCTCCCCTGACCATATGAAAATGAGATACTCTAACTATCTCTAAGCGAAGGCCCGAGAGGGGCTGTACTGCTACAAAGAAAAAGAAGAAAATTAGTATGCGCTAGTCACTGCATACCTCTAAAATGAACAAGTTTATTGAAGTATTGCTGAAAGAAAGTTTTTCGGATTGTTTTTTTTTTGCAATGAAGTGGTATCTTATGTGTATATATTTTTCAGCGATGTGTTCAAGCAATAAACTGTAGTGCTGGGTTTAATTCATGTGTTCAGCATGTGCATCGAAGAGCTCCTTTACTTGAATGTATTGCAATATAGTGTTTAAAGCTTTTCTAGTTAAAATCATATCATATCAGTACATTTCTTAAGTATCCGTATGTCTTTTTCCGCAGTTTTACAAATGAAAATAACACATTAAGAGGATTTTTTCAATAATCCCCTTGTTTTGTAGCCTATCAGTGATTCTTTCGAATGCACTCCTTGCATTGCTGATATGCACATATAGTCGAATATGGTTTACGTGAGTACCTGCCTTTTATAACCTCATGGTCACCATAAGACTGCGATTGGTTTAAGCGCCAATCATCTCCCCCAAGATCGATTCTAGTTTACATTGAGGGAACTCTCAACTTTTATACTGGTAGATCGAGACCCAGCTGTATCTGACGCTATAAGGTCAACGCCAACCTTTATTTTTAACCAACAGCCACCACGATACTTCCCAAAGGGCCGCAACCAATCAGCTAACCATCCGAAGATAGGCGCTCATCAGCTGCCCGTGGTACCTGAATATACCTCGCGGTTGTGGTTCGCAGCAATGAGTTGATTTTGTTATTGAACAATTACATAGCTACTTTGTTTCGGATCAAGAGAATAAAAGCAACTGGATGCGGATTAATTGTTAGGATTGAATGAAATTTTAATTGAGATTGAAAAAAAGATTTGTTATAAATAATGATATGATATAATGTTTGGTAAGTTAAATTTAAACTTCGGTTTTTTCATTATTGGAGCCCGGACCAGGTATGGGACCCGCAACGATGGCAGGCCCCTCCACTAGAATGAGCTAGCCATCGGGCGAGCTCTCTCCTTTTATTGCGTTATAGGGGCTCTTGCCCGGGTAGAGTGGTCTTCCACTCGTGTGCCCTTTTATGGTATAGTGTTATGTGATTCCATCACATAATACTTTGACATAAATTGACCACGTTTATATTTCTCAATTGAGGGAAAAATTCATGCAAATTCTTTGTATGAGTAAAACTCAAATGGGAAATATATGGCCACGTCTACATTTTTGGATCCTGATTTGGTTGGGAGGGTGCGATAGAGCACCGCTTGCACCTGGATGCCCCATTCTTATTTGTGGGCCATAAGTATCGTTGGTAATGACGAAATCTGTGCTCAAGTCCATCTGTTTTTTCCCCGCCCAGCTTATTACTGGCTATAGATAAGTTCAACCCTTAGTCACTTCGGCTTCGACACCGGTCGATCGGCATTAGATCGCTTCAGCTCGTGAATGCGAATTTTTTTTGCAGTGGGTTTTGTGCTGGTGAAAAGAACCCGCCCCATAACACTGTAACGCTAGCCTGTCAGCGCATTCACGCGTTCCTAGACAAGGCCAAATCTCCGCTGACCCTACCATCCTCTTTCACCGAGGAAGCAGACCATTGCTGCAGTCCTCTACGGATATTTATCTATCTATTTCACTACAAAGGATACTCGACCAGCACGAGAGTACCAAGAACAAATTTCGAGTCGTCTACAAACTAAAGGAAAAACTCTCCAGGAATTGGCAAAAAACATCGAACGGGAATTGTTAGCTGCATCCGATAGCAAAAAATTCCCCCACATGTTGGGAACGCAAGCATTTGTCAACGTACATCGTGATAGTAAGCAGAGACGAGCTGCAGAAGTTGCACGCCAAACGCAAAAAAAAATTTTTTTCCAACGTCATATACAATTCTTGTCACGTTGTTCGTGTCTAAGCTATGCTGGCTTGGTAGGCCAAGCTAATGAACTTTTGCCTAATAATCGCTAGATGACTCTCTTAAGTGATCGATTGCTATCATACCAATCCACCGAAGTCAGAGTTGGTATCTGATAAGTGACTTCAATGACGAAAGCATGCATTGCCGCGTCCTCTAAAGAGCAGATGGGAAACTAAAACAAGCCTATTTCGTGAGGCCGGAGTTGAATAGTAGAGCATACCATGTGCGTATCTCGACTATATCGAAATGGCGGTGGCTTGAGCATCAGCAGTCAAAAAAATGGTAGCTGGGCAAGATTACCAGTCAATACAGGAGCATCAAGATCGATTCTATGACCAGACCTTGTTCAGAAGCTGAAAACCACCAACTCGCAAAAATATGTACTCTAAACAGCAATAGGTGAAGCAGCTCTAGTACTTGGCGAAACCCAGTGCGAAGTTTGACTTGATGGCTGTTTGATTTTATCAGCGTCGAAGATTGTATTCTGGGCATGTATTACTTGGCTTAGTATGACATTGGGTTGGACACCGGAAAGCGAATACTGAGATATCAAAATACACAAATCCTTCTAAAAGTATCGCGTGCTAACGGCCCAAAGCTACGGATAGTAGTCAGTGACTCCAGTAAGGTCCGAAAATCGTACGAGTGCGCTATCTGGGCAAAAATCGACGGTGATCCTGGAGACCATAAGTTCTATCTAGTAGAGCCAATGAAGACAAAAACAGTACAAAATCTTATGCTGGGAAGAACACTTGTTAAGGTTAATGAAAACGGAGCAGTTGCAATGAGAGTGAAAAAATATAAGAACCTGAAGAAAAGAACTCTTATTGGAGATTGTGAATCAGTAGAGAAAGGAACGAAATTTAGGAATTTTGATAATTACCGTCAGTTTGAAGGAATTTGGATGCGATGATTTGCTGAAATTATTTTCAGTAAGAGCAACATCGACAAAGAAGATTTCAGAAAGCTGCGTCTTTATTGGGTGAGTTTGCTGTAATATTTGCGAAAAACGTAAATAACTACGAGAAGACAAAGTTAGTCATGTATCAAGTTGATATGCAGGGACTACAACCAATTGAGACGTCTTCCTTTAGCAAAGCGAGATGACGCGGAAGAAGTAATCTAAACGATGGAAAAGCAAGGGGTTATAGAGACATCGAACAGTCTCTGGACATTTCCTTCTAGTAAAGAAAAAGGATAGATCAACAAGGTTTTATGTGAACTATCGACAATTAAATGATATAACCAAAAAGGACAACAAAAAGCAGCCACGAATTGATGACATCATGGACGCAATTATAGGCGCTGTTTGGTTCTCTTCATTAGACTTGAAAAGTGGATATTTTTTGTGTTTGGGAGGTGAATGTCATTCACGTACTGAGTGTGGAACTCTCATGCTCACAAGTGACAAGACTATCCACTAACCATCTCCCATATCAACCTGAGAACCCAGCCTGGAACTGTTTGACACATTACTTCGGGCCGGGTCTCGTTTTGTTACGCCATGAGGTGCCTTCAAGTTGGAGGATCCCTCCTCTAGTCAGAGGTGAGAGTGGAAGAGGAACTGCCAAACAACCGACCCCTCGATGTCCCCTGCTGCTGTGAGTCCCTTTAATCTTATAGGAACGCCCGAACTTAATGTGCCACCTAGCTCCGTTTGTCAGCCAATTCACGCATCACCGTGACTATAATATCCGGGATAAGCTCTTCCATCTCCCCGTAGAGGTCCCGTCACAGCCTGCCACATTTTGTGCACACAATAAATGTGTGGCAGGCATCGGCTTTCTCTCCTTGGAAAAAGCGACTATCAGGAGACCGTGTTTTACCAATCTTGTGCAGGTAAGACTGAAACACCAATGCCCGCTGAAAAGCTGGGGCAGATAGAAGTCAGTCGTGGATATTGGCAAGTCGAAATAGAATCGAGTGATATGGAGAAAATCACTAATGTCACCGCAAACGGATTATGGCAGTTGTTTGTAATGCCATTCGGACATTGTAATGCTATGTTATGGCTACATTGCAGCATCTAGTGGAATATGTTCTTCAAGGGTTATACAGAAAAACGTTTCTAGTATGCTTGGATGACACCATTATCATCAGAATACTGGAATTGGCGTGGTGCTTTTTCAAGTCATTGATGCGCAGAAAAATATCATTTCATACTCTAGTCAAGTTATATCGAAGAGCAAAAGAAACTACTGCGTGACAAGGAGGGAGCAGTTGGCCGTAGTTGAAAGCACGAAGCACTTTCAGAAGTACCTCTGTGGTTAGAAATTCGAAATCCGGACTGACTGCAGAGCACAACAAAGGCTACTGAAATTTAAAAACCTAGACAGGCAAGTACCTAGATGGATTGAAGCACCGCAAACATAAAACTTTGAAATCAGACATTGATGAGGTCGAGTGCATGTCTTAAGGGCTGTAAGCATTATTGTTGAGTTGAGGAAAAGTCACTGGTAGTGGTTAATGCAATACAGGCCAAGCCAATGGAAGGATGGTTGCGATGAAAAATGCAAAATGCGCAAGAAGCGGACGAAGACATTATCGTTATAGTGCAATGGAAAGAAGCCGATCACAGACCAAGGTGGCAGGAAATATTCGATCAAAGCGTGACTTTTAAAAGTAACTGAGCCGAGAAACTGCTGACGTAACATCGCATCAAATACAAATAGTGTTGCCAAATGCAAATGTTGTGGAACTACTTTAAGAGTTACACGAAGAAACTTCTAGTGGGCATTTCGGCATCAATATAACGTTTTTGAAGACCAGCGGCATACAAAGGAAAACAAAGCTCCAAGTATACAAATCTGTGATAAGACCTGTGTTATGCTATGGGTGTGAAACATGGAGCCTAACCCAAGCATCCGCAAACATATTGAGCGCCTTTGAGCGATGGGTCCTGAGACAAATAATTGGAGCGAAGCTAGATGAGGACCAATGGCGAATTCGATACAACCATGAGCTGTATGAAATTTTCGACACGCCGGAGGTCTCAACGATTGTAAGACTGAGGAAGCTGCAATAGGCTGGCCACATAAATCATATTGACGAACAACGGATACCCAAAAAGGTATTCGTTAGGAGAACTGAAGGGTGGATACCAGTGGAGAAACTGAAGAAACACTGGTCTGAGATGGTTGACGAAGACAGCTTATTGCTGTTCGGATTTCAAAATTGGAGGACGCGGACCGTGACAGTTGGAGGTAGTATTTGCAGGTAGCGAAGGCCCGAGATGGGCTGTAGTGCTACGAAGAAGAAGAAGATAATGTTAGCAAAGGTACAAGAACGCTTCTATTGATTATACGCTCGTGAACATATCAAGGCCTGGCACCGAAAATGTATTTAAACTAAGGGGACAGTTGCAACCCTTGACATTTCTTGCAACAAAACCAATCCCCTGCAGAGAAAGCCAATTGCCTTGCCACTCATTTTTCTTCTTCACACTCTCTCTCTCTCTGAGCCCTTCTCGGAAAATGTAGCAAACAATTACAAATCGAATCTATACAGGCAACCGTCTTATACCCTAGAAAACATTCATTCTCTTAACTTGTTCTATCATCTCCTCGAATCCTCCTCGCCAACTTCCCCCCAAAGCAGTTTGTCGTTCTCAACACCCACTCAAATCAAATCCCTTATCCTCACTAGACCCAACAAAAAATCTTGCGGAGTTGAAAGAATTCCTACTACCTTACTCAAAAGGTGTAGTGACGCTTTCTCCCCCTTTCTTTCGAGGCTGTTGAACCACTGCCTCCTCACTGCGTATTTTCCAAGCACATGAAAGAGAGCAATCATAGCCCCTTCCCTGAAGAAAAATTAAAGCCCTCTCCTCCTAAAGAGCTACCGCCCTATTTCACTCCTTTCTACAACTGGAAAGATTTTCGAGCTTGTGCTCAAAGAGTTCATTGACGAACATCTCACTGCCAGGAATATTATTCCTCTTTTTCAGTTCACCAACCTGTAGAACACCCTCTACTCATATTAAAGTCCAACATCACTGACAACATTAGGGGAAAAATGGCTACAGTTGCTGTCCTGCTTGACATCAAGAAAGCGTTTGATTCTCATTTACAAATTAGCCAAAACCCATAAATTTCACCCCCACCTTTGCAAAATAATGCATAGTTTTCTCACCAACTGTTCCTCATAAGTCAAGGTAAATGATAACCTATCTCAGCCATTCGTAAACAATGCAGGTATTCTCCAAGGCTCTGTTTTATTCGTGGTCTTGTTCTCTGCATATATCACTGTGCTTCCACGTCCTCCGAAACACCCCGTACCGATCAAACTACTTCGATATGCGGATGACATCATCTTGTTCGCTTCTTCCCGCAACTTCCCATCTCTCCAATCTCGGCTTAATTTATACCTTGACATAATTGATACTTTCCTCCATAACTGGCGGCTAATTCTCAATCCTTGTAAGTGCGAGCGCATTACCATTACGAGTAAATTACGCGTAACCAAAAACATGTGTCCCAATGCATGCAGCTTCTCGCTTAGTATTAAGGGCACAATTATTCCCGTGAAGGAAATGGGTATCAGCTCTCACCTTTCCCTCACAACGCTGGCACATCCAGCTATTGCAAAAGCAACTAGAGCCTGGAATGCGCTCCACACAATAATCAATTTTAACTCCCCATACCCAATACCAATTAAAACATAAGTCTACTCGTATATGACACTTATCCGCCAAATCCTTGTATACGGATTCACTTTCTGGTGTTCTTTACCCGTCACTCATGAAGGAACTCCGCAGGACCGAGAGACGATTCCTTAGGCAGTGGTCCATCCTTCGCAGATCCCTGGTCTCAAGGCACTTCATCTTAAACCAGCGTCTCTATGAACCAACCAGAATACCAAGGATGGATCTCTTAGCCACAACTAACCCCCTAAGATTTTTCCAAAAGTCCCTAACCTTAATAAACCCCTTGGTCCAAGAAACTATGGCCATCTCTGCCGAAATCATAGAGAATTTTGATCACCCTGAACTATTCCCCAAGCACCTACGATATCTGCACAATGAAGGGCGAGTCTTTGACCCAGGTGGAAGAATTACCCACTACAACAACACGATAGGAAATACTTATTACTTCTCCCGCGCATAGTATATCAAAAATTGGTTGCGCATAGCCCACTTCATACAATAAGTCAGTTCTTATATACCGTTTCCTCACTTTTCCCCATGCTCAACCTGCTAATGCTGTCCCAACTACTAACACCAAAAATTTTCAGGAATATCAACATGGACCGGGGCATCTTCACCTGGACACCATTAATTATTTAACTTATAGCTACTAAGGTGAAATGTTAATTATCGTAATATTAAGTTACTTTAGATAAGGAAGAGTCATTGTAAATATTTACAGATTTCAATAAAGATCTTTTTAAATTGTAATTGTATGATTGCTTCATTATAGTTCTAATTGCAAATTAGGAAACAAGTGTATACTATTTGGAAATTTAATCTTTGATTTGGTGCTGTGAATATATCGCTTTAATAAAATAAAGTTGACTCATTATTCAACACAAGAAGTTTTGAATATAACGGACCATGGAAGGAAAAATATTGTTACATGTACAAATAATTACATGTGCAAATAATTCTGCGAGCTGCTGTCGCAATTGTTTTCATAATCAACGTCAACAAATGAATTTACTCGAACCCACGAGAACCCAACAAGCATGATCAACATCTGCAAGTGACGTCACTCCATTCATTAATTTGCTCGAATCTACCAGGTACCTCTCGGTAGAACATTCGATAATGTACGAGAAATGGGTGAATAGGTAGAGACCCTATATAAAGGCGAGCTGAATGAATGGGGGGATTCATTCATTACAACCGCGATAGAAAACTGCGACATAGTGGAACGCGAAGTTAAGACGATTGATTGTTTGAGTGGGAAGTGATTTAGAAGACAATTGCGATAAGAAATTTATGGACAAGTGTTAGATTTTTTTCATAGTGAAAATTAAAATTAGTGACAGTGTTAAATTGTTAAATTGTTTATTGTGCATTTTTGTAATTAAATAAATTCTTTTAACTTAAATTAAAAGACATTGCGTTTTCACTTTCCCGGAACATTAAAATTATTGGCCGCGAACCGAAAACACGCGACAGTGGTGTCAAGAAGTGCGAAAGAAAAATTTTGAAAGTGAATATTTGAACATTTTTATAGTGCACAATAGGAAAATTTAAAGAAACATTAAAAATGCCACGAAGCTTAAACTTAAAAATTAATGAATTGACCATATCGGAGCTTAAGGAAGAGTTGGAACAGCGAAACCTGGCTACGCAAGGTACAAAGGCCACACTGATTGCACGCTTGCGTGACGCAATTGAATCGGAAGGCGCGTATCTGGATTCCGGTGAGCCCTCAGATGAAGAAAAAGGCGCAGAAGGTGGTGAAGCAGAAACAAAAAAAACAAAGGAACCAGAAAATGCGCTGATGCAAATGTTAATGCTGATGCAGCAAGAGCAGCGACAACAGTCATCCAATTTAACCACGAAGCTAGATGAGCAATCAGCGAAGTTAAATGAACAAACAACGAAGCTAAATGAACAATCAGCGAAGCTAGACCAACAAGCAATCGAAATCAAGGCAGACATCAAGGCAGACATCACACAGAAGCTGGAGAAACAGTCAACCGAAATAAAAGCGGAGCTTGGTAGTCTCAACAAACAAATTAAAGGCGTCGAGGAAAATGTTGACCAGGTCGAGGAAAAGGTTTACCAGGTCGAGGAAAAGGTCAGCCAGGTCGAGGAGAGAATCAACAATGAGATGGAAAATATGAAAAAGGAATTCGAAGCAGCAAAGGCAGCAGTAACCACCTCACCAGCCCCAATGATAACCGCAACGCAAAGCTCATCTAGAAATGTGCAAGCACAAATATTCGATGGGCAAACGGTCTGGACTATTTACAAAACCCAATTCGAAGCAGCCGCTCGCATAAATCACTGGAATGAGCAGGAACGAGCAACTGCGTTAATTCTTGCTCTAAGAGGCCCAGATGCCGAGCTTTTGCAGACGATCCCCGTTGAATTGCACTCAAACCCGAATGCTATAATGAATGCGCTCGACATGCGTTATGGAGACGATCATCTAAAGCAGATTTATCGGTCACAGCTAAGGCATCGAATGCAGAAGTCTGGTGAAACCCTACAGCAGCTAGCCCAAGACATTGAGCGACTGGCACTTTTGGCTTATCCAGCCTACGACCCAGAACATCGAGATGATGCAGCGACAGAAGCATTCATCAGCGCACTTAAGGACCCGGAATTGCAACAAGCCGTGCGTTTAGCTCAAAAGCAAACGGTTAAGGACGCACTGGCTTATAGTCTGAACTTTGAGGCAGCGAAAAATGTGACTCGTACCACTGCCCGGGTTCGTGAGGTAGTGACAGACGAGTGCAGGTTTGAGCGCGTGGAAATTGAGCGAGATCCGCATGAAAATGGTGCGCCTAGATGCTGGAATTGCGGAGAGAAGGGGCACCTGCAAAGAGACTGCAAGAAGCGAAGAAAACCGAGCTATTGTCCAGGGTGTGCAGCTAGGAGGAGATCCAGACCGAGTCAGGAGCCCAGAATGGAAGCCCTTCAAACAGAGGGGTCGGGAAACATGTAAGAGCCAACTTCGTGGGGCAGAGGTTGGCTATGAGGATCGATGTTCCCAGCACCACCATCATCGTGTCAAGACTACATCGTGGAGAAGCGGACTTATGCCTTCCGGGTCAAGTTGACGGAGAACACTGCACCATAACAATCGACACTGGTGCAACCCGATCGATTATCCGACCAGACCTAGTTAGACAGCAACAACTTCACAAGGGCAGAATTTTCTCACTACGGACAGCTACGGGAGAAACTGTACCTGTTCATGGAGAGGTCAACCTCCAGATACTGTTGGGAGACCTTGTGTTCCGACATAATTTTCTGGTCGCGAACATTATGGATGACTGCATTCTCGGAATGGATTTTCTGCGACCACATGGAATCACGTTGGATTTGGGCAAACGTGTATTGAAATGGCAGAATGTAGAAGTACTGATGGAGGATCCCAGCGTCCAAATTCCCAAGATGAATGTAGTGGTATGTACTGACACTGATGTACCGAATTCTTCCGAAAGCATTGTATGGGCCAAGCTTGATGGTGATTCTGGAGACCACCGATCTTATCTGATAGAGCCAACGAAGACGTCCGCACTACGCAGTTTGATTGTAGGACGATGCCTTGTAAGATCTTTAAGGAACGGATATGTGCCGGTTAGAGTCCTTAACACCGCAGACTCAACCACGAGCATCAAAGCGGGAGAAGTCATCGGCAGCTGCCAGCCTGTTTCCACCATCACCTCTTTGGAAGCTACTCACGACCATCATTGGAAAAGGAGGCAAGACACAGACAAAGCCCGGGAATCCACGTCTGCAATATTGAAGCAGGTCAAATTGCCGGTGCAGCTATTCAAACGAGCCTCTGATCTAGTCACCAAGTACAGTGACATCTTCTCAACAAGCCCGGATGACCAAGGCCGAACGAGTATGGTAACTCACGTCATAGATACACAGGGAGCCAAGCCGATTCGACAAGCACCGAGACGTCTCCCTATAGCCAAACGAGGAGAAGTGAGCGCGCTGATCTCGGACATGGAAAAACAAGGCGTTATTGAACCTTCTGTCAGTCCATGGGCCGCGCCTGTAGTTCTAGTGAAGAAAAAGGATGGTAGCACTCGCTTTTGTGTCGACTATAGGCAGCTTAACGACGTCACTAAGAAAGATAGTTACCCACTCCCACGCATCGATGACATCATGGACACTTTAGCCGACGCAAAATGGTTTTCTACACTCGATCTCAAGAGTGGCTACTGGCAGGTAGAAATTGACAAGAAGGACCGAGAGAAGACCGCATTTTCAGTTGGGACCGGATTGTGGCAATTCGTGGTGATGCCGTTTGGGCTTTGCAATGCTCCAGCCACTTTCGAACGCTTGATGGAATATGTGCTACGTGGTCTAACCTGGAAAACCTGCTTGGTTTACCTAGATGACATCATCGTCATCGGTAGAACGTTCGAAGAGCATGTGCGGAACTTAGAAGAGGTTTTCTCCCGATTACGACTGGCAAATTTGAAACTTAGTCCCGAGAAGTGTACTCTTTTCGCAGATGAAGTAAAATACCTGGGACACGTCGTATCAGCAGAAGGGGTCAAAACAGACCCTGAGAAAATTGAAGCCGTGAAAAGCTGGCCAACACCAAACAACAAGCGCCAACTACGAAGTTTTCTGGGTCTGGCGACCTACTATCGAAGATTCGTCAAAGACTTTGCCAAAATAGCTAAGTGTCTCCATCAGCTAACCGAGAAAAATCGTCCGTCCGTCGTCGCCAGACAGCCTTTGAAACCCTGAAGGAAAAGCTGTGTGAATCATCCGTGCTGGCGTATCCGAAACTCGGAAAAATGTTTGTAGTTGACACCGATGCAAGCAACGGCGGTATTGGAGCTGTACTCTCCCAGCAGATCAATGGCGAAGAAAGAGTCCTCTCTTATTGCAGTCGAGTTCTCTCAAAAAGTGAGAGGAATTACTGTGTGACCAGGAAGGAGCTATTGGCTATAATAGAGGCCACCAAGCAGTTCCACAAGTATCTATATGGCCAGAAATTTGTTCTTCGAACGGACCATGCATCACTGAGATGGTTGCTCAACTTCAAAAATCCCGAGGGACAAGTTGCGAGATGGATCGAAAGATTGCAGTCATACGACTACGAAATTGTTCATCGGAAGGGGGGAGTTCATGGAAATGCTGACGCCCTATCCCGCCGTCCATGTCCAGCTAACTGCAAGCATTGCCGACGGATTGAGGAAAAGGAACCGCTCGTTGATCTGCGATTGATAACGGCGGAATTCGATGAAGGTTGGTCATCGGAGGAGATTCGAAACGCCCAGTTAGCCGATGAAGACATCGGACCATTGCTCGTATGGAAGGAGACGACTGGGCGACCTGAGTGGAAAGACGTTTCAATGCATAGCGCAACCCTGAAAAGCTATTGGGCACAATGGAACTCCCTTCAGGTGGAGGGTGGCGTACTCAAGCGGAAATGGGAAACGGCGGGTGGTAGCTCCTATAGGACGCAAACTATACTTCCCAAAAGCCGAATCCACGATGTGGTTAAGGAAATGCATGAAGGATCCTCGGGAGGCCACCTTGGTGTTAACAAGACCTTAGCGAAATTGCGGGAACGGTTCTACTGGCTCCACGCTCGAGAAGACGTAGAGGACTGGTGTCGCAGATGCACAATTTGCGCTTCCGTCAAAGGCCCAAAGCGACGACTGAGAGGACAAATGCAAACCTATAACGTAGGCGTGCCATTCGAAAGGATTGCTGTTGACATCGCAGGACCTTTTCCTGAATCCATATGGGGAAATCGATATACGCTGGTTGTAGCCGATTATTTCAGCAAGTGGCCCGAGGTCTACCCCATTCCCAACCAGGAAGCAACTACCGTAGCTGAACAGCTAGTGTTAAATTGGGTCAGTAGGTACGGCGTACCTTGCGAATTACATTCAGATCAAGGCCGAAACTTTGAGTCACTAGTTTTTGGCGAAATGTGTGAACTACTGGGAATACGGAAAACGAGGACAACACCGCAGCATCCCCAATCCGATGGAATGGTCGAACGTTTCAACGGCACGCTCAATAAACATCTGGCCAAGATGGTTGACGAAAACCAAAGGGACTGGGACCGACATATCCCACTATTTTTGATGGCGTACAGAGCTGCCGAACATGCATCGACGGGCCAAGCCCCAGCCAAAGTCATTTTTGGAAAGACTATTCGTTTGCCAGCCGATATAAAGTTCGGAACACCCCCTGAGAAACCCCAAACGGTCTCGGAGTACGCAAGTGATCTAAGACAACGGTTGAACCAGATACATCGGACAGCGCGAAAACACCTCGAATCGGCTACTGACCGCATGAAGACCAGGTATAATCTAAAGGCTAATTCTACTGGCTTCCAGCAAGAAGACTTGGTGTGGCTTTATAACCCGCAACGGCGAAAGGGTAGGTCTCCAAAGTTGCAACATAATTGGGAGGGACCATACCGAGTTACAAAGCGAATCAACGACGTCGTATACCGAATACAGGAACATCGTAAGCCGAGAGCTAAAATGAAAATCGTTCATCTGGACCGTCTTGTCCCATATTACACCCAGGGAGAATTGACTACAAATAGCGACACATCTTTTCGGGGCGAAAAGAACTGGGGTGGGGGCAGTGTTACATGTACAAATAATTACATGTACAAATAATTCTGCGAGCTGCTGTCGCAATTGTTTTCATAATCAACGTCAACAAATGAATTTACTCGAACCCACGAGAACCCAACAAGCATGATCAACATCTACAAGTGACGTCACTCCATTCATTAATTTGCTCGAATCTACCAGGTACCTCTCGGTAGAACATTCGATAATGTACGAGAAATGGGTGAATAGGTAGAGACTCTATATAAAGGCGAGCTGAATGAATGGGGGGATTCATTCATTACAACCGCGATAGAAAACTGCGACATAGTGGAACGCGAAGTAAAGACGATTGATTGTTTGAGTGCGAAGTGATTTAGAAGACAATTGCGATAAGAAATTTATGGACAAGTGTTAGATTTTTTTCATAGTGAAAATTAAAATTAGTGAAAGTGTTAAATTGTTAAATTGTTTATTGTGCATTTTTGTAATTAAATAAATTCTTTTAACTTAAATTAAAAGACATTGCGTTTTCACTTTCCCGGAACATTAAAATTATTGGCCGCGAACCGAAAACACGCGACAATATTACAATAATATTGACTTTAAAATTTATGGAATGATGTTGCATAACCAGTATACCCTATGTATGTATCCTGCTTTGAACTCATTTGATGTGTATTCTATATACACCATCAAAGCTCCCGGGGAGAGAGATTTTCCTGCATAACACTTACCTGCTACTCTCTTCATCTAAGCCAGATCAACAAAGACGAGAGTTAACTTTAGAGAATTAATTTCATTACACTGTTAATTTTTTAAAACGTTTATAATTTACAACCGAATTGATTAATTTCATTTTCACTTATTTAATTATTTTAAATTTCTATCAATATTGAGTGAAGCGTTTTTCACTTGACCTGTCGCGGATAGGTGAGCGCCAGCCTGTAGAGGGAACTAAGAAGACGGGCTTGTGGATCAGGGTGGCCATGTTGCGAGCGAACAAATACCACCTATATACTCACATACAAGCAAGCACATACGCCCATTGTTATCAAAGCATATACTTGTCGTCCAATGGGCATACGCAAAGATCAATCCGCAATTCACTTCATACGTACATAATAAGCTTCACTACGATCAAGCACATAAGCTTTGGAGTGTGCTTCCAGTGGAGTGAAGCCGAAGAGAGAGAGAGAGAGAGAGAGAGCCAAAAGAAGAAACAAAACCTCTCTTTCGCTTAATTTCCCCAATTTTGTCGTAAAAGTCTACAAACGAGATGGAGAGTAAGAGCTTCCGTGAAATGGGAGCTCACATGTTGCATATTCGGTAAATTTCGGCGAAATATGGAACAAAAGCTTGTTTCGCGACCATATATAAACAGTTTATAGAGTTCTGAAGAGCAGTGTGTGTTCAAGTCCAGTAGGGAGCGTGCTGCTGCCCAATTATTGTCTACATTGTTTAAAGTATTTGCGGCTTAAGTTCTAGACGGAGGTATTGTATAGTGCCCAGCAAAATGGTGAGGTGTGAGTTGTTGGCTTGCGCTGCGAACCTTAATCGGCCTTTTGGCGTTCCACGCCGTGTGGCCACCCCAAACCATTGGCACGTCAAGTAAGTGTAAGTGTAGAGTGCTTCACCCAATACTGATAGTTCGAGGTCTTCGACAACTTAAAAAGTGAAATGTAATTAATCATTTCGATTGTAATGTAAGTGTTTTAAAAAAGGATTAACAATACAATAAAAATAATGCTTTAAAGTTAACTTTCGTCTTTGTTGATTTAGTTTAGATGGATAGAATAGCAGGTAAGTGGCGTACATCGAGATCTCTCTGCGGGAGCCTTGATGATATATATAGGATACACATCAAAGCGAACTCCCAGTTAATACCTGTATACATAGGGTATACTGGTTATGTAACAATGATAGTTGGTGAAAAAAGACAAATTTATTGAATTTAGGAAAGCCGCCACACACAGTGAATACCTTGAGATGGGCGCAAAACTAAAAGTTAAAGATAAAATTTTTCACATGTTGCTTGTTATTGTTAGGACTTTTCATTGTACATATATATTGCACTGTTTTTTCCCCCGAATGAAATAATTGCTCTATCAGCAACTCGAGTCTTTTTCGGTTTTTTTTTCAAAGTGGACTCTATTCCATTCACTTCTAAAAATGGTTAAAACGCCTAAAATTAAGGTATATTTATTACCGTATTTATTTAAATAAAAAGGCACTAAGTAGTATATTGATAGTGTTTACAGATTCTTACAACTATCATTGATTTATTATTTTATGAGGATAATGATTTATGTTTCAATTTTTGTCGAGTACATCTCTGTTAAAAAGAAAAGCTACGTACGTTGGCAGTTTTTGCGTGGCAGTAAGAATAGTAATTATATTACTAGTAATTGTAAAATATAGTATGTCCTAAAGTGTAAACTCAAATAGTGAGAAACCAAAATAATATTTTTATGAGTTGTGCTATTGCGCATTCACCTGTAAATGAATTTTTCTGTTGCTCACCTACTTAAACGAGTATTAAAATCTACTTAAAAAAAGCTATACACGGCTAGAAAGCATGTCAAAAACGAAAAATTTTTAGATTAGGGCTAGCATTTGCCGTTTGTTGGTGCTTTCGGTCTACAGATCTTACTTCGGCCATTCGCACCATATACAATATTACAGGAGAAGGTGAAATACCCACAAGTCGATGACTTCGTATAGTATGTTGAGGCGAAGTTCTTATTTTCTTGCGGTGGATTCTTGGTATTGTCTATGCTTCCTGTGACTGATTTGGTAACGGTTACGTAGCTGTCGGGGTGTTTTAGGCTATCATCTCCTTCAAGTTTATTTTCACGGTGCTTTGAGGGTAAGAGCCTGGTATGGTATTTCTTTTCAGTGTTGACCGTTCCTCGGAAGCCTGGTGGAACCTTATCTGTAGAGGTTTTGATGCTGCTTGTTTTTCCACTAGTTTTGGAAGGAGTAGCAGCATCAGATGATTCCGATTTTTGTGGGTGTGCTGAAGAAGCGGTTTTACCATCAGCTTTCACTTTCTTTGTCGAGTCAACAGATGAGTCTTTTTTGTTCTCAGACTCGGTTTTGCTTGCCTTTGGTTCAATTTTCACAGGTGTTTCCTCATAATAGTCATCGTCTTCATATTCAAGTTCATCTTCATATTCAACATCATCGGTCGATGGTGGTTTTGCTGGGGCTTGCTTCTCTGGAAAGTGCAGATTGTCTCAAAAGAATTGTCAAATGCTTAAATGAATGGCAATACTCACCATCTTTCGCTTTATCAGAGGGTCTTGATCTCAAATATGTATCGTTTATTAAAGCTGGTGGAGAATGCGCAGCTGCACTAGCTGAGTCAGATCCAGTACTGATTAAGTTTTTATTTGATTACTAATAAGATGTTTCAATTGAATAATCAACTAACCTGGTTGCAGTTCCCATTTGACTTATTGTTTGGAAAAGAACTTTATTTTGTTCTCTGTAAGTTGCAACTTGCTCTTTAGTTCCTGATGCAGCTTGAGCTGCTCCATGATAGGATATGCCATAGCTGAAAAGTTTTACTATCTTCTTAGTTCTCAAATATAAAGAAATGTCTTACTTAAACTTTCCATGGATTTGTGACTGACTTTGGCCTGACAAAGATCCAGATTGGGCAGAAGCTTGTCCACCACCATTGAATATTGAGTTTTCGTTAGGCTCACTGTCATCTTGTGGCTTGAAACCAATCTGCGCTTGGGATGAAGTTTGACCGGGTCCACTAGATTGTGCATCAGCTAAGCCACCTTTTTCATTTGCTTGAACTTCACTTTGACTTTGATGATTCAATCCACCACTCTGAGAAGATGACGTAGTGCCTCCTGTTTTTGAGTTAACTTGAACTTGCGATTGCGATTTACCCACACCACCTTGACCTTGAGATGAACTCATCGCTCCTTCAGCACTTCCACTTACCTTTGAAAAGAGCGTATTTTTTTCGATTTGTCATGGCTTAAATTTAATTCTTCTAGTCATTACCTGAGCATTGGCAGAGCGGTCTACATCAGCTGTCATGGCGTTGGCACTGAACGAGCCTGAGCCACTGTAAGTACCAGACACTTGTGTTTGAGCTGTTCCTCCATTCTTCTTCCCTTGAGCACTTGCAATTGCTTGTCCATTTTTGACCGATGATTCAGCCTGTGAAAATGAATCATCTGCTCCAGCTGTCATGCCACTTGAAACCAAATCTGTTGACACAAGATTACTTGGAGCTAGTTGCCCTGTAAAAGACAATAGACGTAAATATTGTTATCTTGAATTCTATAATTTTCATGATTGGATTTACCACCAGTCACAAATTGACCGCCAATTCCACCTACTCCTCCTATTCCAGGCACACCGCTTAATCCACCAACTCCCCCTAATCCACCTGTAGTGCCTCCTAGTCCACCAGTTCCACCTAATCCACCTATTCCTCCAAGTCCACTAGGTCCTCCCAATCCACCAACTCCTAGTCCTCCAGTACCACTAGCTCCTGGAATAACTGAGTATTGACCTGGACCACTTGTTAAGCCACCGGCACCTGATGTGTATGGCCCAGTACCATAACCAGTAGAATATTGTCCATTAGCACTGCCGGTGCCAATATCTCCTCCATATTGTCCTGGTCCTGATAGAATTGTGCCTCCTGGCAGCCGTTGTGGACTTCTTCCTCCTGGACCTACTAAAGTACTGCCTCCACTGTTTTCAGTTAAGCCTGTTGGAGCACCACCTCTGCCAATACCTCCTGAGCCATTAAGACCTCCGGGACCTGTAAGACCTCCAGCTCCAGTGATTCCTCCAGTGCCAGTAACTCCTCCAGTGCCACTTAGACCTCCAGTACCAGTTAGTCCTCCAGTACCAGTAAGTCCTCCAGTGCCGGAAAGTCCTCCTGGACCAATGAGACCTCCTGTGCCACTTAGTCCGCCTGGGCCGAGTTGTCCCCCTGGGCCAATGAGACCTCCTGTTCCTGTGAGCCCTCCAGGTCCTGCTAGTCCTCCTGTCACACCATTGGTGGTTGGGATTCTTAATCCACCTATTCCTTGCTGACCACTATAAGGACCAACTTGCAAGGTTCCAGCTCCTGTTTGGCCTCGGCTGGTTCCGATCGGAACACCCCCAGGTCCTAAAATGTACCCACCAGAACTTCCAGGTTGTCTAGATCCCCCGGGACCGCTAACTCCACCTTGTCCACCGATACCTCCTGGTAGGCCTAATTCACCTGGCCTAATTATTCCTTGTCCTCCAATACCGTTTGTTGTGCCAATAGCTCCAGTTGTAGTGGTACCTTGGATACCGTTGCTGCCAGTAACACCACTTACTTTTCCATTAATCCCATTAACAGTTCCCATTAAACTTGCACCATTAAGGGGCCCGGTTCCACCGATACCAATGTGACCAGTGCCAACTCTACCGTTTTCTCCATATGTGCCACTAACTCCATCAGGGAAGGAAGTATAACCACCTTCAGAGCCCACATCACTAGGATATTGGGAACCTGGTATAAATCTTTCTCCACTATAAGCGGGGATTTTGCCTCTACCAGCAGCAGTACTAAAGGGAAGTGGTGACGGAAGATCTTGTTCGATAGTGCCTATACTGCCACCCCGTGAAGTTGGTCTGTAATGGTCAGTTGCTCCTGGAATATATTCTGCACCAATACTAGGGAATTTTCCCTTTTGTCTTCCTGCTCCTGTAGGTAAACCGCCTGCTCCCATTGGACCTGAGATAGTGCCACTGACTCCATCCGGTTGACCTGCTTGTGGGCTACCAAGTCCAGAACTAATTAGTCGCCCTCCACCTGATAATGTTCCGCTAGTTAAACCAGGGCTCGATATTCCACCAGGTCCACGTTGATAACCATCAGGCCCTACAACATCACCATAATCTCCAATACCAGTTTGTCCTGGCCAGCGACCACCTGAGCCCAAATCTGGTCCTTGAGTTAGAGAATGGGGGCCACCATAGATACTACCACCTTGGATTGGTCCTCTTCCAGATATTATTGGGCCGTATTGCATACCACCAGTTGTTGAAGTGACAACACCTGGTCCACTTCCATCTGCTCCTACAGTTGTACCTACCGGTGCTCCAGCAGTGTGGTGGACTGTTTGTGTCGGCCCTCCTGTTCCAACTAGAACTGTCAAGCCTCCTGGTTTTGTGTAAACAGTCTGTTTCGCTCTACCGTCCGTACCCGTCCCAGGTATTACATGAAGACCACCTTCACTTGGATGCCTATCAGTTATCACAGTTTGATGTGGTCCTCCAGTTCCAACTAATACGGTGAGTCCACCTCTTTCATTTAATATTGTTTGATCTTGACCAGGAACCGTTAAAACATGAGTTTGACCATCGCGACCTTGAGGATATGATAGTGGCTGTCCACTGCCAGCAGGTCCAGTCCATGTTTGTAGTGTTTGAGGTGCTCCACCAGCTGAGATCTGATCGGTACCAGGCGACCAATATGTGTATCCAGGTTGACCAGGTTGGCCAGTTTCTCCGGGGTGCCCATAAGTGTATCCAGCTTGCCCAGATGGGCTAGTTTGAGTAGGGCCTCCTGATTGTCCAGGTTGCCTTAACTGCTCTGCTGGACCAAATTGAGACGGTTGACCGGCTAATCCAGTTTGTCCGGGTTGTTGATATGAGTAACCGGGCTGTCCAGGCTGAGTAGGTTGGCCGCCAGATTGACCTGGTTGTTGACCTTGACCATCTTGTGTAGGCAGTCCGTACTGACCGATTTGCCGCTGCGCTCCTGTGGGCTGACCTTGAGTTCCTCTTGGTAGTCCATCTGGCCCGATTGTTCCAGGTTTTTGACCAGGCTGCCACTGCCCAGGCTGCCACTGCCCAGGCTGCCACTGCCCAGGCTGCTGCTGGCCTGGCTGCCACTGTCCAGGTTGTAATTGGCCTGGCTGCTGCTGTCCAGGTTGCCACCGGCCAGGTTGCAATTGTCCTGGCTGTTGAGAGCCAGGTTGCCATTGACCGGGTTGTTGTTGACCAGGTTGTTGCTGACCAGGTTGCCATTGACCGGGCTGTTGTTGACCAGGTTGTTGCTGACCAGGTTGTTGTTGACCAAGTTGTTGCTGGCCAGGTTGTTGCTGACCAGGTTGTTGCTGACCAGGTTGTTGCTGTCCAGGTTGTTGCTGTCCAGGTTGTTGCTGTCCAGGTTGCCATTGACCGGGTTGTTGTTGACCAGGTTGTTGCTGACTAGGTTGTTGTTGGCCAGGTTGTTGCTGGGCAGGTTGCCATTGACCAGGTTGTTGTTGTCCAGGATATTGTTGGCCAGGCTGCCACTGGCCTGGCTGTTGCTGACCGGGCAGCACTTGATCTGATCCCCATTGACCAGGTTGCTGTTGACCTGGTTGCTGTTGACCTGGTTGTTGTTGCCCAGGTTGTATTTGTCCTGGTCCAGGTTGCAACTGTCCAGGCTGTATTTGTCCAGGTAAGAGTTGTCCTGGTTGCAATTGCCCAGGTTGTCCAAAGCCTGGTTGTTGCTGACCGGGCTGTTGTTGTCCAGGCTGACCAGATGACCATTGGTCTGTAGTTTGCTGTCCAGGTTGTAGCTGTCCGGGGAGCCCTAATTGAAGTTGACTCGGCTGTTGCTGCCCAGGTTGCCATTGTCCCGGCTGCTGTTGATCAGGTACCCACTGTCCAGGCTGCTTTTGCCCTGGTTGTACCTGGCCAGGTTGTCGCTGGCCTGGTAATAATTGTCCTGGTTGTTGTTGTCCTTGTTGTCCTTTACCAGGCTGCCCTTGTCCTGGTTGCATTTGTCCGGGCCCACCTTGTCCAGCCTGTCCTTGTCCCGGCTGTCTTTGCCCAGGCTGTCCTTGTCCAGGCTGTCCTTGTCCAGGCTGTCCTTGTCCAGGCTGTAATTGGCCTGGCTCTCCTTGTCCTGGCTGCCTTTGCCCTGGTTGAACTTGTCCTAGTAGGCCTTGTCCTGATTGCCCCTGTTCTGGTTGCTCCTGTCCTGGTTGTCCTTGCCCTGGCTGCCCCTGCCCAGGTTGCCCCTGCCCAGGTTGTCCCTGTCCTGGCTGTTGGCCAGACTGCCATTGACTTGGTATTTGTTGTCCCGGTTGACCCAGACTTGTCCCAGATCCAGGGAATTGTACTCCAGGTTGCCATTGTCCCGGCCGTTGTGGCCATCCAGATCCTGGTTGCCCAGGTAGCTGTTGGTCAGGCGTTAGTAGCCCAGGTTGCTGCTGCCCCGGTTGCCATTGCCCTGGTTGTAGTTTTCCAGGTTGTTGTTGACCTGGCTGCAATTGGCCTGCCGTCATTTGCCCAGGCTGTGATCCACTCAATATCAATGTACCTGGCTGTTGTTGCCCTGGTTGCCATTGCCCAGGACGACCTATTTTTGATTGACCATTTTGATCTTGGGCGATTCCACCATCAGGTCTTGATATACTTTGACTTGTCATTGCGCCCCCTACAGGACGACCAGATATACCTCCTGGCTGTCTTCCCCGTTGATCACTGGCACCTTAAATTTTTTAATACATTATATTGAATTCTTCTGTGATTTGTCAAACCTACTCGATTGACTAAGCCGGCTCAAATCTTGTTGGCCAATCTGCCGGATTGGATCCGGGGGCGCCAATCCATATGCACCTATTGAAGAAAAAAAAGTACTTAGGAATTTAATTTGTTTGTAGAATTGAATACCATAGCTAAGCTGTGAGGTTCCACAGTCTGACATACAGTCTCCCGAGGAAAACTGACTTTGAGCTTGTCCCATTCCATGAGTACCAGCTGAAATTTAAAAGAATGGTTGGATAACCTTTGCGAGTATTTGACTGAAATACTTACTAACAAAAGATCTAGAGCCTTGCTCACTCGCTTCGGCTTCAGCTTTGCCTTCTGCTTTTTCATCCCCAAAATTTAAGTATTGCGATTGAGTTTGACCACGACCTCTGAAATAATGAAAACGTAATTCAAGCATTTGAAAGTTTAAAATAATTTCTGAAAAACGACTAAGCCGGTAATGCATTTTCATTTTTAAAAAATAGGTTAAATTCAGAGATATAAACAGCATTGGGGGTTTTATATTTCAGATGCTGCCGTAGAGGCCTTAAAGTCAGAAGTAACCAATATTGGCCCAGCGCAAATGAAATCAAAACTAAACTTCTTTCGCAAGGAAATGTCAGTCTAGAAAAACCAACCTTGAAAATGAAGTAACTACTTATACTAAGGAAATTCTTTTGGTAGAATGGCATTGAAATTAGAACAAGAAACTCTTTCAATTTGTGCAAATTGAACCATTAAATGAAAAATGCTGGGAGCTCAACATAGACATAAACCAAATTTTGACTGATTTTAAGCAATCATACGACAGTATTGATCGTTACGTGCTGTACAAAGTAATGTTTTGCTTTGGCATCCCAGCCAAATGAGTCCGTCTCACGAAAATGACAAAGACGTCGATGACCTCCCAAGTTTGTTAATAACCAACACACCGATGCCTTTGACACAAATATCGGACTAAAACGGGAAGATGGTTTGGCCCCATTGCTATTCAATTTGGCTCTGGAGTACATCATAAGGAAGCTACCTGTCGATAGACGAGGTACATTACTATACAAGTTGAGCTAAGTAGTAGCCTATGCAGACAACATCAATATTTTGTCACGGTCATTAACAACTGCCGAAGAACTCTTCCTGAAACTCAACAGCGAAGCAAAACTAGTAGGGCTATAAATCAATGAAAATAAAACAATGCTCATGACGCAGTTGAGGAAAAATTCCGCAAGTACACAAAATATCACACTTGGTGAATACAGTATCGGAAATGTTGGCAAATTTGTGTATCTAGACGCCAAAATAATGAAGACGGGTATTGAAAGACGCGAAATACGCCGAGGAATACAGCTCGCAAATAAAATATTTTATTCAGTTTTGACGATCTTGAAGACGAGCTGCATACACAGGAAAACAAAGCTCCAAGTATACTAATCTATGGTAAGACCTGTGTTATGCTATGGGTGTGAAAGATGGCCCCTAACCCAAGCATCCGCAAACAAATTGAATGCTTTTGAGCGACTGGTCCTGAGGCGAATAATAGGAGCGAAGCTAGACGGGAACCAATGGTGAATTCGATACAACTATGAGTTGTATGAAATTTTTGACAAACCGGAGGTCTCAACGATTGTAAAACTGCGGAAGCTGCAATGGGCTGGACACATGAATCGTATGGAAGAACAACGGATACCCAAAAAGATATTCCCTGGGAGAACTGAAGGCCGAAGACCAGTGGGGAAACCGAGGAAACGCTGGTTTGACTCGGTCGACGCTGCTCGGATTTTGAAATTGGAGGACGCGGTCAATGAACCGAGACAGTTGGAGGCACTATTTGTAGGAAGCAAAGGCCCAAGAGGGGATGTAGTGCTACGAAGAAGAAGAACCATTAACAAGTACTTATAGAACAAAAGCGCAACCAAAGGGGAGTAATGTCAAAAAATATGTCTTCTCCTTGATAAATTTTTTTACATACGACATACGAGTTCATTTGCACTTAATGAATTTACATTATGTCATTGCACCGATAAAAATACTTTGCTATTTAGTGGAAGTTCATTAGGTTACCTTGAAATGTGGGGGGTGCGGAGTTAGTGCAATTTAGCACCTTAACTCCCTCATATCTCTGAGCACTTCAGTACTCGTCTACCTACTTAAGCTAATTTCAGCTATTATGTGATTCAAAAAGAAAATTTTCACAGTGTTGTTCGGCGGATAGTTGGGAACCTGGGTTCATCCCTGTATTGTAAAGTTCAAAGGAATGTCATGGTACTATTAGTATGGTTTTCAATTGCGTCAAAGAATTTCAGTGCATTGTCATGTACGTACTTTTGAACGGTCTAAATTCTTAGGTCCTTGTAGATTCCAGTATTTCTAATATACCATGGAATTCCAAAGATCTTCAAACGATTCTATTTTAGAAGGGCTGGAGTGCTGTTTTGTTAGTCTTTGTTATCTGGTAGAAAGCAGAACTACCGTATATATATATATATATATATATATATATATATATATATATATATATATATATATATATATATATATATATATATATATATACGAGGTGTGTTCAAAAAGTATCACGAATTTTGAATTTTCGCGGGTTACGTATATTCGAATTTCGATTTTTTTGTGGCGTTATGTTGGTAGTCATGTCTGTCACTTATGCCGACAAGCTCGGCCATTTTGAATGTTCACTTGATTGGTGATAGCTGCTTTACTTGCACGTGTTTTCAATCGTCTTCGATTTTTACTTATTCAAAAAAATGGATCAAAGAACGTGTATCAAATTTTGTGTGAAAAACGAAATTAAGTGCGCGGATGCATTCCGAATGTTGACTGTGGCATACGGAGAAGCTACCTTGGACCGAAGCAACGTTTATCGGTGGTACAAAATGTTTTTAGAAGGCCGAGAAGATGTGAACGACGAAGAGCGTGCCGGACGCCCGAGCACTTCAACAACAGACGAAAAAATTAATGAAGTGGAGAAAATGGTATTGGCCAATCGTCGAATCACCGTTAGAGAAGTTGCTGAGGACCTAAACATATCGATTGGCTCGTGCCATTCGGGTCGCCGCGAAATTCGTACCAAAATTGCTCAATTGCGACCAAAAACAGCAACGCATGAACATTGCTAATGAGATGTTAAACTCTGTCTGCGACGAACCAAATTTGCTCCAGAGGGTCATAACTGGTGACAAATCGTGGGTTTATGGTTATGACGTGGAAACCAAAGCTCAATCATCTCAATGGAAGCTGCCGCATGAACCAAGACCGAAAAAAGCGCGCCAAGTTCGGTCGAATGTGAAAGTTTTGCTGACAGTTTTCTTCGATTGCAGGGGCGTGGTGCATCATGAGTT
The DNA here is from genome assembly GCA_963969285.1 of Odontomyia ornata. Lineage (NCBI taxonomy): Eukaryota > Metazoa > Arthropoda > Insecta > Diptera > Stratiomyidae > Odontomyia > Odontomyia ornata. The sequence goes on from OZ017741.1 coordinate 262,640,942, forward strand.
CTTGCCGCAGGGAAGAACGGTCAATAAGGAATATTACCTGCAAGTTATGCGCAATTTGCGCGAAGCAATCCGCCAGAAACGCCCGGGTTTGTGGGAGAACGAAAATTGGCTTTTGCACCACGATAACGCCCCTGCTCACACATCGTTGCTTGTGCGCGACACTAATGATGCCGCAGCCACCGTATTCCCCAGATCTGGCCCCCTGTGACTTTTTCTTGTTTCCATGAAAGGACGACGTTACGCTACGCTTGACGAGATAAAGACGGCATCGAAGGAGGAGCTGAACAAGATTTAAAAAAATGATTTTTTGAAGTGCTTCGAAGATTGGAAAAACCGTCGGCACAAGTGTATAATATCTCATGGGGGTTACCTTGAAGGGGACAAATAGAGATTCATGAATAAATAAATAATTTTTGAAAAAAACAAAATTCGCGATATTTTTTGAACACACCTCATATATATATATATATATATATATATATATATATATATATATATATATATATATATATATATATATATATATATATATATATATATATATATACATATATCTCAGTGGTATAATCTGTTTTAAATGAGTACCCAACCTTTAAGGCTAAGTTTTTAGGTTTAATGAAGGAGTAAAAAGACAAGAGACGTCCAATGCAGGGTCATTGTTTATTTTGTATATGTTGTTTCCGTGTGAGTTTGTTGCCAAATGTAAGTCCAAGGTGTTTGACTGTTGGTGTCCAGTCGTATGTATCGTCATCAAGTCTCTTTGGAGTTTGTCTTTTTTTTTTAGTGATGAATGGTGCCTGCGTTTTGTTAGGATTAATCTTAATTTTCTATTTACGATAGTATTCCAATCAAATATTAATTGACCGTAGCAACTTTGGAGTGATGACTTTAGCTTGTCGGGCTGCTTTAACTATACAGGCATCATCTGCGTATAGTGATAGTTTTACTCTTAGAGGCAGAGTGGGAAGATCTGCAGTAAATATATTGTATTGGATCGGCGAGATGGCCAAGCACTGAGGAACTCAAGCTGCAAATGATTTCAGGCTTAAGAGTTGTTGGTCAATTCTGACCCGGAATGTTCTGTCTTCCAAGAAGGAGCTAATAATTTGAGTAAATTGATGCATTTTGAAGATTAGTCGTGCATGCCAGACCTTATCAAAACTATAACTATGTCAAACATAACTAGACTAGTTAAATTCCTGCGATTTAAGCCTGTTCTGATGTGTTGGACCACTCTAGCTAACTGGATGTTTTAATAGACAAAATTAGTGAATGTCAGCAAAGAGTGCAATTTTCGAGGCCTCTTCAATTCTAACCAGGGACTTTGCTTCAAAAGATCAGAACTTATGATATTTCTCCATTTCGAAACAACCTATGACAACCACTGTATGGAAAAATTATTGGGAAACGTAGCTAAGCGAGATGACTAAAATCAGTTTATGAGCTTCTATAGTTATGTCAGAACACAATTCGCCAAAGTTCTTTTATTTGCTACACAGATCTGTCACATAATAGTGTTAATTAAAAAAGCACAGTTGTTGATGTGTTTTTCATTGATGAAGTGGAAAATTCAAATAAAAGAAGTTTTCTTGATTTATTGAAGGATCACATACAAGAAGCCCATCAAAGCGGATTTGATGATAGCATGTTGAAATCCAAAGGCAAAAGTCATTTTAACATACCCTAAATGAAGGCTTGGTACGACACATTTAAATTACTACTCAAAATATTTATCGAGAATCCGGCAACCCTAATTTTGAACAAAACGATCCGGACTACAAATCTTACCTGGAGAATTTTAATTAGATTATGGACATTGATGAAGAATTTTTCTTGAACTGCTTTGATACTGGATTGAAAAAAGCGATAGCATTATACAACAACCCATTGGTAACACATTATAGCAGCGCATTTCACAAAAGTTTGGTTGAGGAGGCTATTGGTTTTTACATGAAATATGCGCGCGGACTACATACATCTATTAATGGGAAAAAAAACTACATGAAAAATGCGAACAAATTTGGCGAAACAGAAAGCAACAATGCGAGTATTTAAGTTTACGAAGTAATCCAGGTATAAAGCCGAAACATGTTGCCAACGATCCCACAGAGCACTCCAGTGGTGTTATTTGTGTTTCAACTTGTAATTAAGGTAGAACGCAACGGCGAAGAGAAGATCCGTATACCATTAGAAAAGCCAACTATGAATTTTATCAAATATTGGCGAATAATTGCACTTCATGTAACAAATTAGAAAGAATTCATTTTCCGGTTTTCGAGCCTTCTATAAATGATTATCGAGCAGCTGGAGTAGAAACGCAATTTTCGAGTTTATCCCTAAGCAATAAAAGATGGCGTTTATTTGACCAACTCACTGCCATTAACTACATCTCAAAAGTCCCACACAAGCTTGAGCCTGGATTGTGACAGCACAGACGATTCTTTAAATGAGCTTGTTTTATAGGTAGATGAAAATCCATGGGATAACCAACCACGGCGAAACTCAATGGAGCGAATGTGGGACGTAGAAGCGTACCCCATGAACGCCATTTTGGGGGTCGCTGATTCAAGCCAGTACCGCAATTGAAACTTGAATTGCCTTGAAAAGAAAAATTAACGGTTCGCCGGTTGAAACCGAGCTGATGAGAAACCTGCGGACAAAGGACGAAATATCAAGGACGAGTATTCTATTCAGCAGCTCAATGAAGGAATAGGGGATAATTCGGTGGAATTTTCATCAGCGACGGGGAATATTGGCTGTGGAAGTTTGTCAAGTGGCACACTGGAGAGATAACTTCGGAACGTGACTTAATTCGGGGGTCCTCAAACAGAAAAATTAGACGTAAGGGCAGGTATTGCGAATATGTTGTGCATTTGATACTTAACTAAACGGTAATTATATTTGGCGATTGGTTTTCTTCTTTAAAATCACAGACATAAAACTTATTTGAAAAGTATTCTTGAATGGATTGTACACTTGGCTCGCGTGTGTTTCAGTGTCCAGGATAAATTTTTCACGGAGTTTTCTATTTGTCTTACGTCGCATGAACACACAAGGACGGGGTGACCATTTTGCACTCTTTAGCCGGTAAAGAGTGCAAAATGGTCACCCCGTCCTTGAATAATTCTTTCTTTCCAGGTAATTTCTATCGGGGAGGCTCCGCCCGGTTAGGATAATAGATCTAAATCCCAGCTCTATGAGGGGTGTTGGGCGGCAGCATTTCTCACGTTGCGGCTACTTGGGATCAAGGAACAAGCGAGTGGCACCTCCTACGATCGTCTCCGACAAGAAACCAGGTCTGAAGTCCCAAACCTAAAGAACCTCAACGTGGAGGACAAAAAGAATATTAAAGCACTTACCCAGAACCTTTTATGGCTTCTCTCTCCTCACAAATCGTGTACATTATTCTCTTTCTTCCTATCTTCTATCTGTTTCTCCTTCTCTAGCTCTCTCTTTCTTCACCGACCTATCTTCTATCTCCTTCTCTCTTGGTCAACTATACTTTCCAGACATTAAAATACTTTACAATCATTCAAAACATTAGTTATTAATAAGCCATTAAGAGATGTTGACTTGTCAATGTATTCTATACATAACGCGATTGTGATGGAAATCAATCACCAAAGAGATGATGTCTTCCTCATTCCAGTTCAACATGGAAATCATCGGTTGGATTTAAAAAAAAAATTGATCGGGGAAAGTTTCAAAAGAAGTTTAATCGGGATTACCAGAAGCAATGTCCTGCTTCTGATAATGGCAGCGCTTCCCCAATGGTTTCCAAGGACAGGAATCTAACTAAAGATGAAATAGAATTCTCTTTGTCGAAGTTAGAGAAGCTCTCATTGGGAACGATTGAGAAAGTGGTTCCCAACATTAAACATCGAAACAATATGAAAGGATATGAAAGACCAACCATTGTAGGGTTGAAAGGATTGAAAAGCCTTATTTTCACACGCATCAACAATATTTATCGACGATTATTGGACTACAACCATCCCTCGTTGGCTTTGTTGAAATTAACACCTGAAGAATATCCGGAACATAGTCTGTTCATACTTCAGGAGTGAGGTCAGCAATCAATGAGCGAAAAAATTGAGGGGTATTAGCCCATAGGACCCAGATGGCGTTTTCGAGAAAAGCATATTCCGTAAGAAGTCCCGAGTGAAGGTATTGAATTTTGAAGTCGGTCGTGATGAAATAAATCTTCTGTATAGGGCTCGTTCCGAAATTGATAGTACGACCCCGGATAGAAATGGAAACATGATTATATGTGATGGATTGCAGAAACTTGCCCTGATTGGAATACATTTTGAATTAGTTCATCTACAAAACCCTGAGAGAGAGAATCAAATATTTTCAGAGGTCGTTGCAGCAGAAGTTTCCGACGTCAAATCAAGCCTGAACGGCCAATCAATTCTTCATTTCGATGAAACATTAACATCTGACCTCATACCGAGCTTGAATCTTATTGATAATTTTGTCCACTATGAAGACTTGTGTTTCAAGTTTGCCGGGATAAACAATAAGAAATCATGCGGTATTGACAGTATTCTAAATATGGTTCTCCAGCATTTGCCTGAACAACATGTTGAGCAATACACATTTCCCAAATGAGTGCAATAAGGCTAAGGTATTTCTCATCTTGAGGAGAGGAAAAAAATCTTCGTGTACTAAGAGCTATTGCCCAATTAGTTTGCTGCCTAACATCAGTAAGGTGCTTGAAGTGAGGCTAAATAAATCATTAAAAGCCCACATTGAGAAATTTGAGTTGATGTCAAATTGCCAATTTCATTTCCGTGCCGGGCATTCGACCATACATGCGATAACGAAAGTAACTTCAGACACCTGTTGGAAAATATATGATAGAGAATGTGTTGGCGCATATCACATTGATATTGAGACAGCCTTCGATGCGGTGTGGTTTGATGGACTAATTTTTAAACTACTTCAGGACAGATGCCCAGACTCCTTTCCACCTTGTTTTACGGGAAATCGTTTGTTGAAACTGATGGAAATCTCACGACAATGTGCGAATTTAAGATTTTGAATGGTCTACAGCAGGGAACTTACTCCTCCTCTGCTTTTCTCAATATTCATCCGCAAGTTATTGAATGGCATTGATTTTAACGTCTTGTCAATGCGATCATTAATAAAGTTTGCTGATCATCTGGTGATTTGTACGGCAGACCGGCAGTTCAAAGTAACCTTCAAAAAATGTTTCATGATGTGCATGATTGTCGGTGAAGAGACAATTGGCGAATGAAAATCAATGCACAGAAGTCCGAAACAATTTTGTTTCGGGCAACGCTGCAGTTGGCCAGTCAAGACTTGAAACGTAATTGGAAGGATTTCTACATTATAGCTGGTGATGAAAGTTCAGAACGGGTTGCACATAAATCTTATGTTCCATACCTCAGTGTTTATCTTGATCACTATCTGCACTTTAACAGACATGTGAAAATCATGCTCAGTAAGGTACAAAAAGTAGGCTTTCGACATTTTTTAATTCCAGATACTTTGATCAAAAGGTCAAGATTAACTGTTACATATCTCTGTTAAGAGCAGTTTTGACATATGGATGTCAGATTTGGTATAATCGAAGTGCTATTACAATGGAAATGTTTTCGATTGGAAATGTCCTTGTGCATGTACTGGCCCGTAGAGAAAGCTTGAGACGGATCGGAAACACTATATATCGAATCGAAAGATTTATCAAACTGCTAAAGTGACGAGAGTGAAATCTTCATTTTGAAGCGGCTTCGAAATCATATTGCAAAGTCTGGAATTGCAAGCGAAAGTTCCTATATTTCGCAGCCGACTCACCATACCTTGAGACTTGTCACACCACTGGCTTCATATTTTCAGAAGCATTCGTGTATTTGGACATGAATCGGTTTGTTTTAGATTTGGGTGGTGTTCTAGTGATATATCACATATGTGAACGGTCTACCAATAAGAAGATAAAGTAGTCTCCGGGTTTGAGCTCCGGAGATCAACGATTCCAATGGAGGTATTCGTTTATTTGTTTTTTGATGCTGACCGAGCTGGAACGTAGCGATCTAGGTATTGATGGTTAAATTATTTGTGGATGTTCGTGGTTTCTATTTTCTTGTAATTCGTTTTTAACTGTCAGCTCACTATTACTACATTTACTGTTATTGGTTGGTTGTTTATGTTCTTCTTCTTCTTTGCACTATAGCCCCTCTCGGGCCTTCGCTTCCTGCAAACAGCGCCTCCAACTATCTCGGTCCGTTGACCGTGTCCTCCGATTCCGAAATCCGCGCAGCGATGAACTGTCTTGATTTCTTTTTATGGCGCTCAAGCAGCATTTCAGACATACAGAAGCGCCGTTCAACGTCTCTCGGCTTCAACTCATAGGGGACCCAATTACCTTGCTTCTGAATGTATCTGGTGGCTTTCAAACATTTCAAAATGGCTTGCTGAGTCACTTCCAATAATTTGGCAAGTTCGTATTGCATTTGACACGAATCTTCATCGAGTAGCGTCTCCAATTCTTCGTCTTCAAACTTTTTTGGCTGTCCTGGGCGTTCTTTGTCTTTGATGCCAAAATCGCCAATTTTGAAGCGTTGAAACCATTCAAAACACTGTGTTTTCGCTAAAACACTAACGCTGAATGTAACAATAATGAGCAGAAACTCAAAAACAGAAACGAAAAACACAAAAACTGAAAATGAACACGAATAATTAGACATAGTCATTCAGCCACCAATACCTAGATTGCTCCGTCTTAGCTCGATCAGCTTCAACGAATCTAGGAAATGAGTTTTTCCATTGGAATTGTGGCTGTGAAATCCAAGGGTTTTCGCTCACAGTTACAGATCTTGCGATATGATTCCGAAGAAGTTTTAGTGTGAAGAAATCGACTCTTGCTACTTTAGCAGTTTGGTAAATTCTTCTATTCAATATATAATGTTTCCAATCCATCTCAGGCTTTCTGTTCAAACCAGTACATGCACGAAGACATTTCCTTTCGAAAACTCTTAATTTTCCTATAGTACTAGCACTCTGGTTGTACCACGTCTGACATCCATATGTCAAAACTGGTCTAACTGGGGTCTTGTAACAGATAATTTTGATCAATGTATCTGGAATGAAACAGTCATCGAAGGGCCATGACTACTTTTTGTGTATTACTAAGAATGATTTTGACATGTTCAGTATAGTACAGATACTGATCAACATAAACACCGAGGTATCAAACACAGGATTTATGTGGAACCCGTTCCGAACTACCTTCATCAGCCGTATTATGGAAATCTTTCCAATTACGATTCAGGTCTTGACTGGCTCCCTGCAGCGTTATCCGAAACAAAATCGTATCGCACTTCTGTACATTGGTTTTCATTTGCCAATAGTCGGTGTAGAGCTGCACACTGTTAAACATTTTTTGTAGATTGCTCTTAGCTATTGGAACTTTTCGGTCTGCCGTAGAGATGATAATATCATCAGCAAACGCTACCAATGATCGCGTAGGAGAGACGCTAAAATAAGAGCCATTCAATAGCTTGCGAATGAATATTGAGAAAAGCAGAGGCACACTAACTGTCCCTTAGTGTAGACCATTCAAGATCTTGAAGTTGCGCATTGTCGTCAGATTGCCATCAGTTACAATAAATGATTTACTGTACAACATATTGCACATCATGGCGACAAGGTGTGTGGGGAACCTGTCCTGAAGGAGTTTGAAAATTAGTCCATCTAACCACACCGCATCGAAGGCTTTCTCAATATCAATGAGACATGCTCCAACACATTCTTTGTTGTTTAGTATCCAACAGATGTCTGAGGTTACTTTCTTTATCACCTGAATGGTGAAATGCCTTGCACGAAAACCAAATTGGCAATTCGGCATTAATTCATATTTCTCAATGTGGGCGTTTAATGCATTGTTTAGCATCACTTCAAACACCTTGCGGATTATAATAAAACTAATTTTTCTTTATACACTAGATATTTTTTTTATTTTATATAATAGCTATTTTCGACCACTATTTGCAGTACAATAATTATTGGCTTACAGGATTTTTACGTAAGTACAAATAACTTTTGAAAAAGGCAATTATATTTACTATTAAATTAAGCTTAATAACACTGAATGCCAATTACCTGTATCCATATTCATTCTTCGTTTTCAGGAATTTGGATTATCTTTATTGCTTCTATCGCGTCTAATTTCCTAGGACAATTACTGCTCTTAATTACACTTACATTGTCAATATCCATCATGTGTTGTTCTTCGATGTTGTGTTTAGCTACGGCCGACCTCATGTGCGATCCCGGGTTTTTGGCTGCGATTCGTGCTTCCCTAACATGTTCGTGCAACCTGACCGGGATCAATCTTTTCGTTTGTCCAATATAAATCTTAGGACAAATACTACATGCTACTTTGTAAATGCCACTCGTCTCTTCCATTATTTTCAGATCCTTGTCCAATCCCAATATGTTTCGTGCTGCGCATCTGCGACTAGAGGACACCATTTCGATTCCGTGATGTTTGAACACTTTCTCCATGTCTTTTGAATACTTGGAATATGTCACTGATACGCGCTTTGGAGCTCCTTTTGTCGGTTTCAATGTTGTTAAATTGTCCCTATTTTGTTTTCGGATCTTCTTCCTGATGATTGCTTCGTCGTATCCATTTATGCTGGCTGTATTTTTAATATATTCTTTTTCTTTTTTGAATCGCTCTGCTGTTAATGGCACTGTCAGTAAGTGGTGAATCATTGAACGGTATGCTGCCATTTTTTTGGGGGAAGCTATGGCTAGAGTCGCTAGTAATTGTACGTTGGGTGCTCGAGGGCTTTGGGTGCATGTTGATTTCAATTCTGCCTTAGTTCCTAATAAGTTTCAAATCAAGAAAGGGGATTTCACCATTTACTTCTATCTTCATACTGAACTTTATCTTCGGGTGGATATTGTTACTTATCTGGAAGGCATTTTCCAATTCTTCCTTTGCAATTATGATGACAATATCGTCCACGTATTGTAGCCACGATTTTCGCATCAAACCTTCTTTTTCAATGATATTTTCAATATGGGCCATAAAAATTTTGCTGATAAGAGGAGATAAAGGATTGCCCATTGCTGTACCGGACGTTGTTTTGAAAAATCGTTGCCTGAACATGAAATAATTTTTATTCATACATAGTCGAGCCAATTTTACGTAACATTTTGCCTTATCTTTCCATTCACTGGTGTTTTCTATGCTCAATAACTTTTTTTCCAGTAAATACAATGATTCTTTAACTGGAACATTCGGAAAAAGGGCCTTTACGTCAAAAGACACCATAATATCTTCTTTGTTCAAATCATCTATTTTTTTCAATTTTTTGATAAGCATTTCTGAGTTTTGAATTAACCGATTACTATTGGTATATTTAATTCGTGAATCTGGCTGTTTAACCATTTGGCTGAATTGATCAACATGTTGTAGAACAATATGCAGTAATTCTCTCAGATGAATAAGAACTGGATGGGCTAAGCTAATATAAAATGGATAGTCGGAACATGCGACCGGTTTCTGCTCTCTTCCAAAGATCTGCCTGTCATTTCCCCTCCCTCTGCCTCTTGCCGCTCACTTTCTTGTTCTAGAAGCTCACTCAATTGGATCTGTCTGTCAAGTTGAGTGATCCTAATTGACGCCAAAATGGCAAATCGCAAATTTCATCGCGAATTTTATCCGATATTTAAACTGTGAAATTTGTTCGCGATCTGAATTCATTCCAAGTGTTTAAACATTCTATTGTCCTTTGTGATCCGAATAACTTTAACGTATGGCACTGAAATTACTTCACAATTTCAAAGTGAAATGTGTAGTGCCTTCGTGTAAAAATTATAGTCGAAAAGGATCTGTAGATGTTTCCTTTCACAGGTAAGTAGTCAATATGTTAATGTTTTGCATGTTTGCCTCATAATGGTGAAGGTTTTTCAAATAGAACACAAATTTTTAGGATTGTATGAAAATTTGTTTTCATTGAGTACCAGGCATGTTTGCTTGTGCAAATTGGCTCTCTCTTAGGTTGTAAACAAGAGCGTAGCAGCAGGAAAAGTGGTCGCAGGGGTTGCTGCGACTACATAGTCACGTGGCTGTCCACTCCAGTATTATTTAATTACTCAATGGTAATTCTTAATAGCAAACTCAGGCAAATGTCGGAAAGCTATCTTTGGAATACCATCAGTACCCCATGATTTCTTGTTGTTTGTGCTGCCAAATATGTATGAAACACAAGTCTTCATAGCTGACAAAATAATCAGGTTCAAGCTCGGAATGAGGTCTGATGTTAATGTTTCATTGAAATGAAGAATTAACTCGCCGCTTAGGATTGATTTGAAGTCAGAAGCTTTTGCTTCAAGGACCTCTGAAAATATTTGATTCCCTGTCTCAGTGTTTTGTAGATGAACCAATTCAAAATGTGTTCCAATCAGGGCAAATTTCTGCAGTCCATCACATATAACCCTGTTTCCATTTCTGGCCAGAGTCGTACTATCAATTTCGACACCAGCCCTATTGACAAGATTCATTTCATCACGACCGACTTTAAGATTCAATACCTTGACTCGAGACTTCTAACGGAATATGCTATTCACCATCTGGGTCCTGTGGGCTAGTCCCCTTTAATTTTTCCGCCCATTGATTGCTGACCTCGCTCCCGATAGAATACAGCTCACAAATAAAATATTTTATTCAGTATTGACGATCTTGAAGACCAGCTGCATACACCGAAAAACAAAGCTCCAAGTATACGAATCTGTGATAAGACCTGTGTTATGCTATGGGTGTGAAACATGGTCCCTGACCCAAGCATGAGCTGTATGAAATTTTTGACGAACCGGAGGTCTCAACGATTGTAAGACTATGGAAGCTGCAATGGGCTGGACACATGAAGCGTATGGACAAACAACGGATACCCAAGAAGGTATTCGTAGGGAGAACTGAAGGCGGGAGGCCAGTGGGGAAACCGAGGAAACGCTGGTCTGACTCGGTCGACGAAGACAGTTCATCGCTGCTCGGATTTCGGAATTTGATGACGCGGTCAACGGACCGAGACAGTTGGAGGCACTGTTTGCAGGAAGCGAAGGCCCGAAACGGGCTGTAGTGCTAAGAAGAAGAAGAAGAAGAAGAAGAATGTAATAAATTCAACGAGGGATGATTGTAGTCCAAAAATCGTCGATAAATATTGTTGACGCGTGTGAGAAGAAGGCTTTTCAATATTTTTAACCTTTTAACTCTCGATTAAACTTCTTTTGAAATTTTCCCCAATCCGTTTTTTTGAAATTCATTCAATGATTTTCATGTTGAATTGAAATGAAGAACACATCATCCCTTTGATGATTGATTTCCATCACGATTGCGTTATGGTCGCTATCATAAGGAACCATCTGCAGGTTCTATTCAGGACTATTAAAGCTGAATTCAAGACTTGCGTCATCAATGCAGAGGTCCAAATATGAATTTGCCCTAGGATATGTTGGGAACTCCAACCCATATAGGTTGCGCCTGTATTCAATTTGGTTCTCTGTTATCCACGATTGCAGTAATACACCTTTTGGATTATTGGTAACGTTCAGCCATGATGTATGCTTGGCATTCAGGGCAGCGGCAAGAATATAATAATTCTGTAGCCCGTTCAATTCGAGTATTTCAAACAAGGAATTGAGCTCCTCCTTGAACTTGAAAATATTTTGAACAGTTGCATAGGCAGATTTAACGAAGAGGTTATCCCCACCTGGCAGTGAAATTTCGATAACGGACACTTCAAGAGATTCAAAGCTTTTGAATTCGACTTTTTCAATATTTTGGAAACAATAGGGTCTTCAAACCAATACTCCGGTGCCACCTCACCCATCACCGTTTACTGTATCGTTTCTTACGAATTCGGAATCCTTGAATGTGATGGAGTGCCATGAATTGAGGTGGGTTTCGGTAAGAAGCATGATGTCAAGATTTTGCTTGACAAGGAACTCCAAGAGACAGTGACGTCGATGTAGTCTGACAATGGAGTTGACATTGATCGAGATGGATCTTATCCATGGGAATGTGACTGGATTACAACTTATTTTGGGGCATTTGAAAGCCCTAAACGCTGAAAAACAAAGTTAATTTTAGAATCCTATTTATCGATTCTGTCCGATAAAGAATTTAATTGCTGATGAAATTTAAGAAGCAGCTCATTATTGCCACTTACATTATTTATTTTATTTACATTGTCTGCTGGTCCTCTCGCAGCAAGTGTAAATGAAACCCCAGTCTTGACGAAGTTGGTAGGTATCACCCTGTGGTGTACTTGACTTTGTTTTGGAGTAAATTTTACCTTTGCATCTTGATACCGGGGGTATCCTCGATATGATGCTGGCTGACAAAAGACACCTTAGTTTATGCAATATAATTTTTCTTTTGGCTCCGTCTGAGCCAATTTGTCCTCACCGGGAGCATGGACATCTTTGCACTTTACACATCTATATGTCATGGCGCAGTTGGCAGCCGAATGTCCGAACCTTTGGCACCTGAAGCACTGGTTGACCTTGCTCAAGTACCTTGTTCAAGTACCTTATTTGTTGTAGGGCACTTTAACTGCTTTTACTTTAAATCTGGAGTAAGTAATAAGGCAAATTTTTCCGCTCAACAATCGATCTCATTGTTGCAAAGTCTTTAGTGGAAATCAATTCTATTTCTGTTGTAATTTCTTGAAGCACCTGAAAGATATCGACTGGGTTCTCTCCGCGGTCCAGACCCTTCAATAAAAAGGTTTTGTTGTTTTCCCTTTTGAAGGTGTATAGAAAATGCGGAACATCCCCAGAATTTAACGCACTTTTTGCTGCCTGAAAATCAGCCAATGACTTAGTTCTAATTGTCAGCTTATCGGCATTGACTCTCCTGATCTCAAAATTATTTAGCTTATTTTCAGCTGCCAAAAGCTGAACCATATCTTTTCCTTTGCCCAAATACATTGAATGGTGGGACTTATTCTTTCTTTTGATTAACCTTGACAGACGGACCAGCAGACAAAACTTTTGGTTTTCCTCCCTGTTTTTAATTTTTAAATATTCGATAAACCCATTATCAGGCTTAGTAATATAATGTTCAGAAGTTTTACTATCCATATCTTCTTCAATACTTATAGAATCTTCTAGTCCAGCTAGCGCTGCATAATAGTTCGAGCTGACGTTTTCTCTGCCTGCGCTGAGCACATCCTCTTGATCAGGTTGTTGTTTCGGTTTCTTAGATTTCTTATCTTCAGTCACGTTTGAGTTTACTCTTTTTTCTTTCTTGCTGATTTCTTTTGCTTTGTTGAACGACAATTTTCCAACTAGTTCTTCTAGTGATTGGATCCAAAGTCTGAGCTTTTCGTTTTCTCTCTCAACCTTCTCAGCTTTTTCGTTAGCTTTGATTAAGTGCTCGATCTCGATGAATGATAAAATTTCCGGTTTTTCTTCGTTGTTATCGAATCTGCGTTTTATTCTTTATCTGTCGCCATCGTTGGCGATGAACACGATCGTTCTAGTTAATGGCTGAAGCCATCGGGCTCCTCAATCTCGTTGCTTTTTCAGCGAGACTAGAGGGAATGTTCTTAAACCGGGACTTCCCTTGAATGTATTTCCACTTTGTGATACTCCTTTAGGAAAAAAATTTCAGGTATTCGATAAATGTTCGAATAATTCTAAGGTAATGGTTTTTAATTAAAAAAAATAGTTTCAACTGACTTTTGTGAAAAATTAATTAATTTTTAAAATTAATGACAGGAGCGATTAAAACTACGTCTACACATAACGAGTGCTAGACGTAGATGTGGAGTTTTCTTGATTATGTTTTCTTTCGTCGATTATCGCCAGTTTTGTATTTGACGTTTCCACAGGTTTCCTCAACGGTGGGTAGTCGGGTTCTTCCATATCAGCGGTCCAAAGTTGTCTTTGGATTCTTAGCTTTTCTTTATTTATCGGTGTTAAATAATGCTAGTTGATATAAATTCCTTGAATCAATTGCTTCGACGATATAAGCTTTTTCCAATAAAAATTAACTTCGAACTGACGTTTTAAAAAATTTATTTAATTTTTGAAACCTTTTGATAGAAGTGATTTCCAAACACGCCTGTACGCAACGAATACTAGCTTTAGAGTCCAGTTTTCGGTTGGTGTAATGTTTTGAAACATGTTTTTTAGGGTTTTGTAAAATGATTTTACAAAACCCTACTAGTTTCTCGACCAGTCTGTCCGTCTGTCCGTCTGTCCGTCTGTCCGTCCGTCCGTCCGTCCGTGTGTCACAGCAGTTTTTCTCGGAAACTACTTAAGCTAGAAACATCAAATTTTGTGTGTAGATGTGAAGTAGTGATCTCTTCAAAGTTCAACTACAAAAAAAATTTTATAAGGTATTTAAGGGGGGTCTCCCCATATAGGAGAGTGACCCCCCAAAAAAAAAATTTCATTGAAGGTAGGCGATATGGGTATCTAATGAAAGGTCTTAATGAGCACTTCATAAAACAGGTCTTAGTTTGGCAAAATTTGCTTCGAGGGGAGCACAGGGAGGGGAAATACACGCAAAATTTGTGTCCCCCCCCTCGCGATTGGACACCTGTGATGCGAAAAATCTGAAAAAAATCAGGGATGTAGGCCTTGGTGCGTACAACAACAACAAATACGTGAGAAGTGGCAATTTACTCAACTTTGTTAGTAATAGTATGATTTATCGATTTTATGTTTTCTTGAATAAAATCTTAACGGTACCCTTAAATTCAATGAAATTCAGTACGTAGATGTCTATTTATAAGATTGATCTATCCTGAAAGTTTCATAAAGATTGAATCATATTTAGCGAAGTTATAGCGGTTTGAATTTTCCTGTATTACTATGGAACAATATGCGCTGCATGTATTACTATGGCAACATATGGCTATGGAACAATATGCGCTTTTTATCGACTCAGACACTACAGTTTTGCTAGGATTTGCATGAAAATTTCAGGAATGATAGGTGTCATGTATATCTTTGAGAATCGGTTCAGCTAGTAGTATCAGTAATCGTAAAACAAGATAGTTAAATGCGAAGATTGAATAATTTGGAGTTATTTTTTCCCAACTTCAACGTTTAAGGTGCATGCTTTGAACACTTGATTCTATTTAATGAATGACTGAAGATGAGTACCTACAATTAATGCTCATAAGTGAAATAAGTCAAGGAGGTGGGAGAGAGCTCCTAGCAAAAGGGTTTTGTAACCATTCTAGGATTCGAAAAAATTGGCCATGAATCGATGATTTCAGCACAGGAGAGTGGCCCCTGAAAAAAAATTCATCAAACGTAGCCGGTATGAGTATAAAATGAATGTTTTCATGGGAGCATTTCAAAACAGTTCGTAAACTGTCAGTTTTTGCTTGAGTGGGGGCACAGGGGGGAAATACATGAAAAATGTGTTTCCTCCGTCGCGGATGGACATCTGAAATAATTATCAAGGGAGATATTTATGAGTATAACAATACCAAAAACCTCAAAAGTCGAAATTCATTGAACTTTGTTAAAAATATTATGATCTTGGCATTTCATATTTTCTCCAATAAAATCGTCTTTGACATGTTTCTTGATTTGATTCGATCTGGTGACTGCATTTTGTAAATTGAATACAAAACCCTTCTGACATGAGCGTAGGTCTGTTTACCCAACTTGTTTGTTATTATAAAGTGATGAAATAAAGCGTATTTGACTTTGACAGGAAAGTTATTGTATATAAATCAAATAAAAGTGAGAAAGATAACTATGGTGAGCAAGTCACTAATATGTGCTGAAGTAGTTGAGGAGCCACAGGTCTCTGTACCTACTTTACGGTAAGTTGTAACTTTCTGCTGCTTATTTTGTAAGATAAACCTTATCTAACATCCATGAAACAAAGTAGTTTACATCGGAGTTTCATCTACACTTTGTTATGAGAAATTCGGGGCAATATAGCAGTTGCCACCTTAATGTAGAGTTCAACTTTGACAATTTTCTAATAAAGATCAACGAAAAGAAGAGCTCAGAATTTAGCTTTTAGGGAAGAAGCGCATCTACCTTTTCTGGCTTAATAATCGGGCATAAGTTTGCTAAAAAAAACTATTCCTAAAACTCATACCTTGTTGACTTTGGAACTAACATCGAGCAGGAAAGAAATAATTAAATCATTCACAATTTTCTTTTTATGTATACAATGAGTATCATTCATAGCTAAGTAGTGTAGTTTTAAGGTAATCAGCCTTGCGCATAATTAATGCCATGAAAATCTAAAGATTGAATGTGCCTCATGTCGAGGATTTAGCTTAGGGTGCTCTTGGACTTATAATCCTTGATATGTGGGATCAAACCAGCCGTAGATTTCGAAAACTTATGAATCTGAATACACCAGTGTTCGAACTAAATATTTAATGGAGATCAAATATTCTATAATGCAAGATTATAGTTTCAGAATGTACCAGTGATAGAGGAGGGGGAGGGTGAGAATTAAACTTAGCATAACGCCTTCTGAATATATTTAAAGTTATCTTTTTTGAATAGGGCGATTGGATATGAATTCGGGTAATTTAATTAGAATTAAATAAATTTATACTAATTTCTTGGAAACTCGGTGTAGGTCTTAAAACTTGTATGACATCCCCACGATTGTTGTGTTATTACAAACAAGTTTTTTTCTCAGTGAAGTTTAAAAATAACATCACACAAATCGGAGAAATAAAAGGGAATTTAGAAAAAAAATAGAAAAAATACCCCAAAAGCATCGAATCAGCAATTGAAATGATAATAATTAATACCAAAGTAGATCTATCTTTTTAAGCATTTTTCTTCAATGCGCAGCTCCAGTAAAACTGCCAAATTTGGGTAAACTTTACAGCCGTCCATCTCATAAACCTTAGGAATATTTGCAAAATTTTTTTAGTAGAAATTAGAATGAACCTTTGGCTATTGATTCAGTTCATTACATTTTGCAAAAAGTTTATTGCGAAAATTACAAAATTCAAACAAAATAGCATGTATTCATTTAAAATGTAGTAAATCTTTGAAACTAAACGTACTGAGTTGATTTAAGCTATGTTTGTTAGATCTAAATTATTTACATTGAATTAACTCATCAAAAATTTAAACAAGGATTTTTGCAAAAAATTTTCAAGAACAAAATGTTTAATTTGCACACACTGAACAAATATCATGCATGCACATTGATTTGTATTAAATATCCGCATTTTTTTCTACGAAATTTTTTGCAAAAATTTTTTAAAAATTTTGTTTTGTTAATTCAATGTAAATAATTTAGATCTAACGTGGCTTAAATCAACTCGGTACGGTTAATAGTTTCCGAAATTTACTACATTTTTTAACGAAAACATGCTATTTTGTTTGAATTTTGTAATTTTCGAAACAAACTTTTTGTAAAATGTAATGAACTGATTCAATAGCCAAAGGTTCATTCTAATTTCTACTTACAAAAATTTTGCAAATATTCGTAAGATTTATGAGATGGACGGCTGTAAATTTTACCCAAAATGGCAGTTTTACTCGGGGCTGCTCCTTAATAAAACGAATTAACAGATAAATCAATTATCTGTTTTAAACCTTGTAAAATTGTCTTCAATATGACCTGAATATCATATTCGATTGAAGAATTTGCACCAAGTTGTGATTAAATTGATCAAATAATTGCTATAGAAAATATTACTCACATTCCCAGAGGACTCCTTTTAGATTTTTGTGTATCTTCCACTGCATCTAAGTATTCAGGACTTCCAACATTGGCATTTTCGTCGACCGGCAACTGAATAAGTGTAGGAAAAAAAGCAGATAATATATTTCATAGTATTAAACAAAAAAATTTAATATTTTCTATTTCTAGCCAAACGAATGTTATCAACTACAAGTATCTACGTCATTTTCAAAAATACCAAAGCTCATAAAGCGAAACAGATAAGAAAAGTCCTACTGAAACAGTATCTTCGCGTATATTCGCGCTAGGGTGTATTCGCAAAGAACCGAAGCGTTAAACACGCGACCTACTATTTTACATTGGTGGGCCATAAATCCTTCTATGGGACGCATAAACTACCGCCATTAAATCGACCACTATCAGCCTAAGTATGAACGCGTTTTTGTTACGCGTAGTTCAAGAAAGGTCAACTTTGATTGCGATTATAAAGCGTTACTGAACTACTTATGAGCTTGGTGGCAAATTTACAGAAGAATTTTTTGTAGGATCATGCAAAAAGTTGAGTACGAGCATAAGTTTGGGACGATTGTTCACTTGACATAATTTTGATAATAACGTTCAATATACTTTGTGGCTCCAACAGTCAGTTTGCGATGACCTTGCCATTTTCAAATGATCTTCGCGATCAGTTATCAATTTCCGGTTAAGAAATCAGAGCATAGCGAGTCAGACGCCATTCAAAGAAGTCTTAGAAAGAAGAATCTTTGGTGTGGTCGCGTACGTGCTCATGCACTATGCCTTTATGCAAAATCAGGACCCACTTACCGGAACGGTTGCACAATCCACGATTGTTGCGACGACCACTATACAAGTCGTCCAAATTAGGACCTTCATCTTGACACACTAAATTTTATCACAATTTTGCTTTAGTTAATCCATAAAGGACACCCGAAGAGATCAATACACTGCACTGAATTGAAAATATGATTTTCAGAGAACTCCACTTGAAAACCGACACCACAGTATCCAATTCACTTGCCTAAGATACTTTCCGCAATCGCGGATAGTCCAAAACGCGACTACCGTAACTTGTAGCGGATGAGCCCCTACCAAGGAGCGGATACGGATTAGCTAATCTACTCGAGCGGTTTGATACTGAGCTTCCTGTGGCTGATCTGGGGATTTAGTAGCGATCGCGGCGACTGCTCCCTCGCAAATACTCGAACGCCAAAGTCCGGCCTGATCAGTTACTGAACATTCTCAACGACTTTTGACCCATTTTAAAGAAGTGCTGGGTATAAATCTAATTTCCGATTGCAAGTAATTTGAATCGAAAACGTCTGATTGCCTCCATTCCACATGAACATCTTTGGATCCCCTCCTATCGTTGTCCAAGGCGTATCATCACATGTGTTGCGCGATAATGCGTGGCGTATTGGTTGTTTAAATTAATATATTGTCCAAATCCCAATTACAATCAATTGCTAATGTGTTAACACTGGTGTGGGTAGATTTTCTTTGTAGTTTGATTGAAAGGGTGAAAAGATGGAAAATAGTTTGGGAGAAATTTACTTTTCATTGCTTTGTGATAATTTTAGGAAATTTATTTTTAATTTTTATGTTTTTTCATTCATTTTCCTCGAATTTAGCATCCAGATTGATGAAAAAGTTTTCTCGCGAAAAGAAAAGCAAAACATGGTTTCTTCTACCTATATTATTACCTTTATAAATGAGATTCTCTATTTATTGAGCTGCTGATTCTGTTGCGCTTGGACATGATAACTAAACCAGCTTTAATTGTCAGCATGAATGTCAATTTGATGAGGATAGATTTCTTTATGATTTCGAATATCACTACTTCTTTCTTTAAATAGCGTCTCAAGTAATGCCTATTGATTGCGCAAAAAATTGTGCCCTGCGGTTAGTCCTACCATAGTTCTGTATTCTTTCCTATTTATTTTAAGGTTAGGCTCATTCACCAGTCTACAACCGTCATATCCACGCCAGGATTCCGCCAATTTAGTCTTTGTAGTGATAATAGGTTTATTATTGTGTCCGTACAGGACTGCAGCGATGGTCCGCTGCCTCGGTGGAAGAGGATGGTAGTATCCGCCGAGATTGGTCTTGTCTGGGGACGCGTGAATACACTGGCAGGCTAGCGTTGTGGTGTCGTTGGGCGGGATCTTTCCCTTTTCAAGGACCCACTACAAAAGAATTACGCATCCACAAATTCCGGGGTCGAATAGAAGTCGACCAGAGTCGAAAAAAGGAGGTAACCAAATAAGGGTTGGAAATTGATGACAAAAAAGGACAAACTAGACCTAGGGATGACAGACGGACTTAGAAGGACTTCGTCGTTACCCGAGTGAGGCATCCAGAGGGAGATGGTGCCCTTTCGCACCGGATCAAGATCCAAACGTCGACGTGGCCATATATTTCCCATTTGAGCGGAAAACTCATACAAACATAGTTTGCATGAACTTTCCCATCAAAAGGGAAATATACACGTGACCAATTTATGTTATAATATTATGTGATCGAATCACATAACCCTATATCATAAAAGGGCTCGCGAGTGGAAGGCCACTCTACCCTGCAAGAGCCCCTGTTAAACGATAAAAAACGGAGGAGCGCGCCCGATGGCTAGCCCATATGAGCGGAGGAGCCTGCCATCGTTGCGGGTCCTATACCCGGTCAGGTACAATGGACTGGAAAGACCGAGTTTTTAAAGCTTACGATTCATTTTTATTCTTTTCTTATCGCAATCAATGGCAATTAATATAAATAAAAGAGGACTTTCAGGGTTTTCGACATGTGATCTGACCTGATATTAAATAATGTTCAAGTTAAAGTATTATTGACGATATTGACATTATTTTTCCTTGTTTCAAAAGCTTTAATTGACGTTGTTCTTAAGTTCACGACAGTGTTGAAAATGTAAATTTGTAAATTCGAAAATGCTACGTATACTTTTTGGCCAAAAAGAAAAACGCATTATTACTTGTTCAACAGAAGTATTCAATATATGAATTATCCCGGTGAGAACAACTGACAATTTTACAGAGGGTGGTGCATACATGCAATGCAAATTTAACAGGTAAATCAAAAGAATCAGTTCTTCTACAAGTACGCTATAAGACATTTAGATCAATTAATTTACTAAACGAAAGTTTATCCAACTTTCACAGTTTTTAGATTAGAGCTCGTCTTTCAAGTCTTGATTCACAAAGGATGAGTAGGAACTTAAGTCCCTGTGGAAGGTTGAGTAAGAATTTCCACGCGGCAAATAAAATTTGAACATATAATTAGTGATTCACTGTCCGAGAGTTAACTTTTACCAATAGGAAATATAAATGTTCGCAATGTGTGGTCTTAACGCCCTGTTTCATAGAAAAAAAGTCTGTTCGGGCAACGTCACCTAATGCCGATACATGCTTCCGGCATCTCACAAATGTACTTGGCAAGGTCATACAATTATTTGAACTAATCAAACAATTTTTCTCGGAAATTAAGTAGTTTACATCACACTTGCATTCAGCGCATTCATACTCGTATTAGCTAAAATCAGACAGTAACGAGGCTTTCTTTTACTGTTTCATTTATCCTGGATCCTTAAACCGCTAACAGGCTGTGGCGTCCACATGCTCACCGCAAGGAGCGCATCAAGCAGTTAGTGGATGCCATGAATTTCTCAACTTGTGTCAAAGAGACGGCCACTTCGTTCGCAACCTACGACGAGTCAACATCGCGCGCGCCAACATGTAGTCCTTCACTACATTCACTTCTATGTACATAATTCTGTCAATATAGTTATATTTGTGTTTAGTAAAGAAATATTCTTTCTTCTCATGGGGATCGCGCATAGCTTATTAATAATCCCCATAGTGGTGACCCCGTTTTTGTTCACGTTTTTGTTACACGAGTCATGTGCTCGCCATCTTTTTACTATCACCACAGGTCGTAGCTTCACGAGTCAGCGCAAGCACGCCGCATGCAATCCCGACATGCCCAATCACGCACCCGTCATACGCATGCCCGAACAGACGCCGCGTTCGCATGTGTACGTCACACCGCCTCGATTGCATGTTCGATTGCGCCGCCAACACGCCGCATAGTGTCGCATGCCCGACCCCGCACAGTGTTGAATGCCCGACCTCGCACCAGACCGCATGCCCGACCTCGCACTACGTCGTATGCCCAACCTCGCACTGCAGCCCCACAGCAACATTCACGACATTGAAAGTGCATCTTCTGAACATGTGCTACGCAACCCGCCATTGCACCAGGCTCATTTACTACATTTTTCAACGCCATTTTTCGATCGTGACACTCTCATCAAAATGTCACTTTGGAGGGAGTACTGTAGCGTCCACATGCTCACCGCAAGGAGCGCATCAAGCAGTTAGTGGATGCCATGAATTTCTCAACTCATGTCAAGGAGACGGCCACTTCATTCGCAACCTCCGACGAGTCAACATCGCGCGCGCCAACATGTAGTCCTTCACTACATTCACTTCTATGTACATAATTCTGTCAATAAAGTTATACTTGTGTTTAGTAAAGAAATACTCTTTCTTCTCATGGGGATCGCGCATAGCTTATTAATAATCCCCATAAGGCTATTTATTTATATTCGATATTCTTGATCAGTAACACCTTCACTTCACGCTCACAGTTTTTACATCCTAATGCATTTAATTCATGCATTCAAATGACTTGATTGCAATGCAGATCACTTACACATTTATTGCGTACACGTTTCTTTCCACCAGCGCATTGCAAAAATTTCTTCGGCCGGATACAAAGTTAAATAGGGCAAGTATGCATGAACAATTATCAATTAAACGACCATTTTAGCTTCAAAAAGAGGGAAATTATAACTCGATTCGCACTTGCCTTGATCCTAGAGTCTTGAGCACCTGTAGTTCGTCGTATCAAAGTGAGGAACAACCGCGCAAATGCTCAAATCAGTTTTATCGATAGTCAAATCCGAAAGAGTTGTTTGCTAGGGGAGACGTTACAACCCACGGCGATGCTTGATTTTGCCAGAGTTCAGTAAAGGGTTCCTCAAAAATGTTCGGAAAACCGAAAAGTACATTTGAATTTCACTTAAAATTATAGCCTTTTGAGAGTTTGTGTTTCTTTGTTTAAATACCTCCTAATAAGACTAAGACGTTGATGTGGTGTTGGCGCTGTTGTATTAAAATTATAAATAATTTTAGGATAGTGTTGGCTGCTTTTTTCTCCTGTTTCCAATCAGATCATTAAATATCTAATAATCTTAATTAATATGAATTTGCTAGTTTTTTGATGAAATGTGTTTAACTAATATCGTATAAATTTAGAGAGCCATTTGGGCCATTAAGGTTTTTGTATTTTTATTGTCTGGAATTTGCTTTATATTCTGTTAGAATTTATAACGATTAGTATTGAATAAAGCGCTTTTGACTGCCTTGCCTCTACTCGCGACTCATTTCGCGCAGCCGCTCCAATGGCAAACCAAACTTCTTTCACATTATATTGAGACAACGAATTTATCCGCCTAGGCGGCATCTTGCAATTCGCTGTAACGAGCACAGATACACCCGGTCGAATACAGCAGCTTTCAATCGCTTGGAATTTTGCCAAGGTGAAGAGTTTTTCCAGCGCTAAATGTATATTGACACAGGCTTGCATGACTCCCGAACTCAAACGCAAAATGTTTCGAACCAAGCTCCTAAACTTCCCCACAAAAAGAATTCGTTGACACTCTTCCGCTCCGTTTCAATTGCATTTCATCCCCAATTTAGTACACCGGTAAGGTGTTCCTACACTGTTAATTTTATGAGGTGGATTTAAATTGTACTAAATGAACTAAATATAAACGAAGTAAAGAAAGAATGAATAGGATTTGAATCAGCAATAAAAGTTAAATCTCATAACGAATATAATTAAAGGGAAACATTTAAATTTAATATAAAGGAAAATTGATATAAAATTACATTTGATAAAAATACTAAGAAGAAAAATTATTATACAAATTATGATTACTATGGAAATGATGATATAGTTTTTCTAAATCTAGATCTGCTGGGGATAGTAAGGTTTTCGAGTAGTTTGCTTGTGAAAATGCTCAATTAATACATCTTCTGAAAGCAGTTTATTTCGTACGAGAGCTGGGGACATCAATACAGGGTCCCATACTAGAGAACAAAGATTCCGAGTCTCCTTCCACTTCTTCTTAGCACTACAGCCCCTCTCGGGCTTTCGCTCACTGCGAATAGTGCCTTTCGGTCCATTCTTCCAATTTCAAAATTCGAGCAGCGATGTATCTTCATTGACCGAGTCAGACCAGCGTTTCCTCGGTTTCCTCACTGGTCTCCGGCCTTCAGTTTTCCCAACGAATATACCTTTTTGGGTATCCATTGTTCGTCCATACGATTCATGTGGCCATCTCATTGCAGCTTCTACAGTCTTACAATCGTTAAACCTCCAGCTCGTCAAAAATTTCATACAGCTCATGGTTGTATCGAATTCGCCATTGGTCCCCGTCAAGCCTCGCTCCGATAATTCGCCTTAGCACCCGTTGCTCAAAGGCGTTCAATATATTTGCGGATACTTGGGTTAGGGTCCATGTTTCAAACCGAAAGCATAACACAGGTCTTATCACAGATTTGTATACTTGGACCTTTGTTTTCCTGTGTATGCAGCTGGTCTTCAGGATCGTGAAAACTGAATAAAATATTTCATTTGCAAGCTGTATTCTTCGGCGTATTTCGTCTCTTTCATTACACATCTTCGTTATTTTGGCTCCTAAATACACAAGCTCGCTCACATTGTCGATACTGTATTTACCAAGTGCGATGTTTTGCGTATTTGAGGTATTTTTCCTATTCCTATTTATGATTTAGAGAAACATTTACAACCACTGCTGGCATCATCACTCCACCTTTTCTACCTCTACATCTAAGATTTCAAAATGATTGCACATCGGCTTGCACTGATATGTTTCATCTCCAATGGTAAAGCCCGATCATTTTGGATCATCGACTGGACGTTTCCAACAATAAATTCATGTGTTTTATAGTTTATGTTCCGTATTTCTCCTATTAATGTTTTTATCTCACCTTTCCCATAAGTGTGTTTTGGTTACTCTCTATCCCATGCATGGTATTTTGAATGGTATTGTATTTACAGCAACGTTAGGTAAAAATACTTTTTCAATATTCTTGGAAGTGTTTTTCAGATCTACTAATAATATTTTCTCATTGCCTAAAATTTATAACGAAAAAATTAATTATAAACAATTCTTTTAATTTTAATTAATTCTAAGCCTTTTTAAACAATTTAGATATTGATATTGGTAAGTCTAAAAAGTATTGAGCCATTTTTTGTCATTTTTCGATTGAATATTTCTTTTATTTAAAATGGATTTTATTTTAGTAAATATTGTCCTTTATTCTCTATGACCTTTTGTCATTTTTTGGGTAGAGTTATTATTCCATCTGTGTAGAACTTCTGTGGTTTATTGGCGAAAAACTTGGCCAAGTGATTTGCACAGTCCCTTTTTGAAGTGAATTTATTTTCATTAAAGAAGTTTTGCAGAGACTGAAACAAATGGTAGTCTGATGGTGCAAGGTCTGGACTATACGGCGGATGCATCAGAACTTTCCAGCCAAGCTCTGTCAATATTTGCCGGCTCATCAAAGATGTATGTGGTCTGGCATTTTCATGATGGAAGACAACGCGACATTGATAAATTCTGGCCGGTTTTTTAGAATCGCTTGCTGTAATCTGGTTTATTGCTGTCAGTCCAGAGCCAAATTGAGCGTTTGGCCAGGTTCTAGCTCCTCACGATAAACAATTCCCTTCCAATCCCACCATTCACACAGCATAACCTTATTTGGTGCCAATCCTAGCTTTGAGGTCGTTTGTGATGGTTCACTGTTTTTTGACCATGATCGTTTTCGAACGAAATTCTCGTATCTTTCCCAATTTTTCGTCACCCGTAATGATTTGCTTCAATAGTGACTCGATTTCGTTGCGTTTTATTAGCGTTTCGCAAATGGAAATTCGGCCGATTAAATTTTTTTGTTTTAATTTATGCGGCACCCAAACGTCGAGCTTCTTTGTACAACCAGCTTTGCGGGAATGCTTCAAATCTGTTTGGTGATGGATATTAAGTTTCTTAGCAATATCATGGCTGCTTATGTCTCGGTCTTCTTCAATTTTTTGTAAGATTTCATCGACTTTTTCAATGATTGGTCGACCTGATCAAAATTTCCAGAACGAAAGTGAGCGAACCATCTCTTGGTTGTGGCTTTTGATAAAGTACCTTGACCGTAGACACCATAAATTTTTTCACGAGCCTGCGATGCATTCTCACCTTGATCGTAGTGATATTGTAAAATATAACGAATTTTTTCAGAAATTTCACTTATTTTTAAATGAATACAACTTTTGACACGAATGATGAAATACAAAACTGTCTGTTTGGAAATTGTAGACTGGAATATCACCTTTCACACGCATGTCAGTTTGACTCAATCTGATAAGTATTGCCCGATATATGACAACGAACACCATCTAGTGACAAAAAAGGCTCAATTCTTTTTAGAGTGCTCAATATTTCCCATTAAACATAGATTTGTTTTTCTAGAATACAATATATGCAAACTGAATGGTTTTCCTAACATTTTCTTTTCTATAAATTTTTCGAAACAATCAAAAAAGGAGTGATTTATATTTTTGATGTTTTTAACTAAGTGAAAGAATATCCCTTTATGTGATCATGAGACAGTACTGGAACATTCCAAATTTTTGCTTATAACATATAATGGAAAAGACTATTTCGGTTATAACGCGCAGTTCCCGCTCTGCAACAAAATGCACTTCAAGTTCGATTATTTCTAACTGCTCATCTTCAGTGATTCATTAATAAATTCAATCACTTATTAATAACATGTACGTTAAAAGTTAAAATTTGCGAAAAACCCCAATTTTATGCAATATTCTCATTTAAAACGCGCGCCATTTTGTTTTAAGATTACACTTGTCTCTTGTTGAATAAGTTCTCAAAGATATTCATCATGAATATTATTCCTGAAACGTTCATGCAAATCGTAGCAAACCCGTAGGGTCTGAGCTGATTGGGAGTGATATTGTCGCATAGCCATGTATATTTGCTGTTGTAAAGGATGGTCTAACCATAATGCACGATGTTAGTTCTGAGTCACACTTTAACGTCAAGTTTTTCGCCAAATTTAATTTGACATTTCTTTGTTTCAGTGTTTGACAAATTCAACCATGGAGAGGTACCCAATTGAGCAGCGTGTTAAGGTTGTTGAGCTTTTTTTTACGAAAATGGGCGTTCAAATCAAAATGCATTTCGTGTACCTCGTGATTTTTTCCGTCAACATAAACGACCAAATGTGTCCACAAACTGGCGAATTGTGCACAAATTTCAGCAAACCGGGTCTGTAGGAAATGTGAAATCACCTATGCATGCTCGCCTAGTTCGTTTGGCGGAAAACATTGCTGTTGTTCGCGATAGTGCGGCAGAAGAGCCGTCAAGCTCAACTTGTCATCGTGCCCAACAATTGAACATCTCACGAACATAACTGATGCGAAGTTTGAATAAAGATTTGATTTACACGCTTCAAGGTTCAATTGACCCAAGAGCTGAAGTCTACTCGCCATTTCAAGCGTCGGCAATTCACCGAATGGTTGGTTGAACAGACAGCAGGGAATGGTGACTTTATAAAGAAAATCATCTTCAGCGGCGAGGCACACTTTCACCTCAGTGGACTCGTTAACAAGCAGAATTGTCGCATTTGGGCAAAGAAGAATCCACGAGTGATCGTTGAAAAGCCGATGCATCCTCAACGAGAGACTGTTTGGTGCGGCTTATGGGCTGGCGACGTCATCGGGCCGTACTTCTTCAAAAATGAGGACAGCCAAGCAGTTACCGTGAATGGTGCTCGCTATTGTGAGATGATAACGGACTTCCTGTGGCCAGAAATTGAGGTTATGGACTTGGACGATATGTGGTTGCAACAGGATGGTGCCACTTGCCACACAGCCAGTGAAGCTATGGCTCTTTTGCGCGAGAAACTCATGGCCGTCTTATCTCACGTTGTAGCGATGTTAAGTGGCCGCTACAATCATGCAATTTGACACCGTTGGACTTCTTTCTCTGGGGATATTTAAAAAAACAAAGTGCACGTCAATAAGCCAAGAACAATTCAAGAGCTAAAGGATGAGATAATTCAGCGCATTAACCAATTGAACCTCAATTATGTCTCAGAGTTATTGAAAATATCTACCATTGGATAGAGGTATGCCACGGGTGCGTTTTGGTTGGAGCACCCATTAATGCAGGGAAATTTAAGCCCACATAACTTTGTTAAACACGATTCGCTCCTTCTGAAATTTTCAGTAATGATTAAATTTGTAAATTGACATTTACCTATTGAATTTTATTGAATTTGAGGATGCCATTACAATTTTATTCAAAAAATGTAAAATTGATAAATCATACCATTACTAAAAAAGTTGAGTGAATTTTGACCTCTGAAATATTTGACGTTGTAGTGCTCATAGAGGTCTACACTCATGATTTTTTTCAGATTTTTCGGATGAAAGGTTTCCAATTGTGAGGGGAGGGAGTACGCCTAAATCTCGTGCATTTCTCGTTCTCCTGCCTCCCTCAGTACTGATAAAGTAATTTTAAGACCTGTTTTCAAAGTATCTCATATTTGAGAGTCACTCTCCTCCATAAGGGGGTACCCCCTTAAAACTTTTGGACCATTCTTTTCACCCCAAAACTTTCTGGAAGCTATAACTTACAACGTTTCCACAAAGTTTCATGGCTGTAGCTTCTATCGTTCCGGAGAAAAACAGCAGTGACATACAAGACGGACGGACGGGCACAGGTACTGATTTGAATACAAACCCCTTAAAAGGAAGAAGTAAATCTAACAAGAAACAAATGAACTATTTAGCAATTGATTCCTAATCAAAACTACATAAAACCTACTCCAAATATAAATAAAATATAACATTATGTATATATGTTATATATATATATATATATATATATATATATATATATATATATATATATATATATGTATATATATATATATATATATATATATATATATATATATAAATAAATATATATATATATATATATATATATATATATATATATATATATATATATATATATATATATATATATATAGGGGAAGGTAGTCAGGGTTGGGACGCTGTCAGGGTTGGGACACTCCTATATATCGAGCAAGACACTCCGCGCCAACTATGTCAAAGCGTGGTATTACTTCTGTTGGTAACGTTAAACTTTTCCGTGTATCGCTCGTGTCAAAGATTGCTTGGTTAAAGTACTGTTTTGTCGTTTTGTTTTGCATACCTCGAAAAGTTTTGCCTTGTGCGTCATAATTGCCTTAAAACTCCGAGGGAAAACATGTCGACGCAAAAGTAAGTATATATTTCTTATCTGTAGATGCCCCTAAATACGTTCCCAGAGGGTAAAGTTGAAATACCAAATTGTTTGTCTCAAGGTTAAAGTGGCATAAAATGGTGCTTGTAGTCAGGGTTGGGACATTTCTGTAGTCAGGGTTGGGACATATCATTTTTTTTAAAATCAGGTAAATAATTGTTTCGCAACTATTATGCAATCCGCAAAAAATGAGATTAACATATTTTTGTCATTGTAATAATTTTTATCAATACGATTCAATATATTTTGAAATAAAAAATTAAGAAAATAAAATTGTCTCCAAGAAACAAAAATAAACTTAGTAAAAAAATATCACTAAAAAAATACAATACTAAAATAAACATAAAACATAACATAAATAAAAATAACAATTTGAAATTAAAACTCGGTCATAATAAAAAATTGTTTGTTTTTAGAACTTCTCGCTTCAAAAGAAAAACAGACAGAGGCAACTTTGATCTAAAAGATGCCGTTCAGGCGGTTAAAGCAGTGAAGTTGGACAACAAAGCCGTGAGAGCTGCTGCAGTGCAATACAATGTGCCTAAATCTACTTTATGGCGATATGTAGACATTGTGTCGAAGAAACACGAAGAAATTTCTACTGTGTCTGACGAGCAATTGCTAGAAACGATTCAACATGTTGGTACATACGCTGCATGTGTCACGAATCAAGTGAGTATCAAAATATGTGTGAAAAATAAAAAAAAAATAGTTTAACATCAATTTATGAATTCGGTATTTTCTTTTTTTCAGGTGTTTACGGCCCAACAAGAGAAAGCGCTCGTCAACTACATCAAGCAATGCAGCGACTACTATTATGGTCTTAATGTCACTGAGTTGATACGTCCGTTAATTTTTATTTACTTTATTGATTTTTCTATCTTAGTATCCAGTATTTATTATATTTATTTTAAATTATCGTATCGCGTAATGCCTCTTATCTTACTTACTCCAGCTCCGACGATGAATCATACTTATTCCTGTCAATGAACAAGTGACGAATCAATTTTGGTCGTTCTTCTGCTGGTCTAGATGTTGAGCGATTCCTCTTCAGAACTGTTGCATAGGCAAGAAATTACATTATTCTCTTGAAAGAACTGACATCTAGCCTCCACACTTTCTGAAGGGACCAGCAGAAGAATAATATTGATTATTCGGTCAGCTCAACCCCAACTTTACGTGGCTGGATTTGGAAACTGCGTTAAAGGAGCATTATGGATCTCATTGGACCGACGTAGATGTGTGGCGAGCAATTGATGCGTATTACCAGAGGCCAGATGAATCTTTCCGTGAGTTTCATGACTCCATAAAGAGATGGCCTTGCATATTAAAAACTGATTATCCGATTTTGGCATACAGACCATTCTATTGCGGAACATGGACGAACAAATGAGGAATCATTTGACAGTCTTGGAATTTTCATCAGTAACAGAGTTAGTTAATCACAGCACTCGAGTTGAAGTTGTGTGGTATCCTTCTGGTAGACCTATGAGCGATCATCACAGAAGGCATCCTCCTAACATTGACACTGTTGATAAGTTGAAGAATGCCTAGTGTGATCTTAAAAGAAGGACTGCAGTAGGATATCATGCACGCTTTCAGAGTTGACCCCCAAGTAAGATATCTTATTCCTTTCAGGAGCGTCATCACCCAACGAATAACAAGATACTGGACCATCCACAAGTTTCTACACTTTGCCTCATATGCCCGACTTACCACCATTTTCTAGCGATATGATTACTCTGAAGAAAGTATCAAACTACGTTGAAAGTAATGAAATGGCGGGTAATAATGGAGGGCCACTCACCTGTTTTAGAGCACGTTTCTTCCGGGATTGCTTTCGGAGATCCTGGAGATATTTCTTCACCAGGAATCCCTTGAAGCGTGCGTGCGTGACGTTAATTGTTTCAACTCGTGGCGAAAATAGGCCTTACGCAGAGATTTTTGCCAAGGGTCGTAAATTGACATTCTTGCTTGATAGTGGATCCAGTGTCAGTATCTTCGGAGCCGGAGCCTTAGACCTACTGTCAGAATTGAGCATGCATAGGCATTCCATGCATGCGCAGTTCTGGCATACGTCATCACATTGGTGCGGTTTAATAACACCAACAAATTGGGAGATTTCTAGTTGACCCTTCCTTGACGCACGCAGTGTATCTTGGAATTGACATCTGGGATCTTTTCAAAAAAGCACCAATCTAGGTCACTATCGAAGCAGCCCGAGAGTCACTGAACCCTGAATTCCATCTGTTGTCTCTAAAAGGTCAACAATGACTGAACTTCATTAAACAACAGTTTCCATCGTATAATGTGAAAGGCTTGGGTAGAACCAGTCTCGTGTCTGATCACATTGACAATAGTTCTGTTCGACCCATTTAGAAGCGGCATTCTGCTGTCTCGCTCGTTAAATGGAAAATGTTGTATGGTGAACTCGATCGTATGTTATCTTTGGGTGTAATAGAGGAATGTCAGAGTTCGTGCAGCTCTCCCGTGACCTTTGTCAGAAAACCCGGCAAAGTTCGTTTATGTCAACACGAGGTGCCTGAACGAGGTGACCGTTAAAGATGCCTATCCATTGCCGCTGATTAAAGGCCTTTTGGCACGGTTGCAGAGTACCAGGTTCATTACCAGCTTAGATGTGAAGGATGTCTTTTGTTAAAATTCCGTTGGATGCCGCAAGTAAGAAAAAAACAGCTTCTACTGTTCATGGTAGGCCCTTGTACATTTTATAGTCGTGCCGTTTGCATTATGTAACGCTCCCAAAACGATGTTGTCAGTTGATGTATAAAGTAATACCGTATAAGCTGCAGAACAAGGTATTTGCTTACCTAGATGACCTGCTTGTTATGAGTTCAACATTTGATGAGCACTTGGAGCTCATGAGTACTGTTGCAAAACTGCTCAGGGACGCCAACTTGACCATGAATGTTGAAAAGAGTAAGTTTTTCAATAAAGAAATCAAATATCTTGGCTTTGTAGCAAGTAATCTTATCCTGATCACTAACCCGGAGAAAGTTTCAGGCATAGCTTCCTATCCTGAACCCTGAACAGCCAAAGACGTGAGACGTTTCATGGGCATGGCAGGATAGTACAGACCTTTTATTCCAAACTTTGGGTCGGTTACCGCTCCTGTTACGGATTTCCTTAAGGGTAAACGCTCCTTCAAGTAGTCTGCTGCCGCCAACAGCGCCTTCAATAAAGTGAAGCCGAAGTGCTGGCCAATCCCTATTTTACAAGGTAGTTCTATATTCAATGTGACGCAGGTACAGTGAGTATTAGAAGTGTCTTGTTCCAGACAGACGATCAGGATGGAAAGCATCCAATTGCATATATGTCGATGAAGCTCAATGCTGCCCAGCACAACTATAGCATTACCGAATAAGAATGCATAGCTGCGGCACAAAGCGTCGAGGTTCAGGGCATATATCGAAGGGTTGCCTTTCACTATCATTACCGACCATGCAAGCCTAAAATAGCTCATGCAGCAGTCGTAATTTTCTGGTCGATTGACTCACTGGAGCCTAAAATTCCAAGGGTTCAATTTCCAAATTGAACACCGGAAAGGTGCCCTTAACATTGTACCGGATGCATTGCCGAGATCTTGCTCGCAGGATGAGCGGATGGCCTCGCTCGTTGCTTGCCTTCCAGAGTACAAACATGTTGATGGTTTGATTTCAGAGCCCGGGTTTCAGGAGCCAGAGCACGAGCATCTCAAGAAGCAAATCCTGAAGCAACCTGATTAGTTTCAGAATTTACACCTTGCTGATAGGTGTGTACTTCAGTACTGGATCTCCTGTAACGCTGACTTCGGATATTTCCCGAACAAAGCTATGGGTTCCTGAGGATCACCAACAGACTCTTATAGTACGAGCTCATGATGTTCCCCGGGGCTCACATTGTGGGATTTGTAAGACAACCGAAGTCTTACAAAGATACTATATACTATTGGCCTCGTTTGCATGAAGATGTGATTCAGCCCATCCAAAGCTGTTCAACATGCAAACATGGGTCCGTATCCTCATTCAAAATCTGGAAATAAGCAATTGTTTGTGGTCCTGGACTATTACAATGAGGAATCTGAGGAATCAATCGTACGATATTTGGAGTGCAAAATGGCTTCACTCGGACAACGGTGTGCAGTTCGTCTCCAAGGTATTCGCTATTCAGTGACTATGGGGTGCAGCACTGCCTCCCTCCAAATATCATTCACCGCAAGCGAATGGCTCGGAGAGGTCAAACCAGTCGACATTGAACGCTATCAGAGCCTACATAGAGTCCGATCATAGCAGGTCGGACGAGAATCTTCCGGAATGATGTTTTGCCTTTCGCAAGGTGATTCATGAGTCCAGGGGATTTTCACCCCGTTTCCTAATGTTCAGGTACCATCCTATCCAGCATGGCTCTGAGTACGCCCTCCTTAGAAGCTTGAATACTTTCGGGGATGGAGAGTACAGTTAGGTGCGAATAGTGATCGTTTGCGAGCTGTACAAGACCGCGTTTGAACTTAGTTCGAAGAAGCCTATCACAAGGGAACTCAACATTACAAACTTCGGGCTCGCCTCCGTGAGCTACTCCAGGGTCAGAAAGTTTTCGTGCGAAACTTTACTGTGAGCAATATAGCCGATCGATTTGCGGCTAAATTTGCTCCACGGTTTATTCCTGCAGTGGTTCGTCGCCGTGCTGGGCAAGTTTCATATGAGCTTGATGATGAATCCTGTAAACCTCCCACGCTAAGGACATTCAGTCAGACTCCTAATTACCACCTGCTGACATTCCTTTCTTGCTACAATACTTAAAAATTCGATAAGCACCCAATAAAGATCTTGAATCGAGACAGCTCGACGATGTATCCAATTTTCAAAATTCGATTGTCTATTCCAGGACCATGCATATAAGATTTTGGCTTTATATGCTTTATAAGCGAAATTCCTGAACCATCATTATAACATATTCAACCTCAAATCCTGCTGAACTGGGTTATACAATAAGTCCTTCTATCCGATTTCATGATTCAAGAAGATTCTGAGTAAGCTATTCGCATAAGATATGGAAAGATAAAGAAGTTTTGTTTCCTTTGAAAAGGATATTTTGCAACCCATCTCTATTGGAATTTTTGAGTTTTGAAAAATTAAAAATAATCCTTTTTTGAACTTACAGCTCACAATTTGTGTCAATTCTACAGTAGATATCATATATACGCTAATATTTTCCGAACCATAAACAATTCTGCTTGTTTTCAAACTTGTTAACTAAGATCTGTTGTGAGCGTTGTCGCATCTGCTTGGGGGCCTGAATGATTCAATTTCATTATAGTCACAGCTAATTAAAGTCAATTTGCTGGCACCATATAGTAGAGCTAATCAACAAGTGCAATACTTCATAAATTCTAATTGTACGAGTATGTTAACAGTGGGCCCCGTTTGAGGCCCAACTGCAATTACACTTTGCCAATGCCTTACACCACTCGCTATAATTACACATTATGCATGGGAGTGTGCGATTGATCGTTTATTTTCTTTTTGCCCGAGCAGATGAACTCAAAAGATTTTCGACCTCATATTGTGAATGCATTTCATTGAAGCCGTTCAGAAGTACTTGGAAAATATTCATGTTTCATTTTTATAGGCTTTTTGCAACATCGCGCCGAGTGACATGTGGTCAAATGGAGAAGTTGATGTAGCCCATAAAGTCTCCTTATGCAAAGCCATCTGCTGCGAAGGGAGGTTTCGTCATGTACAGACGTTCACAAGTGCATGAGATGGTTGAAAGTGGGTGATGGAAGCCACCGCGGGTTGCAAGAAAGTAAATCATTTACTAACAATCTGTTGCTTTGTAGTATACTTGAATGATAAATAAATTTATCCCGTAGATTTCTCCGAATCCTAGATTTGCTTAGACCAAACTATCTACGCACAAACAGCCTACGCACTTTTTAAGATAAACTCCTGTAAAGATAGAAAATAGAAAGAATTTGAATTTCGATGAATTCGAAAACGTCTGATATTTGCATGAACAAAATAAGGAACAAGGTTGCATAAAATTTCCGTCCAAAATTTCCTGATTTCTTATTCGTGGTTAACCGTGAATATTTAAAACAGCGCGTGGCCTAGTTAGTAGCCCCCAAAATGTATGTATTCGCCGCGGAATCGACTAGCTCAAACCACAAAAAATGACAAATTTCCAAGACATCAAACAAAAAACTTTGTAAACAAAATCTATGGAGAACTACCGCAATGAATTTTATTTAAACCCGCCAAATGTTAAACGGCATCAAATTACCATAATGTTCTGATCAACCTAGTGCCAGTGTTACACACATGGGCGAACGAGTTGTAAAAGTAATTGAGCATTGTGGCTTTTTGTTTGGTTGAAAACACACATTTTGGAAGTACTTCGATATCAGTACAATCTCCGTTTTTCCAAGTATTCAAATAATTTGACCTTTGAGTTGCGTAAAACTCTTGGGCCTTCTAATTTACCTAAGACTGATACCAGGAAAGCGTATGTTATTTCATCTCAAAACACAATTGTTTATAACCAATGTTAACGCATAACAATTTGATAAGACATTTTTGTGATTACTTTACTTTGTCTGATGACTTAATTTATTAATTGCTGTTTGTGGATTATAATTTTAGGAAGCTGATTTCACACTTGATTCTTTGAATAAAAAAATAATTTTTAATCAAGCATTAATACGATGAATATTTTAAATTAATTACTAATACTTCATTGACCAAAAAATAAAGTAAAATTTTTGAACGCAGCGCTGACGGATAAGTTGATAAATGTCAATGTGGTTGTTTATTGTGATGTTAGGACCACAGTAAATGAGTAATTAATTGCAAAAAATATTTAATAGTCACATTCTATATTCAACAAAAATGATTAATTCCGGGGTGATAATGAAGAGTTACCCAGCGGGCGATATTTGCCATCAAATTTTTGTTACAAGGAAATAAAAATGAGTATAACAACCTAATCCATTAGAATTGATTCAATAGAGTTATTAAGAAACAATGAATCGGGATGGAGCTATACACTCTCCACAAGGTGCATCCTGACATCATCATTAAGGGCCAGAAACTGTATCTACTCGCTGGAGGAGTTAGTAGGAAAATTGACATTCAACAAAGAAAAGGAAAGGACCATCAAGAAAGCAAAGGAAAACAAGTTGATTAAGCAGGAGAGTGCTCCTACCAGAAGGTCTTTGTAAACATCCTAGGGTTAGAATCAAGTTTTCTAATGGCGTGAATCGATAACTTGAATTATTCATCCAATACTTGGATATGAAATCGTTCAAATTTATACAAAAGATGCACAATTTCTCTCATAAGCACAGTGCAGCCGCCATTTTAATCTAGCTTAAGTGATTTTTCTGAATGTTCAGCCGATTGAACTTGTTCAAGTTAAACACTATTCCATAAATTTTCATGAAAATTGAAAGAAAATAAAAGTGCCTTAGTCAATTTTAAATATATATAGGGTTTTCCAATAAGAGGTGTTATTTTGAATAGATCTTGTGATTTAACACCTTGCGACTTCTTTCTTTGTAGCCACGTGTTAGAGAAGGCCTACGCCAATAGCCCAGCGTCGATTCAAGATCTCAAAGATGAAATTCGTGAGGGTACCGAGGACATAGGGCAGCCACTTTGCGATTTGGTTATGGAAAATTTCATGAAAAGGATATGGTCCTGTAAGCGTGTCGTAGCAGTTATTTGCCTGATGTTATTTTTTGCCATTAACAACATATCTTCTATTTAATGAAATAAACATGCGATCATTTATATTCAAAAATGGCATTTTTCTTTTAATATCAAAATAACACCTCTTATTGGAAAACCCTATATCAACCATAAATACGTGTTATCGTTGTTGTAATTCCATATATTTGAAATGGCTATAACTCACTTGATCATGATTCGATCTCAATTAAATTTTGTGGACATATATATCATATGTCAGTCTATATAATTGCAAAATTTCAAGAAGTTTAAAGGTACCGTTTTGATTTTATGGGCAAAAGTGTAAAATCTACAAATCATACTATTATTAACAAAGTTGAGTGAATTTCGATTTTTAAGGTATTTGTTGCCCTTGTACTCATAAAGGTCCACATTCGTGATAATTTTCAGATTTTTCGGCTGAAAGGTGTCCAATCGCGAGGGGGGGGGGGGGGGGGACACAAATTTTTGGTACGTTTTGCCTTCCCCTGGACCCCCTAATTCATAAAATGGTTTTTTTATTTCAGATTCTAAAAGTTCTAATCAAGACCTTTCATTTGATACCCCACTCGACTACCTTTGATCAAAAAAAATTTTCAACGGCCAATTCGTTATTATGGGGGACCCCCCTTAAGAATTTTTTAAATTTTTGTTAAGGCCTTAAATTTTGAGAGACCATCACTTCTGACCTTTTCACAAAGTTTGAGCATTCTAGCTTCTATAGTTTCTGAGGAAATCAGCCGTGACGCACGGACAGACGGACGGACGGATGGACGGATGGACAGACAGGTTGCGAAACTAGTAGGTCTTTGTAAAAAAATTTTTACAAAGACCTAAAAATTGAAAGCAACCAATGAGACAAAATCAAAGAAATTACAAGAGGAACCTAATAAAGAAGATGTCCTCAGCACAGGCGAAACAAATGTTAATACAAATTATTATGCAGGGCTAGCTGGGCTAGAACATTCAATGAGCATCGAAGAGGACGAAGGTAATAAAAATATTGAAAAATTTCTTTAAAAAATTTGACAATGCATTTATTGAATACCTGAAAATTAAAAATAGGGAGAAAAAATCAACAGTTTTGTCTGTTGGTCTGTCTGTAAATGTTAAAAAGAAGAAGGTACAAGTCCCACCGATAAATGAGGCCCTCAACCCTTAAACAGCCTAAGCCACAAATTATCATAAACAGTACTAAAAACATTTGTTATGGACCATTTGCCCCTACACTCTCCTATTATGCAAGCACTGTAAAATAAAACACGCCGTGCTCACTTATCACGATGACTTCATCATCCTCAATCAAAATTCCTTTCATCAGCAAATCTATCAATTTGCTTAAACGATAAAATTGAAATCGATACCAAAAAATATTAAGTTAATCAAATCACATTTGTAAGAAATCTAATTAAAGAGTTTCGCTGATGACCTTCAGAAATCCTAACAATGCCAACTACCGGAAATATCCCATCTAAATCTAATGAAATTCAATATGAGAGATTGTATTTTTGCGACTATTGCAAATCGAATAAATACAATTCACTAATTGTGATAGAAGTCGCATTAGTTCATCCAATCCCAAGAGTAAACAATAAATCCAATTGAATCTATGACCAAAATGTAAACAAGCTTTGAAGCTATCAATCTCGGATCGAATTTGCGAATTGTAAACAATAATCCAGAAGAGTGGAATTTGCATGTGAGCCAAATAAATCTTTGCATATTGTAAACAATAAGATGATGTATAAAAGGGCTTGGTAAATTAGTTAAGCTAGTCAGTAAGTCCAGTAGTACCAAAGCATAAATTTGCAAATTTGCAATTTGTAAAGAACAAATTTGCAAATTTGCAATTTGTAAAGAACAGGTGCAAGTGTGAAGTGAAGCTATAAAGTTTTGGAAGACTGTGTTTAATTTCAAAAGAGCCCATAACACATATTAAAAACAAATATTTTCAAAATTGATGTATACTAAAATGACCTAAGCTGTAGTATGAGCTGTCTTCAAGTTATGTTGAAAAATTCTTTATGCATTTATAAACAAGTTGGGTAGACAGACCTATGCTCATGTCAGAAGGGTTTTGTACTTAACTTACAAAATGCAGTAACCAGCAACGAATAAAATCAAGAAACATGTCAAAGACGATTTTATTGGAGAAAATGTGAAATTCGAGGATCATACTATTATTAACAAAGTTGAACGAATTTTGACTTCTGAAGTATTTGTTATAGTTATACCCATGAATATCTCCTTTGATAATTTTTTCAGATTTTTTAGATCACTGGTGTCCATTCGCGAGGGAGGAAACACATTTTTCATGAAGCAAAAACTGACAGTTTAAGAACTGTTTTGAAAAGCTCTCATAGGGAACTTTCAGTTGATACTCATATCGGCTACCTTTCATGAAATTTTTTTTCAGGGGCCACTCATCTATACTGTAATCATCGATTCATGGCCTATTTTTTCGAATCCTAGAATGGTTACAAAGCCCTTTTGCTAGGAGCTCTCTCCTGCCTCTTCGACTTGTTTCAATTGTATGTACTCATTTTCATGATACCTATCACTTCTGATATTTTCATGCAAATTCTAGCATAGTTGTAGTGTCTAAGTCGGTAAAAAGCGCA
This sequence comes from Odontomyia ornata, assembly GCA_963969285.1. Taxonomy (NCBI): domain Eukaryota; kingdom Metazoa; phylum Arthropoda; class Insecta; order Diptera; family Stratiomyidae; genus Odontomyia; species Odontomyia ornata. Next base: position 262,680,464 of record OZ017741.1, read on the forward strand.
TATGGCTCCATAGCCATATGTTTCCATAGTAATACAGGGCATATTGCTCCATAGTAATACAGGAAAATTCAAACCGCTATAACTTCGGTAAATACAATTTGATCTTTATCAAACTTTCAGAAAAGATCAATCTTATAAATAGTCATCTTTTTGCAAAATTTTATTGAATTTAAAGGTACCGTTTAGATTTTATTCAAGAAAACACAAAATCGATAAATCATACTATTACTAACAAAGTTGAGTGAATTTCGACTTCTCATGTATTTGTTGTTGTTGTGCTCATGAAGGCCTACATTCATGATTTTTTTCAGATTTTTCGGATGGAAGGTGTCCAATCGCGAGGGGGGGGGGTACGCGAAAAGTTCGAACATTTCCCCTTCCCCTGTCCCCCTCAGTATCAATAAGGCAGTTTTAAGACTTGTTTTGAAAAGATCTCATTGAGACCTTTCCAACGATACTCTACTCGACTACCAATGGTGAAAATTTTTTTTTGAGGGGTTATCTCCCTATATGGGGAGACCCCCCTTAAACGCCTTTGAAAATTTTTTCACCCTTGAACTTTCAAGAGGTCACCACTTCTGACCTTTCTACAAAGTTTCATTGCTGTAGCCTCTATAGTTTCGGAGAAAAAGTGCTGTGACATACAGACGGACGGACGGACGTACGGACGGACGGACAGACGGACACAGGTCGTGATTGCAATAGGGTTTTGTATTTTAGTACAAAACCTTAAAAAACGAGAAACCTATATGCAAGAATGGCCCAAGCAGCTTAGGCCATAATGCATTTTGACGAACTATTGAAAAACAAAGAAAACCTTGTGGGATAGTCCAGTCAAAGTCAAAAGGGCTTTATTCAATATAGTGCTGTAGACAGAAGTGGGCCACAGGTTGGAGTGGGCCACCCAAATAACTGTAAGACTAGTGACATGTATGTCAAACCGCGCACTTTATTTACCGTATTTTGACGCGAGTTCACTTTTTGGAAGCATTTGGAGGTTATAAACCTACTCTCGCACTGTACAGAGAACCGCGCTAAGAATTTCGCCGAGAAAGTTTTTACGCTCGTACGCTTTCACGCGTCTTGTCATCTCATTTTTATGAGAAAAACTCAGGTACATATGCAATATATTATTTGGACATATAATCTTTGAAATGCAAAGTGATTTTTGCCCATTATTGACATTGTTTTTTTTTTGGGATGCATATGCAAAAAAAAGGCGCTTGTAGATAGAAATGGGCAACCATTTGTGGACAGACATGGGCCACTTGAGTAATGCCGTTCTTTGAACAGTAAAGTGTTTTTATCAATTATGCAATGTCCTATTTACTTATTTTTATCATTTCAGCAGCTATCATGCCTCCCAAAAATAAGGAAGCTCCCAAAAAAGAGGGGAGTTGTGAAAAATTGATTGCTACTATAAAGCAAGTGAAAATAAATAACATATCCGAGCGTGTTGTATCGTCTTTTCAGCACTACTTGAAACTTGTTACCGACCGATATCCGGATATTGCCGCTGTTGCCGACGCACAATTGTTAGATATCCTACAAGAACGACCTGCACACGGTGGAAAAACGGTAGATATTTTTTTAACATTTCTCTATCTCCTGTTAATTGAATATTAATTTATCATTAGTTGACAAATTGTTTTTCATTAATTGTTCAATTTTTTGTATACTATGTAGGGAATAGGTAAGTATAAATGTCCGTAGAGGACTGCAGCGATGGTCTGCTGCCTCGGCGAAGGAAGATGTTGATATCCGCCGAGAACGCCCTTATCTGGGGACGCGTGAATGCGCTGGCAGGCTAGCATTGCGGTGTCGTGGGGCGGGTTCATTCCCCCAGCACAAGGACCCACTACAAAAGAATTTCGTATTCACGAATTCTTGGGTCTCAAAAGAAAGGGCGACCGAAGTCGAAAAATTGTAGGTAACTACAAAGAGGAAAGAATTGCTTGTTCAAATAACAAGTTGACACAAACCAAAACAGACGGATTGGGGGGAACCTCGTCGTTACCCGACGATTCTCATGGCCCAAAAATAAGAGTGGGACATCAGGATGGTGGTGGTGCCCCCTCGCACCCGCTCAACCGGATCAAGATCCAAAATGTTGCAGTGACCATATATTTCCTTTCTGAGTGAAAAACTCATACCACATACCTTGTATGAGCCTTCCCATCAGAAAAGAAATATACCGGTGACCAATTTATGTCATAGAGTTATGTGATCGGTTCACATAACCCTATGCTATAAAAAGGCTCCTTGACTAGAGGCCACTCAACCCGTGAGAGTTTCTGAAACTAAAAGAAGGTTGGAGCGCGCCCGATGGTTAGCTTATTTTTGGTGGGAAAAGCCTTCCACCGTACCGGGTCCTATACCCGGTCAGACAGGACAAAATGAAAAGACTGGCGTTCAAACTAACAATCCATTATTATTATTTCAATCTTTCCTTGAAAACTCAACAAACATTATAGTTCTCTAACTATCGCAACACAGTTTCAGTTGTTTCAAGGTCCCGTATTAAATGTATATAAGCATAAATTTAAAAATATATATCTTAGAAAATTTAAACAAAACTGTATTCCTGAATAATTTAAAAGAAATGCATATAAAATTTGAAATGTACATAAAAAAAATTTAAAAGCAATAAAAAGAGTACTTACTCATCCTCCTCGACGAGCGCTCGTTGATGGGGTGGGCAGTCCTGAAAGCTATACTTTTGTGAATTATTTTTAAGTGAACAGCACGTGGCTAAGTTCTTGGTGCTTCATAGAAATCCGTGTGTGACTAATTTATCCGACAAAAAATTTGCTGCATGATGATCCCAAAATACACCATAGTTTAATCGATCATCCAATAAATTTAATAGTTCGTCAATGTGATTATTTTCAAGGAACGATCGAACCACAGTACGCCCCGTCGCGGGCAAAGTGTTAGAAGTCTCTTCCGTCAAGCTCAGCTTGCATAATAGATATGAAACCTCATCGGTGTTTAAACTTGCATTCAATTATTGGCAATTATATCAATGTCTATAATACTCGGCTTTCCATGCTGATGGAAACTTTGTTCAATATCATAATAGAGAGAATACACTTTCACTCTTTGTATGTATTCAGGCTGAAACGATTTGCTCAGGCCTTGAATCACCTGCGACAATTAACAATCAGTTTCGTTGTACATGGAGAACACTTTCTGCCACTTGGAACATTTCATCGTAGCTGATATTTACACATTTACCAATATACGGACGTTCAATTGCAGGTGGCAAAGGGAAATTGTATGTTACGACATGATTGTTTACTTCACTTATGAAATGCAATTATATGCCGGCGCCTATGTCACACAATAACCATTTTGGTTGTATTCTTACGATTCATCTCTGTGTGCACGCTTCTTTTAACCAGTATTGTGGAGCAGTTTCCGAACTTGTATTGGAAAATGCACGGCACTTTAACACCAACGATTTCACACGAACCGGTTTTCCCGATACAAGCTCTTTAGGAGAAACGCTGCCTTTTACTCAATTTTCACATCAAATTAGACACACTCGTTCGAAAAATTTTACATTTATTCATTTCGTGTAAAGGAAATTTCTGTTTCAATTTCTTATCTTTTAATCACCCGTTGTCTCCAAACATAATTCACGAATAACTATGAGCATAAACAAATGCACTCAATTTCCAAACAATCACTGACCAATAATTCCCACTTGAATCTAATATATGAATAACTAAATGCTTGGCTATCCACGGCAAGTTGACAGCAATTTCCCCGGGAATATTTAACTATTACTCTACACTGCAGTTTGGTCACAAATTTCCTACGAGTAATTTATTCACGTTTTCGCAAGCATAACGTTCAATTTCCTCTCGTCACTGTTTTACATTATTGAAGGATCCTTGATCTGTGCAATCATACACAACAATCATCCCATGCGCGCCACGATAATACGACGAAGTAATTCTCCGGAATTGTTCTTGGCCAGCTGTATCCCAGATTTTCAACTTAATTCTTTTTCCTATTAAGTCCAATTGTTCTAATTTTAAAATCGACTCCAATAGTACTTACTGATGTAGCTTTCTGTCTATCTATCATCAGCAAACCGCAGCAGAACAAGATTTTCCTACACCTGTACATTTCGTTTATATAATAATACATTTACATGTTTGTGTTGCGTCTCGACTTTGCCTTTATTATGTTGTTCGTTACAGGTTTATTCTAAACCATAAACACACACACACAAAAGCTGTTCATATCACCAGTTGGTACCCCCATTCCGGATTCTTAAAATTTATTTTACGTTACCAAGAGAATCTCAGATAAGAGTTACAGTTTACGCTAACGTCAAGAATGTATTCGAATGCATTTTAGGTAATGCACCGGTGCCCTGCACTAAGTCAGGGGATCTACATCCTAAATTGTAATGGGCAGATCCAAATTTTTAACAAAAACCAAAATTTAACTGCAGTAGGGAAATTTTAACTAAACTAAAGAAATTAAAAGTGAAGTAAAGAAATTTAAATAAATTGAAGAAAATTTACTTGCGGTAAAGAAATTTACATGAAGGAAAGAAATGAAAATTTTAAATAGTAATGAAAAATTAACGGAGAACATTTAAATTTTAATATAGAGGGAAATTGATACGAGGTTACATTCACTAATAATAAGAAGAAAAACTATTTACAAATTAAAATAACAGGGAAAAAAATTAAAACTTTTTTTTTTAAATCTGCCATTACAATTTGGATATGAGATAAGAGGGTTTTCGAGCAATTTGCTAGTATAACTGCTCGATTACTACAACTTCCATATCTGTTGAATTTTTTGCTTTTCAACGAATGTTGTTATTTCGTTTATTGACATGTTTTCACTGCAGCCCAGGAAAAATAACTGAATGAATACATCATCAAGTCGTCTGAACTACACTATGGTCTCACCATAAACAATATACGCAAGGTAGCCTTTCAGTATCTCAAGAAAATGGGAATCGATTACCCGGATGGATGGGATGAAACGGACATGGCCAGCAGAGATTGGTATTACGCCTGTATGAAGTGCCAACCACGCCTCTCTTTGCGCACGCCAATATCAACCAGTGAGAACAGAGCAAAAACATTCAATAAAGAAACTGTCGACGACTTTTTCCGTCTGCTTCGTGCTTCGTTGGATGAACATCCGTTCCCTCCAGCCCGCATTTGGAATGTAGATGATACCCGGTTTTTCTACGGCTCCGAGGAAAACCGTTAAAGTCGTTGCTGCAAAATGTTCAAGGGTTGGTTTGCACTCATGTGCAGAACGTGGTACATATGACGATGTTGACGGCTGTTAGTGCTGGTAGAGATTTCATTCCTCGGTTTTAATTGTTCCCACAGAAAAACATGAAAACATCATTCATGTACAATGCCACACCAAGCGCCGTCGGCTTGGGAAATTGCTCAGGGTGGATGACTGCCGTTGACTTTGTCCATGCGACGATTTGTCAAATTTACACATGCGTTAAAAGAGAATCCTTTATTATTGTTAATGGACAATCACCGATCACACGTCTCTATTGAAGTTATTGATCTCGCCCATGAACATGGTGACACCATTCTGACATTGCAACCATTCGCTTCAGCCTTTAGACATTGGTGTGTTTGGACGGTCAAAAGATCCTACTACATTCAATGCAATGCATCGTCAAAGAATCATATTGTTTTGCCACTGGAAATCCAGCATGTACCTGAAATTGTTGCCATTACCCTGCGTAACAGTCTCAAGACTCGAAACATCGCTGTAAGTTTTGAGAAAACCAAAATTTCCCATTTAATCCAGAAATTTTTGACGAGGACAATTTTGTGGCTGCAACCCTTAGCGGAGAGCACCAAGTTGTTGAAAATAAGTTGTTCAGAAGGAAGACGACCTCCAAAAACTTGTTGTTAGAGTTGAAGAAGAGCCTGGGGCGCGAGAAGAGTCAACAACATCTACTTCAACATCTACTTTAAGCGCGTCTGCATCAGCGACGCGTTCAATATTGAACTATATTGGACCGCTTGATTGTGTAGCTTCAAAGCAGAAATCCAATCGTGGCCACAAACCGTTGAAAAGCAGCATCATTACATCCCCTGAAAATAGAGAGGTCGCAAAAGAAGCTACACGGCGTCGAAAATCGCAGATACCAACGAAAGTTTCCAAAAAGGCCAATTATTCACAATCAGCTATGAACAAAGGTAAAAAAAGAAAGTCTTCGGTTTCTTCAGATAAAGACATCGATTTTTGCATGGTTTGCAATAAATTCATGCCAGCAAAGCAGACAAGAAAAAACTCCATCGAGTGTAATAACTGCGATAGACCCTTCGACTTAAAGTGCGTCGATATGACCAACTGCACCGACTTCACGTGGGCCAATAGCGCCTTAAATCTGTGCTTGAACACATTCAATGTTTTTTTGCGACACCTTTGTCATTCCAACTTTATTACTCCTTCTTTCCGGACATTAAATGAACATTATTAGTGAAGTCACTGTTTTTTCAATTCAACGGATTCGTAATAAGTGCCTTTGAAAACTCCCAGGACAAGAATTTGTAGCATTTAGCAGCATTTTTTCAGATAAAAATTTGGGTGGCCCACTTCTCCCTACACTTTCGGAAAAGACGGAAAATACACTTTTTTTCCATTTAAAAAGGGAAATACTTCAAAACTTAATTGCAAGCATCTGCTATGATCTAAGTTGCGTTTTGGAATATCCTTGCGATTAAAAACAAATTAACAAAAAAATTTTCATTTTTCACCATTTCACAACCAAAAATAAAAACGTGGCCCGCTACTGTCTACAGCACTCTACTAATTGTTACAAATTTTAAAAGAATATAAAGCTAATTTCTAACAATAAAAAAACCGAAAACTTAATGCCCCAAATGGATCTCTAAATTTATACATTTTCAATTAAAAACATTCAATAAAAAAATTAAAAACAATATCAAATTCAAATTAATTAAAATTATTACATATCTCATGATTCCGTTGGAAAAAGGAGAAATGAACCAACCAACACTATTAAAAATCATTTATAATTTTAACAAAACAGTGAACTTTTATCCTATACCTAATATGTTATAAACTAATGTTAATCAAATTCAACCAAAAAACGTTAGCTTATACTAAAAAATGCTTTCAAAATATTCCTAACCTAAACGTTAAACCTTATGTCTAAACCTTATATGATAAACATAACATATACCTATCCTAAATATTGAAATCTATTCCTAATTTTAACACAAACAAACACCACTATATGTAGCAATAATGAGCTTAAACTCAAAACTATGCAACGGAAAACACAAAACAAAAAAAAAAAAAACACGAACAATTTAGCCGTTGTCATTCAGCCATCCTAGGTATTGGTGGCTGAATGACAACCACTTTGTCCCAGCTCGACCAGCCTCAACAAATCAAGCAAATGAGGTTACACCAGCTTGACATTCATATATCAAAACTGGTCTAACCAGGGGTCTTGCAACAGATAATTTTGACCTTTTGATCAACGTAACATACCTGGAATGTAGAGTCGTTGAAAGGCCATTACTACTTTTTGTGCTTTACTGAGCATGATTTTGACATAGTCAGTATAGTGCAGATACTGATGGAGATGAACACCAAAGTAACGAACACAGAATTTATATGGAACCCGTTCTGAACTATCCTCACCAGCCACTATGCGGAAACCTTCCAATTCCGTTTCAGATCTTGACTGGCCTCCTGCATCGTTGTCCGAAAAAAATTGTTTTGCACTTCACCAGCCATTATGTGGAAATCCTTCCAATTGCATTTCAGATCTTGTCTGGCCTCCTGTATCGTTGTCCGAAAAAAATTGTTTCGCACTCCTGGGCATTGATTTTCATTCGCCAATTGTCGGTGTAGAGCTGCACATCATTGAGCATTTTTTGAAGATTGCTTTGAACTATTCTAGCTTTCCTGTCTTCCGTAAAGATGATCAGATCATCAACAAATGCTACCAATGATCGCCTTGGTGAGACGTTAGAATCAAAGCCGTTCAAAAGCTTGCGAATGAATATTGCGAAAAGCTGTAGACTATTCAAAACCTTGAAGTTGCGCATTGTCGTCTGATTTCCATCAGTAACAACAAATGATTTCCCGTATAACATATTGCAAATCATGGCGACAATGTGTCTGGCGAACCTGTCTCGAAGAAGTTTAAAAATAAGTCCATCTAACCACACCGTATCGAAGGCTTTCTCCATGTCAATGAAACAAAACACCTTGCTGATGTTTAGCAGCAAGCTGATTGGGCGATAGCTTTTTGGGCTCGAAGATTCTTTTTCTTTCTTCAAGATCGATTTTGGAAATACGATTTGGGAAATACGAATTGCTCAACATGTTGTTGAACAATATGCAATAATTCCTAGTAGCAGCCTGAGGCAAATGTCGGAGAACTACATTTGGAACACCGTCGATACCATATGATTTTTTGTTGCTTACCTTGCCAAATATGAAACACAAGTCTTCATAGCTGACAAAATAATCGATAAGATTCAAGCTCGGTATGAAATCAGACGTTAATGTTTCATTGACATGAAGAATTGACTCGCCATTCAGGCTTGATTTGAAGTCGGAAACTTTCCTTCAACTACTTCAAAAAGTTTGAGATTCCCTCTCTCAGGGTTTGGTAGATAAACCAACTCAGAATGAGTTTCAATCAGGAAAAGTTTATGGAAACTATCATGTATAATCCTGTTTTCATTTATATCCGGAGTCGTAGATTTATCTCATCACTAGCGACTTCAAGATTCGATACCTTCACTCGATACTTCTTGCATAATAAACCATTCATTTTCACGAAAACGTCATCTGGGTCCTGGGGGCTAAGAGCCCTCAGTTTTTCCTCATTCCTGAAGTATGAACGGATTAAGTTCCAGACATTCTACAGGTGTAATTTCAACAAAGCCAACGAGGGATAGTTGTACATAGTCCTAAAATTGCCGATAAATATTGTTGACGCCTATGAGAAAATGGCTTTTCGATCTTTTTAACTTCCAATGGTTGGTGTCTCATATACTTCCATGTTTTTTCGATGTTTAATCATGGCAACTACTTTCTCAATCGTTTCCAACATCAGCTTCTCTAACTTCGACAAAAAGAAATCTATTTCATCATTATTTAGATTCTTGTCATTTGAAACCATTGAGAAAGGGTTGCCATTATCAGAAGGAGGACATTGCTCCTGGTAATCTCGATTAAAAATCTTTGGGACTTTCCGCAGTCTATTTTTTTTAAATTAAACTGAGGATTTTCATTTTGAACTAGAATGAGGAAGACATCATCCTTTTGATGATTGATTTCCATCACTATTGTGTTATAGTCGCTATCGTAAGGAAGCACCTGCAATTTTTGTTGAAGACTATTAAAGCTGAATTCCAGTCTTGCGTCAGCAATGCAGAGATCCAAATATGAATTTGCCCTAGGGTATGTTGGGAACTCCGAACGATATAGATAGTACCTGTATTCAATTTGGTTCTCTGTTATCCACGATTTCAGGAATACACCTCTGGGATTATTGGTGGCGTTCAGTCATGATGTATGCTTGGCATTCAGGTCACCGGCAAGAATATCATAACCATGCACCCTGCTTAATTCGAGTATTTCAAACCAGGAATGGAGCTCCTCCTCGACCTTGAGAGCATTTCGACCAGTTGCAAAGGCAGAGATAACGAAGAGGTTTCCTTCACCTAACAGTGAGATTTTGATAACGGACACTTCAAGAGATTCAAAGTTTTTAATTTCAACTTTTTCAATATTTTGGAAACAAAAGGGTCCTCTTACCAATATCCTGGTGCAACCTCCTCGATCACCGTTTACCTTATCGTTTCTTATGAATTCAAAACCTTGAATAAAATGACGTGCCATGAATTGAGGTGAGTTTCAGTGAGAAGCATGATGTCAGGCTTTTGTTTAACAATGAATTCAAGGAGAGAATCGAGAGAGAGAGAGAGTCGCTGTATAGTAGTAATGGAGTTGACGTTGATCGAGATGAGATGAAGCTTATCCATCGAAATGTGACTGGATGACAAACTATTTTGAAGCATGTTGGCCTAAACATTGAAAAACGAAATTGATTTTTTGATCTTGATTATTTATTCTTTCTGAAAGAGATTCAAACTGTTGGAAAAATTTTGAGAAGCAGCTCATTATTACCACTTAGATTATTTACATTATTGACTTTATGTTGTTCCTCTAGCAGCCAGTGCAAATGATACTCCGGGCTTGACGAAGTTGGAAGGTAACACACTGCGATATACTTGGGTTTTTTTGGGGGAAATTAAACTTTTGCTACTTTATACTGAGGGCATCCTCAATATAATGACCAAATATTCCGCAGTAAACACAGTATAATTATTCTTTGGGCTCCATCTGAGCCAACTTGCATTCATCGGGAGCATGAATATCTTTATATTTGACGCAGCGATAGCGCATGGTACAATTAGCGGCCGAATGATCGAATCTTTAGCACGTATAACACTGGTTGACGTCAGTCTTGTGGAGATGCTTCCACCTCACAACCTGTTGGAGGGCACTTGGACTGCTATCGTTAGAAATTTGGACCAACTAAAATGGTAATATTTTGCCTTCAATAGTGGATCTCTTGGTAGCAAAATGGTTCACACTTATGAATTTAACAGCTGGTGTTGCTTTCTGTGACATTTCAAGGAGATCAACTGTATTTTCCAAACAGTCCAAGCCCTTCAACAGGAAGGTCTGATTTTAATCCGCCTTTGTCATATACGTGAAGTGGGGAGCTTGTACACTACTAAGAGCAACTTTTGTTAGCTTGAAATCAGCCAGTGTTTTTGTTTTAATTGTAAGTTTATCAGCAGTCACTCTCTTAATTTGAAATGGTCGAATTTATGTTCAGCTGCCAATAGCCGAACCATATCCCCTCCGCGTTACCCAAAGACATCAATCCGAGGAACTTTCTCAGTTATTTTATTATTTCTAATGGGAGAACCAGCAGACACACCAATTGACTTCTTCTCCTTCGCCTTATTTTTTGATTTTAAGTATTCCATAAGGCTATCACTAGTATCATTAATATTAACTTTATTTTCTTGACACTCCACCTCGATGTCCATATCGTCATTCATCACAGCAAGTACCGCGTAGTAATTCGCGCTGTCGTCTGTCCTCCCGCGCTTAGTATGGTATCAGCATCTTGGATTGTTGAATTCTTTGTACCTTGTAATGTTGCTTTATTTGTTTGTTGAGCCTTTTGCGTGGCTATTTTTTTTCGTTCGTCTTGCTTGTTGTCGCTTTTTCGGACGTATTTTTTGGCTTCATCACTTTTGTTTTGGTAACGTTTGTTAATTGCTGGATCATTTCCTCCAAATTTGTAATTCGGAGTTTTATCTCCTTATTTTCTTTAGTAACTCTTGTGTTTTCTTTGGTTACTCTTTCCACGCTCAAAACTTTCTTGGTCCTTTTTTCGTTTCATGATTTTTTCATTTGTAGCATTTACAATGCCTGGCCCCGGGTCCCCCAGTGGTGGAAAGCCTCAGGGCTCCTCCATGCCACCGGTGAAAAAAACGTTTCTTCCTTTTTGAACTTTTTGAGACTTCCTCGCAAGTAAAATCCAGACACTCTTTACATTGAAATTAATTCGACGGCTAAATAAGTTTTATTAAAAAATTAACTTTGAATCGACGTTGCGAAAATTATTTTAATTTTTGAAAATTACAGACGGGAGTGATTAATTGTTTCGAAACCTACAGATAGGCCTCGGAATGGATTGGACTCATGGCAACGACCTCGCAAACGAAAAAAGGACTATGGCATTGGATCCTGGAATGTCAGATCACTCAATTACCCTGGCGCTGTTAAGGACCTTTTACAACAGGCCAGTCAATATCAATTAAAAATACTGGTAGTCCAGGAAACGAATTGGACTGGAAGCGACATTCAAGACATGAGATCGCACACAATATTTTAAAGTGGGAAGCCTACGGGAAAACGAGAATTTGGAGTGGCCTTCATTGTGGATAGGGAGTTCAAATCGCAAATTATTGATTTTACGGCAGTCAATGAACGGTTGTGTGCGATCCGTATAAAAGCGAAATTCTTCAATATCTGGCTGATTAATGTTCACGCCCCGACGAAGAAAAATACGAAGAAACGAAGGAATCGTTCTACAATCACCTGGAAAGACTGGTCGATTCATTGCCCCCAAATGGCACAAAAATTATTCTGGGTGATTTTAACGCTAATGTTGGCAATGAGCTATCTCATCGGGGAAGGCCTGGAGGATATAGCCTCCACGATGAAAGAAATGACAACGGCCAGTGCCTGATTCACTTTGCGTGTAGCAGAAATCTAGTCATACGTCCGACTTGCTTCCCACATGGACGCATTCATAAAATGACCTGGATAACACCGGATGGCAACACACAAAACCAGATCGATCATGTTCTGATCCAACAACGATGGGCTTCGAGCATACTTGACGTCCGTACATACCGAGGAGCCAATTGTAACTCAGATCATTACTTGATCAAATTAAACAATCGATGTCGTATGTCAAAGGCATATTCAGCGAAGACCAGCCCACTACAAAAATTTGACATCGAAAGGCTCCAAATGGCGTCTGTGGCCGAAAATTTCACGGAGACCCTCGACAACAGCTGGCTCCCATCTTATCAGACGCATCGTTAAAGACAAGCAACGAGCTCTGGATGGAAGTGTATGCGGCTATCAGAACCGTGGCAGAACAGACGATTGGACATCAAGCCCGGTGCACGAGGAATGATTGGTTCGATGATGAGTGCCAGAATGCGTTAGATAAAAGGAATCAGGCGTACAAAGAATACGCAGGTAGGAAAACCAGAACGAAGAGAGAACACTATGAAAATCTCAGAAGAGTAGCGAATAAGATAATTAGGATTAAGAAAAGAAAATACTATGACGACCAATTGAGAAGTACAGATGTAAGTTTAGCGAACAATAACACAAGACAAGCATACAAAGTAGTAAAAAGCCTGAAACGTGGTTATCAGCCCGAAACCACGCTCTGTCGTGATGACACCGGCAATATAATCGCAGATGAAATCAAAATTAACGAAAGATGGGCAACCGATTTCAAGCACCTCCTTAATCCACCGCACAGTTCCAGAACATCGGAGCCTATAGATGTCTGCGGAGAGCTTCCATTGGCCCCACCAACGGTGGATGAAGTTTGTTCCATCATCAAAGCCCAAAAGAATAATAAAGCGCCGGGCATTGATGAGATTCCAGAAGAGCTCATCAAATATGGTGGCAGTAGTGTTCATAAAGCTATTCACAAAGTCATCCAGTACATTTGGCAACAAGAACATATGCCAAAAGAGTGGAGCCAATCAATTATATTCCCTATCCACAAAAAAGGTGACAAGCTACAGTGCGAAAATTATAGAGGCATATCGCAACTCTGTACAGCGTACAAAATATTTTCTAAAATCTTAGAAAATAAAATCGTATTATACGCCAACAATATTATTGGGGAGTATCAAGGTGGTTTTAGGGCAGGTAGATCAACAACAGACCAATTGTTCACAGTCAAGCAGGTACTTGAAAAATGCTGGGAGTTCAACATAGACGTACACCAAATTTTTTTGACTTCAATCAAGCATACGACAGTATTGATCGTAACGTACTGTAACAAATAATGCTTGGTTTTTGCATCCCAGCCAAATTAGTCTGTCTTACCAAAATGACAATGACGTCAACGACCTCCCAAGTCCGCATCAATAACCAACTCACCGATGCCTTTGACACAAATATCGGACTAAAACAGGGAGATGGGCTGGCCCCATCGCTATTCAATTTTGCTCTGGAGTACTTCATACGGAAGCTACCTGTCGATACGCAAGGTACATTACTATACAAGTCGAGCCAAGTAGTAGCCTATGCGGACGACGTCAACATTCTGTCACGGTCATTAAAAACTGCCAAAGAACTCTTCCTGAAACTCGACAGCGAAGCAAAACTAGCAGGAAAATGTTCGCAAATTTTTGTATTTAGGCGCCAAAATAACGAAAACGGGCAATGAAAGAGACGAAATATGCCAAAGAATACAGCTCGCAAATAAAATATTTTATTCAGTATTCACGATCTTGAAGATCAGCTGCATACACAGAAAAACAAAGCTCCAAGTATACAAATCTGTGATAAGACCTGTGTTATGCTATGGGTGTGAAACATGGACCCTAACCCAAGCATCCGCAAATATATTGAACGCCGTTGAGCGACGGATCCTGAGGCGAATAATCGGAGCGAAGCTTGACGGGAACCAATGGCGAATTCGATACAACCATGAGCTGTATGAAATTTTTGGCGAACCGGAGGTCTCAAGAATTGTAAGACTGCGAAAGTTGCAATGGGCTGGACACTTGAATCGTATGGACGAACAACGGATACCCAAGAAGGTATACGTTGGGAGAACTGAAGGCCGGCGACCAGTGGGGAAACCGAGGAAACGCTGGTCTGACTCGGTCAACGAAGATAGTTGATCGCTATTCGGATTTTGGAATTGGATGACGCGGTCAACGGACCGAGACAGTTGGAGGCGCTGTTTGCAGGAAGCGAAGGCCCGAGAGGAGCTGTAGTGCTAAGAAGAAGAAGAAGAAGTGATTAAAAACATGTCTATACGCAACGTCTGCTAGACGTCGAATTTTTTGTGGGATAAGTCGAATGTGATTGAACAAATCGAAATAAAATTGGGTAGACATCAGAACCTTCTAAACATAGCTCTTTTGAACTCAATGACTGCGGACGAGAAAGAAATAGCATTCATTTCCTTTATCTCTTTTTCAGTGTTGTCTGACCAACTTCAATAAAGCAAAATTGTTTGCAACATTTTCGCATTAACAACTAACATTTACACCGGTAGTACTTTTGTTGCATCTTTTACTTATTCCACTTATGTTAGTTTTTCCTAACTGAGCTTTTTCTTGTGAGAAGTGGTGAGTAGAATCGATGCGGTCGTGAGTATGCGATTGTGAATAATGAGATTTTTAGGATCTTCAAATCTCTTTGAAAAATCGTAGTTCCCACAAGTGTGAAAACTTTCGCTGCATCGTAAAAAAATAAAATACCATTTTCCCTGAGCCATTTGAACAGTGAATTTTCTGCGATCTTTTTGATTTTGAATAGGCAAAGAGCTATAAAAAGTTCTAGACTGTTATTAAAATTATTTTTTTATGTTATCGTAAACAGAGTGCACATCAAAATTTGTATTGCTTGTTACTTTTAACAAGGTTAGTTATTATCATCAAAATGCTTATTAGCAGTGAATTTCTATAAAAAGTGATGTTCATCTTGTTTGCTGGTGATCAAATTTAGAATGTCTGAAAGCGAAAACGAAGAGCCATTCCAAGATACAGGATCTGAATATGAACCAATATTTTCCTCATCTCGAGATTCAACAGATACAAAACAGCAGTTCAAGCCAACACACTCACGAAGATCA
Organism: Odontomyia ornata; assembly: GCA_963969285.1. Taxonomy (NCBI): domain Eukaryota; kingdom Metazoa; phylum Arthropoda; class Insecta; order Diptera; family Stratiomyidae; genus Odontomyia; species Odontomyia ornata. The sequence goes on from OZ017741.1 coordinate 262,695,954, forward strand.
GGTCATCAGGTGACCAACATAAAAATAAATAAAGAAAATGAATTCGTAACAAAGCCGACTGGAAAAGAAACGTAAGAAAAACTAAACGAGCACGAGGTGAACCCTATTTGAACACAAAATGTATTATTGTCCATGGAAAAATGCATAAATTAGTACAATGCGCGTCTCCCAAAAAGTGTAATAATATTTTCGATGAAAGTAAACTTGAAAGTATTTTCAGGAATTTTTATAATCTTAGTGATCATAACTTGCAACCATCGTGTTTATCTACACTAATAGCTGTTAATGAAAAGAAAAGATCGTATAAGACATCAGTTGGTGACATTAGAAGAAATAAAACCAGAATATATAAATTGCCCGGGGAAAATAATGTAGACCAAGTTCTATGCAAAGAATTTTTTAAACAAATTTTAAAAGTTTCTAATGGTCATATAACACATGCATTAGAACACAAAAGTTGATTAAAGAGGTAGACATAAAGCACACAATAAAACTGGTCATGAGACAATAGAGCTCATAAAATTATTTATTGAAAAGTTTCCCAAATATAATTCTTATTATTCGAGAAACATAAATATTAACAGGCAGTATCTTGCACCTGAACTACATATATCATTATTATTCAATCAGTATACTCAGTCTTCCTCCAGTCCTGCATCAAAATACGTTTTTACTAGGATATTTACAGAAAATTTTAACTTACATTTTCGTTCACCTATTTCTGACAGTTGTAAAAAGTACGGCCCAATGACGCCGCCAGCCCATAAACCGCACGAAACGAACGGTTTGCTGAAATTTGAGCACAATTCCCCCGATCGTGGACACGTTTGGTCGATTATGCTGACCAAAAAAATCTTGAAATGCATTTTGATTTAAATGCCCATTTTTGTAACAGGCTTCAACATCCTTAAAGCGCTGCTCAATTGTGTACCTCTCCGTGGTTGAATTTGTCAAATACTGAAACAAAGAACCGTCAAATTAAGTTGGGCCAAAATTTTAAGTGAAGGTGTGATTCACAATTCACATCGTGCATTATAGTTGGACCACCCTTTATCTTGTGATCAAGGTAATAATAATTGAAAAAAACAAGCAATTTTATAAGGATATTTTTACTCCTGCTGACTGGGAACGTGTCATTCTAACTGCAAAGAATAAAAAACCATTTCATATAGTGAAAATATCACCAAAAGACATTAAAAATATCAGCACTTTGGAAAATCTTGTTACAAATAGAAAAGTTTCAGCAAATAAATCAAAAGTATAATGGTTGATAATCCAGGGGTCGTTACGACAACACAAGTCCTTTAATTAGAAAATACAAATACTCAAACAACGAAGTAGTACTGTTTAAAGAGCTTGATATGACTTAAAGGAACATATCATATAAACCACTAACTTTGGATCTAGAACTACTCTATCCAGGAGGAAGAAAAATTGAATTAATCCGTTCATACTTTAGGAGTGAGGTCAGCAATTAATGGGCAGAAAAATTGAGGGGTATAAGCCCAGGACCCAGATGGCGTTTTCGCGAAAGTGAATAGCTTCTGCCGTAAGAAATCTTACGTAAAGGTATCGAATTTTGGAATCGCCAGTGATGAGATAAATCTTCTCGATAGGTCTGGTGTCGAAGTTGATAGTAACTTTCCGGATAGAAATGATAACAGGATTATATTTGATGTATTGCAGAAACTTTTCCTGATTGGCACTCATTTAGAATTGGTTCATCTACCAAACCCTGAGAGAGGGAATCAAATACTTCCAAAGGGCGTCAAAGCAAAAGTTTCCGACTTCAAATCAATCCTGAATGGTGAATCACTTCTTCATTTTTAAACCCTATCGTCGTGATGCTTGGAAAGACAGCTATCTTTATAACTCAGAGTTTTTTTCCCACGGCGTATTACAAAGTTTTTTTTTTATCTCTGAGAGCTGATCACGAAGTGGACAAGATGAGATTAATAGGATAACTTCACATAATTTGTGTGCCCCCTTATACCGATGGTCTAATCATTGTCTGGGTGGCACACCTGAAGAAACGACGAAATGTGAAGTGCAGGTCGCACGAGCGTTGTGCGACGAAGAAAGTGTGATGGAGAGAGGAGAAGGGAATGGCGGTATTAAAAAAAATTCAATCAAACTTTAACATTTGACTTCAGACTGAGCTTGAAGCTTATTGATTTCTTTGTCAGCTATGAAGACTTGTGTTTCATATTTGGCAGGATAAACAACAAGAAGTCATGTGGTATCGACGGTGTTCCAAATGTAGTTCTCCAACATTTGCCTGAGGTTGCTATTAGGAATTGTTGAGCAATTCATATTTCCCAAATGAGTGGAAAAAGGCTAAGGTATTCGGATCTTGAAGAAAGGAAAACAATCTTCATGCTCTAAAAGCTATCGCCCAAACTGCTTGCTGCCTAACATCAACAAAGTGTTTGAAGTGATACTCAACAAGGCATTAAATGCTCACATTGAGAAATATGAGTTGATGCCAAATTGCCAATTGGGTTTTCGTGCCAGGCATTTGACCATACATGCAATAACGAAAGGAATCTCAGACATCTGTTGGAAACTAAATAATAGAGAATGTGTTGAAGCGTATACTGCTGAAATGGAGAAAGCCTTCTATACGGTGTGGTTATATGAACTTATTTTTAAACTCTTTCAGGTCAGGTTCCCCAGACACCTTGTCGCCATGATGTACAATAAGTTATATGAGAAATCATTTGTTGTTACTGGTGGAAACCTGAGGACCATGCGCGAGTTTAATGTCTTGAATGGTTAACAGCAGGGAACACTTACTGCGCCTCTGCTGTTCTCAATATTCATTCGCAAGCTATTGGACGGCTTTGATTTGAACGTCTCGCCAACGCAATCATTGGTAGCGTTTGCTGATGATCTGATCATCTATACGGCAAACGGAAAAGCTACAATACCTCAGAGCAATCTTCAAAAAATTTTCAATGATGTGCATCTCTACACAGACAATTGAAGTATGGAAATCAGTGCACAGTAATGCGAAACAATTTTGTATCGGACAACACTGCAGGGGGTCAGTCAAGATCTGAAACGTAATTGTAAGGATTCTCACATTTTGGCTGATGAGGGTTGTTCAGAACGGGTTCCACATACATCTTATGTTCAATACCTCGGTGCTCATCTCGATCAGTATCTGTACTATACTGAACATGTCAAAATTATGCTCAGTAAAACACAAAAAGATCTGGTACAACCAAAGTGCTAGTACTATGGAAAAATGAAGAGTTTTCGAAACGAAATGTCATCGTGGATGTACTGGTATGTACAGAAAGCCTGGGAATGATTGGAAGCATTAAATATCGAATAGAAGAATTTATCAAACTGCTAAAGCGACAAGAGTCAATATCTTCATATTGAAACTTCTTCGGAATCATATCGCAATATCTGTGACTGTGAGTGAAAATCCTTGGATTTCACAGCCGTTCCACCCTGCAGACGGGTATACTGCGACTTGCCTCGCTAGGAGCTTCCTTCCTCCAGAAGCATTTGTGTATTTGGACATGAATCGATATGTTTTTGATTCTGACGGCGTTCTAATCATATATCACATATATCGACGGGTCACCGATAAGAAGATAAAATATCTTCCGAATTTGAGTTCACAATTCCAATGAAGATACTCATTTCCTAGATTCGTTGAAGGTGATCGAGCCGAGACGGTGTTTATTTTCAGTTTTAGTGTTTTCGTTACGTAGTTTTTGAGTTTGAGCTCATTATTGGTACATGTGGTGTTGTTGTTTATTTGTGTTAAAAATTAGGGATAGGTTAGGTATATGATTTGTTTATTATATTATATTATGTTAAGAGATAAGATTAAATGCGTAGGTTAGGAATATTGTGATAGAAGTTTTCAGTAAGAGATGAAGTTTTTGATTGAATTTTATTAGAATTAGGTTATAACATATTAGGTGTAGGATCGTAGTTCATTGTTGTGTTAGAATTATAAAGAATTTTAGGATTGTGTTGGTTGGTTTTTTTTCTCTTTTTTCCAATCAAATCATGAAATATATAATAATCTTAATTAATTTGAATTTGCTATAGTTTTTTTGATAAAATGTGTTTAACTGCTAGCGTTTAAATTTAGAGAGCCATTCGGCCCATTAAGTTTTTGTATTGTTATTGTTTGGAATTTGCTTTATATTCTTTTAAAATTTATAACGATTAGTATTGAATAAAGCGCTTTTGACTTTGACTTTGGGACAAGTAAATTTGTGATTTTGTTAATCTCAACATTATTATTAGTTAAGGAGTTGCTTGTATGCTTCATTGAGTAGGGATCTGAGAAATATTTCATCGATGATGGTAGCGGTGATGATGGCGGTGGTGATTTCGGGTTAGTGCTACTAACATTACTATGTTGCGTATTAGATTGTTCAGCACTTATTACGCTACTATTATTATTAATTTGCTTATTTGATACCATTGTTGTACTAGCTGATGTCGGTATACTAGAATAGCTCACATTCATCGGGTGTACACAGGTATGTTATGGACATTTCGCATCACAATCCATGACGTCGAATTGAACAAACTTATTTTCGTGAAGGTCCCCCGAGGCAGTTTGCCTAGGCGGACTGCTCGATTACTACATATTCCTGGAGACGAAGGTTCGATTTACGCCTGCACCATATATAATGATAATGATATAAATTCATTTATTGCGAGTCGTGTATATTTTCAGAAGGCAACATACAAAAGAATACAAAAAACATTTCTACATTCTAAGTTCTAAATAAAATCCTAAAAATTAAGTACAAAAGTCTATCGTTTTAATATAAAGGAAGCATACTAAACTTCAATTCTCTAAGCTCACGACAAACATTGCATAACTAGATATTGCACTCTTCCGGCCAATTCCACAAAATTCATTGCGTGTTGACTTTAAAAATAAATTAAATGCTAATGTTTTGAATGAAATTTAAAAAAAAAAACATGAAAATGATGATTTCAATTAATTATTAAGTACATAGAAAACAGTCAAATTATATTTGAAGGATAATAAAAATTGCTTGCACATATTTAAGTATCTTCTGACCAAATATTCTTTCAGACTAGACAATCTCGTTCGTTTAAACAAATTTATATTTATGTTTGGTGTCAGCTCCATCTTCATTTATACAATTTCTAATTCTAATAATACGGGCTAACTAGCCTAAAAACGTCTAAAATATATTATCACAATTTTTTATAAGTACTGGATTTACTATTTAATTTCTTTGTACAGTTAGAAAACATTTTTGCTATATAATTATAATTTATATTTGAAAAAGTAAAATGGTTTGAAAATTTAAGAGGAAAGGATAAATGAAAAAATTGGACTAAAGCAACTTTAAGGAAACTTTCGTTATATTTAAAACTAGCAATAAGGTGATATTTAAAGTCTATAAATAGTTTGAATGTGACTTTAAAGAGTCTAAAATAAATGCTAACTACATCTTTAATACACGTTTTAATACTAATGTAATGTGGCTGTAAGCTTGACTGCGCGGTCATTCTAATACAAAATCGGTTCTATTGATTTACTGCAAAAGTGACTTTGGTCCTCAATAGTTCACGATGGAATACTAAAACCAATTTCCATATAAAATCGGAATCAATCTAAACTACAAAGTAAATCCTTAAAAAGGAGCTTCTATGCTACTATAGCATAACTACGAGTCAATTCAAAAGGACTTGTTTTCAAAGAATGTGTAAAATTATTTTTCGGCGAAAAATCTACTGGATTTTCTTGGTAGAAATTCAGTTGTAGGCTGCTGGTACCACCATTCGTGTCGTAGTTTGGAGAAGAGATTGGAGTTCGTATTACACTAATCCTCGCGAATCGATCAAACTCCTCTTTCGAAATTGGTGGCGTTAAAGTTGTGTATGATTTTTGGGTAGGTTCATCAAATAGGTCTGGTCTTGATTCGGAAGAGTTGACTGGGATGGATTCAGGCATCCAGACGATCCCGGTTGAGGATGGAGTGATCATGTGCATGACGTTTTGATTGGGGCTTGAAACAGCAACATCTTTGCGCTGAAGTTTTGGTGTGTCCGATTTCATTTTGCCGCGATCCTTGTCCTGTTTCAAATGATTTCGCATGCAAGATGATTCTTCGTGTTTATATAAATACGATTTAAGGGCGAAGGCTTTTCCACAGCGATTACATGCATGTGGTTTTGTATTCGAGTGTGTTTGGATGTGAGCACGAAGATTGGATTTATCAGCAAACGCTTTTGAACAGATTTCACATTTGAATGGTTTTTCACCTGAAATAAGAAAGTAAATACAAATTAGATTTTGATTGTTGAATACATCTATTCATTTTATACTAAATGGAAAGTGTTCTAGAAAGACCATGTCATTCTCCTAATTAACTGACTATGAAATAAAGATTGCGACCGATACATTTGGATATAATTGTTTAGGAAATCATAACTCATAGTGAAGATGTATACTTTTGATCCTATTCTGTGATATGGAAAGCAGATGCCAAGCTTAAACTAAGTCCTACATGAGCTTGCACTGATTAACTAAATATCAATAATAGCTTGCACATTTATTTCAGCGGCACACCAGCTTTTGTCACTTGAAGAGCACAAACCTTATATTAAGATGACATCATGAGGGATCGATAGTAGAAGGAAGACGGTGATTTCAGTAGATTTTGAACGAAGATAAATATAATGTACGTCCAAAAATCTGAAGAGTTTTAATCACCGTAGACATTTTTAACAAGGTTTTTTTAGATGCCTATCAAGCTACATCATCCACTTTATTACGAATCATTTATTATACATAAGTATAAATTTTATTGGTGAATTATTGCTAATTTATCACGCAACAAAAATTTTATTGCTTCCCCCTTCCTCCGGAAAAGCATGTAATGTGGCTTAAGACTTAAGCTATATTATCCACACCCCGTACCTCAAGAACCAATGCAAATAGAGACTTTTTTTGCTGGCAATCTAGGCAACAAATAAGTTCCCGAAACCACCTCTTCTACCCGTACCGCGTATCTCGCCCCTCCCCATATTAAGTTACATCACCCACTTTATTAGGGAACATTCGTTATGGGTGCATATTTGATTGCTAATTTTTGCTATTTTATAACGCATCGAAAAATTTCATTGCTCCACCCGTTCTCTGGAAAACCACCCAATCTAGGGGTTGATATATGGTATGTTTCACACTCGGGAAATTGTCAAAAGTTGTACAAAATTTTTTGCATACTAAATAAAGCCGGGGAAGTTGTTGCTGAACATTTACGTAGAAGTCGATCTTCTTGCTCTCCCCTTTTCCCGGAATGTTGCTTAAGACTTCCCGAAACCACCCCTTCAACACCTACCGTGCATCTCATTCCTCCGCCATGTTAAGCTTTAACACATTATTAAATTTGTTAGGGAGCATTTATTAAAGGTGCAGAGTTTAAAAAACAGAAGTTATTAAAGTACAAGTAAAGCAAAATTCGAATGCAAGCCCTAACTAAAAAATCCAGTACTCTACTCTATTCAACTGCACACTTGTTGTGTGGACCTTTGAAAGCAATACCCTCTGAGACCAGCCATTCGAAGTCACCTTTAAATTCGCAAAGTCGAGATTATGCCCGGAAAGTGCACTTTATCGCCGGAAAACAGTGACATAGGTAGACCGCCCACAGTGATTTTTAGTCACGCCGTATTTATAAATATGTAAGTGTGCCCATAGGATTATTGCGGATTTTCTTACCAAAAAAATTGTCACAAAACATTTTGCGGTTTGCTTAGCCAGCTCATCTGCACCAGCTTGTTATCTGCCTCAAAGGATACAATGTTAAGAGATAGAGAAAAAGACTCATAAGCGCTGAAACTTTTCTAACGTCTTGGCCGCACATACTGCAATAAATACATAGCCATCAGCAACCATTCATTTATCCATAGTGCAAGTGTAAAAACCTCGTAAAGGAAATTGGAAACCCGTTCAAGGTCTCAGGATCAAACCATTTAGAATGCATATTTCCTGTACGCTACTGGTGTCCACTCGTCGATGACTAACAATGAAATGAATCCAGTGATGTACACTCGTTGATAAAATTCGAATAATTAAGGGTTCGGCCACATTGCGATTTTTCTGCCGTAACCAGCGATTTTCAGACGCAAATACGAACACACTGCGACAAGATTTGCAAAGGAACTTCACGCATGCGCAGAACTAATATGCTCATTTGAAGGTATGTCTTTGCCAGGAACACATGCGCTAACTCATTTGCACGCTATGCAAGAAACTTCCGTGCACGTCAGCGTCAAATGTCCAAATGATGTGCGCCTGCGCGAGTATCACAAAAACTACCTGCTAAACTGGTTTTAGGAAAAATCGCAAATTCCTGCGACTGCCGACCTGGAAAAAATTGTCGAAAATCGCAGTGTGCGGGCTTCCATTTAACCATGTGTAACTTGCGACAGAAGTGCGGCTAAATAGTCGTAGTCTGATGCATCCCTAAAACAATGAGCATAGGTTTATAGATGTCTCAAACCAGTTACCTTGGACGTGAAGAATTGGCTAGTCTCGATCAACTGAGAGCCTTACATACTATACATGCGCAGGGATTGGCCAAACAGCCGTGTTATTAGCCACTGTGGGCGTTAAGGCTTGACTTTTAATCGCGCGATTTTTTATTTTTTTATAGTTGTGGGCGCTCAGCTTTAAAGGTGGACTCCGTTCGATGGGTTTGAAAAGGCGTAAGATATCAGAAATACGGGCGTAGGCGATGCCACTTAAGGCTTATAGGGAAAGGGGCAAAAACAAATTTCACCCAAAAATCAGTAATGAGCAACAAATTTCCCTGACTTGAGTTTAGTTCCAAAACATTTTTTATGACTTGCAAAGTTTCCTGGGGTGAAGTACTTGCTAGGGGTAGAGAGAGTGTTTTTCTGAAAATGGGGAGCAATACAAATTATTTGTTGTGTAATAAATTAGAAATAAAATGTAGACCTATAATGAATGCTCCCCAAAAAAGTGAGTGATGTAGCTTGATAGGCAGGGAGTAAGATACGCGGTAGGGGTTGAAGGGTTGGTTTCACAAACCGATTTGTTGCTTCTTCTTCTTCTTGTTCGTAGCACGACAGTCCCTCTTGGGCCATTGCTTCCTGCAACAAGCGCCTCCAACTGTCTCGGTCCATTGACCGCGTCCTCTTATTTCAAAATCCGAGCAGGGATAAACTGTCTTCGTCAACCAACCCAGACCTGCGTTTTCTCGCTTTTCCCGCTGGTCTCCGCTCTTCAGTTCTTCCAAGAATACCTTTTTGGGTATCTGTTGCTCGTCCATATGATTTACATGGCCAGCCCATTGCAGCTTCCGCATTCTAACAATCATTGAGACCTCCGGCTCGTCAAAAATGTCATGCAGCTCATGGTCACACCGAATTCACCATTGGTTCCCTTCTGACTTCGCTCCAACTATTTACCTCAGCACCCGTCTCTCGAAGGCGTTTAGTATGTTTGCCGATGCTTGGGTTAGGGTATATGTTGCGCACCCATAGCATATCATGCGTCTTATCACAGATTTGTATACTTTGAGCTTTGTGTGTGCAGCTGGTCTTCAAGATCGTCAGAACTGAATAAAATATTTTATTTTCGAGCAGTATTCTTCGGCGTATTTAGTCTCTTTCATTAGTGGTTCTCATTATTTTGGCGCTTAAATACTCAAATCTACCCACATTTTCAACACTGTATTCGCCAAGGGTGATATTTTGGGTATTTGAAGTATTTTTCCTGCTCGCCTTATGAGTTTTATTTTATTCTCATTGATTTGTAGCCTTTCTAGTTATGCTTCCCTGTTGGGTTTCAGGAAAAGTTCATTGGTAGCCACGACAAAATGTTGATGTCATCCGCATAGGCTACCACTTGGCTCGACTTGTATAATAACGTCTTTCGTATATCGACGGGTGGTTTTCTAATGACGTATTCCAGAGCCAAATTGAATGGCGATGGGGACAGCCCATCTCCCTGTTTTAGTCCGACAATTGTGTCCGTGAGTTGATTATTGATGCGGAATTGGAAGGCTGCCAATATCATCGCATTTTGGTAAGACGGACTTATTTGGCTGGGATCCGAAACAAAGCATTATTTAGTACAGTAAGTTACGATTAATACTATCGTATAAATCAATGAAAATTTACTTCCCATTCTCGCAACTGACAGGACTACCAACTAAACACCTCCTCTTTTAATCCGAGAACCCAACCTAAAACCGTTTGACACATTACTTCGGGCCAGGTCTCGTTTTGTTACGCCGTGAGGTGCCTTCAAGCTGCGGGATCCCACTTCCAGCTGGAGGGCAGAAGAGAAGAGGAAGTGCCAGACAAGCGATCCCCCAGTCCCAACAACCTCCGGGCTGCCATGAGCCCTTTTTATATTTTATGACTGCCCGAACATAATGTTCCACCTGGTTCCATTTGTCAACCGATTCGAGCATCACCGCGACTATTTATCCGGGGTGAGCTCTCCCGTCTCCCTGTAGAGGCCCTTTGCTGCCTGTCCCGTTTCCTCTACGCAAAAAAATGTATCGCAGGCATTGTCTTCTTCTCCTCGGCAAAACCGACAATCGGGGGACCGCGACTTACCAATCTTGCACCGGTAAGACTGAAAACACCCATGCCCGCTCAAAAGCTGGGTCAGATAGAAATAAGTCTCACTATGCCTTCGATTTGGCCGCGGTCTCACAGCCGGGATGAGGCTGCCAATCGTTGAGTGAGCGCTATCTCCCTCGCGGACAACCATCTCGATCGCAGATAAATAGAGCGGTGCTCTCTAGTGAGGAGGCCAACAAGTATCACGCCTGTAATAACTCTCACCACCGGATTAGAGACTCTCGGATCTGAAGATGCAATCCTCAGTGCTCCTCATCTCTGTAACTGTGTTAAGCTTTTTCGATATACCTCCTTGCTGAGAGCGTCGCCCCATATTTCTACTCCGTACAGTAGCCTTGATCCTACAGCACTAATCAAGAGGCGTCTTCTTGATAGGCTGGTTTCCCCTATGTTGGCCACAAGTCGACTCAGAGCCGATACTCCCGAAGCAGCCTTCTACACCGTTGCCCTGATTTGCTCAGAGAAACTCATCTTTGAGTGGATCAGTAGCCCCAAGTACTTCACCGATGGCTTCAATTCGATTAGTATGTCTCCAATACTGATCATCCTTACGCTAGGGATTCTCTTTTTTGTCAAGATGACCGCTTCGGGTTTCTCCAGTGCTAAACTGAGCCCGCGAGCAGTCATCCAGTCTGTCACTTGGCACATTAGCATACCTAGCCTAAGTTGCGCTTGTTCAACGGTGCGTCAAGTGACCAGAGCCGCAACACCATCCACATAGCTGATCAAGCGTGACTCATCTGGCATTTCCAGTCTCAGTAGCCCGTCCTAAGACATGTTCCACAGGTACCGACCAAGGATGGATCCCTGGGCAACACTCGATGTAATTTCCATCTTTCATTGGCCCTATGTCATGTCGTAGAGCAGGCTTCGGTCCTTTATGTAGTCCCTCAAAAGCCGCATTAGATATTCTGGAACTTGAATAGAATATCCACCCATCTAGCGGAGGTGAAGGCAATCCTGACGTCGAGTGTCACCAACAGAACGATCCGTCACTTAGTGCAACTATGTGCCTCTACCTTTTGGACCTTCCTGCTCTAAAGCGAAACTGCCGAAGAGAAAGGTCCCCAGCAGCACAAATTGCAACAGTTAGTTTTCCCTTGATGAGTTTCTCTAGCACTTTCCCAGCAGTTTTTAGCATGCGTAACGTGCGGTATGCAGACGGTGATTCTGGATTTCCCTTCCCCTTACTGATCAGCACGAGCCTCGCCACCTTCCATCGTACCGAGGAAATCCGGTCCCGCAGGCAAGCGTTGAATGTGTTGAGTAGTCAGGACAATGGTGATAGACAAGCTGCAACACCTCAGCTGGAACACCATCTGGACCTGGAGCCTTCCTCGCTTTCAGTGAAAGGACTGCCTCCTCCAGTCCCGGCTGTGTGAAGAGTGGACACTCGACTGCTGCTTCATCATGGACAGCGTCAACATGGACGGGATGGGCGGGGAAGAGTCCCGCACCATCTCATCCATATTTTCCACATCATGTATGCAAGGCTTCCGTAGGGCACCAAGGTTCCGCATAACTAGCTTGTAGCCAAGGCTCACGTGTCCTTGCTCACATTGTCCACTAGGTCTTGCCAGCAGCGAGCCTTGCTGTTAATCAATTTGCGAAGGCGTTTTCTGGCCAACTTATATGCTGCCGCCCGGTTGCATGCCTCATCACGGTTCCGCGCCCGTTGAGCCTCACGTCGAAGCTTGTGACATTACCTTCGCTTTTCAGCGATTTCAGTTGACCACGAGTACACTGGGGTTTGCCGTGCCGGGGTTTTCGACGGGGCATAAAAGCGCACCAAGCAGTCGTAATGATACTCAAAGTTGAGTTCACCACATCTTCAGCTGCCAGTTCTTCCGTCCCATCCAAAGCTCCCTGCAGCGGCTCACCTCTAGTGAGCACCTTGATGAACCTCTCGACGTCCATCCTTTCGATGTTTCATCCAGCTGTAGAAAGCCGAGAGCATGGACGTCGGGAGACAACGTCACTGATCTCAAGCAGAATGCACTTGTGTATCCTCCGTACTATGGATTCCGAGGCGAATGTCACGTCCGGTATGGTTCCTTCAAAGCCAATATGGCGGAAAATTGGCGTATTTCCGGTGTTTAGTACGACGATCACCATCCTGGTCGCCATTTCTAGGATTCACTTTCCCCGCGGATCTGTTTGAGGCATGCCCCATTCGATTGCTTTAGCATTGAAGTCTTCCCTAACGAGCACGTTGCCTTCCGCGTTCGAGACAGTGCCCTCCAGAGCAATAAAGTTGGGTTGCAAAGATGATATCGATTCGTTCAGCGTTAGGTACACACTTAAGTAGGTAGTGCCTGAACACCGAGCCCACACGAAACCAACCCCCCATCTACAACTCTCCGCCTGGAAATCACTGTTCCGAACCCAGATGGCGGCAGTACCAGTTTCATCAAGATACCATGATGCTGAACTTTTATCATGATGTTGCTCATTCAGCAACAAGAAGTCGGCTTTCATGTCCCTCGCAAACTGCCCAATCAGATTTTGGGCGGTTAAACTGCGGTGTAGGTTTAGCTGCAGGATGCGTCATCGAAGTTCTGATTTTGCCTTGACTAGCGCTTCCTGGAAAATCTGGTATTTTCCTGATCCCAAGACATGTCTGAAATCAGGTTTTGGATCAGCATCCTGGCAAAGAATACAGTGTGCCACCTTCGTACACTCATTTCTTTTATGTCCCATCTCACCGCACTTGTAACATAGGAAACTCCTATCGGGTCCTTCGCATACTTGTGTGGTGTGACCATAGCCAAGGGATTTGAAACATTAACGAGGCATTGCTCTTTGCCGTATCCCACAGACAACCCACCCTGTTCGTACTTTGCCCTTGTTCAGTACTTGTGCGGCGTCCGTTTCGGTCAGGTCAATTATGGCCATGCGTTGTCCCCTGTTGTTTTCTGGTGTCAGCCTCGCTTTGATTCTTCCCACGCTAGGGAACTCCCTTTTGATGGCCACTTCTACCTCGGCCAGGTCCGTGACGTAGTCAATATCTCTTATTTCGATCTTTGCCATCAGCTCGAGCAAGGCTATAGTTGCGCTTGTGTCGAAGACTTTCTTTACTGCGTCGCAGAATGCTTCCCTATTGTTGGCCTCTGCTCTGAATTCGACCAGTATGTGGTCCGACCACATTGGTCCTACTGCTTTAATGGCAGTCTTCGGGCCTTACGTTTCCCCTGATGTCCCACAGCACCTCCACGGAGGATCAGCCATCTTGGGATTGTACGAGCCGTGCCTGCTGCCGGGGTCTTCGTCGGAGCTTTGTCCCTCCTGTTTTGCATCAGGTGTTTTTTTTATTTGGAGGTCCGTGCGAACTTTACTTTCTGGCACTTTTTGAAGGAGTTTCTTTGCGGCTTTCTTCGCTCCTTTTGTCAGCACTGTCAGGAACCCCTGATCTAGTGCTACACGCCCATCAAGTGCCTCTTCCTTCCTTCTTTTATCAAGTTCTCCTTCGATTGGGCTAGACGCTATTCTTTTATTGATTTTTGATAGTGGAGTTATCTGCACGTGGCCTTTGATTTTGCCTCCAGTGTTTCTTTAGCCTTCTGCTATTCTTTAGCCTTCGAGTCCTCTTTAGCCTATAATCAGCTCCTCCGATAATGCCCTATGCGGTCTAGGAGCTCTTTTAGTTCAAGGCGCCCAATCTTTGCTGCTTTGTTGATTTTTGGGGAGTCGCATGCAGATTGCATTCTTTTCAGAACATGTCCCGCTTTTCGGAATAGCCTTTTTTCTTCATTTTGCTGGGCGGTAATTGTACTTTGTGACCATCCTTGGTAGAGGTTAATGCTTTCCATTTCCGAATACAGTACTTCCGCCACATTTTCGATGTTGGCGATGCAATCACACAACGTCGCTTTATTTGCCTGGCCACTCGTCTCTTTTCCTGCCGTAATCCCCTAGTTGACTTCAGGATGGTGCTTTATTGTGTCGGGATTCACGACTCTTACATCGGTCGCTTCGGTAACGATCACAGCAATAGCCATCGAATTCTCGATGTTCTTTATATTTTCTTCCACCGCTCGAATACCTGAAGCATCCTGCAGAGTTTCCCACTTTTCCTTAATAGGACGCTCTGGCGCATCATTTTTTTGCTGTGCCCGAACGCCGCAGGACCAGACTGTCTGTTAATCTCAGTTTTTCGTTCGTCCTCACTGTCATTGTATGAATCGTCGTTTTTGTCATCGTTAGTACCGCTCTCGATGTACTGTTAACATCGTGGCTGCAACTGCTGGTTGCGTCGTCGTTGTTATTATTTCTGATTTCTTTTTTGGATTTTTTTTATCTTTTTTAAGTGTTTTTGGTTACTCAAGATTTATTGGGTCCCCCCTTGGAGCCGCTATCTCCGTTCATGTGTCTAGTCACGTTTTTGGCCCCATGGTTATCTTTGCAGATTCGGGAGGCCATGCGAGGGTTGACATAAGCCCTTATGGGGACAAGTGCTCAGAGCCAGACCAACGCTAATCGGGAATCCCTCTTAACCGAACCTACACCACCAACCCAAGAGTGTGAACTTCTAACGTACCCCAAGGCCTGCCAAGGTTTTAACGGAACGAAGATGGTATGATAGTTGAATTGGAGTCGTTCACACTCGAGTGTTACCTCGGTGCTACTGTGCAAAGCAACCAGGTTCAAACCATCATAACCGCCAGCCCAAAGCATCAATTCCTGTTCGTTGTCTAAAGCGTAGTCCAGATCCAATCGGGGTCGTTACCTGTCATCCCAGGAGGGAAGAACTCGGCGCCCTCAATATCCTCGGGTCCGTCGGGGCGGCGCTTCTCAAAGAATGTTAGCCTCCAAGAGTGCTCTTGTCGATCGGCATTCTCCCTGCGGGATTTCTTCGGGTACGTGGGGGTGGAACTCCCCAAAAAATGCTAGCCTCCAACAGTATTCCTGTCGGCGAGCATTTCCCCTGTGGGTAAGTTTGTAGCATTGGGAACTTCTATCGAGTCCATTGCATCCCTGTGTGGTGTTAGCATAACCAAGGCACTAAAATCAATGGAGAGATATTGCTCTTCGTAGCACCCTGCAGATAACCACCCTATTCTTATTTTTCTCTTACTCAGAAGTTGTTCGGTGTCCTTCTCGGTCAGGTCATGATAGCCATGCGTTTTTTTTCTGGTGTCAGCCTTGTTTTAACCCTGCTTCTGCTAGGGAGCTCTCTTTTGATGGCCTCCTCTACTTCGAGTAGGTCCATGATGAAGTCGATGTCACTGATTTCGGTCGTTGCCATCAGCTCGAGCTAGGCTACATTTACTCTTTTACTGAGAGCCGTCTTGACTGCATCGCATAACGGTTCTTTATTATTGGCCTCTACTCCAAATCCGACCAGTATGTGGCCAGATTGGATTGGTCGCACTGCTTAAATGGAAATTTTGGTTTCTTAGGGCTTACATCTCTCCTGAGTTCCCTCAACGCATCTGCGTAGCAGCAGCAGTCTTCATCGCGGCTTTTTTTCATCCACCTCGCATCAGGTCTTATTTTTGTTGGGCATCCATGAGAACTTTATTTTCTGGAAGGAGGCTTTCTTGGCTACTTTTATTAGCACTGTTTGGAATTCCTCATCTAACATTTCATGCCCAATAAGTGCCTCGTCTCTCCTCGTTTTATCCCAGTCTCCTTGAATTGGGCTGAAAGCCACTGTTTTGATGGTGTTTGTTGGAGGTATTATCTGCGCTTCCTCGGTTGACTTGGCCCTCAGCTCCTCTTTAGCCGTATGCTCTTCTCCAGCCTTCACCAAGCTCCGCCAGTAATGCCTGATGCGGCTTTGGAGCTTCTCTATCTGCTGGAGCCCGTTCCTTACACCCGATATTACAATAGTAGATGTGTAAGGACGTAGATCTTCTCAGGAGCCATATAAGAGCAGTGGTTTATAATTATTAGTATGATATATTTGAAAAGCCGAAAATTAAAAAAAACAACTTAATTACCAGTATGAGTTCGAATATGTCCTTGAAGTAACCATGGTCTCGAAAAGCATTTTCCACAATGTGGGCATTTGCAACCCTGATTATGAGTCCTTACATGCATCGAATAAGCAGGCATCGAAACGTAAACTTTTTCACAATGTGGACATCTTCTTGCCTTCTTATCCAGTATCGATCTAAAATTGGATAAACTGCTGTTAACCTTAAATGTCGCTGTTTCTATCAAAAACTCGCCACTTACCTGTGAGTCTGTCGATGTCTTGCCAGATTGGATGACGTCGAATACTTCTTACCGCATTCAGGACACACATGATCATCTTCAGCAATTAAAGACTTCGTTTCACCGGTTTTAGTTGAAGCGCCAGAATTAAGTTCCTCCGTGCTACTAATACTCCCATTGCTTGGCAAACTGCTGCAGGATAACTCATCAAACCGTGAGTGACTATCAGAAACAGTTGACCGTCGCGATTTCTTCTTGTCGAAAATTTTGTGACTGTAGTAATTCGAATCATCATCTGAGGATGACGAGAATTGCATTCGATCTGATTTAAAGACATTGTCGCTGATACTGTGATTTCTGCGAATAACAGAAAGCTCTCCAACTTCAAGGGCACTTGTATTTGGTTCTGATTCGTTGGATTCTCCCCAATTTTCTGGAGCTGTATGTCTGCGCCGAAATTTCGATTGTTTCTGGTCCATATTAGGGATGTCATTTACATTTACAGTGTCAGGATCTTTTTTTACTTTTTCACTGTTGATGTAATCGGTTATTTCATTAACGTCTCTGGTACTCAGCCGACCAGCAGCCAATGTAACTTCCGCCAATTGCGTCAAATTGTAAAGTTCTTCGGGAATGGATGTATTGGAGTTATCTTGTACCATTTTGGAATCTTGCTGAAAGTAAGAAAATCTGAATTTTATTTGGACTCTTGGGAGGATTATGAGGAACGTTTGGCACAAAGATAATACCAGAGTTTTACAATAAAAGTGTATATAATGCAATTAAATTATATCGAAATTATTGGAAAAATATCTGTTCAGAAAATGAGTTTCTTCTTGCCGAAGGATAATGGTTATGTCATTTGGAAAGCTGCCAGCTTCGCCGGGAGTGATTTCAGGTTAAATTAAACATTTTGCGCTCCAGATACAGCGAAATACGAAAGCTCATAAAGTATCTTTTTTCAAATCGTAATCTCATCTTTTGTATATTAAATTATAGCGGAGGAAAAACCATAAATCATCCAAAATTTATAGTAAAATTAGTTTGTTCTGGCTCTAGTCGGCACCAGTCGGCTAACCTGCATGATATGGGATCATAAATATCGGGAAATCATACAAGTAGCTGCTCCGCATAAATTTTTGAAGTGAAGGCACACGCCGGTGGTGGCTGTTCTTAAAACTTTCGAGTTGGAAAGATGTAAAGGCTAATTCCTTCTAAATTTAGAAAGCCAACGTCAATGCGCGAGTGGCTTCAACAGGTCATTCCTCCTGCCTCGAAGCCAACACAAACTCCGCCTCGAGCGCGTACTTTTCCGCGGACGGCACTTTAAAAGATGCTTTTGGTATACTTCCACATTTTACCTTATAATTTCTTACACAAGCCCACCCAAAACCGATATGGACGGGCATTTTCATCTCGACCGAAGTCATCCACCGAACATTCTAAAGATTCTTGGATTCATCTTTAAGGTGTCTTGGGGAAGACATTTCAGCTGCTATAAATAGACAAAATTTGTTGATGTTTCGTGCACTTTGAGTGTTAGACACATGAAAGCGGAAATGAACTCGTTCAAAAGCGATTGAGCAGGAACAAATTAACTTCAACATCCTCACGATCATCAACAGCGGACACGCTCGGGATCAGATTGAGTATCGCCATCACGGCAATGAACGGATTTTCTCAATTTTCATCGGAAACATGTTGGAAAATTCAAATGGGAAATTGAAACCTCATTGCACGGCTGACGTTAACCAGTGGCAAATGAGAGGAATGAGGCAATTCCTGCCACCCGTTTGCCAACGATGATCATCATCCCTAATGAATCAATTGTTTACGTTATTGGCCTTCGTGCCGGGATAAATAAACAAGATGTAAATTGCCGTATTGGCTTCAATTCAGGCATCTTGATTTCGTCAATCCCATCGACGCGCGAACGTCGTTTTTCACAGGTTGTATCAATTTAATTGCTAGCGAGTAGTGGTTGAGAATCACACGTTGATTCGACAAGTTGCACAAAGAAATTGATTTATTTCTTTGTTTTACGCATTTGCTTTGAAGCAAATGAATTGCTTTGTTAAAGAGATTTCAAAATGGATGGCGTCAGCAGATTTAATGCTAGATTTGTTATGTTTTCAGAGATTTTCATTAATTAAGGAATTTAACCTTTTCATTTTACCTTATCAAGTTGAATAGGCAAGAGAGTTCTTCTTTCACAAGGACTTCGTAATAGAAATCAATGTACGACTAAATTGCTAAATTGTACTGTTACGTTAACATTTCAGCATAATTCCAGTTATTTACATACAGAGATGGCCAAGAGTGATCGGACAATACAAGAAACAAGCAATAAAATACTTTTACGAGCATAAGCTTTGAAATGAAATAAAAATTTTTCCCTTATATAAAAGTCACTTGTATTCTCAATTAATTGCACAAAAAAATAAAACAGAAATAAAAAGAATTTCACAAGAAAATTAACAACTAATTCAAATTCACATTGCATCAAGTGGACAAAAGTAATCGGACGTTCAATTGTAATACTTTTCTTTCTGATGATTCCATTAGAACATAGGCTTTTAATATCTAGTTGCGTATCCTTTTTGTTTTATAACTTCTGTTAACCTATTGGGCATAGACTGTACCAACTTACGGGTAACGTCCGGAGTAATGTTGTCCCATTCTTCTAATAACACCGTCTTCAGTTGACTTTTATTAGTAATGTGATGGTTCCTTATTTTTTTATCCAGATGATCCCAAAGATGTTCGATGGGATTTAGGTCTGGGGATTGCGGTGGTGTTTTTAATTGACCAGAAGTGTTGAAAAGGAGCCACATACGAACATCATGAGCTGTATGCTTTGGGTCATTATCTTGCTGGAACAAATAATGACCATCAAGACCCAATTTTTGTGCACTTTTTTTCAAATTTTCTTTCAAAATCGACAAGTAACCTAGTTTGTCCATAGGTTCGTCAATGAAAACAAGTTCTCCTACACCGTTGGCAGCCATGCAACCCCAGACCATTACACAGCCACCTCCGTGTTTTACTGTATGTTGAATGTTTTTGGGATGAAGCTCACTATTTTGAGTTCTCCACACCAACAACCTGCCGTCGGAGTGGTAGATATTAAACTTACTCTCATCAGAGAATATTATACGAGTCCAAAAGTCGAGCGGCTTGCTTTTAAATTCTTTTGCAAAGCATAATCTTTTCTTCTTATTAACTGTGCTAATTAGTGGTTTTTTTCGAGGTACTCTCGCTTGATAACCAGCACGGCTGAGAGCTCTACGAATAGTCCGGGCACTAACATTGGTACCATTTACATCTGCTAATTGATCCTTAATACTTCTGGACGTTGTAGTCGGATTCTTTTTAACAATTCTTAAGATTTTTCGTGCGTCTGTCTCTGTTAGTTTACATGGTCGACCACTCCTAATTTCGTTTTCCACCTGATTATTTTTTCTGAACCGTTTCACGATATCGAAAACTGTCGAACGACTTCTTCCAATTATTTTTGATATTTCAGAAAAGGATTTATTCTCTTTATACAACTTTATTATAACTTTTCTTTCATGTATACAGGTTTGTTTGCGATTCTTTGCCATGTTTAACTTTCTTCACTTAAAACTGACAAGTAAATGACTGATATCAGAAAAACACATATCAACATACAATTAGGGGAATTCCCTTTTAAACTCGGAAATGGAAAGAAAAGAATTGCTCCAAACTTCAATGACTAATTTCACACTTTTCAAAATGTCCGATTACTTTTGTCCACTTGATTCAATGTGAATTTGAATTAGTTGTTAATTTTCTTGTGAAAATCTTTTTATTTCTGTTTTATTTTTTTGTGCAATTAATTGAGAATACAAGTAACTTTTATATAAGGGAAAAATTTTTATTTCATTTCAAAGCTTATGCTCGTAAAAGTATTTTATTGCTTGTTTCTTGTATTGTCCGATCACTTTTGGCCACCTCTGTATGTTGTTATTTTTGGTTTTAGGTATTGTATTTGTAATCCAATAATTGAAGACGCATCTAATGTGGGGGTTCTGACAGCGCTCAATAATAAAAAGAACCCCAAAATCAATAAATATATAAACTTTATTTTATATTGATAATAAGCGACGCGCACAATATGGGGGGCGGTAGAAGGAAGGACGTTGAGCGTTCGTGTGTGAGTAAAATTATCGCTTTTTTCTTAAAACGATTACAGCACTTCGTTGCGGTAGCGATGAAATTCTGTACGACACATCAGCTGTTTTGTCATGTCGCTATACTAAGCTTACTTTAACGACATCTATAGTTGCCACAAAAACAAAAAGAGTTTCAGCACGAAACATGTCAACTTGTAAAAACTAAGCAGAGAATTAAAAGCCCATACTGGTTCTAACTAGAGATCCCGCGAAAAGTCGCTATTATCCGGTATTCGGCGCATTACTCGACATTTTTTGTTATTCGTTGAGTACCGAATAATACCTAATATTATTCGACATTCGGAGAATATTTGTCTGAAACCATTTTTTAAAGAACAAAAATTCTATACGCTTAATAATCGAACTTTAATTTTTCTTAAAAAACAGAACACGCGGTATTAATTATTATCATGAATATAAAAAGTTCATTACTTGATCAAAATAACCTTTAAAAGTTCGACATTGGGCGACTCCAAACGGCGCCTGTGGCAAAAAATTTCACGGAGACCCTCGACAACCAGCTGGCTGGCATCCTAACAGACACATCCCTGAAAACAAGTACCGAGTTATGGGTGGAAGTGAAAGTGATAATTAAGATTGTGGGAGAACAAATGATAAGACATCAAGCCCGGCGCAAAAGAAATGATTGGTTCTATGAAACCAGAAGGTAGGGAAACCAGAACGAAGCGAGAATAATATGAAAATCTTAGAAGGGTAGTGAATAAGATTATTGGAATTAGGAAAAGAAAATATGACAACCAATTGAAAAGCGTTAATGTAAGTCTAACAAGCAACAACACAAGATGAGCATACAAAGTGAG
Organism: Odontomyia ornata; assembly: GCA_963969285.1. NCBI lineage: Eukaryota > Metazoa > Arthropoda > Insecta > Diptera > Stratiomyidae > Odontomyia > Odontomyia ornata. The sequence goes on from OZ017741.1 coordinate 262,717,771, forward strand.
GAAAAACCATACGAGGTTATCAGCCCAAGACTACGCTCTGCCGGGATGACATCGGCAACATCATTGCTCATGAAAACAGGATTAAAGAAAGATGAGCATAATATTTCAAGGGTCTTTCAAATCTTCCACACAGCTCCAGAATATCGGAACTTATAGAAGTTCCCGGAGAGCTTTCATTGGCCCCACCAACTTTGGATTAAGTTTGTTCCACGATCAAGGCCCAAAAGGATAATAAAGTACCGGGTATCGATGAGATTCCAGTGCAGCTCATTAAATATGGTGGCAGCGTTGTTCAGAAAGCTATCCACAAAGTCATCCAGCATATTTGCCAACAAGAACATAGCCAAAAGAGTGAAGCCAATCAATTATATTCCCTATCCACATAAAAGGTGATAACATACAGTGCGAAAACTATAGAGGCATATCACTACTTTGTATGGCGTACATAATGTTTTCAAAATACTTAGAAAATTATATTAGATCTGTTGTAATCGAGCAACCGGCATAGGCAAACTGCTTAAGGGACCTTCACGAACAGGACAATAAAAGTAGAGGAGAAACTATGGGAATCTTGTAACAAAGAAGTTATGTAGAAGTTTCACTGTATTTCTGAGCAATCTATAATTATTCTAATCGATGGTTTATTTTTTTAGGAAACCAAAAAATGGGCGACGTGAATCTTCCCCTCGATTACGATATCGTCGAGTTGCCGTTTATTATTAAATTGATTCGGTTTCATTTGAAATCGTTTGAGTTTGAAAAGACTAAAGGTGCGGGGATTAGGGGGAATTCAGGTAGATTTAACTTGCCATGCATCCGGGCATAAAACCCAATTAGGTTCGTCATCAAACCAATGTGCGTGTCCACCCAAGCCATTTGAAAACAGTTAAATATTTATTTCATTTACAAATCTATTTCCGTTTAAACATTTATTACAGTCACATATTTATTTCATTTAAATATTTAGTATATTTGAATCGGGTCAGTATTTACTATATCTCTGTTTTTATACACAAAAGAAGAAGAAGAAAAAAATGAATAAAATGAGATATAGCATTGTAAAATTGGACCTCTCAATATTGCCTTGATCCTGCCACGTTGGCTGACTCCTCCAGTCATGAGCTAGCCATCGAGCAGGCTTTCCCTCTTTTGTTGTTTCAAGGGCTCTCGCCGGAATGCTTGCCTTTCCTCACCCGACATGGGCCAAGGCGTCATTTTTGATCCTTGATCCTACTGGGAGGGGTGCGTGGGGGCAACGTCACCATCTGGATGCCCCACTCTCATTTGTGGGCCGAGAATTTTTCGTGGTAATGATGGAATCGCCTTAAGATTCTCGCGTGGTTAACCGGGAATCGTCGTGGTTTCTCTCCGTTCAAACGTTTCGGTAGGTTACTTAAGCCATTGACGCCTATTGACGGTCAAGCGCTTCTGCGCTTTTAGTTGACTTTGGTCATCACTTAATTCGGAAGTGCAAGAAATATTTTCTAGTGGGCCCTGGTGCTGTGGGAAAAGAACCCGCCCCATGATGCTGCAACGCTAGCTTGCTTCCGTCTGAGCATGAATTTTGCACTCGCTGAGGCAGCAGTCCACCGCTGCGGTCCCGTACGGACATTATAACCACCCACTAGCACTACGGATCATACGCCAACAGTATTATTGGGGAGTATCGAAGTGGCTTTAGAGCAGGTACCAATTGTTTACATTAAAGCAGGTACGTGAGAAATCCTGAGAGACTAACATAGATGTACACCAAATTCTCGAACTTTAAGTAAACATACGACAGTATTGATCGTAACGTACTGTATCAAATAACGCTTAGCTTTATAAATTTACATTGAATTGATGTAAAAAGGACGAAATTATCAATTTAAAGTTTAGCAAAGGAAGGTGTAAAGATTTTATTATTTTCCAGACTATAAGGCGAGTTACCGGGACTGCAGGCCCCAGCCAGGGCATCTCCGCGGCAGAAGAAGGCAGAAATATCTACAATGTAAAAATTTATTCTAATTTATCAGTTATATTATATTGAAATTACATTAAAGTTATCAAACGTTGTGAAAAGTTGAAAATTTTAAGACAAATTTCAGAGAATTTTCAGGGGGCTTCAGGGTGATCCTTAAATTTATTTGGAAGTTCAGCTTCCTTTACTGAGGTTCTAATGAAAATTGAGCGAGAGGAGTGAGCCCAGAAAAAGCTTACAGAAAGGAAAAGGCGTACCGAACGGAAAATGGAAAACGGAAGTGCCATCAGTGACATCTATACTCACCAGCGGCAGATGTTATTTTATTTGACATGTACAAATGGATTGGAATTAGATTTTGGCAGCATTTTTCTTGTCCTTTGAGAGAGTTGGATTAAGTATCCCGTTTCTAATAAGAAAAGCCGTAGAAGGTGTGTGTCTTCACTTCACAGTAGGGTTGTACTTGAGGTAATGTAAGACACGTAACCAATCTTTAATCGAAACAGGGAAAAGATGAAAGAAAAGAAACAAAATTAGAAAACCAACAGAGAGGCACTCTGGAAGTGTCCGGTGGGAAGTTTAATTTTGTTTTGCAAATTCCTATGTAAAGGTTAAGGAGTAGTATATTGATAAATGTAGAAAAATTCAGAAATTAATGTGAAAAATTAAAAAATCTAAGATGCATATAATATAGCAAAATATGAAATATTTATATTGATTTTATCAAGCTAAACTTCCAAAGTTTGTGCAAATTTACTCATAAATAGTAATTAAAATTTACCTGGATTTCGTTTCATGAAGAATTGCAATAGTTTCAATCGCTTATGAATCGTATACCGATTCAACAATTTTCATGAGTTTTTCATATTGACTACTGCTGGCCGCGAAAATACTAAATCTTTGTAAAGTTAGTTTTTTTTTCATATTACCTAATTATGAAGGGTCCATTTGAACCACTTATCAATATTTTATTATACGGTTAAATGCATGAATAAGCTATTGAACACCACCAAAAAGCAAAATCGGGTCATTTTCAAATATATACCATCGTTTTTATGTCCACGTAAATTTTCTAAATAAAACTCCATTATTAAATTTTCATATAACTGTATCCGCAAACGGGAGTCGACTGTATTTTCTAACCTATTTCCTTAGTAATGATCAAGTTATTGGAATAAATTTAACTAAGCATTTAGCATTGTTTTATACTGAATGTGTAAATGACATAAAAAGCTTCTCAATGAAAGAATATCCAATTTTTTGTAGGCTAGAGTATTGTAGTCTACTGTAAGTTGAATGTAGACACCAACTAGGTTAGAGGGCTAGAGTATAGATGTCGCTAATAGCACTTCCGTTAGTTTTGTACGGACGTGCGTATGAAATAATACACCGCGTTAATTTAATGACCCATTGAAATTTATTTAAATGATAACTACAACTAGGTAAATCAAAGATGGTTGGTGCCATTCATATTAGATGTTGTCGTTTGTCGTGACCGCCACAGTTTTTTCTTTCGGTACGCTATACCCTTCGGTACGCTTTTTCTTGGGTTGGAAGAAAGACTTTCAAAAAATTTTCGACTTTCACCCCGATTTTTTATCATAATCGATCAACGTATCGAGTATTTTGATTATAGAGCTTTCAAACAAAGGACAGCATATTGGACTAAAATATGTCGGCATAGAATTGTAATCCATTCAAGGACTCTGCAGTTAAACAATATCCATGGACGTAAGAAATTGAATTTTCAAAGTAAGACACATTAATGCAACAAAATCAAGCAGAAAAAAGTTAATTAAAACATGTAAGAAAATAAATTAGAGTCTAGATGTAAGTTTGAAAAAATTGAGCGATAAGCAAACATTATTCACTATTCACAAAAAGTAACGTTTTTAGTTTATTTTTAAAAACAAAGTAGGGCGTGGATAGAGAACCAAGCCCGAGGTTGTTATGCTTTCTGATGATTCGCGGCATAAATATAAATCTGTCCGCGCGTACGGAACCTCGAGATTGTTTTTAGACCAACTAGGACGCGCATAAAGTGTATAGCTTTTGCGACTCTTCAAGGATTTGCAGAATCTTTTGGTCATGAAAGATAAAAAGGATTATTATCTTTAATTTTCTCAATAAACGGTAAAATTTCTTTCGAAAATAACCAATAAATTAAGTAACCAATAATTCATTTAATTGAAGCTTGAATGCAATAATTTCAGATAATCTAGAACAATATTTTCGGGGAAAATTTCACAATTGCTTTTCCCCTCAGCATTCGTCCTGCGGCTGATAGTGAACTTATTATAAGATCCTTCTTATATCCTTAGATGAAGATATTACGCGTTAGATTTTCAAAAATTCCCCCAAGAAATAATAAGGGCTGAATTTCTGCAAATTATAAACATTATCGCCATATAAAACTGATTTATTACTTTCTAAATAATTTTATACAAACGAGTAATTTGCCTGGGAAGTTTAAATTAGTGAGCCCTTCAAAGACGATAATTTTCTTTGTAGGGGAGAGCAAGGTTGGAAGTGCCGGGGGTAATTTGTGCCGACGCGAGTATCTCGAAAACAGAAACAGATAGATATACAATACAAATAACAACCGTGCACACGCGGCTGTCATTTTAGTTGTGTCAGCGACGCAGACCGAATGGGAGTTTATGCAAGCACTCATGAAAGAAAGAAAATGCTTTTTGACATGATACTTTATACTGCATTTATTGTCTTTGACATAATGAGGACATACAAACGAAAAACTCAAAGGGGGACTGTATCTCAGGATTTTTTACAAAGGGCTGCTGATGCAGTCATCAAATATGGACTCAAATTTAAAACTGTTGCACGTGAATTACAAATTCGCCACACAACACTACAACGCTATGTCAAAAAAATAACAAGTGGACTTGCTCCTGCGGTTGGATACAAACCAAGATTAGTGTTTAATAATGAACAAGAGGCACTACTGTCGAAGTACATCTTGAAAAGCGCTTCTATTTACTTCGGTCTTCTACCGGGAGAAGTAAGATAACTTGCGTACCAGTGTGCCGTCTAGTTTAATGAACAAAACATCCCACCATCTTGGCATACAAAAAGTGAGGCTGGCAAAGATTGGTTGACAAACTCTTTGAAGAGGAATTCTACACTTTCTATCAGAACACCCGAAGCTACCAGTGCAGGACGCGTGAGCTTATGCAACCGACATAACGTGAATCAATTTTTTGAGAAACTTGGCGACTTGATTACAAAGCATAATTTTACTCCTTCACGTATCTATAATTTGGACGAGACTGGTGTCCAAACTGTGCTGAAACCGGATAAAATTTTGGCTGAAAAAGGAACGAAACAAGTAGGAGCAATTGTTTCAACAGAGCGTGGAACTTTGGTCACTGTTGAGCTAGCGGTAAGTGCTCTGGGAAACTCGATTCCATCGATATTTATATTCCCATGTTTGAAATATAAAGACCTGTTTATACGCGACGGTCCTCCGGAGTGTATTGGGGCTGGTAATCAATCCGGTTGGATGACAAGCACAGAGTTCTTAGAGTTTATGAATCATTTCATAAAATACACTAAGCCTAGTCCTGAAGAGCCAGTGCTATTACTCCTAGACAATCCTGCACCTCACATTGATATTGATGTGATTGAAAAGGCCAAGAGAAATTCTGTTATATTATTATCGTTTCCACCACACTGCACCCATCGTCTGCAACCCCTAGATGTTGGTGTCAGCGGCCCTTTTAAAATAGACTGCTCTAAAGCTCAAAATAACTGTCTGAGAACTAGTCCCGAGAAGATTATGAGCATTTATGAAATACTAGGTATAGTAAAATATGCTTTGCCATTGACAGCAATGCCTATCAATATATGCAACGCATTTAAAAAGGCTGGCATTTGGCCCTATGATCCAAATGTATTTACAGACGAAGATTATGCACCGTTTTTTATCACTGATCACCTTATGCCAGAAAACCGATCCTCACAAGGTACAGACAACTTGCCTGTCCCTCTATTGAGACTATACCATTCATTCTACAGCATATTCCTGGGCAAAGCGACTGCAGCGTTGACTGCACAAGTGAACCAGCAGGTAATCAAGAATAATAGACACATCAGTGCTCTCAGAAGCCTATCCCTTGCTGCAGCTTACTCAATCAGCTGATAACACAGAAGACAAAAAAACAGCAATTTTCTCACCAGAGTTAACAAGACCACTACCTAAACCACCTCCTCGATTAATTGGACATAATAAAGGACGTAAAAGAAAGACATCTGTTCTTACGGGTACTCCAAAGGAAAATGCTTTGGCCGAAGAACAGGCTAGTAAAAATAAGAAGAAAGAAAGTGGAACTTCAAAGAAGGTTGCCCTAAAGTGGGGTTGGTAGTGCCTTTTCACCGCTATACAAAAAAACCCTTCTTCTTAAAAACTATAAAAAATGTGCAAAATTTATAGGTAAAATCGTATTACAGACTAAATTTGGCTGAGGGGGAACCACTACTTTCAGATATAGTACTTGTTTAATCCGCTCTCCCCTATAGGGTTTTTCATTAAGGACATAACAATAAATAAATAAATTTCAATAAATCGATTGTGAGGCGGGCTGTGTGGCTAGTGGCACCGTCTTGTTGAAACCCCTTTTTTTTATGTCAAGTTCTTGCAATTCTGGCCATAAATATTCTTGCAACTTTACAGGATAGCGCTCTGTATTGATGATAACATAACGATCTTTTTCATTCACGAAAAAAATACGGCCCAATCACATCTCCGGCGTGAAAACCGCACCAAACAGTAATTTTTTGCGGATGCAACGGTGTCTCAAGAAGCACATGTGGGTTTGTTGCTGACCGATAACACATATTTTGCTTAGTAACAAATCCATTGATCCAGAAATGAGCTTGATCGCTGAAGATAATTTTTAATAATTTCCAAACGTTGCTGGTTCGTGAACTTTACCATGATGTAAGTTTTGACTTCAACTAACGTTTTGTCATTAACAGTTTATTGAAAAAGTTTAAGGGAGCGTTCATATTAAGATATGAATTTGTTATCTCCCGAATGCAAACCTCTCTATAACTGATCATAGCTTTGAAGATGAACATGAAAATACATAGTTGACTTTTCACTAAGCTATGGCACATAATTTCCATGAAGCTTTTACGAATGTAATGGAATGGGTATCGAATAAACGTAACTGAGTGTTGCGGTTAAGAAGCACCTTTAATACTCGTAATCTTTGGCACAGCTTTGTTGAATTGACAGTAATGATTTGGGATAGAAGACGTTCTTATAGATAAAAACTTTTAGAAAAAAATAAATAAATAAAAACCGACTTCGAACTGCCCTTAAAAATGAGAAATAAATTTCATGGAATCGGTACCAAATCAATTTCGCAATTTGCAGTATGTTCAACAAAATAAATAAACAGTTGAAAATTGATTTGATCGCTATTTCATGAAATTTATTTAGGGCATTTCAAAGTGGATTTTTTTTCTTTAACTTGAAATCGCAGTAATTGGATCATAATAAAGTAATATACAAACGGTCAATTTTCGTAAACGCGTTGTTGACTAAAAAGTCCTTCTAACAGGGGCATATCCTCCCATGTCAACTTATTTTGATATTGATGTTAGAATCTTAGATGATTTTTAGTTTTAGGCCTATACAATTTTCCTATGTATTGTACATATAATTGAATATTCATTTCCTGGATAAACAACCAGCGAAATATTGAATTCCTCTCACCGAATCATTATTTTGAAACTTTTCCGGGGAAAAAAATTAAAACAAACCAATCGCGATGGCAAACAACACGCGGTATTTTTCAAACTTGGATTTTAGGGCTTTTTCTAAATATAAATATGCTTGTCATCCCCCCGCTACATCCATACATACATTAATACAAAACGAAACGTTTTTGTTGGCCCACGTCCAAAATATTCAATCGTGACGCACTTTCCATTCCTCTATTTAGCAGGTTGTTTCACCCCATGCCACCGCTTTCTAGCTCCTCTTCTAGCTGTGCTAGCTCTCATCAAGCGAAAAAGCTGCCCAAAGTGTGGCCAACAAGGAAATCTCGCACATACAGTGGTCCCCGACCGACAGATCATAATAATAATTGAGGACACAGGTTGGTCTTTGGCCGACAGATTTTTGGCTTCATTTCGAAAAATAATTACAGCTACCAGAAATTGAAGAAGCACCTCGAGATAACACTCAACAGGATGGCGACAGAATGAGTACAATGTACAGAGAAGAGATCGGTGAAAGGAGAAAGGGGTAAGCGTGGATGGGTTGAGGCAGAATTGCCGTTGTATGGCGGGAGCAGCTGAGTTTTTCATTACTCGTAGTTTTGGGTCAACTGTTTGAAATTGGGCGTGTAAGTGGCTTTTAAGTGTTTATTTTTATTTGTAAGATAAATGTACATATGTACTTGCATGCTTTGGGCGGAATGCTTTCACTTCAAGCAAATAGATAGAGAAAATTTTAAGGGGGTAGGATGTGTAGATTAATTTGTTTTGATTTTTGAAGGAAGGACATTTTTAAGAGAACATTCGAATGTATATAGTTGGACTTTGGCTTATTTTTGTAGGATTAACCGACATGAACAATATTAAAAGCAAATTTTTAGGAATTGCCTAATTTTAATAATGATTTTATGAATAACAATCGAAAATGCGTTTTTTATGGTACGAGTTTTTATTTGGTAACGCACATCGTCGTCAGAAAGATTTCATATGGTCAGTATCGGGCTTATTCTTGTATATTCTGATTTACATAGAATTAATTCCTGCCACAATTGAGTAAGGCAGAAGAAATATAGGGTGATTCATTATGAGGTTTGGTTTTTAGTCTCATATAAAAGGCATAAAGTTGAATTTTATGGTAAAAATTGTATTGCGAGTTAAAAGATCAATCTATGACATTTACTTTTTAAATGTTATCTTGTTTAAACGTTGACCGCGACTATGCCGTAAATGATCTATCCTGAGGGTCCAATTTTGGACGACGCGTTCCAGCATAGTGACCGGTATCTCGTGAATGACACGAGTAATGTTCTCTTTCAAAGCGTCGATTGAAGCTGGCTTATCCCTGAAGACCAGAGACTTCGTGTAAACCCAAATAAAATAATCTAAAGGTGTGATATCACATGATCTAGGTGGCCAATTTACTGGTCCAAAACGTGAAATCAGGTTCTTACCCAAATGATTTCTCAATAAGTCCATTGTTTCTCTACGAGTTCGAAAAACATTTCTCACAGAACGCTAATTTTTGTAATACAGCTGAACAATTTGGATAAGTTGCTGCGGTATAAGTTTTTCTATGATGATTTGTCAAACAATACTGTATAAAAATTACCTTACAGTTTGTCAGTAATCCCGCGTAATCTGTCAAAAAAGCCTGTTGAAAACCTGACCTCATAATGAATCACCCTTTATAACAATTTCATTGCTTTTAAAGAGTCTTGTTGTTGCTGCGTGAGAGGTGAGCACATTAATCTTTACAACACGTGACTAATTTACTAAATATATTTCATATATGATTTTTGAATGGGAATGTCGATTCAGATGGAAATCATGTTAAACCTGATCAATATGTGGTACAAAGGTGTTACAACATACTTGGCGTTCGCTCTGATATAGTCATTTCACCGTCATTTGAACATTACTTAAAATTATGTACATATACTAATGTAATTTCAACTTGAATATTCTAATAATTAGCTAGAGGAAAACGTCAACACCGCCGTAGAAGGTTTCAAGCCCGATTGACATAGGAGGAGGGCCCCCTTGTTTCCTCCATCTCAGCTTACAAGGTTCCTACTCCTAAATCCCACTATAAAACGGTAGTAAATGATCTCGGGGTTGCAAATTGGGTTAACTGGCTCCTAAATTATGGAAAATTCAATATCGAGAAAGCTCATAACTGCAAATACACCTGCGGCTCTACTACTAAATCCTACTTACACGTCCTCTGTGAGGGTGAAGGCCTGATAACGGAATTGAAAGTAATTACCATTTCGCCGGAATGGAGGTTTGGCAATGGTCTAGCTCCCCATCCCTGGAAACCCCCACATTGTTTGGAATCCTGCAAAAGAGCCTCGGAATGGATTGGACTCACGGTAACGACATCGCAAGCGGTAAAAAGACTATGGTATTAATTCCTGGAATGTTAGATCACTCAACTACCCTGGCGCTGTTAAAGACCTTCTACAACAGGCCAGTCAATATAAATTAAACATATTGGCAATCCAGGAAACGAACTGGAAGTAATATTCAAGATATAAGATCGCACATAATATTCAAAAGTGGGAAATCTGTTGGCATTTGGAGTGGCATTTATTGTGGATAGGGAGCTCTTATCACACGTTATTGATGTTAACGCAGTCAATGAACGGTCGTGTGCGATCCGTATGAAAGAGAAAATTTTCCAAATTTGGCTGATAAATGTACACATCCCGACCGAAGAAAGGGATGACGAAACAAGAACGCTCTACAATCACCTGGAAAGACGAATCGACTCATTGCCTTTAAACGACGAAATAATTCTCATCGGGGAACGATTGGAGGATATAGCCTACACGGTGAAACAAATGACAACGGCAAGCGTCTTATCGACTTTGCACATAACAGAAATTTAGTCATACATTCGACTTGCTTCCCATATCGACGCATTCATAAAATGACCTGGGTGTCACCGGATAGCAACACACGAAAATAGATTGACCATGTTCTGATCCAAAAACGTTGGGCACCGAGCATACTTGACGTCCGTACATATGAGGAGCCAATTGTAACTCAGATCACTAAGGTAACCTATAGATGTCGTATGTCAAACGCATATTCGGTGAAGACCAGCCCGCTACAAAAATTTGACGTCGGAAGGCTCCAAATGGCGTCTGTGGCCAAAAATTTCACGGAGACCCTCGACAGCCAGCTGGCTCCCATCCTATCAGACGCATCATTAAAGACAAGCAACAAGCTCTGGATGAAAGTGAAAGCGGCTATTAAGACTATGGCAGAACAGACGATCTGACATCAAACCCGGCGCAAGAAAAATGGTTGGTTCGATGATGAGTGCCAGAATGCGTTAGATAAAAAAAATCAGGCGTAAAAAGATTACATAAGTAGGAAAACCAGGACGAAGAGAGAACAATATGAAAATCTCAGAAGAAGTAGCGAATAAGATAATTGGAATTTAGAAAAGAAATTACTGTGACGCCCGATTGAGAAATATAGATGTAAGTTTAGCGAGCAACAACACAAGACAAGCAAACAAGATAGCGAAAAGCCTGAAACGTAGTTATCAGCCCAAAACCACGCTCTGTCGTGATGACATCGGCAATATCATCGCTGATGAAACCAAGATTCTCCACACAGCTCCAGAACATCGGAGCCTATAAATGTCTCCGGAGAACTTCCATTGGCCCCACCAACTCTGGATGGAGTTTGTTCCATCATTAAAGCCCAAAAGAATAATAAAGCACCGGGCGTCGATGAGATTCCAGTGGAGCTCATCAAATATAGTGAAAGCAGGGTTCACCAAGCTATTCACAAAGTCATCCAACACATTTGGTCACAAGAACATATGGCGAAAGAGTGGAGCCAATCAATTATATTCGCTATCCACAAAAAAGGCGACAAGTTACAGAGCGAAAATTATGAAGGCATATCATTACTTTGTACAGCGTACAAAATATTGCACCAAATTTTCGTTGACTTCAAGCAAGCATACGACAGTATTGATCGTAACTTGCTGTACCCAATAATGCTTTGCTTTGGTATTCCAGCCAAATTAGTCCATCTTACCAAAATGAAAATGACGTCGACGACCTCCCGAGTTCGCTTCAATAACCAACTCACCGATGCCTCTGACACAAATATCGGACTAAAGCAGGGAGATGGGCTGGCCCCATTACTATTCAATTTGGCTCTCGAGTACGTAATAAGGAAGCTACCTGTCGATTCACGAGGTAGATTACTATACAAGTCGAGCCAAGTAGTAGCCTATGCGGACGACATCAACATTTTGTAACGGTCATTAACAACTGCCAAAGAACTCTTCCGGAAACTCAACAGCAATGCAAAACTAGTAGGGCTACAAATCAATGAAAATAAAACAGAGCTCATGAAGCAATCAAGCAAAAATACTTCAAATACACATAATATCACACTTGGCGAATCCAGCATAAAAAATATGGGGAAACTGGTAATGAAAGAGACGAAATACGCCGAAGATTACAGCTTGTAAAGAAAACATTTTATTCAGTTTTGACGATCTTGAAGACCAGCTGCATACACAGGAAAACAAAGTTCCAAATATACAGATCGGTGCTAAGACCTGCTTTAAGCTAGGAGGTCTCAACGATCGTAAGACTACGGAAACTGCAATGGGCTGGCCAGGTGAATCGTATAGACGAACAACGGATACCCAAAAAGGCATTCGTTGGGAGAAGTGAAGGGCGGAGACCAGTGGGGAAATCGGTCGACGAAGACAGTTCATAGCTGCTTGGATTTCGAAATTGAGCCGAAGAATACAAAGCTTCATTTGCCGTTAACCCAACAGCAAGAAAAATTGACGATAGACATCTAGCATGTGGAAAAACAATTGGATGATCATAGAACAATTTTACAAACGACAACTTTCAATCATTAAGAGAGCAACGGCTCAATGAATTTACAAAAAAATCGAAGGAGGAGCAGGAATGGTTGATCAATAAAAAGAATCCCGTATTTTATGATCTTTTATCTACGCCTAAGAATAAGTTTATTAAGGATATATCTTATCTAATCATTCATTTATTATATTACTTTTAGAAAAGAAATACTGAACATCAGCTTCACGATCTTCTATCAAGAAAAACGGAAGGGATCCATCAGCATCAAGACATCAATCTAGCTATCAACATCGCGAAGTCGGTCTGCGATTTGACAATTGAGGAGGCAAAGAAATTGAGCGGAGATCTTTGCTGGACTAGTTTGAGGTAGAAGAAAAACTGAAGAAGAATTCATTACTTGAAAGGGAAGTGTAAAAGGAATGCATTTGTCAATTCGGACTTATTATTTCATTATTGTGGAGAACATTAAATGAGTAATTGAACATTTTATTATTGAATTGTTGCGGGAAACATTAAGGAAGAATTGAACCTTTAACAAAGTGTACCCCCGAAAAATTACTGAATGACTTTGCTAAGCTTGAACGGTTTAATGTTTAATGTGCTGTGCATTCGCTTGCGAGTGAATTTTTGAAGCTTTGATAGAATACATAATTGTGTTTAGCGAGTGATTTTGAATATGGATGTGGAGGTTCATTGAAAATGGTGAATGGATCTAGTAGCGGCTGCAGAAACCGACGTGTCGAATGATACATACTATCATCGATTTGTGAAGAAAGAATGTTTTATACCGACCGATGTTTTATAAGAAAATTCAACTAAGTTACAAAAGTAACGTTCGGCCTGTTGCTGAAGATATATTTTAATATAAATCGAACCAGTCAAGCAGGAAATAGGTTCAAAAACGTTGGTTTGAGAAAAGTACCAATTTTGGGATTCTATAGATGTTTTTCGTCATTCATTCTCTCCTTGAACCTGAAGAGTTTCTACACGAGTGTGTAAGTCGGAAGGCCTCATGGCTTCTGCTTTCTTCGAGATTCGGTTATGCGTGGTTTCTTACTGGAAGTACTAATTGTAGTAAAGAAGATCCGAACACTTAAAGCAAAGGGCTCCCACTAAGCTTTTTTTATTTTTATACAAGTAAATGCCTATAATTTACAATTTTAGTAATATGGTATCCTCTAAATAAATTATATTAGTGATATTTTAAATGTAAGACTACATCTTCCATTTGAAACACAAAAATATCATCTTAATTATATATGTGACGAATTATTTATTTCAGGTCTAACAAGAATAAAAATTAAATAAATCTTCCAATTTGGGATATTTTGATATTTTCTTTCGTCGAGTGTTGGCATAACTTATTTACCTGTGGGTGACTTATGTAAGCGCTGGATTATTGAATTCTCAATAAAATTGTATTAATTTTTAATATTGGTAATTGGTTATATGCTATGACTTCACAGTGAGGAAATTTTTCAGGAGGTGAGAACAGAATCACCTCTCGTCCTAGATGTTGCTCTGATGTTAGAAGATCTGTACTGATGTTTCCCTTTTGGTCGATGACTCGAGTGGGTTTACCTCTCACACTAACGTGATTTTCCCTTCGTGTATATTTTCTGAGTATTCTAATTTTTTTATATTATCATTTAATAATTCTAAATCAAAATGTTTGAAAATCTAATTACATGTGGTGACACTTTTTTCTGTTTCCACCATTTAGTACCATTAACCCTCCTCTGAGAGCAAGTTTTATATCAATTGTCACCAATTCGTACTAGTGGAGTTTGCCTTACAACCATGAGGGCTGAATACCTTCATAACAGGATGTGACCTCGAGGACATCTGGAATAGGAATGTCTCGTCAATATGCAAACTACACAACGATATTAGCTGTCAACAGTTCCAATACTACCAAACTCACTCGGGGTTGCAAGGGAGTGACGTAGTGCCACTGTCTCCAGCAACTCTACTCCAGAAAAGTACGTCGTGCATTGGTACATGCGACTTCGAAATCAAATGTCAAAAATTCTAGTAGTTTACGACCGACTCTCATCGTGTGCACAATACTATCAATGTAATTTAGATTGGCTGACGTTTAGTTTTTGTCCTTTGGCTAAATCGGTCAATTTACTTAATCTTCTGTTGTATGTCAAGTTGACCCGAACACTACGTCTGAAGTATTTCATCACTTCACAGAAAAATTCGTTAAAAAATATCGTCATCGGTGAGATGAAAAAGGTATGTATGTATATAGTCTCACCATAATCAGAGTACGAGTAAGAATGGTTTTTTAAAGTTATAAAAAAAACTTCATAGTGAAAATAAAAATTTTTCAACCCAATTTTTCGTCAAAGCCCCCAGTTCAACTACCCTCAATAATTGCGTCTAAACAGCATGACAAACAACCGCGTTGAAAGCATTAATTTCAATCTCAACCAAATGCTGAAGTTTTTAAGTAATGCTACAAGTTTGTGGCACTCGCGAAAATTTGAAATTAATGAGCTACAATCAAACGCCTAGCACTTCCTCATGCTACGCCATTTTCTATTTTCATTCACGTGAAAATGCGTTGCTAAATTTTATTTATGATCGCCGTGCCGCGCCGGTTCGTTTGGCGTTGTTCGAAGCCAAAATATTCCATTCTAAACATTTTCCTACCTCCTGTTCATATGACGAATTTTCTCAACGCTACTTGGTGATGATAGTATGATAAATTCCATTGAAACAACAATATTTCGCAAATTATTGCAATATTCTGTAGAATATTAAGGAGTAGATTATGTTGTTTACCCTGAGAACGATGACCGACACGTTTCTGGGGAATGATTCGAAATATTTTCTCTTCCTGCGTTCACAAAATTGAACTTAACGTTTCCAAGCTTATGTAACGCTTTCACAAAAAGAATCATTGGTTTGTTTAGAATAGAATAATGGAAAACATCTCGTTGAGTGTGTTAGTAAAATGTAAAAAAAAAATTATTTATCGATTGATCTAGATAAATTTTATTTTGTGTTTCTATGTATGTGGAGTCGGAAGAACGAGTAGGTTATGATGGATCACGGGGATTTAGGTCAGAGAATATAAAATTCATTGTGAGTGGGGTTAAGAAAATATTTCAAAATCCAATCAAGTCAGTGCAGACGATGAATTGGAAAAATAAACCGTTAGGAATGCATATTTTTGTGAAATGTTTGAAGTTTCCAACTTTGTATCTTAGCTCATTGACGCATGTTCCTGGGGGGATGTGCTTGGATTTTGTTGCAAGAGCGAATGAGTGGGAGCGGATTTTATGGTTCTAAATAGATACTAAGTTTAGTAATTATTTCATATGCAACAAAATGAGTTTTCTTTATTAACAAGTCCTTGAAAAATAAAAGTTTTTGAACTCGTAAAGTTTCAATATGCGAGGGTTGATTCAAAGGTAATGATTATTGGATACGCCCGCCAGTACAAAAAGTTACGGGCTAGAACCATTATTTAGGATTATGGCTATAGGTAATCTTCCTTACCCTTTTATGTATAGATTTTATACTATAATGTCTTTAGAGAAGATCGCGATAGCGTCCGCTCTGGTGAAGCTGATGGGGGAGGTGTCCTCATTGGAGTCCGCAGCTCTTATCAATTCAATTTCCTATAAGACTTCCCTCCTTGTTGAGTGTGTTTCTGTTTCTGTTACTGTAATATCCCTTGTAAAGTTTTATATTCCGTTGAGGATGAAGGAATCCATTTTTTTACGTGAACTTCAAGACTTTAGTTAACATTTTTCGGATTATAAATTGTTTGTCAAATATGTACCGTTTTGTTCTATAATATACTCGTATTGCCATTTGAACTCCATATACGGACGTAAAATTTGTTTTTTTTGTTCATAGCTTAACCTTAAAAAAGTTACATAAGAAGCCGAATGTCATTGTGAAACGGTATGTTATTTATTTACATATCTATGGCCGATTCTATCTGTCAATGATATTTGAGGATGTATCGTAGATTTTATAGACACGATAGGTGAAGTTGACATTTGAGTGAAGCAGTTTTATGGTAGACAGACACAACTGCACACACACACAATAATAAAACATGCATTTCGCAGACCATAATTTATCACTGAAAGGCGAGACTGAAATGTTTTTATAGTCATTCAAATAATTCTTAGGCTCATATTCTTTGCCTTCAAATGAATTTTCAGCCTTCAACATCTTAAATTTGTTGATCGGCTCAAAATTCATAAATTTCATGGTCAGCGTCACCTAGGAGCCGTTTCTCATGGATTTATCCTATTCGATTGAAAGAAAATTCACTGAGAGTAAGGACGATTACAAAACAAATTTCTGAAGGAAGTTTTCATCGCATAAGCAATCAAATTTATCCCTAGTGTTTGTCATCTAGATAGCTTAGGAGAATTGTTTGAGTCTTTTTATGCAAAATGACGCAGGATCAAATTCAAAACTATTTGTGTAGTCTCAATTGTACTTAGAATCGCCTTTTTCGATTTTACTTCAGATTTTAGTTTCTACATAATTTTAATGAGTTTCTAGAATTAATCTCGAATAATTTTTCTTCTTTAAATATTTATAAAAATAAAGGGAATGCACTGTAGTGAATTTTACAATGTAAACTGTTTTGATCCCCGTGGGAGGATTGCCAGCCAACAAGAAACACTTGGAGATTGCCATTCTTTGGGGAGCGCTGCCCCTACGGACCCGAGGATATAGAGGCCGCCGTAAGGTTCCCTCCTGGGATGACAGATAACGACCCTGACTGAATCTGGACTAAGCTTTGGACAACGAACTGGAATTTGATGCTTTGGGCTGGCGGATATCATGGTTTGGACCTAGTTGCTTTGCACGGTAGCGCCGATGTGACCCTCGTACGTGAACGCCTTTAATTCAGCTTTCATATCGTCTCCGTCCCGGTAAAACCTCTGCAGGCCTCGGAGTATGTACGAAGTTCGCATCATTGGGTTGGTGGTGTAGGTTCAGTTGAGACGGACTCCTGATTAACGCTAGTCTGGCTCTGAGCAGTTGTCCCCATCAGGAATTGTGCCAACCTTTGCATAGCCTCTCTGCTCTGCAAAGATAACCATGGGACCAAAAAGGTGACTACACACATGGACGCAGATAGTGGCTCCAAGGGGGGATCCAATAAAACTGGAGCAACTAAAAACCTTAAGTAAAGATAAAAAGATAAAAATATAAATCCTAAAAAGGAAGAGTGAGAAACTCTCCAACATTTTCGAGTGTTGCAGGAAAATCTAAGGAACATCGCTACCGTAGTTACCAAAGCAAGGATTGCAAATTCCGACATAATACCGAACTATCCTGAAGCCCACAAAGAGATCACGGCAGGAAAAGAAAGGAGTGACCAGACAAATAGAACGCCGTTGTGTGATTTCAGCGCCACCATCGTAAATGTGGATAACCTCTCCCAAGAAAGATAATCGCAATATACAATTATCGGAGAAGAAAAGCTCATCCAAAAAGCGGGGCATGTTCTAAAAGAAATAAACTCGCAACTCACCAAAAATCAGCAAAGGAGCAAAGATTGGAGTCCTTGAAATAGAGGAGCATCTAGACCGCATAGCGCATTACCAATGGAGCTGGATAAAGGCCGAAGAGGACCAGAAGGCAAAAGAAGTGTAGAAACGCTGAGGGATAAGCCTAAAGGGCACGCATAGATAGCTCCACAATCAAACATCAATAAAAAAGGCATCCAGCCCAATCGAAGGAGATCGGGATAAGAGAAGGAAGAAAGAGACACTTGATGGCCGTGGAACGCAGGACCGGGGGTTCCAGACGGTGCTGACAAAAGGAGCGAAGAAAGCTACGAACAAACTCCTTCAAAAAGTGCCGGAAAATAAAGTTCGCACGGACGCCTTACAAGAAAAAAGACCTGATATGGAATAGGAGACAAAGAAGCCGCGAAAAAGACCCCAAGATGGCCGATCCTATACAGAAGTGTTGCGGGATATCAGGGGAAATGTGAGGCCTGAAGACACCAACACGGTCATGAAAGCAGTACGACCAACGCGGTTAGGCCACATACTGGTCGAATTCCGACAATAAAGAAGCATACTGCGATACAGTAAAGAAAGTCCTCGCCAGAAGCTCAACTATAGCCTCGCTTGAACCGATGGCAACGATCGAAATAAGATACATTGACTGCGTCATGGACCCGGCCAAGGTAGAAGACGCGATCAAAAGGGAGTTCCCTAGCGTGGCCCGGACAAAGCAAGGCTGATACCAGAAAACTGTAGTAGAAAACGCATGGACATAATTGACTTGACCGTAAAGGGCGTCGAACGATTTCTGAATAACGACAAAGTAAGAATAGGGTGGGTTATTCGCAGGGTACAACAAAAAGCAGCACCTCTTCAATGCTTCGAATGCCTTGGTTATGGCCACACCGCACAAGTATGCAAAAGACCCGATAGGATTTCACTATGTTACAAATAAATACATAAGATGAAAGAGTGTACAAAGGAGGTACGCCGTAGTTTTTGCAAGGACGCATCTCTAAGGCCAGATCATGGGTGCCTCTTGGGATCAGGAAAATATCGGGTCCTCCAGAAAACCCTAGCTAAGGCAAAATTAGAACTTCGATGATCCATATCCTGCAGTTAAACCTACACTGCAGTTCAACCGCCCAGAAACTGCTTGAACAGTTTGCGACGGACATTAAAGCCGACCTTATACTGCTGAGTGAGCAACACCATGATAAAAGTTCGGCATCATGGTATGATAAAACTAGTACTGCCGCCATCTGGGCCCGGAACAGTAATTTCCAGACAGAGAGTTGTGGGCGGCGGGGTGGTTTCATGTGAAATCGATGCTAAGGGATGACCTTCTTTTATATGAACCTAACACAGAGCGAATCGACATAATTTTTCCATGCCAAGCTTGATGCTTTGGAGGGTGCTGTCTTGAACGCAGACGGTAATGTGCTCACTGGAGGAGATTTCAACGCTAAAGCTATCGAATGGAGCATGCTTCAAACAGATCCGCGGGGAAAACAAATGCTAGAAATGGGAGCCAGGAGGACGCTCGTCATACTAAACATTGGAAGTGCGCCAACTGCGCCCCTCCCGCTAGAAGATGGAGCCACCAGCATGAAGCCGCCTTTCGGCGTAACAAAACGAGACATGGCCCAGAGCAATCTTTCAAACGGTTCCAGGCTGGGTTCTTGGGTTGCCAGGGGAGGTGTTTAGTAGGTAGTCCAATCTGTTTTATATTAATTATGGCGTTCAAGTTATAGTTTGGACTAAGTGATTTCTTTCCATAGCAAACACGGCTAAAGACTAGTATGTGTAAAGTATGGTCGGTTGGCAAATCAAATCATGGTACACATTATGGTCGAGCAGTCCTAAAAGACAAAAATGACTTACAGCAGCTAGAAACGTCGTGACTGGGGGATCACTTATCCAGTGATTCCTCTTCCTTCCTCTCCTCCTGGCAGGAGAGAGATTCTGTAGCTTGACGGCACCTCACGGGCAAAATTAGAGCTGACGTGAGGTAATGTGTCAAACGGTTCCAGGCTATGTTCTCAGGTTGGCAGTGGAGATGTTAAGTAGGTTGTCCAGTCGCTCGTGAGCATGGGAGCCTCACACTCAATGCGTAAATGGCATTCACTTTTATTGGCTAAGGCAAACATTTCGTCAATGCTAGAATGAAAACAAGTTTTCATTGAATGTGATATACTCTACAGTGCGAGATGCAGCTGAAGTATGATGAACAATAGGTTTAATTTAAAGGGAAACAACGGTGTTCCCAGGTTATTTTTGGAAAAAGAAAACTTAGAAGGATGCCTATCAAGCATAAGGGTCGATCTTACGACCTGACTTTTGAAATGTCTTGTGTGAAGATTAGCTGCACTTGAAAATGATAGAGGATATGTTTTGGAAAGTTTCGCTGTTGCGGTGTAGTAATCACTGCCAGATCCGACGTTCGACCAATTTGAACTTAAAGAGGATAAAACTCCAGCTGGTGGTATTAAAAACAGGAGTTATCCTTCAGTTTGAAAGACAAAGGGGAAGATACTGACTGTAGCAATTCGGTGAGGTACCTGAAAGTGATGTGGACAGTCAGCTAACTTACTGGGAGGGAATCCATAAGACACGCAGAAAAGAGGCTAATCTGATCAAGTCACAAAAGGAAATGTAGATGGCTCGTGAGAAACGAGAGCTAGGTTGATGATGTCAACGATCAACAACATCTTACTGTATTGTGCCAAAATTTTGGGCAGATGATATGAAAGTCAAGACATACGGAGGAAAAATAGCAAGTGTGAAATGAAAAGAAGCATTGAGAATCATCTATAGCCACCACATGTTCAGTCAAAGTTCATTATTGGTGGCAGTTGATGTGATTTCAAAAAACCCGCTGCCCCTTGAGGCAAAGGAAAGCTGAAAAAAAGCTTCAGAATGGGTGGCATGAACGTAACAATTGGGATTGAGCCAGAACCATGCTTTCATGGCAGTAACGCTGGCCGTTAAGTGCTTTCGGTCATTAGATGGATAGACTGATTATGCTCTTTGAGCCATGGCTTAGTTAGTAACATGGCCAAATGCTCCGTAGAATGGGAAAGGTTTTTTTATTTTTGCCAGTTAGAAATATATGACGTATTCCACACATTTATCGATTGGGAACACTTTTCTGTAGAAAAAAGCACCCTTGTTTGTGGTCCGTCAGGCTGTCTGTGAAAGTAATGTTGTGATTGACAGATGAGTGGAATATGATAGCAAACTTTGTTGAGCTGAAGCGGCCCGAGTTCTGCCTGTCGAATTGACTCAAACTTTAGTAAAAGCACATAAAAAGGGCTCAAACCTGAAGTAACGCGCGAACACTTCCAGCAGAGCATAGCCTCAATTGAAGCTATGGGCGAAGTTTTTGGTGAACGCAGGCCTGAAAGACCAGGCCTGTAACAACAAGTCTGAAGATGTGTTAGGGGTTTATTTCCTTTTCCATTCAAAGAGTACAGTTTGCCAATGATGACCTGGTCAGTGAGAAAAAAGTATCACTACCCTAGGATTGCGGATAAAAAGCTACCGTGGTATAAATATCTATGCATTCATTAAGCCGCAGGGGATAATGACTTTCAATTTATCTGGTTGAGCTGGTGTTTCTCTAATCAATTCTTCCAAAAACCTAAAGATACTGCACAATTCAGTATGTTATTGCACTGTATTTTCGGTGTTTAGAGTTCGATTTTCAAAGTGCCTACAAAGTTCATTGATATACATATTGCAAAAATATATTATTTCCATGAAGACAATTGAAAGAAGGAATTTTCGGAAAAAACGGTCTTGAAGAGAGGTCTTAATACAAGCATATGAACTACATTTAAAAACAAAATTCAATTTTGACCACGAGAAAAAACTTGCAAAATCTTGCAAACAATTTTAAAACCTTTATATAATTATACGTTATGGTGCTTAACTCAGTCCAATTCGTTAAAATTAACAAAATGCTCAAAAACGTTACGACATTTAATAGACTTGTTTTCTATAAGTAGATATTTTCATTAACATCCCTTCTATTTCCATATAATTAATAACAAATTTATTTCTGGTTCACATCAATAAATCTAAACGAAACTACAAAATTTTAATTTATTATTTCGATTTGGATGACCATTTGCTATTTGTTGCCAAGTATACGTTCAATTTTTTCTAATTAAAAAATCTGATATCATCAATTTATTTATTTAAAAACCAGCACCATATTAATCAGCATGCGGATTTTCATTTGCCGCAAATTTTTCTCTTATATAAGAAAAAAATACAAGAAGAACAAGGCTGAACATGTGCGTACTCACCTTTCCAAAGAAAGTATCTGAATAATCCCAGGGCAGGCTTTTTTTCACATAAATATATAATTTCGGCAACTGAGTCACTTTTAAGCAATAATATTGTGAAAATCCTAATTGAAATTGTTTTTAAATTTTTTAACACAATTTTTTAAATGTTTCTTAAAACAGTTCCATTGTTAAATTTGGTTTATGCACCACAAGGTAAATTAACAAATTGATTTTTCACTTGTAAATTAAAACTTATTAAAACAGTTTTTCCACGCACATTTTCAGTAATTTTCCCGATGAGATCTCATAGTGAACTGAATTGAACTAGGGGATCACCACACCGGTCTCCGTAATTTGCTGCGTGAGATAAGTGTTTGAACGTGGTACGTAGAATACGCGCAATGTAATGATCTCTGTGGCTGTTACCGCGATCTTTAAGTAGCTACCCCTTGGATCGGTTCATTTATGTTTCTTAAGAACATCGCGAAGAATCACTGCCATCTCTCAGATACGAGCCACCACCGAGCCTTGCATGCATGTATGGTACTTTGGATGGACGGATCACCAAGCCGCGCGGCTAGTAGCTTAGCATGGGGGGATGATGATTTGAGTTTGAATCAAAGTGCCTGCGCGAGATGAAAATCGGAAAATCTCTCCTTCTCGTCGGGAAAGTGTTTTCACCTTGTATTTTGGCCACCTACTTACGACTGCCTTCATCGGAAAAACCACTGTTTGGTGGAAAACATGATGAGGTAGACAAGGAACGTGAAATCTTGTATGATCCATAGAATCTGTTGTTTTGAAGAGGGGTTGTTCCTTTGTGACACTAGAAGCATTGTTAATTAGCGGATGGGGCGAGGTGGATTGATCATAGATGCTTGTGAGGAGTCGCGCTGTATCATAAAGTGGCATGTCTCTTAAGAACACATCAGTTCCGGTGAGACGTTTCTATCATTACTCATAACATATTCAAATTTTTTACTTATACGGGTACACGATAAATACAATTCATCATTATCATTCTACTTTGTCTGAAAATTTTGATGATAATTTGTAATTAATGATGAGTTTAACAGAAACATTGAGGAATCTTGTAGATGATGCTATTTAATATTGATTATTTACCCTATTTACGTTTAATTTAATTTGAATAAATATTTGTATTAGAATCAATTAACAGTTCATCTTAAGCCCGGAACAGATTACCTTTACTTCATAAAAAGGAACATGTATTAAGTTTATGCATTTACGTTGAAATACTTCACTTATTACAACAAAACAATATTAAATATTACAAAGAAACGTCTCTTATAAAATTAACCATTTTAATTTTATTTAACAGTTGTAAAGGGTTTTCTAATAAGGGGTGTTATTTTGAATGGCCCGGTCTTTCGGTAGATGTCACTTTTGAAGCTGTCATTTTTGGTTATTTACTACGTCGAAACTTCGCCATTAATAAAAATGGAACAATACACGCTTCAACAACGCACTGAAATCATTAAAATTCACTATAAAAATGGTGAAAATTCGGCAGAGACGGTTCGTAAAACTCGAACATTTTTGGGTCGTCGTGAAGCACCTTGTCGGACCGCAATACAGAAATTGGTGGAAAAATTCGAGCTGTTGGGACAACTTAGTGATGTGAAGAATAAACCCCGTGCACGTCACACAAGAACAGCCAAGAATATTGCCGCTGTAGCCGAAAGTGTTGAAGAAAACCCAGGTTTGTCCATTCCTCGTCGTTCTTTGGAAGTAGGCATTCCACAAACGTCATTACACCGTATTTTGCAAACGGATTTGGGCCTTAAGGCCTATAAAGTTCAGTTGACACAAGAATTCAAGCCGATCGATCATCAACAACGTCGTGTCTTTGCTGATTGGATCCTTGAAATGCATGAAAATGATCTTGAACTTCATCGGAAAGTCATCTTGAATGAGGAGGCCCGTTTCCACCTCGGTAGCTTCGTCAACAAGCAAAATTGTCGCATCTGGGGCTCGGGAGACCCAAGGGTTATTGTTGAAAAGCCTCTTTATCCTCAACGTGTGACTGTTTGGTGCGGTTTATGGTCCGGCGGAGTCATTGGACCTTACTTTTTCGAAAATGAGGCAGGAGCAAGAGTTACGGTGAATGGATTGCGCTATCAAGAGATGATTAATGATTTTTTATGGCCGGTTCTGGATGGTATTGATCTGGACAACGTTCACTTACAACAAGTCGGCGCTACGTGCCACACAAGCAACGAACCCATTGATCATTTACGGAAAAAGTTTCCGGACCGTGTTATCTCTCGAAGAGGTGATCACAATTGGCCACCGAGATCTTGTGGTTTAACACCTTGCGACTCCTTCCTTTGGAGCTAGTTGAAAGAGAAGGTCTACGCCAATAGCCCAGCGTCGATTCAAGACCTCAAAGATGGAATTCGTGAGGCTATCGTGGACATAGGGCAGCCACTTTGCGATTTGGTTATGGAAAATTTCATGAAAAGGATATGGTCCTGTAAGCGTGGTCGTGGTGGTCATTTGCCTGATGTTATTTTCCACTATAAATGGCATACCTTCCTCTTTATAATGAAATAAATATCATCATTTATATTAAACACGCGATCATTTAAATTAAACAAGTTGGGTAGACAGACCTATGCTCATGTCAGAAGGGTTTTGTACTCAACTTACAAAATGCAGTAACGAATGAAATCAAGAAACACTTCATGTTCGAGGATCATACTATTATTAACAAAGTTGAAAGAATTTTGACTTCTGAGGTATTTGTTATAGTTATACCCATAAATATCTCCCTTGATAATTTTTTCAGATTTTTAAGATCACGGATGTCCATTCGCGAGGGAGGAAACACATTTTTCATGTATTTCTTCCCCCTATGCCCCCACTGAAGCAAAAACTGCCAGTTTAAGAACTGTTTTGAAAAGCTCTCATAGAGAACTTTCAGTTGATACTCATATCGGCTACCTTTCATGAAATTTTTTTTTCAGGGGCCACTCCTCTGTACTGTTATCATCGATTCATGGCCTATTTTTTCGAATCCTAGAATGGTTACAGAGCCCTTTTGCTAGGAGCTCTCTCCTGCCTCTTTGACTTGTTTCAATTAAAAGTACTCATCCTCATGATACCTATCATTCCTGAAATTTTCATGCAAATCCTAGCAAAGCTGTAGTGTCTAAGTCGGTAAAAAGCGCATATGGCTCCATAGCCATACGAGTATGTTTCCATAGTAATACAGGGCATATTGTTCCATAGTAATACAGGAAAATTCAAATGAAACTTTCAGAACAGATCAATCTTATAAATAGTCGTCTGGTCACTAAATTTTATTGAATTTAAGAGTACTGTTTAGATTTTATTCAAAAAAACATAAAATCGATAAATCATACTATTACTAACAAAGTTGAGTGAATTTCAATTTCTCATGTATTTGTTGTTATTGTACTTATTAAGGCCTACATTCATGATTTTTTTCAGATTTTTCGAATGGAAGGTGCTCAATCGCGAGGGGGGGTACGCGAAAGGTTCGTACATTTCCCCTTCCCTTGCCCCCCTCGGTAGTGATAAGGCAATTTTTAGACTTGTTTTGAAAATATCTCATTGACTTGAATGACACCCTACTCGACTACCGATGGTGAAAATTTTTTTTTGAGGGTTCACCTCCCTATATGGGGAGACCCCCCTTAAACCCCTTTGAAAAATTTTTCCACCCTTGAACTTTCAAGAAGTCACCATTCCTGACCTTTCCACAAAGTTTTACGGCTGTAGCCTCTATAGTTTCGGAGAAAAAGTGCTGTGACATACAGACGGACGGACGGACAGACGGACACAGGTCGTGATTGCAATAGGGTTTTGTATTTTAGTACAAAACCCTAAAAATGGCATTTTTTTAATCAAAATAACACCTCTTATTGGAAAACCCTGTATCTTTACAGAGCATCGCAATAAATATACTTTTGAATTGAATTGAAACGATGTCTTATTTAAACCATCTTTAACATTTAAAAAATATAAATCGAATTTAAAACGTAAGAAAAATTATTCTAAAATTTAATGGACCCAAGGCCCTTAAAATTTATACATCTCTATCCAATACATTTGAATTTTACCATAGCGTTTGTGCAAAATACATAACAAATGAATATTTTGAGTTGAAATTAGAGGAAAAATGTGTGAAAAAAAAACACCAACAATATCACAACAATTACATTTAATACAAACAAACAAAATTTTATTTCCACTTCAGGCTGAATTGATCTAACCTAAATCTATAAATTTATTTAAAATGATTTTACTTATTGTTTTTCCATATTTTAACCATATCCATAAGCTAATATAATATAATTTTACAAAAATATTCTTAATCTAACTCATTTCTTATTATCTAATTTATTTGTGCTTAAATAGATAATTGCATAAATCACATTTATCTTAAACTAATTTTTAAAAAAACCCAACAATAAACATAACCTATCGTTTTAACTTAAATTCTAATCATTGACATTCTACCAATTAACAAAAACAAATTTAAACCTAACAAAGATGAGCGAACCAAGTAAAAGTAAAATGCAAGAGAACAACAGTAAATGTTGATTGTTTTTATATGTAACCATCCAGTCACCAATATCGCCAATTATTGAGCCTCCGCTCTATTAATGTCCAAAAACCTTACAACAGAGGCATGTTCAACCTTTTCACTCAAATTCGGAAGATGTTCTATCTTTGTGTCGGTGATCCGCCTATGTATAGGGTGATTCATTATGAGGTTTGGTTTTTAATCTCAAATAAAAGGCATAAAGTTGAATTCTATTGTAAAATTTTTATTGTGGGTCAAAAGAACAATCTATGACATATCTTTTTTAACGATTATTTTGTTTAAATGTTGAACGCGACTACGCCGTAAATGGTCCAACCTGATGGTCCAATTTCGGATGCCGCGTCCCAGCAAAATGACCGGTATCTCGCGAATGACACGAGTAATGTTGGCATCCAAAGTGTGGATTGAAGCTAGCTTATCCCTGAAGAGCGGAGACTTCGTGTGACCTCAAAGAAAATAGTCAAGCTTCAAATTTGTGGATGGTATTGGCTATAGTGATCTTGGTAGATTGACGATGCACACCACAAGTAGCTCTAAGAGCACGAAAAACAAATCTCACAGAACGCTGAATTTTGTAATACAGCTGAACAATTTGCATACATTGTTGCGGTATAAGTCTTTCCATGATGATTTGTCAAACAATACTGAATAAAAATTACATTACAGTTTGACAGGAGTTACGGATGATCTGCCAAAAAAGCCGATTGAAAATCAACCCTCATAACGAATCACCTTTTACTTGACATACTAAGTAGGAATTTGCCATCTAATAAGTTTTAGAGAGCTGCAAGTTTGGCTTCTTTCTGACTTCTAATGAGGTTTCTTTGGGCTAAAAAGGAGAACATTTTCTCTGTTTACCGAAGCTTGTTTAATCAGGAGCGGCTCTGTAAAATATTTCATATGATCTCTCGCGATTCTCATCACCTCGTCTAAAAGGCCTAAAAGAAAGACCTAAAGGAACACTTAAGGAAGTTGGGTAGCTGGTTTTTTTCCACTTTCCTACATGGCCCACCCATTGCAATTTACGTAACTTTATGCAAGAAGAAACTGGTGGATGGTCAAATAATTCATGCAACTCTTCGTTGTAACGTAGTTTCCACTATGCTCCTTGTTTCACTTGGCCGTAGATTTTCTGGAGCACTTTAGGTTCCAATACGTCTATTACCTTTTCAGATATGCTCGTCAGAGTCCCTATTGCTTCCAAAATATTGAAAAATTCGAATTCAAAAGCTTTGAATCTCTGCCTATGCAACTGGTCAAAATGGTTTTAAGTTCAAGGAGGAGCTCAATTCCTTGTTTGAAATACTCGAACTGAACCGGCTGCATACTTATTACATTCTTGCTGATGACCTGAGTGCCAAGCATATATCATGGCTGAATGCCACCAATAATCCTAGAGGCGTATTCCTGAAATCGTCGACAACAGATAACCAAATTGAATACAGGTGTAATATATAGGGGTCGGAGCTCCCAACATACCCCAGGGCAAATTCATATTTCGACCTCTGCATTGCTGACGCAAGACTTGAATTCAGCTTTAATAATCCGCAACGGGAATTGCAGGTGCTTCCTTATGATAGCGGCCTTAACGCAATCGTGATGGAAATCAATCATCAAAGAGATGATCTCTTCCTGATTCCAGTTCAACATGAAAATAATCGGTTGAATTTCAAAAAAACGGATTGGGGAACTTTCCAAAAGAAGTTAAATCGAGACTACCAGAACCAATGTCCTCCTTCTGATGATGCCAACGTTTGCTTAATGGTTCATAATGACAGGAACCTAACTAACGATGAAATAGATTTCTATTTGTCGAAGTTAGAGAAGCTGACGTTGGAAACGATTGAGAAAGTAGTTCCTAAGATTCAACATCGAAAAAATATGGAAGGATATGTAACACCAACCATTGCAAAGTTGAAAAGATTAAAAAGCGTTCTTCTCACACATGTCAACAATATTTATCGGTGATTTTTGGACTACAACCATCCCTCGTTGGTATTGCTGAAACTACACCTGAAGAATGTCCGGAACTTAATCCGTTCATACTTCAGGAGCGAGGTCAGCAATCAGTGGGCGGAAAAAATGGAGGGTATTACCCAGATGGCGTTTTCGCGAAAGTGAAAAGCATATTCCGTAAGAAGTCTTGAGTGAAAGTATCGAATCTTGAAGACACTAGTGATGAGATAAATCTTCTCGATAGGGCTGGTATCGAAATTGATAGTACGACTCAGGATAGAAATAGAAACAGGATTAAC
The DNA here is from genome assembly GCA_963969285.1 of Odontomyia ornata. Taxonomy (NCBI): domain Eukaryota; kingdom Metazoa; phylum Arthropoda; class Insecta; order Diptera; family Stratiomyidae; genus Odontomyia; species Odontomyia ornata. The sequence continues at coordinate 262,746,992 of OZ017741.1, forward strand.
TGTGAGGGATTGCATAAACTTGCCCTGATTGGAATAAATTTTGAATTGTTTCCCTGAGAGAGGGAATGAAATATTTTCAGAGGTCGTTGAAGCAAAAGTTTCCGACTTCAAATCAAGCCTGAACGGTGAATCAATTCTTCATTTCAATGAAGCATTAACATCTGACCTCATACCGAGCTTGAATCTTATTGATTATTTTGTCAGCTATGAAGACTTGTGTTTCACATTTCACAGGATAAACAACAAGAAATCATGTGGTACTGATGGTATTCCAAATGTAGTTCTCCGCCATTTGCCTGAGGTTGATATAGGGAATTATAACATGTTGAGGAATTCATATTTCCCATATAAGGGGAAAAAGGCTAAGATGTTTCCGATCTTGAAGAAAGGAAAAGAGTCTTCATGCGAAAAAAGAATCTTGCTTCCTAACATCAGCAAGGTGTTTGAAGTGATACTCAACAAAGCATTAAACGCCCATATTCCCCGCAGGAGGAACGCCAGTCGACAAGAGCACTCTTGGAGGCTAGCATTCTTTGGGGAGTTCCGCCCCCACGTACTCGAGGATATGGAGGGCGCCGTGAGGTTCCCTCCTGGGATGACAGTTAACGACCCTGATTGGATCTGGACTACGCTTTGGACAACGAACTGGAATTGACGCTTTGGGCTGGCGGATGTGATGGTTTGGACCTAGTTGCTTTGCACAGAAGCGCCAAGCTGAAACTCGTGTGTGAATGGCTCCAATTCAACTATCATACCGTCTCCGTCCCGGTAAAACCTTGGCAGGCCTCGGAGTACGTTCGAAGTTCGCACAATTGGGTTGGTGTTGTAGGTTCGGTTGAGACGGACTCCCGATTAGCGCTGGTCTGGCTCTGAGCACTTGTCCCCATAAGGGCTTGTGCCAACCCTCGCATAGCCTCCCTGCTCTGCAAAGCTAACCATGGGACCACAAAGGCGACTACACACACAAACGGAGATAGCGGCTCCGAGGGGGGACCCAACAAAACTGGAGCAAACAAAATCAGAAGACCAATAACATTCAAAAAAGAAACAAAAAATAATAACAACGACGATGCAACCAGCGGTTGCAGCCACGATGTTAACAGTGCATCGAAAGCGGTACTAACCACAACAAAAATGAAGAATAACACAATGACAGTGGAGGCAGACGAAAAACGGAGAATCGCTGGCAGTCTGGTTCAGGCTGCGATTCCTGCGGCGTTCGGGCACAGCAAAAAAATGATGCGAACGCCAGAGCGTCCTTTTAAGGAAAGGTTACTCCAAAAAGCGGGAGATGTTCTGAAAACAATACAAGCTGCATGCGACTCCCCAAAAATCAGTGAAGTAGCAAAGGTGGGGCTCCTTGAACTTGAGGAGCTCCTAGATCGTATAGGGCACCATTTGAGGAGCTGGTTAAGGGCCGAAGACGAACATAAGGCTAAAGAGGTGCTTGGCGCGAAATCTAAAGGCGACATGCAGATAGCTCCACCATTAAAAGTCAATAAAAGAATGGCGTCTAGCCCAATTGAAGGAGATTGGGATAAAAGAAAGAAGGAAGAGGCACTTGATGGGCTTGGAGCACCAGACCACGGGTTCCAGACAGTGCTTACAACAGGAGCGAAGAAAGCCGCTGAGAAACTCCTTCAAAAAAAGCCAGAAAGTAAGGTTCGCACGGACGCCCAAGTAGAAAAAGGACCTGATGCAAAACAGGAGAGGCAGAAGCCCCCACGAAGAGCCCGGCAGCAGGCACTGCTCGCAAAGCCCCAAGATGGCCGATCCTACGCGGAGGTGCTGCGGGACATCAGGGGAAACGTAAGGCCCGAAGACACCAATACTACCAATCAAGTAGTACGATCAACGCGGTCGGGCCACATACTGGTCGAATTCGGGGCAGAGGCTGGCAATAAAGAAGCATTCTACAACGCAGTAAAGAAAGTCCTCGGCAAAGGCGCAACTATAGTCCCACTCGAGCCGATGGCAACGATCCAAATACGAGACATTGACTGCGTGACGGATCTAGCCGAGGTAAAAGAGGCCATCAAAAGGGAGTTCCCTAGCGTGGGAAGGATCAAAGCGAGACTGACACCAGAAAACAACAGGGGACAGCGCATGGCCAAAGTTGACCTGACCGAAAAGGACGCCGAACAATTCCTGAACAAGGGCAAAGTACGAACAGGGTGGGTTGTCTGTAGGATACGGCGAAGAACAACGCCTCTTCAATGTTTCAAATGCCTTAGTTATGGTCACACCACACAAGTATGCAAAGGAGTTTGCTATGTTAGAAATGCGGTGAAATGGGACATAAAAGAAAACAGTGTACGAAGGAGGCACACTGTATTCTTTGCAAGGATGCTGATCCAAAACCTGATTTTGGACACGTCTTGATATCAGGAAAATTCCGGGTGTTCCACGAAGCCTAAGCCAAGGCAAAATTAGAGCTTGGATTGCCCACATCCTGCAGCTAAACCTTCACTGCAGTTCAACCGCCCAAAATCTGCTTGAGCAGTTTGCGAGGGACATGAAAGCCGACTTCTTGCTGCTGAGTGAGCAACACCATAATAAAGGTCCTGCATTATGGTATTCTGATGAAACTCGAACTGTCGCCATCTGTGTTCGGAACAGTGACTTTCAAGCGGAGAGTTGTGGACGGAGGGATGGTTTCGTGTGGGTTCGGTGCTCAGGGACCACCTTCTTTAGTGTGTACCTGACGCCTAACGAATCGATATCATCTTTCCAAGCCAAGCTTAATGCTTTGGAGGGCACTGTCTCGAACGCAGAGGGTAAAGTGCTCGTTGGGGGCGACTTCAATGCTAAAGCAATCGAATGGGGCATGCCTCAGACGGATCCGCAGGGAAATCGAATCCTGGAAATGGCGGCCAGGACGGCCCTTATTGTAATAAACTCCGGAAATACGCCGACTTTCCGCCGTATTGGCTGTGAGCGAACCATACCGGACGTGACACTCGCCTCGGAGTCCTTAGTACGGAGGATACACAACTGGAAAATATTAGGGGACTACTCAGCCAGTGATCATCAGTGCGTTCTGCTTGAGATAAGTAATGCTGTCTCCCGATGTCCGTGCTCTCGGCCTTCTACAACTGGATGGAACATCGGAAAGATGGACGTAGAGAGGTTTGTTGAGGTGCTCACTGCAGATGAGCCGCTGGAGGGAGCTTCGGAAGGGACGGAAGAACGGGCAGCTCAAGACGTGGTGAGCTCAACTATGAGCATCATTACAACTGCTTGCTGCGCTTCTATGCCCCATTGAAGACCCCGGCACGGCAAGCCCCCAGTGTACTGGTGGTCAACTGAAATCGCTGAAAAGCGAAGGGAGTGTCACAAGCTTCGACGTGAGGCTCAACGGGCGCGGAACGGTGACGAGGCATGAAACTGGGTGGCAGCATATAAGTCGGCCAGGAAATACCTTCGCAAACTGATCAACAGTAGCAAGGCTCGCTGCTGGCAAGACCTAGTGGACGATGTGAACAAGGATCTGTGGGGCCTTGGCTACAAGCTGGTCATACGGAAGCCTTGTATACATGACGCGAAAAAGATGGACACGATAGTGCGGGGACTCTTCCCCACCCATCCCGTTCGTGTTGACGCTGTCCATGGTGAAACAGCAGTAGAGTGCCCACTCTTCACACAGCTGGAACTGGAGGAGGCAGTCCTCTCATTTAAAGCGAGGAAGGCCAGGTCCAGATGGTGTTCCGGCTGAGGTGTTGCGGCTCGTCTATCACCATTGTCCTGACTTACTGCTAAACACATTCAACGCTTCCCTGGGAGACGGGGTTCTCCCGGTACGATGGAAGGTGGCGAGGCTCGTGCTGATCAGCAAGGTGAAGGGAAATCCCGAATCACCGTCTACATACCGCCCGTTATCTATGCTAGACACGGCTGGGAAAGTACTAGAGAAACTCATCAAGGGAAGACTCACTGACGTGATTCGTGCTACTGGGGACCTATCTCTTCGGCAGTACGGCTTTAGAGCAGGACGTTCTACCATTGATGCGATTGCAAAGGTGGTGAACGCAGTCCAACAGGCAGAGGCATATAGTCGCACCAAGCGATGGATCGTCCTGTTGGTGACACTCGACGTCAGGAATGCCTTCAACTCCGCTAGATGCGTGGATATTCTGGATACGCTGGAAAACTCTTTTCAAGTTCCAGAATATCTAATGCGGCTTTTGAGGAACTACTTAAAGGATAGAAATTACATCGGGTGTTGCCCAGGGATCTATCGTTGGTCCAGACCTGTGGAATGTGTCGTACGACTTGAGATGCCAGATGAGTCGCGCTTGGTTGGCTATGCGGATGATGTTGCGGCTCTGGTCGCTGGACACACCGTTGAACAAGTGCAACTTAGGCTAGCTATGCTAATGCGCTGAGTGAGGGGCTGGGTGACTGATCGCGAGCTCAGTTTAGCACTGGAGAAAACCGAAGTGGTCATCTTTACAAAAAAGAGAATCCCTAGAATAAGGATGATTAATATTGGTGACTAACGAGTCGAAGCAAAGTCAGCAGTGAAGTACCTGGGGCTACTGATCGACTCGAAGATGAGTTTCTCTGAGCAAATCAGGGCAACGGCTGAGACGGCTTCTTTGGGAATATCGGCTCTGAGTCGACTTATGGCCAACGTTGGGGGACCCAGCCCATCAAGAAGACGCCTCTTGATGACTGCTGTAGGGTCAAGGCTACTGTAGGGAGCAGAGGTATGGGGCGACGTTCTCAGCAAGGAGGTATACCGAAAACGTTTGGCACAGGTACAGAGAAGAGGAGCACTGAGAATTGCATCTTCGTATCCAACAGTCTCTGACTCGGCGGTGAGAGTTATTGCAGGCATGGTACCTGTCGCCCTCCTTGCTAGAGAGCGTCGCACTATTTACCTGCACCGGAACGAGGATGCAAGGGAGATGGTTGTCCGCGAGGAGAGACAGCGCTCGCTCAACGATTGGCAGCAGTCTTGGGTCAATTGCACGAAAGAAAGGTGGGCTGCGCACCTCATCCCGGATGTGAGACCATGGCTAAATCGAAAGCATGGTGAGACTGACTTTTATGTGACTCAGCTTTTGAGCGGGCATGGATGTTTTCAGTCTTACCTGCATAAGATCGGTAAGTCACCGGCCCCCGATTGTCGGTTTTGCCCAAGAGAGGAGGACAATGCCTGTCACACATTTTTTGCGTGTACAAAATGGGTCAGGCTGCGTAGGGAACTCTACAGGGAGACGGGAGAGCTCACTCCGGATAATATAGTTGCGGTGATGCTTGAATCGGTTGACAAATGGAACCAGGTGGCACATTATGCTCGGGCAGTCCTAAAATATAAGAGGGACTCACAGCAGCCGGGGGCGCTGGGGTTGGGGAATCACTCTTCTGGCATTTCCTCTTCCCCTCTCCCCTCCCACTAGAAAAGGGACTCCCTAGCTTGAAGGCGCCCCACGGCGTAACAAAACGAGACCTGGCTCGAAGTAATGTGTCAAACGGTTCCAGGCTGGGTTCTCAGATTGACATTTGAGGTGTTTAGTGGGTAGTCCAGTCGCGCACGGGAGTCCCACACTTTGTGCATAAATAGCATTCACCTCGCTACCGGAAAAAAAAAATAAAAAAAAAACGCCCATATTGAGAAATATGAGTTGACGCTGAATTGCCAATTTGGTTTTCGTGCCAGGCATTCGACCATACATGCGATAACGAAGGTGACTTCCAAAAACTGTTGGAAACTAAACAACAGAGAATGTGTTGGAGCATGTCTCATTGATATGAAGAAGGCCTTCGATACGGTGTGGTTAGATGGACTAGTTTTAAGACCCCTTCCGGACTAGTTCCCCAGACACCTTCTCGCTATAATGTGCAATATGTTATACGGGAAATTATTTGTTGTTACTGATGGAAATCCAACAACAATGTGCGAATTCAAGGTCTTGAATGGTCTACAGCAGGGAATAGTTACTACGCCTCTACTTTTCTCATTTTTGTGATTCAGCAGCTCATGTTTTGTAGTATTGGAACTTGAAATAATTGGCATTTTTGCAATCTGCAAGCTTGTGCACTTAATCAAATATACTTCTATATTGACAAACATGTATAGCTTTCTCTCATAATTTATGCTTAAATATATTCAAGAGATTTAATTTCATAAATTATCATTCATCGATTTTCATGTAAGTACGCCACAACTATGCACATTATTTTTTTGCGTGATGTTCAACTATAAGTACTTTCAGATTCAAGAACTCACGCTGCACTATGTACCAGCCGTATCAGTTTCTGCGTAATTCTCTTTCAAAAGCAAACAAATTCAATCATTAATTCGAGATAAAAACTAAAACTACTTTCTTTATTCGATTTTCAACCTCAACTCGCTTAACGATAACACGCTTTTCCCTCTTAACTTTCCGACCTTCTCGTTTGAGCACTTTAACACAACTTCCGTTTTCAGGCGTTAGCAGCAGCAATCTTTTCAGACACATTCTATTCTTTTTACAGAAAATTAGCAATAATTGCCTAGATTTGAATTAAACCATCTTCCGAATACAGGCCTTCATTTAATAAGAGTTAATAAATAATAATTGTAGGAAATATTTCACTTAATGCACTCATTCCTACAGGCTTTTTCAGAAATAATCCCGACATGTACTCGGACGCGTGTATCATTCTCCAAATCGAAAAATCTCATCACAAAGTAACTGGACAATCTCCGTCTTGGCTGATCACGGCCCACCACTCCCATCATTACCGGTTGCTTGGTTAATTCCCTTCTGCTGCTCGCCAGAACGGATTGTTTCCAATCTCATGGAACTGCGACTACATTTCCGAAACATCCATTGAAACTTTCAGACATAGACATTAATCGAACACTTGATTTATTCATAAATTGTGTAGCATTTCGAGCAATCGCGGTTATAAAACCATCACGATCAATTGAATTGTCAAAGAAATGTTGCAACGGTGTAATAATACATGATCCACCCATTGCAATTTACGTAATTTTAGGCAAGCGGAAATAGGTAGATCGTCAAATAGTTCATACAACTCATCGTTGTAACGTAGTCTCCACTCTGTTTCTTATTACACTGGGCCGTCGATTTTCCGGAGCACTTTGCATTCAAATAACATATGTCCATTGCCTCTTCGAATTCGGTCTTCAGGGTCCATGTTTCATTTCCATATACAGTGGAACCTCTATGATTCGAAATTCAAGGGACACGCAAAAACATTCGAGTTATAGAGGTTTCGACTTATGAAGGTTTTCGAGTCAGAGAGACTTTTGTTGCCACAGATTGACTTATAGAGGTTTACTTTCGATACAATATTATGCAGAGCTACAGAGGAAAACTTAATGAAAATACCTGTTAAAGACGTGAATATGAAATTTATTTCTGACTTGAGCATAGTATCATTTGTACTTCAATTTACTTAAAATATTATTCCAACTTAATTTATTTCAGTATTATTTGAACTTACTGTACTCAATTCCAATTTAGGTACACTAAGTGTGTTAACAATATTTTAAATAATTAATAATAGTCTGTAATAGCTTTTTGGTTTTAAATTATTTGAACATGCTGAATTTATTGCATTTCAAGGGTGGTCCAACCAAAACGCATAATGTTAATTGTAAATAAAACAAAAATTTTTCAGAAAATTATGTTAATATTTTTTATTATATAGGGTTATCCATTTTACGCCTGAGAAAGTAAAGCTAAAGAAAACACATCAAATATTCAGATTGAAACAAATTTTTTTATTCAATATGAAGATTGAACCTTGCCATTATACGTGAAATACACCATCATTTATGGGACCTATTACAGGCCTCAATCCTTTTGAGGTAATTTTCAATTACCTTTCGGCACATTTCCGGCAATATCTCGGCCATAACTTCACGAATATTGGTTTTCAATTGCTCAAGATTTTGAGGATTGTGCGCGTAAATACGATCTTTCGCATAGCCCCATAAAGAGAAATCCAAAGGTGTTAGGTCGCAGGATCATGCGGGCCAATTGATATCACTCAATCTCAAAATTACGCGTCCTGGAAATTTCTCTTGCAAAAGTGCTCGATTAGACTGTGTTGTGTGGCTCCATCCTGTTGGAACCACATGTTCTCTAGATCATAATCTTCAATTTCTCTCCAAAAATAATCGGTTAACATCCGTCCATAGTGGCCAGAATTGACTGTGATGGCTCTTCCTTGATCGTTTTCAAAAAAATACGGCCCAATAACACCACTAGACCATAATGCACACCAAACAGTCACTTTTTCCGGATGCAAGGGCCTTTCTGCGATCACCTGAGGATTTTGAGAGTCACATATGCGGCAATTCTGTTTATTTACGTAACCACTGAGCGAAAAATGAGCCTCATCACTGAAGAAAATTTTCTTCGAAAAATCGTTATCAATGGCTTGTTGTTCAATCACCCAATTCGCATACATTCTGCGTTGTGTATAGTCTTGAGGCTTAAGTTCTTGAGTGAGTTGGATTTTGTATGGATGGAGATACAAATCCAAATGCAAAATCCACCACAATGAGCCGTAAGACAAGCCCAAATATTGAACACGTCGAGGAATCGACAAATTCGGGTCATCCTTCACACTTTGAGCAACGACAGCGATATTTTCAGCAGAACGAATGCTGCAATGATGCACAGGCCTTGCAATATCAATCACCAATCCAGTTTCTTCAAATTTTCTCACTGTGTTTGAAATTGTTTGCTTTGTAGGTCGCTTATGTCGACCGTAATCGGCTCGTAAAGCCCTAAATGTTGATACAGCAGAATCACTATTTTTATAATAAAATTTAATAATTTTAACACGTTCTTCGACTGTTAAATGATCCATATTTCTAAATGGCAAACCTGCAACTAAAAAAACACGCTTTGGATGACATTTAATTTTGATAGATGTCAAATGGCAGGGTTATACTTTCCTAAGGCAATCATGCGTAATACAAAATATCGCCCCAATGCTCACCACGGCTTCGGTGGCATACTTCAATCGATGGTCCACATGTTCAATGACTCTGAGACATAATTGAGGTTCTATGTTGTTAATGTGCTGAATTATCCATCCTTTAGCTCTTGAATTGTTCTTGGTTTATTAACGTACACTTTTTCTTTTAAATATCCCCAGAGAAATAAGTCCAACGGTGTCAAATCACATGATCATGGCGGCCAATTAACATCGCCACAACGTGAGATAGCAAGGCCATTGAATTTCTCGCGCAAAAGTGCCAATGTTTCGTTGACTGTGTGGCAAGTGGCACCATCCTGTTGGAACCACATATCATCCAGGTCCATAACCTCAATTTTTGGCCACAAGAAGTTCGTTATCATCTCGCAATAGTGAACAGCATTCACGGTAACCGCTTGGCCGTCCTCATTTTCAGAGAAGTAGCTGCCAATGACGCCACCAGCCCATAAACCGCAACAAACAGTCACTCTTTGTGAATGTATCGGATTTACAATAATCACTCCTGGATTCTCATTCACCTAAATGCGGTAATTCTGCTTGTTAATGAATCCACTGAGGTGCAAGTGTGCCTCGTCGATGGAGATGATTTTCTTTGTAAAGTCACCATGTCCTTCTGTCTGTTCAACCAACCATTTAGCGTATTGCCGACGCTTGAAATGGTCAGTAGAGTTTAGTTCTTGAGGCAATTGAACCTTGTAAGCGTGCAAATTCAAATCTGTTTTAAAAATTTGCATCAGTGATATTCGTGAGATGTTCAATTGTTGGGCACGACGATGAATCGAGGTTGACGGCTTTTCTGCCACACTATCGCGAACAACAGCAATGTTTTTCGCAGAACACACATTTCCTGCAGACCCACTTTGCTGAAATTTGCGCATAATTTTCCCAATTGTGGACACATTTGGTCGATTATGCTGAATCACAAAGTGCACGAAACGCATTTCGGTTTGAACACCTATTTTCGTAAAAGGCTTCAACAACCTTAACGCATTACTCAATTGTGCACCTCTCGATGTTGTACACTGAGGAAGATAGTAAGTAGCTATCGAAACGCGCGTCTGACAAAATATAAAATAAATTCACCCAAAAACGGAAATCATTGGTTTTAAATATTTTGTATAAGCTTCATAGTTTAACGGTAAGGATTTACATACTGAGAAACATCGTGATTTTTTTGGCTTCACCAATAATCAATGGTGTCAGCTTCTCTGTACTTGGTATATTAGGAGGAAATAGCATAGTCAAACGTTCTTTACTATGTTTTCTTCCGTGGCATTTATCATTTTTAAACGTAAAGGTCTTGTCAGGGAAACATTTAAAGAAAAGAGCAGTTTCTTTTGCGATAAAAATATTGCCCGGTGCGTAGCCACATAATAAATTTCCACACACATTTCTTTGAAAATAAGATCATGTCTTCTTTTAAATTTTTCCAACTAGCCATTACTTGCCCTGAAATCTTGCATCACAAGTGACAACGTATGCTTCCGCTTTTTTTGGAGCAGTGGCTCCAGCTAATATTGTTGCTCTGACACTTTTTAAACCACTTGAGTAAGCGCTCTTCCAAATTGGGAAATTCAGTTGCTCTGTTTCTTTAACTAGATAAATTGTACCTTATTTCACTTTCCTTCTTAATTACTGTTGAGAGAGTACTCATCGGTATGCCGTATTGATATCTTTCTTTCAAAATTCCATCACATTTAATTTTTCAGATAGGCTTAGTTTTTAATTTTCTTTTCTAAGCACTCATCTTTTAATTACACTCACTACTCGTGTTTCAACTTTTCGTTTACAAGGAACCATAGTATACTCATATAGTATCCACACTCAATCAACCCTCCGGCAAAATTCGAACACAACCCGAACAGCGAGCCATAAATCTTCGGTAGCACGTAGGTAGGTAAATGCTGACGCGAGGATTGGCGCGAATATAAACATGTGCTTCGATGAGAGATTTCAGGATTACCATATCTAAAAAATCAACAACTTTGCAGAAAAACAAATTCGTTCCATGCAATCTTTTAGTTTTTTATTAGCATCTGGCAGTACTCCCATGTCCTGAAATGCGTAAAAGAACACGTGCGTCGGAAATTCTATTTGCTTTTTACTTTGTTTCTTGAACACACCAGGCCTGGGCTCAGCTGACGTGCCATGGATCAGCTAACTGGCTACACCACTAATAAGTACACAAAGCCTATGCACAATTTGGAGACAGGTGTCAGGGTGATTTGTTTTCTGGAATGGAAAATCTCATCCATGGAAGAATGTTTCTGCATAGAACAATAAAGGCAGCATTTTAAAACTCTGTAATGGATTAATTTTTTGTTCGAGTTACATATACATAGGTAATAACACCAAACATGGTTTTCTTCGAGATAAAGAGGTTAGGGATGCATCAGACTACGACTATTTAGCCGCACTTCTGTCGCAAGTTACACATGGTTAAATGGAAGCCCGCACACTGCGATTTTCGACAATTTTTTCCAGGTCGGCAGTCGCAGGAATTTGCGATTTATCCTAAAACCAGTTTAGTAGGTAGTTTTTATCTAAGATTAATAAGAACTGGATGGGCTAAGCTCATATAAAATGCATGAGAGAGCATGCGACCGGTTTCTGCTCTCTTCCAAGTGAACAGTCGGTCATTTCCTCCCCGTCTGCCTCTTGCTGTCACTTTCTTGTTCCAAAAGCTGACTAGGTGTGAACTGACTGTCAAGTTGACTGATGCAAATTGGACGCCGAATTGGCCAATTTGCAAGTTTCGTCGCGAATTTTATCCGATATTAAAACTGTAGAAAGTGTTCGCGATCTAAATTTGTTCCAAGTGTTTAAACATTCGATTGGAGTTTGTGATTCAAGTTACTTTAACGTGTGACACTGTGTAATTAACTTAGAATTTCAAAATGAAATGTGTAGTGCCTTCGTGAAAAAATCATAGTGGAAATGGATCTGTACGTGTTTCCTTTCACAAGTGAGTAGTTATTATATTAATGTTTTGCGTGTTTTTCATACAATGCTGAAGGTTTTTCAAATAGAAAGCAAATTTTTGGTATTGTATGAAAATTTGTTTACATTGAGCAGCAGCCATGTTTGCTTGTGCAATTTGGCTCTCTCTAAGGTTGTAAACAAGAGCGTAGCAGTAGGAAAAGTGGTCGCAGGGGTTGTTGCAACCATATTGTCACGTGGTTGTCCACTCCAGTATTATTTAATTACTCAATGGTTTTTATGATACTCGCGCAGGCACACATCATTTGGACATTTGACGCTGACGTGCATGGAAGTTTCTTGCATAGCGCACAATTGAGTTAGCGCATGTGTTCCTGGTAAAGACATACCTTCAAATGAGCATATTAGTTCTGCGCATGCCTGAAGTTCCTTCGGAGATCTTGTCGCAGTTACGACTGTAAAATCGCAATGTGGCCGAACCCTTAACCATAGATATAGAGAGTACTGGATCCACAACCGGTCGTGAGAGCCGAAGTAATTAGCAACCTTTGGTAAAGTTGTGTGAAGTTGAGGTTTCAGTGATATGCTTTTGTTTTACCACTTTAATCACTCCGAAACACGTTCATATTTAAAAAGTATTTAATTTTAAAGATCACGCGTACGAAATCGGTACTATATTTCACTGCTTTTATTAAAAATTTACGAAATTTCCATCCGCTTTGAGACATGAGTTTTCTCGCCGTTTTCGCGCCCTTTTCGATTTTCTTTTGCTTTGACGTTTGAGTTTTCCGTGAGAGTCGTTTCTTGTATTGTACTCAAACTGTTTTCCGAATGATAACGAAGGCGCGATTGTGTGCACGTGAAATGCAATTTCGTTGGTGTGCGCGGGTGTCAGTGGGGGAAGTGATTCTTCTGAACAGAGGAAAGAAAAACCTGACTGGAAACAAAGGGGAAGCAGAAGCAGTGGGAATCATATAATTTCGAGAGCGTAAGTTATTTATAACTTATTTATGTAGCAAATATGCTTCTCACATGGACGAGTACACTGATACTCGTTTGCTCGTCCATTTATTTATATGTCTTTGGGTTGAACTCATTTTTATGCTATTGCGGAGAGCACACGTTGCAAAACTTTATATATACTCGTATATATGGGAAATAACGAAACTTGTGACGACTCTAAAGATTGCAATTTTGCACCGATTTTCACCAAATTTTCAGAAAAGGTGTATTGAGTAAATATCTCAGTTTAGTTAGTGAATTAGCAATATCGGCCAGGCAAAAAGAAAACGGCGGGTATTCTGACCAAAGTATAGCTCCAATTTGGATGAAATTTGGTACAGAGGTTCATTGCAGTAAGCGATAAGTCTCGCGAGAAGCAATCCAGAGTCCGTCCATCTGAAACAAAATGGCAGTCGCTCAAAGGTCAAAACAGGTGCAAACTTTTGTTGTTGTGATTGTAACCAAACCTTTCAACCGGTGTTGATGAGAATCAGCAGTTTGGTAAAAACTATAATTATCTGAAGAATTATGTAAAAAACGGGAGGCCAAGTGTTTCACAAAACCAAGTTGCTAGTTGAAGTTCGAAACTTCAAAGGCTTTTGATCCGATGTATATGAAACTTGGTTTCAAGATAGAAATTAATTAGATCTAAAGACTTTGTCATTTTGGTAATCATCCATGGGCAAGTTTAGGCAGTTTAAATATGCGTTTTTTTTAGATTTTTGTAGCCCTCTAACGACCACATTTTCCCACAGATTTTGATAAAACTTGGTATTATAAATAATTGTGCTAAGTTCTTGTATTATATAAAATGTGGTCGAAATCTGATGAAAAATAAAAAGTCGAAAATTTAATACCTAATACTTTTAGCAGCCATTTTCACTATAAATTGAATATATTGCCCTGTCTAGAGTGAAATTCTGATATGAACTATGTTTGGCACATTAATTGATAAGACCCTAAGACACAAACGTTTTAAAAAAATCCAAAATTAACGTTTCTCTCAAATGTCAGAAAGCAATCACAATTCGCTATTTTAGTATTTTAGTAGCAACTGAAATAATGAATACTTTTCATGGAAATGTTTTTATGGTTTAACTTGGAAGTACTTAAACAAAAGACCATTTTTAAGGGATTGTAAAATATATTTTCAATATCTTACTAAAATCGCGACCTATCTGTCCGTCGATCCGTCCGTGCGTCACCTCGCAAACCACATGAGCTAGAGAAAGACTTGTTTGTGGATTGAAGTCGTCACATAGTTGTTTAATAGAGGCATACTGCGATGTGACTTCATGTAGGGTCATATTTTCGTTTATCTGTTCGATCTTGGCGTTGATGGTCAGTCGTTTCTTTCTTCAGCGAATTTTGTTAGCTTGTCGTTGGAGGGTGTTGTTCTCTGGCCCGAGTTGGTCGCTGGATGTATTTTTTGCGCGCCTGGTTCTTTTTTTTAACCGCTTCGTTGCATTCTTCATCGTACCAGTCTGGTGCCCCAAGAGCTCTTGGAATGCTTCTGTTACTGCATCTCTTACATTCTTCCACATTATTTTGATGCGATTTTCCAGCGCTGACATGTATTTGGACGTTACTGAGCTATCTGGTACCTTGGAGTAACTGAGCTCCTTGTTTACAGCTCTTAGAGATACGGCATCGGGACTTGACTCTTATCAGGTAGTGGTTCGAATCGCTGACAGCACCACAGTTATTTTTTTTTTGAGAACATAGTTAATTTGGTGGAATTTACAACCAGCTGAGGATGTCCACGTTCTCTTATGGATTTCTAGATGTAGAGCTTACTTTGAAGCCTCTACTAGTGGTGAAGTCTATCACCAGTTGTCCATTGTCGCAACGAAGCTGTGTCCTCCTGTTGTTCCTCTCTGTACCGTTTCTCGGCCGATTTTTTCATTGAAGTTACCCAGGACAATTTTAAATCATTTGACGGCAACGCATCGACAGTGCATTCCAGGGTGCTGTAATATTCGTCCTTGATTGCCTCTTCCTTATCTTCTGTGGGTGCGTGACAGTTGACCACCCGGACATTTACAAATTTGGTCCGTTTTGTAACGGCCTTGAAGTCGGTGGTAATTTGCTTAAATGTACTGTCAACAATGAATGCCACTTAGAACTCGTGGCTTCCTTGCAGTTTTAAACACGGTTTGAGTTCGCATGTCAAATATGCCTTCACCGTGCCACCTAGTTTCTTGCACTGCGAGGATGCTGATTTTGTATTTTTTTTTATTCACCCAGAAGTTGTTGCAGTGCACCTGGTCTGTTCAATGATCTAAAATTTCAAGCTCCAAAATATATTATGCATATATGATTTTCTTTATTAGAATGTATGCGGTGCAGAGGCCTTATAATATAGTAGGTGTTCTGACAAAGTCATTTCACCATCGTTTGAACATTACTTAAAACTATGCATATTATCGTATTTCTATGTGATTATTACAATAAGCTAGAGGAAAATTTAGGCAAAAACCTCTACTGAACTTATACTAGCTTAACATAACTTAACTATCTACTTATAACTAGCTAAAATCTATGAGGCTAGGTTACGGCCAAAAGATAGGTGGTAGCAACTGCTGATTTTCAATTCGCCAGGGCATGAATTAGCGGATTGGGCGAGTCATTTGCTTTCGCGATTAATTTGTCATGGCGCGATGCAGCGAGCTTACGAATTGGACTAACGCCAGCAAGGCTGTGTAGCTTTTCAGAAGAGAAGTAAAACGGTTTATTAAGTACCATTTTCAGGTATCTATTTTGGGTGATCTGAAGCTTTGTTACTAGATATTTAGCACATTGGATTCAGGTAGGTGAGCCGTATAGGATGATCGATTGGATTGCCATTTTGACGATGAGGACTTTGTTTCTGGTGTTGAGACGTGAATTACGATTAAGAAGGGGGTAAAGCGAAAGCACGGCCTTAAACGCTTTGGAGCTAATATGCTCAATATGTCTTCTGAAGGTTAGTTTTTTATCGAATATAGGTCCAAGATATTTAAGATCCTCACTCCAAGGAATAGTTTGCCCTTAAAAAATTTATTGGTCGCTTGGGTAGGTGAGCAGGCTTACGCTTCCTGGTGAAGTATATTGACTTCGTTTTTGCAACATTTATTTTAATTTTCCATCTATGGTAGTATTGATAAGTAAGTTCTAACGCCGTTTCAAGGCTGGAAATAATGGAAGTTGGATCTGCGCCTATGCTGTATATGCGAATGTCGTCTGCGAAATCTGCAACTTGTTGAACCTTTTACAAGCATTTTTAACTGATAGGAAGTTCTAGGTCAAAGTAGGGCAAAGCATTTCCCCAGTGAATAGTATATCCGCCGGTGTTCCGCAAGGCTCCTGTCTAAGCCCATCTCTATATAACAAGATCCAAAATAATAGCCCTTTATACGTTGCGATAGTCGTTGCCGTTTATCCAATCCGATCCGAGCCTGTTGTCCTAATTCTATGACAAGTAAATACTAAGTTAAGCATTGTCAGCGCTTCGACTTAGTCGATTTTTGGTCCACGAGTGGTATTTTATTTCCCACATACCCGCCGGCTAGCCGCTTAGGGCACCCTCTCTCTATCCGCCATCTGAGGACGCGTGCGATGGGGGACTGAAAGCCCCACACGGAAGTATCTCTGCATAAATATGTATCAAAAAAATTCAAATACAAGTAATTTAGCAAAATTAGAAATTATTCTCTCGAATCTAATATGTATGCTGCGCATGATTAATTTCCAGGATAAAGCATCACTTTTTATTCATAATTTTCACAACTGCATTAATGACCCAAGAATTCACTACCACAAAAACTGAGAAAATCCTTTTACATAGTAAACGTACTGAAAACAATACATATGTCAATGACTGAGTAATTTATCTCTGCAGTTGTTTATTTATTCCCATCCAATAGCTGATCTAGTTAATTTAAAAAATATCCAGTGGGTGACCTCTTTGTCCTACGCATATACACGTATACTGTTCGTCGATTGTTTTGATGATAATCCATTTAACTCAAGGCTGCCAGTCTTTGGCTTCATAAAACAATATTTACTTATCAGCGAATAAGCCAGCTGTCGTCAAAATGAATATTCCCCAAGACAAGGGTATGAAAATAGCTTTGAACTTTAAAACAGGTGATACGCTCTCCTTGCCAGAATAAACACTTTGCATAGGGAACAACGATTAATACGTTGTCTGCTTGCCCGCGCCATATGCTCCGTTCATATAACAAGTGCGCCAAATTTTCAGTATTTCTTCATCCACCCCTAAAGCATTAATGTGGGGGCATTTGCGTCATTTTTGGTCATTTATCATTTCCGACGAGGAAGTATCTGAGAAGCTTTTAAGTCGTGCCGAATTATGGGGTGGACTATCTTTGAGAAGTTTACGACAGAATAAATGTTTAGGCCATTGAATTTGGAAAAATTTTAATAAGTAAATAATGTTGTACGAAGAAGCTGTTTTTTGTGAAGTGCGTCCAACCCGATCTTCTCGAGGAGATCTTCCCCCTTTTTGAACAACGGAAGGCGAACATGTTTGCGATGTCGTAAACCCAATTACCATGGAGCATACTACGGCGATATGTCTGGATGTGTTCATTATTCTGAAGCGACCAGGTCGCTTCCTGTCAATATATTACACCCATTCGTACTCGTACAAGCAAATATGCCTTCAGATGCATACTTACGTGTTCGTCTGTTGTCTGGACGGGTAGTGTACGATTCCCGGCATGTTTTGAAAGTGATTTCCTTGGCACGCGCGACATTACATATTCGAATCGTCCCCGTACGATTTCCCTCGCATGTGGTTTTCAGATGCTTTTTGTTATTTTGCAATGTTTCTGCATCATTTCCGAAAATTTCTACAAATCTCCAAGACGAGTATCTACTAGCAATTTTTCGATATTTATAGAATCTTTCGACAGACAGACGGAGAAATTGGACAGAGATCAACGGCCAACAACCTCCTGCTATGGATTTCGAGATCATATGGATGATGTCGGTTGTCACTTGGAAACAGTGGCAAAAAGGAGTACATTTTATCGTATTGGATTGTAATAAAAGGGATTTTCAATCACCGGCAACGTTTTTCGCCGAAATCCTTATTTCAATGCTGAAAGAATCTGTTTTAGACTCTAGCACGCTAGACGATGGGTTGAACATATTTGATAATTTAATTTTCAGATTTTGCCTTTTGACTTAAGGCAAGGAATAAAGCGATATATTTGTACAAAGAATATTCGATTCAACAACTATGGAAAGTAGTAGAAATTATTTTATTGAATAACTCTTTGAAAACATTTATTTCTCTCATTTTAGCACGCAACGAATATTTTTAATTAAATTTAATCCTTTTTCTCAGTGTAGCGTATAAGTAACACATCCGCTGGTATTGGCGCAGTAGATCACCGTACATAATGTTCCAGACGTCACGTCTAAGAATCAACCACTGTGCTGCACCTAAGAGAATAGATCTTCTTTCTCCCTCTTCGATGCTGTAGAGCAACCATTAGTTCCTGGGGTATTCCCGTATGAAGGCCAGCAATTAACCAGAAACGAAACTTTTACTGCATAGCCTGCAGGCTGTCTGACTACCGCGTCAAATTAAAGCCATTTTACGTATCTAGAGAGATGAGTGAGACTACAGATCTAACACTGTGGCATGTCTTGACCACTCTTGCAACTTTTCCAGCAACTGCTGAGTTGACATCGATCATTTAGTCCGAGAACCATGTTGCCTGTTATGAGTCACATGAAGGACAGATAAACGGACGAATGGACAAACAGATGCACGGACCAAAAGAAAGACGATAAATGGAGATAAACTTAAAAAAAGCAGCAGTCAAGCTACCCCGAGGTAATTGGCAGAGGCAGCGTCTGACAAGGGAGAACCCGGTAACCTCGTTCGAAACTACTTGCTTGCAGGAAAAAATCGATGTTAGATTTGAGACAATTGGACGTCAAGGTTCCCAAAGTTAGGTAGAGGCGAGTGGTTCACTTTAGCCACTTTTAACATCTTTAGATTTGACACCATGTATTTTCTCTCCTTTTCCCTTGTAATGAAATGACCTTCTTCGGAGAGGTTTTTTCTTTTGTTTGATATTTGCATTCGTCTCAAGCTTCCGTTTTTACATAACTATTTATAGAGTAGCTAGATCAACACGCAGTAAAAGGAAATATCAAAGATAATAGAAATTGCTCCAGATTTCTGATCACTTCGAGTAGGTTCGTTGTAGTGAATATATGGATTTTCATAAGTCCGTAAAGGATTGCAGCGATGTTCTGCTGCCTCGGCAGAGGAAGGTGTCGGTTTCTGCCGAGAATGCCCTCGTCCGGAGACGCGTGAATGCGCTGGCAGGCTAGCATTGCGGTGTCGTGGGGCGGGTTCATTTCCCCGGCACGAGGACTCACTACAAAACAATTTCGCATTCACGAATTGCTTTCAGATCAAAAAGGCGACTGAAGTCGCAAAAACTGTAGATAACCTCACCGAAGGAAATGTACTTGTTACAAGAATAAGTGAAACCAGAGAAGAAAGGTGAACTTGGGGTGACCTCGTCGTTACCCAACGAAGTTCATGGCCCACAAATGAAAGAGTGGCAACCGGGTGGTGGTGGAGCCCCTTCATACCCACCCAACCGGAATAAATCCATAGATAGCTTGTTGAAGTGGCCAGGTATTCCTCTTCTGAGTGGAAAACTCATACAACTTGAATTGTATGAACCTTCCCATCAGAAGGGGAGTACGCCGGTGACCAATTTATGTCATAGAATTATACAATTGGATTGCATAAATCTATGCCATAAAAAGGCACTCTGCTGGGGCCACTCAACCCATAACGTCACCTGGAACAATAGAAGGAATTAGATTGTACCCGGTGGCTGGCTCATGGTTTTGGGGGGCAGCCTGCCACCGTACCGGGTCCTATACCCGGTTAGAATTGGAGGGAAAGGAAAGACCAATTTTCGTTACTTTACACCAACATTATTATTTCAACAAAAATTTCAATTAACATCATTCGACAATTTCAAATTCTTCTTTACGTTACGTTAATATTTCAGTGTTTATCAGAATTTAGATAAGTAATGGAGTCATTCTCTTGTATAAGATCAATTAACTTTAACGAAAACTACCTCTAACTTTTGGGTGAACAAATTTCACATGCAATATTTAAAAAAAAAAAAAAAAATATATATATATATATATATATATATATATATATATATATATATAGATATTAAAAGGGTAACAAAAAAGACACTTACCCGCAGGGTTCCTTGAGCGCTCGATGACACATGCAGGGGGGGGGTCCACTGAAATTATCATTAAGGCTCTCTAATTCAAAAGTTATCTAAGTTGTTTTCACAAAAAAAAACTACAAAAAAAAAGAAAGAAACAATATCCTCCTTTCTCTCGGACACGCCGGGTTAATATCAAATCCGCTTCAAAACCCGTAACTCAACTCTCAGCCCCTTATCGTTTATTCGGATCAGATGAACAAAGCCGATGACCATCGAGTAACTTGTTCCACTAGTAATTACCGCTGTTGTAGTGGAAGGATGTAGTTTTGACAGTTCCGTTCTATAGAACCTGGCGGTTAGCGTTTGACGAGCGCACTGCGATTTGTATAAGCATTACTGAAATTGGGGAATAAATTCCGTATACCAGCCATGGGATTCGGTTCCCCGCGGTGTCATCATTTTTCAAAACTTCCCTAAAGGTATTGCGAATTTCCCGCAAATATTGACCAGGCGGGGAAGGGAAACGTTTAACTTTGAGTTAAGATAGATATCAACCGCAGTGGCACACTGTTATATTCACTGTCACAAGAAATCTCGATGACAACGGTCAACACTTGTTTTATTTAGAAACATTCAAAATTGAACTCCAATCAGACCGCAATCAAATTTCATATCACTCGGATAGAAGTCACAAAAAAAAGATCTTGCACTTCAGATTTTATTCTTAAAACTTTTTTGTTTTATTCCAATCACCAGTCTTGCACTCGGGCCGTTATTCACAATAATTTCCACGTCGTTTGCCAATATCTCATTCCGCAAAACATTTACAACAAACATTCAAGCACTTCCTTTTCTTTATTTTCTTTTCTTTTTCTTATTTCCCGGCGAAGCGTGACATATGGTCGCGTTATATAACGTTTTTCCGCACAGAAATTTATTTTCCCCCACCTTGGTCACTCGGAAACACACATCCCGTTTCAATTCAAGTTTGCACATTAGATTACGTTAGCACTTCCGTTACTTATAGTTTGGTAGTGCACTCACGAAGCACGGAAAAAGGGAAATATCGTCGATTTTTACTCGAGCCACGACTCAATTCTGACCTTTCCACTACTACCCTTTTTTCGACCGTCGACTCGTACCTAATTTTCGCTAAATAAAATTGAATTTTCCCGTATCGCGCGGACCTCGTGTCACCAGCTCTCATTCCCAAAAACCCAAAAAACTTTCTTCCATTCGCGTCCGACGTGACCCCCGTCAAAGTCAATCGCAGACTCAAAGACCTTAGTAATAACTGTTCAATACCTTGTTACAATCATCATGTTAATCAAATTCCGTTGTACGAAATGCAGAATCCTTATAAGCACTTTAAAGTAAGCGTATTTGCAAATACACACATAATTGAAGTTTTTTGCACCATTATTTAAGGGAATAATAAATAATAAATTTGAAGATTATTGATACTTTTCTTTACTGCGTTTCTTTTGTTATATGGAATACGATTTAGATCATTGCTTATCGTTTCGGATAAATACTTTCTGTAAAATTGTTTGTTGACCAGAATTCATTGGAATTTTAAGAGCACAAATGCATTTGAACTTTATGAAATTGGAATTGCCTTTTCTTCTATAGAAAAATAATGTTCAAACTTTTCACACATTCTAGGCGTGAACGGGCTGTTCGCTTCAGGGATAATATTGAAGATATTTATCACTTGGATGATTTTTAAAATTTGATTATTTGTTCGTACTTAGATTCACTTGTTCCACTCTTTCACTCCGCACGTATTTTGCACCGCGGTCCCGTGCCCAACCCGTCTTTCTCGCCTCGCGGCTGTAAATCGACTCCCCCCGTGACTCAGAATGCCTGGAAGCGTATTTCCGCACTCACTCCCTCCAAGCGACTTGCAATCCGCTAAGCAGGCCTACTTGTTTGCTTGAGAGGAGCTTGCTGTTGATGTTGTTGGAATTGCAACATTTGTTGTTGCTTCTGTTGCTGCGCTGTAAATTCTTCTTTTGTATATAGTGCCGCATTATGGAATTTCGGTTTGTATGGCTTATCAATAGATTGTTTTTGTACGGTTCGTTTTAACGGATAAGTTAAAGGTAGTCTGAATCGACCTTGAGACACTATGACGTTGTAAAGGGTATTATCTGAGATAGAAGAATTAAATCAACGCAATACTTAGAAAACTTTAAAATTGGCACAAACTATGATTGAATTTTCTTTTTTTTTTATCATTATGC
Organism: Odontomyia ornata; assembly: GCA_963969285.1. Classification (NCBI taxonomy): domain Eukaryota; kingdom Metazoa; phylum Arthropoda; class Insecta; order Diptera; family Stratiomyidae; genus Odontomyia; species Odontomyia ornata. Next base: position 262,769,385 of record OZ017741.1, read on the forward strand.
GAAATATGGAATAATATTTGGGCATTACCACAAGCACTTTTTACTATAAGTTCACTGCAGTTAGCAGTATGGTGCAGTGTTCAAGCGGTAGTTGCGTTTTCAGAATGATTTATTCTGATTTTGTTGATAATCTTGGAATAGAAATGCACTCGCTCTTAAAGGAATCGACCGCGGCTTTTTAAAGTGCGGAAAATTTATTGAAGAGACGAATCAACACAACAATTATTAATTTAATTTAGCATATGTTTGTTATCCGCTAGCATCCAAGACGTAATGTGATATATTCGATAAACAAAACAATTTTTAATTAATATTATGGTTGGAATGGGTAAAATTTGACAAATTTTAAGGGGTTTACATGATACAATCATTTTATCGTTCATATAATTTAAGGGGTTAACCGTCTCGTTCTAAGCATTCGTATACCACGTTACACGGCAATTCTATAAATTATATTCAAAAGATATTGTAATAAAATCACTACACATTAAAATTTTAAACAGTTTTAGAATTTTGTTTCCCGGGAATTAAGCACAAAAGAAATTTTCTTGACTTATTTTTCATGTGAAAAAAAACGAGGGTTGCGATGGGGAAGGTGACTGAACGGTTACTCATTGTTAAATTGAGTTTGTGCTGTGTGCCTGTGGCAGCGCTGCTTTTAGAGCCATAGCTCCTCGATTATTACATCGTGGCGTGATAAGAACCCGCCCCATATGATCCCGGAAATAGCTAGCCGAAAAGCACGCGCAAGCGGTCGTGAAACAAAGCTAGTCAGCTGAGCTCGGTTTTCTTTATAGGCCGCTGACCCTTGTGTCAGAACATCGGCACCCATTTCCTGCACAGACTTAAACATTTCGAATTACTGCAAAGTCCTACAAACCTGACTATTGGCAGCACCCACAGTTTGATTAGGTATTCAAAGAACTCTCCTATAGTGAGTTACGTAATTATAAGGTTGAGTGAAACTAAAAAGAAATTTACGATTTAATTGAAATAACTTGAAATTTTTTCATCCACCGGAAGCTTTATAGTCGAACTAGTTATATGAGTATGTGGTGGGTGTTGCAAAAAAAAAATAACAGAAACACAATAAATTATGAACATGGTGATTACACTTTACAAATTAACTTTATTTATGCTGAACTTTTAACAATTTCGCGGCTAAGTCTAGTGGCTAACGTAACAACGCGACAAGTCTATCGAAGCAACTGGGAAGCCGCGCCGTGTATGCGTCTACTTTTTAAATAATTCTGGAAACTAGAAATATGCTGACACTTTGTTTGTATCTGGGCATGTGTCCGCGAATTTGGAAAAGTAATGTGCTGACGCTATGTCTGCACCTGGGCAGGTGTCTTATGATTTTGTACTTGCTGGATGTATCGGTTTACATCCGCAAGTATGTTTTTATGTTCAAAAGGAGTTGACGCATACATAACTTCTACCCCCTTAAAATAAGGATTCTCCTGAATTCTTTCTGTTTTTACAATTTCTTGTTTATAATTTTTTATCGAATTTAGCAATTTTTTATTTGTTTGGAAAAAGAAAATGATTACAATACATGTTATTATAAAAAGTAATATCCAGATAAAATTCAATCCATAGGATATTTTTTTGTGAAATTTTAATTCTTTGATTTCCTTAATATTGTTTATGTTTTCAATAATAATTTCGTCTAATCTTACTTTGTTGTAAAGTTTTCAAAGTTTTTATTTGTTGGGTAGGAAAATCGTTCCTGAAATCTTTGCTTTACATTCGAAAAGTAGTAATCTAATATATTAATTTTGCAGTTATTGAAATGTATAAGGGAGTTCCGATCTAAATTTATTTGTTTTTCGTCACAATTTTGATTTAACTTTAAATTGTTTGCACTTTTTATAATTATGGTTTCTTCATCTATTTCGATAATTTCTGTGTAATTATTTTTCACAAGGATACAATTTTTTCGGTAGATACAGTGTTTGCTTAAATTCATTTCATTTAACAATTTTACTTTTTCATATTTATACATTTGTTCATTGTGTTTAAAAATAACTTCTTTGGGTGATTCTATTTTCTTATATTCTTTGTTTGGCATTGGCAAAATTAATCTCAGTTGAGCTGTTATAAATTCTTTTGGAATTTTTATGGCGAAAAGTAACAAATTGTTTTGAAATTGCATTACTCCTAGTTTTATATATTCCATTTTTGAAAGGTCTATATTGTATGCCTGCATCTCCTCGTTGGTTAATATATTAGTATGAAGAATTCCGTATTTAGCCGATGCTACATTGTCTTGTAAATGTTCTATTTTACTTTTTAGCATTTGAATTTTGAATAATTGATCATAGTATAAATTATTGTTTGAAATACTGTTTACTTTTCCCAAAATTATCTTTCGGTCATTTTCAATGATGGATTTGATTTGCTTGAAAGTTTCGTTGAAGTGGTTATTTATTATAACTGGTTGGTTTAAGGTCGTTATTGCTATGTGGTTGTCTATGTCCAGTGCTTTCAAATGGCTGTCCATTCGTCCATTGTTCCAAATAACCATTTCTGTGCATTTCCTACTAGATTAATCAAACCTCTTTTGTTTCGTTTGTCTTTCGATATTATAGTTTTAACTTTATTTGCCAAATGTGTTAATTCGTTTTGAAGCAGCTCTCTATGTTCGTTTTCCAATATAGCTATATTGTTAAAAAAATCATTGATCAGATTTAAAATTTCTTGAGTGTCAATTATATGAGTAACTAAGTGCGTTTTGCTGACTACTTCGGCTTTATTTAATTGGATTTCTAAGAAGCCTGCCTGTTCTTTTATGTCATAGACGTTTAGCTGCCCATAAGATGGGGTCCAGATCTGCGTAAGTAGTAGTAAAGTGACAAGACTTTGAAATTATTGAGAAATTTGCCAAAATTTAGTTATTTTCAGTTCGGTTTGGATTAAATTAATTTTACGACATTAATTTGCCTTTAATTATTTCAAGAATCATATTTTGTCGGAAGTAGGGCATGTGCTCTTGTGAAAAAATTATTTCTTGTCCTCTTGTGATGAATTCAGCAAACATGCAGCTGAACACACCACAATCGCTTCCATTTGTTTGATGTGGGATATTTTCGACATTTTCCTTGAGGAATAACGAAAAGTCGACTGATTCACGGAGTTTATTAGACGCTTCATCTCTTAAATATTCCTCTATGTTGTTTAGAACTTCACGATTTGTATTTCCCATAGAGGCGTAATACCTTATTGCCTTTTCCTTTAAATATATTACAGCTATACACCAATGAACTCCCTTAACGTGAACCGGAACAAGTGTAATATCATATGTGAAAATACCTATTCCACGGGTCCATTTTTGGACTGATTGATAGCGGGATTGTAACAGCTTTGCTATGAAGAATGTATTCATCTTATAAGCTTTTGGTAAATTTCTGCCAGCTTCCTGGCTTCGCTCCATCAAAAGATTAAGATAAATATTGATTATTTGATCATTAAGCCAAACGGCATCAACCAACGAATGTCTTGCCGTGTTATATTTAGGTTGAATTTTGATACCAAAACTTCTCCTTGAGGTCCGCCATTTTTTGCTTTGTCGATTTTTATTCGATGTTTTTCCGAAATAAAAGTATGAATACTATCAAACTGATCTGAAAATTTTGCTTTTCTTTTTATATTTGTTGGGTGTTCATTAAATAATTTTGCCTTTCGGTACTCTGGCTGTTGTTTCAACCTTGCTGCCTTGTAATTTTTGATGAATCCTGTAGTTCGGGTTTCTTCGTACTCTTCTTGGTTCTGGTTTTGTTTTGCTAGAGTTTTTTCTTTTGCCTTATCGAGGTTTTTTCTGAATTATCCAAAGTCTGCTTTATGGTTTAGTTCATCGCTTGGAACGCATTTAATGGTGGAGTGAAACCTGTCATTATAGTTTCGAATGGCTGTTGCAGTATTCGTTTTGGCAAAACTTAGATTTTTCATATATTAGTGTCCGAAATTTTTTGGCAATAGTGCTGTGAAACCTTTCGATATCTGCAAGACCCGTGTGGCTATTTGGTTTTGTTAGATGTAAGGTGACGCCTTCTGATTGTAAAAATTCTTTTACCCGGACTCCGCTAAATTCATTTCCAGCGACTATTTTCTTTGGTTTACCAAATTTTGTGAAATGTTCCGCTAATTTTTCGGTTATAGTGACATGATTTTTATGAGCCAAATTTCGAAAATTTATCTATACTGGTTGGAAAATTGTACTTCATAATAATAAAAATGTCAATATGGATTATTTGGTTCATGTCTAATGCAGTTTCTATTTCTTGAAATTTTGGGCTTATAGGTTTGCGGTCATATTTTACAGCCTGGCAAACATCGCATTGACTTATGACAATTTGAATGAGCTCCTGTAGTTTTGGAAAATATATTTTATTTTTAATGGCATTGAATGTTTCCTGGATACCCGAATGCATACTTTCTCGGTCATGATATAGTGATATCTGTTTAACGGCTTCTATTCATGTGGGAATATCACGGGCTCTGAAAGAACACTTTACGAATTTGACTTGAGGATCATTTGAATACATTTCTCCAAGTTTTTCTTGAATAACATTGTATTAGTGGTTAGATAATTCGGAATAAATACCTGCAATTCCTTTCTTTATGTATCTTCTGAAAATATCGTGAAGGTTATCGAAATCATAATCTGCAATATATATAATTCTTTTAACCATGTATAATTTCAATTTTCTGTGTTTTATTGTTGGTCAAAACTATTTGTGTCCGGTATTTGTTTACTATTTCTGCTTATATTGGAATATGGATTCTTCCTCCGCTGAATGAATTGTAGCCATCATCGCCTTCGATGTGCTCGAGGATTCCTAAGTCTGAATAGAAATGGGTGACGTTCTCGAAACTCTTTGTGTCTGAATTTTGGGCTGATCCATTTTGAATTCGACTTAAAAAATCAGCTACCTTATTTTCTCGACCTTTAAGATATTCGATTTCAAATTGGTATTCTCCAAGTTTGAACAACGATCGCTGGTGCCTGGGTGAGAGATCTTTTCCCTTGTATTTTGCTTGAAGATATTTTATTGGTTGATGATCCGTATAAATTTTAAATTTGTTGCCATACAAGTATGGTCGGAAATAATTTATTGACCACATAATGGCAAGAAATTCTTTATCGGTAGCTGAGTAATTTCACTCATGGCAATTTAGGGTTCGTGATGCAAAGCAAATATGGTGGCCGTTTTGGGACAGAACGGCGCCTATTGCAAAATTTGAGGCATCAGTTGTTAACTGGAAAGGTTTATTAAAGTCGGGAAAACGAAGGATTGGATGACTGCTAATCAGAGTTTTTAGTTTTTCGAACGCATCTTTATAATTTGGGTCATTGATATTGATTTTGGTATGCTTTCTAAGATACTTAGTTATGGGCTGAGCCACTTTCGCATAATTTTTAATAAATTTCCGATAATAACCGGTAAGTCCCAAGAGGCTTTTTATTTGCTTCTCTGTTTTGGGCAATCCTAGTTTTTGAATAATATCTATTATGTCAGGATTTGGTTTCAAACCATCTTTCGTGATAACGTGTCCTAGAAATGCTGTTTCTTTCTGCATGAAATTGCACTTGTCTATTTGAACTTTTAATTTGTGTGCTTCTAGGACATTAAATATATCGGTTATCGCTTTGATATGTTCTTTTAATGATGTACTGAATATAAGCACGTTGTCTAGGTAAACGACACAAGTTTTATTTATAAAGTCTCGAAGGACTTTATTCATGAGCCTTTGGAACGTCGCTGGGGCGTTCTTTAGGCCGAAAGGCATTCTAATAAATTCGCATAACCCTTGAGTGTGACAAAAGCAGTCTTTTGTCGGTCTTCTTCTGTAACAAGTATTTGGTGGTAACCTTTGGCAAGGTCAATGGTTGAGAAATACAGGGACTGAATAATAAGTAACCGGACTGATCTCAGGAAATTTTTTATTGGCAAAATATGTACAATTTTTCTTTAGAAATCTTCAAAGTAGTCCCCATTGGAGTCGATAACACGCTGATATCGGGTTTTCCAATCTCCAAACGCTCCCAGGAAGTCGGCAACCTCGATACTGTCTAGAGCCCTCGTCGTAGCACGTTGAACGTTTCTCAATGTCCCGAACCACGTCCCCTTAAGGTGTCTCTTGATTTTGGGGAACAGAAAGAAGTCCGCTGGTGTCATATCCGGGCTGTGATAACTCTGGTTCGGTTTGCAATCGATCAAGGATGTCCGAAGTGACAGGAACACGACGTTCCTTTTGCTCATCAGTCAGGTGTTTGGGTACCAGCTTCACGCAGATCTTCCTCATGCCCAGATCGGTCTTAATAATGTTGTGAACGGTCATCTCATCATTTCCAACCTCATCTGCGATAGCCCGAATGCTCAGACGACGATCACTGTTCAACACATCACGCACTTTTTGCACATTTGTGTCCGTGTGACTCGTTGATGGAGAACTGACGCACTGTTTGTCATGGACGTCATCGCGGCCCTCCCAGAAATTTATGTCCCACTGAAACACTTGAGTTCTGGACAGAGCATCCTCACCGTAAGCCTCTTGAATCATTTGAAGAACACGCACTCCACTCTCGCTCGATGCTATCTCTCCAAGCGCTTGGAGGCAACTGCTGCAGGCCGGTTCCCTTTATCTAGACCCCCACCACCACTTCAGCACCAGATACCGGTTAGCAGACGCTCTGACGGCGCGGGGCAGGCTCAGTCCGGTTACTTATTATACAGACCCTGTATTGTGCCCTGCCTAGTTTGTCTAATATCGAATCTATATTAGGGGGAGGAAATTTGTCGTCTACGGTTACTTCATTTAGACGACGATATAATCTATGATTATTCGGAATTTTTTCTTTCCTGAATTGTCAGTTTTCTTAGGGACGACTATAAGTGGGCTTGAATATTTTGAATTACTTTACCTAATTATTCCTTGATCTTCCATTTCCGAAATTTGTTTCCTGACTTCTTCCTCGTGTTTCGGAGGATATCTGTACAATTTTGAATTTATTTGCTGATTGGTTAATGTTTTAATTTTGTGTTGGATAGTAGGAGTACTTGTTAATTTGTCTCCGTCCTTGAAAAAAATATATTTTTGAATCTTTTAACTATTTTAACAACTTCGCTATATTCTTCCGAATTCAAATGCTCTAATTTCAAACGTTTCAAAAAATTATTTTCTACTATCTCTATTGAACAAATATGTTTGATTGCATAAGGATTATTTAGGAATTTAAGTCTTTGACCATTGAGAATAATTGTTCTTTCCTCTAGATCGATTAGTGTGTCCATATTATTAAGTATATCTGTTCCAATAATGAATTGGTATTTTCAACCACTTAGATTTGTAACCATCAACCTTACGTGAGCTCCTAATGGTAGTTTAAACTCCGCTGGAGCTAATGTGTGTACTTCGTAATTAAAGACATCTTTACCCGTAACTGTATTAAAATAGATCGGTTTTATGGAAATTTTTGAGAATTGTTTTATTTAATCGTCTATTAAACTGAATGACGATCCAGTATCAATAAGCGCTCAGTATTTACTTTTATTTATAATTATTTGGATTAATGGTAATCCTCCTGAGGCAAGTTGCAAAAAAACTTTGGATTGTTTTCGATCAGATTTGCTTCGCATTGCGGTGATGTTACCCTTTGCTCACCAACATCTTGTCCCTGGTCTTACTTGCGCCAGTTCCAAGAGGGGTCTTCTAAAAGGCTTTGCCTCCATAGGTTCAACGGGTGGTTGCCGATATTGGCCTCAATTTTGCCTAACCTGACCAGAGTTATTATAAACGCACCTGAATTGATAGGAATTATTATTTTGGTTATTTTGATTTGCATTATATTGCCTACTTCTTGCACTAAAATTTTGTCTCCGATAATTTCCAGAATTTTCCATGTTGTCAGTTTGCTGTCCTGTTGTATGTTTGTATTGTCCAGGGTTGTCTTTGTTATAATTTTTGTTGCGAGACTGACTAATTTGATTAAAATTTGGTTGAATTTTTTATTTATTAAAGGATTTTTCACCGATTTTATTTGGTTTAAGGAATTCTGGCCTTATACAGAAATCTTCAAACCTTCTACTTTTCAAATTTTTAAAATATCTTTGACATTATTTACTTCATAAATTTTATCCAGGAGCACACCTTGCGTCATTTCTTTAATTGTATTCACTAAAAGGGAGTCTACATTACTTAGGTCTATATATGCACTATTTTTGTTGTACATTATCAACTCGTCTGATTTTAGTTTAATTCTTTGTATTTCATATGCAAGATCACTTACTTTGTTAACTCTCAAATTGCTGATTCCGATGATTCTGTGTCCGGCCTATAATGTTGTTTTAGTTCTTCCTTGATAGCATTCCAATTATCATTTTGTTCAAAATTGATAATAACGTCTTTGGCTTCCCCTTGAATCTTTCCGTGATATATTGCTCTGGTCACTGCTTTCTTGGCATCTTCTCCTACAATCCCACTTAAGTAGTGTTCGATGTTGTTTATAAAGGCGTTAATTGATACGTCGGTACACCGGTAAAATTATTCATATATTTAAGCTCCTTAAGGGCTCTTTGTATCGATCCTTGATACGTTGTAAGTTGTTGTAACGCTGCCGCCAATCGTTCCACCTGCTCTTGTCGCTCTGGGAGTTGCTGTTGTAATTGTTGTAATTGTACGTGGTGGATGTTGCAAAAAAAAACAGAAACACAATAAATTATGAACATGGTGATTACACTTTACAAATTAACTTTATTTATGCTGAACTTTTAACAATTTCACGGCTAAATCTAGTGGCTAACGTAACAGCGCGACAAGTCTATCGAAGCAACTGGGGAGCCGCGCCGTGTATGCGTCTACTTTTCAAATAATTCTGGAAACTACAAATATGCTGACACTTTGTCTGTATCTGGGCATGTGTCCGCAAATTTGGAAAAGTAATGTGCTGACGCTAAGCCTGCACCTGGGCAGGTGTCTGATGATTTTGTACTTGCTGGATGTATCGGCTTACATCCGCAAGTATGTATTTATGTTCAAAAGGAGTTGACGCATACATAACTGACTTTACTAGTAATTCTAAAATAAAAATAAACGTTGTTTCCTTTACGACTATACTTATTTCTTTTTACAGTAAAAAACTATTTCGACACAGAACATCCGGTCTTCTTCAGTACGCTAAATAATGTTCCCTATTGATCTAGTATTTATATAACTTACTTTTTTCTATAACAATTATAAACTTAATCCTTATCACTTTACAAACAATAAATCTATTAATTTTGAATCACCTTTTCCGACATTTTCATTCAATCTCCGGTTCGCAGGTACTTTTCTAGTTTCAATACTTTCACATACGAGTATATCAAGTTTATTGCTCCTTAATGCCTATTTAATGAACCTGAGGCTTTCAATGGTTATCGCATGTCCTTCGCTTACGATATGCTCAGCAACTGTTGATTTCGCACAATTTCTCTTTTTGTTCTTTATGCTGGCGGCTCCTTTAACATGTTCTTCAAACTTGTTCGCACTAATCGTTTAGTTTGACCCACATATGTTTTTTCACAAAACGGACACGTAATTTTGTATATGCCGTTTTTTTCGTACTTGAGTTTCTGATCTTTTTCGCTGCCCAATAGGGCTTTAAGCCGCCTATTCCTGCTGCTGCCTATTGGTTCGAGTTGATGTTTTCCTAATACACTCGCCAATCGTCCTTACATTGTCGAATGTGGTATGGCCACTCTACGCTTGCCTACAGAGTCCATCAATTTATAATTTTGAAATAGTGTTGTCATGCTGTTTCTCCTTATTTGTTTCTTCTTCTTGTTTATATATTTTTTATAGTTATGTGTTCATATCCATTCAATTTTGCTGTGTTGATGATGTAGTCCTTTTCCCTTGCCTATCTCTCTGCCGTAACTCCTCTTGGTCATTTGCTTCTGCAAAAAGCACCTCCAATTGTACGTTCCACCGGCAGCGTTCTCCAATTTCAAAATTCAAGCAGCAATGAACTATCTTCGTCGAACAAATCAGACCAGTGTTTCCCCGTTTGTCCCCGCCCTTCAGTTCTCTTAATGAATACCTTGTCGGGTATCCATTACTCATTCATACGATTCACGTAACCAGGCCATTGCAATTTCCGCAGTCTTACAGTCATGAAGGTTTCCACCTCGTCAAAAATTTCTGGCAGCTCATGGTTGTATTGAATTCGCCATTGGTCCCTATTGTAGCTTATTGTTGTATTTTATATTGTTAAACGGGTGTAATTACATTAAAATCACGACACGCTTTTAAGTATAAGAAACTTTAATGACTGTTAATGGATAATCTTTTAGTGAATAATAGCTTAATGAATGATAGCAGAGGCAGTGCTGCCAATATCCCTACACTAATACAATCGAACTATAATCGGCCCCTCTCGAGCCTACGCCTCCTGCAAATAACGCCTCCAACTATCTCGGTCCAGTGACCGTATCCTTCAATTCTGAAATCCGAGCAGTAATGAACTGTACTCGTCAACCGAGTCAGACCAGCGTTTCCTCAGTTTCCTCACTGGTCTCCGCCCCTCAGTTCTCCCAACAAATATCTTGTTGGATATCCGTTGTTCGTCCATATGAGTCATGTGGCCAGCCCATTGCAGCTTCCGCAGTTTCGTCAAAAATTTCATACAGCTCATGATTATCTCAAATTCACCATTGGTCTCCGTCTAGCTTCACTTCGATACTGTCGTTTGAAGGCGTTCAATATACGAGGGCAGTTCAAATATGATCGGGAAAAATACCATCAAAAAAATTTAAAGTTTTTCTGAGTACTTTCCTTACAAGTTACGCATTTTATCCATCTTTCCGGAAGCTTTTTGATGCCGGTATCGAAGAATTCCTTGGGCAACTCGGACAGCCATGTGCGCACGAAGTCCTCTACCTCGTCGTCGGTGTTGAACCTTTGACCTCTGAGGCCTTCTTTCGGTGTCAAGCGATAAACGGGTTTCACGTGTGCTTTCAGAAGGTTAGAGTAGTATGCAACATTGATGGAACGTTGAGTGTGCAGGAAATCGACAAACAGCACGCCCTGCCGGTCCCAGAACACAATACACATGACCTTAACTGTGGATCTGGTAGTCTTCGCTTTGACTGGCGCCCCGTTCTCCTTCTTTCGCCACTCTTTAGATGACACCTTGCTTTCGCGAGTGTAATAGTGTACTCATGTCTCATGAGTAGTGAAGATTCGCATCAAAAAACCGTCCCCCTCCACCTCGTATTGCGTCAATAAGTGGCGACAAACTTTGAACCGCGTGATTTTTTGCTCGAAGTTCAACAGTTTAGGAACCCATCGCAGCCAAAATGTCTCGAACATTCATTCTTAAGAAAAGAAAACACTGTGGCGATAAATTGAGAAGTATCAATGTAAGTCTAGTGAGCAGCAACACAAGACAAGCAAACAAAGCAGTGAAAAGATTGAAACGTGTTTATCAGCCCAAAACCACGCTCCGCCATGATGGCATCGGCAATATCATCGCTGATGAAAATAAATTAAGGAAAGATGGGAATCATATTTCAAGAGCCTCCTTAATTCTTCGCACAGCTCCAGAACATCGGATCTTATAGATATTCGCGGAGAGCTTCCATTGGCCTTACCTATTCTAGATGAAATTTATTCCACTATCAAAGCCCAAAAGAATAATAAAGTGGCAGGCATCAATGAGATTCCAGTGGAAATTCTAAAATATGGTGGCAGCAGTGTTCACAAACCCATCCATAAAGTCACTCAGCACAATCAATTATATTCCCTATCCACAAAAAGGCGATGAGCTACAGTGCGAAAACTGTAGAGGCATGTTGCTACTTTGTATGGCGTACAAAATATTTTCGAATTCTTGGAAAATTAAATCGGATCATGAGCCCTTTTTAAAGTAGGCAGATCAACGAAAAGCCAATTTTTCACTGTAAAACAGGTACTTTAAAAATGCTGTGGAGTCCAACATAGACGTACACCAAATTTTCGTTGATTTTAAGCAAGCATACGATAGTATTGATTGTAACGTAACATAATGCTCTGTAAATCCGTCTTACCGAAATGGCAATGACGTCAACGACGTCCTAAGTCCGCATCAATAAAAACTCACCGATGTCCTTGACACATCGCTATTCAACTTGGCACTGAAATACGCCATAAGAAAGCTAGTTGTCGATATAAGAGGTGCGTTACCTTACAAGTCGAACCAAGTGGTAGCCTATGCGGATGACATCAATATTTTGTCACGGTCATTAAGAACCGGCAAAGAGCTCCGCATGGAATTTGGTAGCGAAGCAAAATTAGTAGGGCTACAAATCAATGAAAACAAATCAAAGGTCATGGTGCAGTTGAGGAAGAATACCTCAAATACACACAACCAGCAGTGAAAGAGATAAAATATGTCCAAAAATTCAGCTCGCAAATAAAATTTTTTATTCAGTTTTGGCGATTTTGAAGACCAGTTGAGTACACACAGGAAAATAAAGCTTCAAGTCTACAAATCTATGACAAGACGTGTGCTGTACTATGGGTGTGAAGCAGGGACCCTAACTCAAGCATCCGCAAATATATTGAACGCCTTTGAGTGACGGGTCCTGAGGCGGTAATTGGAGCGAAATTAGACAGGGACCAATGGCGGATTCGATATAACCATGAGCTATATGAAATTTTTGACGAGCTGGAGGCCTCAACGATTGTACGGCTGCAGAAGCTGCAATGGGCTGGCCACGTGAATCGTATGGATGAACAGCGGATACTCAAAAAGTATTCGGTGGAAGAACTGGAGGGCAGAAAACATGGGGAAATCGAGGAAACGCTGGTCTGACTCGGTCGACGAAAACTGTTTATCGCTGCTTGGATTTGGAAATTGGAGGACGCGGTCAATGGGTCGAGACAGTTTGAGGCGCTATTTGCAGGAAGCGAAGGCCCGAGAGGGGCTCTAGTACTAAGAAGAAGAAGAAGAAAAGTAGATCATTGTTCGAAGTGAACAACTTTCGAGCAAGATCGCGGAACCATGATGATTGCAGGAGATGAATTCTGGACTCTAAGGCCCGGGCTTGGGCTCTCGGACCATAGATGATGATGATTGTAACCTAGTTTTATAATAAAACATTAAATACTCGTATATAATTTTTGACGGTAATTTTCATATTTTCAATACTCTCACACTGGGACTAAAAAAAAAATTAATATCCATTTTTTTGGATGATGGCGAAAATATACATATAATTTGAGAAAAGCTGATTCACACAAGAAACTAAACGTTTATGAATAGAAAGCAATAAGTCGATAGGAAACCTCATTAACCAACGGTTAGTGCGATGGAAACTGTGAGTAGGAGTGCACGCGTCTTTTGTTTACAAGCGGAAAACTGTTTTAACGTTTCGTTGATCTAATTTTTTGTTAAATCGAACGTCATTATTTTAAGGTAATTATGATTTCCTTATTTATGTCTTTTGGATCTTTGTTTATCAGTGTTGTTTATTTTGATATGGTATATTGTTTGCATTAATCGGTTAAACATTTTTTAGTGAACATTTTTTTGCTCAAACTTACCTTTTGGGCAAGATTGGGGGTGGGGTATCATGGAGCGATGAGGCAAAATGGCGTCGCCAGTCTGGGCTCATTTTGATTTCTAAATAAGTAATTTTGGTTTATTATTTTCTTAGTAAAATCATGGTACGTACTTACGAAAAAAACCAAAAGAGGAGAATGGTCGACAGATGCTATGAAAACAGCTATAGATAAAATTTTAAGCATAGAGATGGGATACAAAATAAGCTGCTTCTGCATACACATTGTCTCAAACTACTTTAGAGTGATATGTTAAAAAAATGAAGGAAGGCGGTGAAGTTACTATTGGTTTACCTTTAAGCCCGAAAAAAACTATATTTACACCAAAAGAAGAAAACAAAATAGAAGCATATCTGAAATATATGGAAGAGTGTCTTTTTGGACTAACAACTATCGAAATTGAGGCATCTAGAATATCAATTGGCAGTTAAAAATTATAAGGCACACAATTTTAATTCTAATAAGGAAACGATACGTATTGATTGGCTCAAAAGTTTTTTTAAAACGTCATCAAAATTTATCAATTCACAAACCTGAAGCCGCAACAGCAGCTAGAGCAATTGTATTCAACAAAATGGCCGTAAGTAAATTCTATCAGTTGCTCGGAGATATTTATGATCAGTTTGAATTGATCTCTGACAAAATATAATGTACAAGTAACTGAGATGAAACTGAAATTTCCATTGTTTCAAAAACAAATAGCAAAATAGCTATGAAAAGACGAAAACAAATGGGTTCGTTACCATCTGCTGAATGAGGACAGACTATCACCAGAGCATATCTACGAAATAGCAGCTGCAATCAGAACAAATTTTATTTCTTACGGTACTTATGGAGTAGAGAGAATTAGACTAAAAGTGCGTATGTATGGTAAACAAAAACTTGAATTTGCTTGCAATTTTACCCACACATGGTAAACTTTAATCCATCTTTTACACATTTATTTGCCTCTCTTTTCATTTTGACAGCTCCTCAATTGCAGGTGCTAGTTGCAACTTTCAACTTTTTCGAATTTTTAAGCCCCAAAATCACCTCGACACTGCAAAAAAAAATCCCTCTTATTCACAAGCGAAATAGTAACTGCCTTTGTCCCAATCCAGAATGTCACACCCAGAAAATCCAATCCCCCAATCATTTCATTCTTAATTATCGCTGCTGCATCTGGATAACGTAATCAATGTTACATGCACTTCGATTCCGCTACCCACACAGCTTTTTCATATCGACAAACGCAACAATTTTCATTTTGCATATATGGCAATTTACATAACCATGGAAGCGTTTGATTAGATGCAAATTATCATATGTACAGTCAACTTCGGTCATAACGAATCTTTAGGGACCGTGAGAATTGGTTCGTTATAACCGAAGTTCGTTATATCCAAATATTAAACCAAAAACCAAGAAATATTTTTCCGTAAGTTTATTTAAAGCAAAATAATAATATTTTCATTAATGAACAAAATAAATATGTATGTACTTCTAGATAATACCAAAGCGCAAACTCAATTTCCAATTAATCCGAAATATAATATCAAATGTCCATGAATACGTAAATTCGTTATTTAAAATAGTCTGTTATTTTTGTTTGAAGCTCTTGAATTTTCAGCGTGTCTGTATAAGCTTCAATTTCTACCAATGTATATAAAATATTTGTAGTACACTATGAAACTGGAAAATCTACGAACTTCTGTTCGTTTTTGCACTACTGATGTAGTAGTTGCAACTGGACCCTCAGTTAACTCGTCCTCAGTTTCACTATCAGAGTTTCCATTATTCTCCATGGCTGTAATATCAGCAACTAACTCCTCATCCGTTAAAAATGTCGAGGCTAAAAGGCTGTCATCTGCAGTGAGATGATCTAATGGGACATCATCATTACTGTTGGTCGGATGACACCCTGATCCATGGGTTGTAATATTGAACTGGTGTTCGGTAGCCTAAACACCAGCTTTACGGAATTCAGCCGCCCAATTTTTGGATGTGCAGGACAGTTGTCAACTAATAGTGCGATTTTTCGTTTTTTTTCTGCGTTAGCTCTTGGTCCTATTTGCGTACATAATTGATGAAAATTGCGGATGTCATCCAAGCTCGATTATTAGCGCAATAATCAACAGGCAACCTTTAAATGTTTTTGAAACACCGGTGCCTTCGTGACTTCCCGATAATGAGTAGTTTTTATTTTTCCGTTTCAGACATGTTTTTTTTGAGGTAGGGAGGTGAATACCACTTATGCACAGAATGTGGGATTCCCATGCTCGCAAGAAGGCGACTGGACTACCCACTAAACACCTCCCCTGTCAACCTTAGAACCCAGCCTGGAACTGTTTGACACATTATTCGGGCCAGGTCTGGTTTTACTATGCCGTGAGGCGCCTTCGAGCAGGGGGATCCCTTTCCTAGCGGGAGGCGAGAGGGGAGAGGAATTGCCAAAAAAGCGACCCCCCCAGCCCAGCGCCCCCGGCTGCCGTGAGTCCCTTTTATATTTTAGGACTGCCCGAACATAATGTGCCACCTGGTTCCATTTGTCAACCGATTCGAGCATCACCGCAACTATACGTGACTTAAAGATCTTGTGCAGGTAAGACTGAAAACACCCGTGCCCGCTCAAAAGCTGGGTCAGATAGAAGTCAGTCTCACCATGCCTTCGATTTGGCCACGGTCTCACATCTGGGATGAGGCGTGCAGTCCACCTTCCCTTCGTGCAATTCCTCCAAGACTGCTGCCAATCGTTGAGCGAGCGTTGTCGCTCCTCGCGGACAACCATCTCCCTCGCATCATCCGCATAGCCGACCAAGCGCGACTCATCTGGCATCTCAAGTCTCAGTAGCCCTTAAGACGTCTCACAGGTCCAGACCAATGATAGATCCCTGGGCAACACCCATGACATGTCAGCACACACTTAAACAGTGACCCTTCCTTTCGCCAATTTGCTACCTTGGCACTGTTCGCCTTTAAATTTCAAAGTTTTATCGGGAGTTAACTTGTAGAAAATACTGGCCTCGTCAGCATTAAAAATGTCATCATCACCAAACCTCTCTTTAATTGTAGGCCAAACAGTGCTTATCCAATTTTTCAAAACATTTGTGTCTACGGATCCGGATTCACCAATAATTTTGCTGCTACAAACATTATGGGGTATCTTCCACGTATCAATCCAGCCTTCACTGCAGACAAATTCGTCATTAATTTTTCGACCAAATTCTTCTGCCACATTACGCATGCATATAAACCAGCGCTGAATTATTGATATGTGGGTATTCCCCTAATTGTTTGATCAAAAGTTCGTTATATCCGATAATTAATACCCAATCGTGCGAATATTACGTTCACTATAAACGAATGTTCATTATAGCCGAGTTTATTATAACCAGTACAATTTCTAAGGAAAATAGTGGAAATTAGATGGGACCTGCTGAGTTTGTTCGTTATATACGAGGATTCGTTATAAACCGGTGCGTTATAACCGAGGTTGACCGTGTACAGAAACAATTCCTTTTGCCGATACTACAAAAAGAGTGCTTTCCTGTGCCCGGAGAACTTGAACCCAGGGTCCTAGCGGACCCCCGGTCGAGAATCCATGACGCTACCACCGGAGCCACCTTGGTTGATTTCCCATTCATTGTATCAGCAACCTTAACTATGCTTCCTTCTTGATGGGCATGGGAATGAAATTTGTTAGTAGCGAAACGTGAATGAATTTTTGTTAGTATGAAAAATAGAATTTGTTAGTGAGAACCAATGAATAAAATTAATTAATATGAAGGAAGAAATTAGGCATTGTTAGGAAAAATGTATCGAATGAAATTTTGTTAATGTAGTGTTGTTAGTGGGAAAATTAAAATTATTATTATATACGATTTTTTATTTTTTTTGTAATTGAAAATAAGAGAAAAGAGTAGGATTGAGATGATGGGGAAATAAAAGTTATATAGAAATTGTTAGATGTTAATAAAAATATTAAATTTACTGAGGGAAAGGGTATATGTGCCCAAAAGAAGGTGGAGATGTTACGGCGGTAATTGAAGTAGCGAATGGGAGAATTCCGGTACGCCGGAATTCGCAACAGGCTCTATAACTAAAATAACTTTACTGATGCCGATTTCATTTCTGCTGAGACTACCAACATACAAAATATTGCAGACTTGTCGAATATATTTAGAACAAAAAGGGGCATCAAAAGCCGAAAGTCTTGAATTTGGAGTAGTACCATGTCTGCCTTCAAGAAGAACAGTCACAACTGTATCTCATATTGAAACTTGCAATAGAATGTGAAGCTACAACGAATCTTCCACTCCACGTAAAACAGAGTTAATCACCAAATGTCATGAACTAGTCACACCAACCGTGGATAAAGCAACCATCCCCGAACCTGAGCCTGGATTTTTTGATTCTCCTAAGCCGCCCATTCGTGCAGAGAGCCGTGATCTCACGTCTAGCTTCAAAGATGCATCCCCTAGTGATATTTTGCCGAATCTTTCTGTTCGCCGAACTGAAAAAAGGCAACAATACCGGCGAGGAAAAGCAGCCATAATAACCTCAACTCCTTATAAAACTGAGCGGGAAAATTTGAAAAAGCTGGAAAACATCAATTCTAATGATCTTCGCTTCAAAAGGAATGCTTAAAACAAACAAAAGACCACACTCAGTCAAAACATGAAGATGAAGATGCCATTTTCTTATATTGTATTGATGTAAAATACAATTTTTTCACATCGTCAGAACCTTGGGTAGTCTGTCAGTTCTATGGACGGTGGGCTCACAATGCTTGTGCTGCCAAGGACAAAGAAGATCTGGAGTAAATACACATTTGTTTGTTTTGTGGCGATAATTAGCCTTCTCCATCATGCCCCAATTTCATTATCCCATCATACCCCATATTATGGGGCAAAATGGCAAAATGTGATAAGTTTATATTCCAAAGACTGCACCAAATCGTGGTTAGATTAATGACATAAAGTGCCATAAACTAATAAGAGTAATAAACATAGTAATTATGCTGTATTTTTGTTATTTCCCTTAGCTACCCCATGATGCCCCTCTCCCTTCCCCTGCGTTTCGATGATAAAAACATGAAAGGGTAGAGCACAAGATAGACGTCCAGCGGGAAGACTGATGATTCGATGAAAGATATGAAAGAAGCTGCCAGCAGATCCTTGCTGGATGTAATCAAGTGGCAAGCAACGCCACAGAACCGTGATGATTGGAGGAGATTAATCCTGTAGGCCAACGCCCGGCTTGAGCTATCACGCCACAGATGCTGATGATGAATTTCTATGATAGAAAGGGTTATGTGCTTTATTTAATTTAGTATCTATTCCGTACGCCCAGTTTTGAAATTATCCTAAATTTTCAAAATATTGACTCGATTAATTTCAAGTATCATGAAAAAGTTAGGATTCATTTAATTTCTTCTTTATAATAATAAAACTGCAAATTCGAAATGAGGTTTAGAGTACTTCAATATTTTTATCAGTGTACGATTTCTTACAATGTAATTCGTTGCTATAAACATTTTTTTATGTCCATTGCTCAAATCTGCCGGCCTTGTATCCAATATACTCATATACGTATACTCCTACAAAATCACGTTCAGCAAGCTTTTTATGAACCTGTGTACTGCGAAAACAAATCAGGTTTTAACATTTCGGTAAAACAAAAGACTATAAGGCCAATTGGAAAGTCCCCGGTCTGATACACAGATGGCGATGCTAGTATTAAATCCATACAATTTTTAGTTAGTACCAACCTTCAAATGATACGTGTCAAAATTTGACAGCAATCGGACCATTAGTTTGTGAGATATTGCGTTGTGAGTGTAGCTACTTTTGTTATTTGAAAAAAGGTGGAAAAAAAAGAATTACGTGTGCTGATAAAATATTGCTTTTTGAAGGGAAAAAATACAGTTGAAACAAAATCTTGGCCTGATGAAGAGTTTCCGGGGTCTGCACCAGAAAAACCAACCATCATTGATTGGTATGCTAAGTTTAAACGTGATGAAATGAGCACCGAAGACGGCGAACGAAGTGGACGCCCAAAAGAGGCTTTCACCGACGAAAACATCAAAAAAGTTCACAAAATGACCGTAAAGTGAAGTTGATCGAGAAAGCAGACATTGTGAAGATATCATCTGGACGTGTACGAGTATATCATATCATTCACGAGGATTTGTAGATGGGAAAGCTGTGTGCAAAATGGTTGCCGCGCGAGCTCACAATCGATCAAAAGCAACAACGTGTTAATGATTCTGAGCAGTGTTTGTAGCTGTTTAAGCACAATAAACCTGAATTTTTGCATCGATATGTGACAAGGATGAAAATGGCTCCATCATTTCACTCCGGAGTCCAATCGACAGTCAGCTGAGTGGATTGCACACGATGAACCGAATCCAACGCGAGGGAAAACACAACAGTCAGCTGGCAAGGTTATGCCATCAGTATTCTGGGATGCGCAAGATATAATATTCATTGATTACCTCCAAAAGGGCCAGACCATCAACAGCAATTATTATATAGCGATATTCGATCGTTTAAAGGATGAAATCGTTAAAAAACGGCCCCATTTGAAGAAAAAAAAGTGCTGTTTCATCAAGACAATGCAACTTCACCGTCACAAATCAATGAAAACAATGGCAAAATTGCATGAATTGGGCTTCCAATTGCTTCTGCATCCACCGTATTCACCAGACCTGGCCCCCAGCGACTTTTTCTTGTTCTCAGACCCCAAAAAAATGCCCGCTGGAAAGAAATTTAGCGCCAATGAAGAAGTAATCGCCGAACCTGAGGCCTATTTTGAAGCGAAAGACAAATCGTACAACAAAAATAGTATCAAAAAGTTGGAAGATCGCTATAATCGCTGTATCGCCCTCAAAGGCAACTATGTAATAATAAAATCGAATTTTGCCAAAAAAATTTGTTTTACTATGGTAGACCGGGGACTTTTCAATTGGCCTGTTATGGGCGGATGTATAGGTATATTAAAATTAGGTCTGATCAAAAAATTATTATTCCACTTGATTTTCATAAACATAATTTCCTTCATATTTCCATAAACATACCATCGAATATCTCATAGATTGATACTACCGAAATCTTACATTCGTTGACCTTATTCTCCACAACGGAAGAACTATATAAATTTCGAAAACTCTTCCCGGACGATGAAAGATCCAATAGCGTTGACTCACACAACGACTTCCTCAGTGCATAGTTTACTCGTCAGACCATTAACAATTTCACCAAGTTTTTGACTCATCCAAAAATATTTATGCAATCGACTCACACTTGTCTTCTGATGATTTTCCTCGCAACAAGAATTTTCGCTGATGGCCAAGATCTCCACCATTCTCGCCCCTTGTTCCCCTGGACGAAGATAAAATGGATTAATAATAATAATCGAAAGCAAAATATGTACAAACACTTAAAACCGTGTCAGTTATTAATATGGACCATATTTCACGATCAAAACCACAAAGATTAAAACACAAGACCTTTGTGTCTGAAATTTTAAGAAAGTTCTTAACCTTCTTAAATTTTCTTTTCAATTTTCTCAATGTTGATCATTACAGGCAAATGCAATTCTGCAATGCGTTAAATGTGGTTTCTAGTAGATTACTAGAGATGGAGCAAATTTTCAGTACAAAAGTTTTCCCGAAACAATAAACAATGTAACAATAAAGAAGAATATACATACAAGATTGAAAGAAATTCCTGGTGGTTGATTCGAAAACAAAAGCAATGAGCGGGAAAATGCAGATTGTGCGCCGTAGTGCCGTTCATGAAGGCATTAAAATAGATTTTGCATTTCGCGCTAACATTCACAAGGAGCCGGGTGGTTTTAAGGAAAGCTATCTTACTTAAGGAAAATTGATATCCATGAAATAAAACAGCAGCCAACAAGAAAATTATCTGAGACTTTCCATCTGGACTTCTGACGAATCTCGATGACCGAGCCTGATCTTTGGGTCTTTGGCTTGTGAAAGGTTGTGTTTTGGTTTTACTTTATTTGAATAATTCTATAAAAATTTTAATGTGCTCTTTATCCTGAGTAACTTTTGTTGTTTTACTTCCACATTCGCCTATCCTAGCGTTAAATACTCGTATAGTATTTTTCCAAAAGGTTAAGATTTTTAAATTGAAATAAAATATTCATATTATTTTTATTTTTTATTTTGTTTTTAATCAAAATAAATTCAATGTCATTAACGAATAACACTTGAAAATGATATCTGGTAAATGGCCACCATGAATAGCGGTTACAATGTGCAATCGAACAACTCAATTTTTGACCACTATTTCTAATGCGTCTGGTCTTATTTCGTCAATGGCATGTCGAAAATTTTCCTTCAATGCTTTCAATTTCATTGGTACTTGACAATCCCCCAAAGAAAATTATCTGAAGGCGTCAAATCGCATGATCTTTTTTTGTGGTTGCGAGGGGAACGAACATTGAATCTGTCACCCGAGAACCCAGCCTGGAGCTGTTTGACACATTATTTCGACCTAGGCCTCGTTTTTTCGAGTTGCAAGAATGCTTTCTCTAGTTGGAAATAGAATAAAATTATTTGCAGAAATGAAATCATAACGTAACGTAAATGCGAAAGAATTTGAAATTCAACGTCGTGTATTTCCCCATACGTCAGTTTATTGCATCACAGTTGTACGACAGAATTTACATACACACATTAATCTCTCTCTATCTGTGTTCATCTGACCGTTGAACAATAAACATCCGATGTAAGTAAGACTCTTGGTAGTTGTTTTATTTGGAATAATCATTGGATCACATCAGAAAGGAGGGGAGGGAAAAGGATCAGTTGAAAGGGAATGCTGTGGAGTACTGCTTGCACATTTGGTCATCTTAATGTTTTGTTTGATGTCACTTTTAAATTATTACAATATCTACAAATTACGACCAGCCGGAGAATTATTGTGTTTAGTTTTTTTTCCATTCAACATCTTCCCTTATGTAATTGACTTTCATTTATAACTTTTATCAATCTATTTCAATGGATCATGGCGTAAAATTTGAGGAATTTTCTTATTTAATTACCATATGGAAATCTTGCTGACACTAATGGAATTATAATAGTTTTGTATTCAAACTCTAGTCATGGCTACATGAATTAGTGGATATTGGCTCAATGGAGGGTGGTAGTGATAAGGTTATACATGGAATGCATGAATCCGAATTATTAAGTATTTGCTCATTAATATGCAAAAAATGTGAGTCTGTCATTTTAAAACTGGAAGGGTACTCTGATTTTCTTAAGTTTATGCTATTTATATCTCAATAATTGATTACTTTCATTCTGAATAATAAAAGATATTGGCGTTGAATGTGACTCTATAATCTCAGCTGGTTCCCAAATTCCTTTTCTTTGGTAAACGACATTATCTCCCATTTGAAACCCCTCCTTTCTCATTTTCCTTACAGTCGTAGTATGTTTGGTATCTGTCTTAATTTACTTTCAATTTTTCATAAGTTCCTTCAATAACTTTTGGTTTCAATAATTCCTTCCTAACAGAATATTTGGGACGAAGTACTCGGCTCATTAATAGTTGCGCTGGTGATGCCGATAAACTCGAAATTGGAGCATTTCTATATGCCAACAATCCACTCTCTAAATCTTTTCCTTCTTTCCCACATTTTCGAAGTAAGCTTTTCGCTATCTCCACACCTATCTCTGCCAAACCATTGCTACGAGAGTAGTTTGGACTAGACGTTATTAAGCCAATATTCCACTCTTGTGCAAATTGTTTGAATTCATATGAACTAAATGGCAATTATCCGATACAATAATATGAGGGACTTCGAGTTGAGCGAATATTTCCTTAAGTTTTCTCAAAATTCCCTCGGATGTCTTTTTTCTTAACAATTTAACTTCTAACCACTTAGAGAAGTAATCCATCAAAACTTAAAACAGCTTTCCTCGGAAGTCAAGTATAGTATATCACAAGTCACTTTACTAAATGGCAGATTTGGAATTTCATGTGGAATCAATGGAGACCTACAATTTGATTTTTTATATTTCTCACATGTCCGACAGCTACTTATAAAATCTTCTATTTGCCTATTTATACCTGGCCAATACAAAGTTAATTTTTCTAGCTCGTTTGTTTTAGTTATGTCAAGATGCCCTTCGTGCAGACTATTCGGTATCTGTGCATGAAGACCAATTGGAATGATGAGTCTTTCTTCATAAAATAGGGGACAATTTTCACAGTAAATGTCATTTTAAAGTTGCCAGTACTTTTTAATAATATCTTTAACTTTAGTTTTATTTTTGTGCCAACCTTTTTGTACTAACTCTATTAATTCTTTCGACTCATCATCTTTAAGAATGGCTTTACGGATCTCCTCTGTTCTTCTATCGCTAACATTGATGGTAGAACTACAGTATTTAATGTCGAGTCTACAGGAGCTGAATTTTTCTCGTTGATACTTCTAGACTTCCGTTATGTGCATCTCGTTTCCCGGAAGGTACCTGACTTCAATACCATGCAGGGCTTTCTAATAAGAGGTGATATTTTGATATTTAAAGAAAAATACCATTTTTTTTTATATAAATGATCAAACGTTTATTATATTATAATGTCGGATGTCGTTAATAGTGGGAAATAACGTCAGGCAAATGACTAAACCGACAACACACAACACATATATAATCAAATCGCAAAGTGGCTGCCCTATGTCCTCGATAGCCTCACGAATTCCATCTTTGAGGTCTTGAATCGACGCTGGGTTGTTGGCGTAGACCTTTTCTTTCGCGTGGCCCCAAAGGAAGAAGTTGCAAGTTGTTAAATCACAAGATCTCGGTGATCATCTCTTCGAGAGATAACACGGTCCGGAAACTTTTCCCGTAAAAGACCAATGGTTTCGTTGCTTGTGTGGCACATAGCACCGTCTTGTTGAAAGAAAACGTTGTCCTGATCAATACCATCCGATTCCAGCCATAAAAATCATTAAACATCTCTCGACAGCGCAATCCATTCACCGTACTGTTGCTCCAGCCTCATTTTCGAAAAAGCAAGGTCCAATGACTCCGCCGGACCATAAACCGCAACAAATAGTCACACGTTGAGGATAGAAAGGCTTTTCAACAATAGTTCTTGGGTTTTCCGAGCCCCAGATGTGACGATTTTGCTTGTTGACGAAGCCATCGAGGTGGAAATGGGCCTCATCACTCAAGATGATTTTTCAATGAAGTTCCGGATCATTTTCATGCATTTCAACGAACCAATCAGCAAAGACACGACGTTGTTGATGATCGATCGACTTGAATTCTTGTGTCAACTGAACTTTATAAGCCTTAAGACTCAAATCTTAATGCAAAACACGGTGTAATGAGGTTTGTGGAATGCCTAATTTCAAAGAATGACGAGGAATGGACAAACCTGGGTTTTCTTCAACACTTTCGGCTCCAGCAGCAATATTCTCGGCTGTTCTTGAGTGGCGTGCACGAGTTTTATTTTTCACATCTCTAAATTGTCCCAACAGCTCGAATTTTACCACCAATTTCTGTATTGCGGTCCGACAAGCTGCTTCACGACGACCCAAAAATGTTTGAGTTTTACGACCCATCTCTGTGAAATTTTCACCATTTTATAGTGAATTTTAATAATTTCAATGCGTTGTTGAAGCGTGTATCATTCCATTTTTATGAATGGCTTCTACTTGTCAAATGTTAAAACATGACAGCTTCAAAAGTGACATCTACCGAAATAGCGGGCTATTCAAAATAACACCTCTTATTGGAAAACACTTTATTTCAATAATTTTAGTTTTATCCTCTGTAACCTGTTGGAGTGAACCTGGGATATAAATTTGTTGAAAATTGCCACTGAAGGCTTGTGATCTCAAAAACGATGACTTTTCGCCCGTAAATATATTCGTGAAACTTCTCCCATGCGAAGAGGATGGCCAACATCTCTTTTTCAATTTGCGAATATTGTTGTTCCGTATTTGTCAAACTTTTCGATGCGAAACAAACCGGTCTGTTGCCTTGCATAAGACAACTTCCAACTCCAAATTGAGAAGCATCAGTTTGGATATATATTGGAATGTTCTCATTGAAAATTGGCAACACTGGAAATATTGAAACAATTAATTTCAGATTTTCAAATATTTTGGAGTGTGCTTCTAACCATGTACATGAACAATTCTTTTTCAATAGCTCTCTTAGAGGGGCTGTTTTCTGTGATATATTTGGAATGAAATTTCTCACAAAATTGACTAATCCTAAGAATCTTTGCAATTCTGTTTTGTTTTTAGGTATTTCAATATTTTCTATGGCTTTAATCCGAGATTCATTGATTCTTAGACCCTCTTGTGAAAATACCAAGCCTAAGTAATTTACAACTTTTTCACAGTATTGCAATTTTATAGCATTAAATTTAATATTTAATTCACTTGCTATTTTAAGTACATTCACCAGAATGCTATTGTCATCCACTTTATTTTTTCCAAAAATCAAAATATCGTCAAAATAGACAAATACACCCGGTAGGTGACTAAAATATTTAGTATTTAGTTTCTCAAATAGCTCGGGAGCAAAATTGAGCCCAAATGGCAGCCTTAAAAATTTATAATTTCCGAACGGTATGCTGAATACACACAAGTCGCTACTTTTTTCCTCTAGTGGAACCTGCCAAAATCCATCTCTGAGGTCTAATACCGTGAAAAACTCCATGCTTTTGAATTGTGTCGATAAATCTGATAATCGTGGTATTTGAAAAGGCTCTCTTATAACGTTTCTATTCAAATCCCTGCAATCTAAACATAATCTAATAGATTTATCGGGGTTTTCAACCACAACTAGATTGTAGACCCATTCAGTGGGATGATCAACTCTTTTGATGATTCCTGCAGTTTTCTATGTCATCCAATTTGGTCTTCACTTTATTTTTAAGACTGTTCGCTATGCGGCGAGGCGCATGTATGAATGGAACCGTATCTTTCTTTAAATGAATCTGACAGTTGTCTGGAAAAGAACCCAATCCCTCGAATAATGAACCATTTTTTCTGAATAAATTCCTCTTTTGAATTAGAGTTCCAGTTAAGATTATCTATGCGCTTAATTAATTAAAGCTTAACCCACGTTTTCAATCCTAAAATTGGAGACGAATCGACATTAGCAATGAGAAATTGTTCTACACTCGTTGTGTTTTATCTCAAGTTTTACTGCGGCTAAAACGTCTAAATTGTAACCATCATATGCCTCCAATTTTAACTTAACAGGCTCAACAATAGTTGTCTCATTTTCTATCATTTTAAATACTGAATAAGGAATAATATTTACTTCAGCACCCGAATCTATTTTAAATTGTATTTCTTTCCCTTTTATCTTTATTTAAGTATACCATGGGTTCCCTTTCTCTATTCCTTTCACTTTCACCGTGTCAATAACTAAAGCATTAAAATCAATGTCATAATGTCCATCTATCGCGTTAATTTGCTTAGCCCTGCACCAATTGGCGAAATGATTTTCCATAAGCTGGACCCTTATTAATACGATGGCTAAATGAACGTCTTTTATAATTAGTGATATTGTTATCAGGTATCTTATTATTATGTGATTTGACCTGATTTACCTTTGTAGATTCTCTCTGGATCCGCATGGACATCTTTTGCTTGCTGGTTGTAACTTCCGCCACTCAACACAGCTCGACTAGTTTTTTCAGAGAAAAATTTTCCGTTCTCAGAAGCTTATCCTGTAAGACGATCTCTCACCATTTGATTAACTACATTTTCCAAATCATCGTCAAAGTTACATATTTGAATTTGCTTCGGAACGTCGGTAAAAAAATTATCCCATAGTTCACCCGGTTGCTGCTGCCTGGTATAAAATTTGTAACGTTAGTATATAACGTGCGTCTTCGGAACGCAATATCCGTCAAATGCCTTGATTACATATTGAAATACTTCCTCGTCATTATCCCTTAGTTTGAATATTTCAAAAATTTCGATATCTTTCTCGCCCATTAAATTTAAGAGCATGGCGATCTTAACCTCAATTTCAAAAGATCTCTTGAACTTACGCCACTCCTCGCTTAGATTTCTTTCAAAATTCAATGGTCCAGGAGCCCTGAGCTTTGAATCTGTTTTGGCCTTTTAAATTCTGCTTTCGGTTTTGGTTTTATCTTTTCTTTGACGGACTGATTTATGACTGACTCATGCTATTTATTACACAGTACTAACTCTTTGATATTTCAGCTTAACCGCTAAATATCATATATTCTTATGTACTAAACTTAGATGTACTAGATGTTTAGGACTAACCATAATATAATTTATTTCAATATATAACAAGATCCCTTCGGCTTTCGTCGGACCGAATCAGACGTTGGAGTCGTACGCATGAATAAATTCTTTGTATTATGATTTGCAACTAGCGCAAATAACCCACTTCATCCCACCACAGAATCTAGCTGCCAGCGTGCGTATGCCTCGACAGGCAGAGTCATTCCAGCAGGCCCAAATTTTAGCTTGCTGTGTTAGTAAACATTGAGTACAAAGTTCTTCGTTGATAACGGTACCGTCTGATTTTCAAATCTTTCTAGAATGTCAAATCTCGATCCTTTGCTTTGTTTGTGTTTTTATGGTACAAAGAGTTTATCATAACATCAGGCTCACGTCCGTTGTTTTCGGGCGCGTCGTGTAGTTGGAGTCTACCTTGCTGTATAAGAAAGATTGTAAGTGTATTTTATATTTTGTCGTTAGTTTCTGTGCGGCCCTTCCTATGTGCACTGTTTTGAAGTGACCAGACGTCCCGTTTTGAATGGGACTGTCGCTTTTTATAGTTACATGTCCCGGTGTCCCCGAAATGATCTCTTGGACACCAAATTGTCCCGTTTTCTGAAACCGCGCGAAAATTTGAGCAGTCGAGCCGGCTCGACGCGAGCGGTGTGCGAGAAGAGCAAGACCGCGTCGTCGGTCGACGCGACGATAGCCGAGAGCGGTGAAGACGTCATCGCTCGCGCTTTGTTTACTAATCGTTTGACAGATTTTTCGTTCGCCCACTTCTCGATATTTGTTTTGTTGTTGTTTGATGCTCGTGTACCCTGTAAATAACTTGAACTTCTTTTGTTTTGGAACCATAAGTTAAAATGCCGAAACGCAAGTGTACGTTCAATATTAACTTACAAGCAAAATATCCGCTTATCAAGCAAACAAATACTCTCTCAGTTGTCAGATGTGAAAAGTGTCGTACAGAATTTAGCGTTTCCCACAGTGGTGCCAGTGATATTGAACCATTTGAAGTCTGGAAAACATAAAAATGCCGATCGCGCCGCTGCTTCGAGCTCTTCGATGTTAACCTTTTTCAAGAAATCGGATAGACCAACTTTAAAAGATGTGGATATCACCGCGGCAGAAGGTGTCTGGGCTTATCACGCGATACAAGAAAACCACAGTTTTCACTCTAATGATTATGCGTCGAAATTAATTCAATCATGTTTTGATCCCAAATTTACATGCGCCCGTATGGATTCAGAAGCTATTGTAGTGAATGTGTTGACGCCTACAGCGATGAAAGAATTAAAAGACGATCTTGATAAGTCCAATTGTATTACAATACTAAACAATGCTTCAAGCCACGGTAACAAAAAAAATTTACCCTATTCTAGCACGCTTTTTTCAACCTTACGTAGGTGTGCAAGTAAAAATTTTAGATCTCCAAGACCAACCAGGTGAGACTTCTGACATCATTGTCAATTATTTAAACAAAGTGTTGACAGATAATAATTTGACAGCAAAATTCGTAGCATTTTGCGGAGACAATGCCAACGTTAATTTCGGAGGCGCGGCTAGGCGAGCAACTAACAATGTGTTAACGAAATTACAATCATCTCTGAAAAAACCATTGATAGGTGTTGGATGTGGAGCCCATGTAATTCACAATGCAATAAAATCAGCTGCAGATAGGCTACCCTTAGATTACGAAAGCATCATTGTGAAGATATATTCATTTTTAGGGTTTTGTACTAAAATACAAAACCCTATTGCAATCACGACCTGTGTCCGTCTGTCCGTCCGTCCGTCTGTATGTCACAGCACTTTTTCTCCGAAATTATAAAAGCTACAGGCATGAAACTTTGTAGAAAGGTCAGAAGTGGTGACCTCTTGAAATTTCAAGGGTGGAAAATTTTTTCTAAGGCGTTTAAGGGGGGTCTCCCCATATAGGGAGGTGACCCCTCAAAAAAAAAAATTTCACCATTGGTAGTCGAGTAGGGTGTCATTGGAAAGATCTTACCGAGATCTTTTCAAAACAAGTCTTAAAATTGCCTTATCGGTACCGAGGGGGGCAGGGGAAGGGGAAACGTACGAACTTTTCGCGTACCCCCCCCCCCCCCTCGCGATTGGACACCTTCCATCCGAAAAATCTGAAAAAAATTATGAATGTAGGCCTTAATGAGTACAACAACAGCAAATACATGAGAAGTCGAAATTCACTCAACTTTGTTACTAATAGTATGATATATCGATTTTATGTTTTCTTGATTAAAATCTTAATGGTACCCTTAAATTCAATAAAATTTAGCAAACAGATGACTATTAATAAGATTGATCTTTTCTGAAAGTTTCATAAAGGTCGAATAGTATTCAACGAAGTTATAGCGGTTTGAATTTTCCTGTATTACTATGGAGCAATATGCCCTGTATTACTATGGAAACATATGGCTATGGAGCCATTGCGCTTTTTACCGACTAAGACA
Organism: Odontomyia ornata; assembly: GCA_963969285.1. Taxonomy (NCBI): domain Eukaryota; kingdom Metazoa; phylum Arthropoda; class Insecta; order Diptera; family Stratiomyidae; genus Odontomyia; species Odontomyia ornata. Next base: position 262,799,687 of record OZ017741.1, read on the forward strand.
CTTCAGCTTTGCTAGAATTTGCATGAAAATTTCAGGAGTGATAGGTATCATGAAGATGAGTACATACAAGTCGAAGAGGCAGGAGAGAGCTCCCAGCAAAAGGGCTTTGTAACCATTCTAGGATTCGAATAAATAGGCCATAAATCGATGATTACAGTACAGAGGAGTGCCCCTGAAAAAAAATTTCATGAAAGGTAGCCGATATGAGTATCAGCTGAAAGTTCTCTATGAGAGCTTTTCAAAACAGTTCTTAAACTGACAGTTTTTGCTTCAGTGGGGGCACAGGGGGGAAATACATGAAAAATGTGTTTCCTCCCTCGCGAATGGACACCCTTGATCTAAAAAATCTGAAAAAAATATCAAAGTAGATGTTTATGGGTATAACTATAACAAATACCTCAGAAGTCAAAATTCGTTCAACTTTGTTAATAATAGTATGATCCTCGAATTTCACATTTTCTCCAATAAAATCGTCTTTGACATGTTTCTTGATTTTATACGTTGCTGGTTACTGCATTTTGTAAGTTGAGTGGAAAACCCTTTTGACATGAGCATAGATCTGTCAACCCAACTTGTTGTATATTAACAAGATTCGAGTTGAAGCTCTAAAGGAGTTTTGCGCCGAAACTGAAACGGAAAATCAACAAATGCTCGGCCATAGCAAAACCAGATGGCTTGCTCTTATGCCTGCCTTGGAAAGGGTTTTAAAAATGTATCAGCCATTAAAAAACTACTTTTTGAGCATTGAAAAATGTCTCCTGTTACTAAAAATTTTTTTTGAAGATCCCACATCCGAATTGTGGCTTTATTTTTTACACGCTCAGTCAGCAAATTTTCATCAATCTGTATTGAAACTGGAAGGTCAGACGGTATCAGCAATTGAAGCTGCAAAAGAAATCAATCAATTAAAAGACAATTTGACTCAGAAACAGACCAATCAGTTTCTTCCATTTATGGTCCGTCAATTAATAGTGAAATCGAAAGATAATGTTTCTAACATAGATGAAGAGTTTGTGAAAAGAGCGGCTACAGAATTTTATGGAACAAGCCGTGAATATCTGGAACAGTGGACTTGTTTTCTTACCAAAGAAATGGAGATATTTTATTGGGCCGATTTAAAAAAGCTCGCCGCATGGGAAGACGTTCAAAAATCTCTGGATGTATTAATTGAGAAAGAATATATTGACTGTAATAAAGATGCAGAAGTTTTTGACGAATTTTCGTTAATTTGTAACTACATTACATCGCAGAAAGTAACTGAATGGAATAATCTAAATGTTTCCACGGAAACTCATTGGGTGGAAGTATCCAAACACTTTCAAGCCAACAATCATCATGAAAACTTTCCTATTTTAATTGAATATATTTTATGTTTGCCTGCTACAAATGCTCCAGTATTCTCTATGATGAACAAATTGTGGCCATCTGAGAAAACCCAGTTACAAATCTCAGTTCTAAAGGAGATGTTGATAAATAAGATGAATATAAAAAGAAACATGCCAAAAGTTTTATTCTTACTTAAAATAGTCACCAGCTATATTAAAGCAAATTTGTTCCTCTGATAAATATAAATATAACTAAACGTTTCGGGTATATATATTTTTTCATTTGTAAGTTTTAAGTTAACTGACTTTTTCTGAATAAATAAATTTAAAAAAGTGTTCTTTTTCATTGACTTCCTATTAACTAACCTAAATAAACCAATGTCCCGTTTTGAGTCAAAAATAAATGGTCACGTTATATATGCCACTATTCTCGTATATTGATGTGCCATTCAGTTTTGGTCTCAGTTTGTTTCCAATTTTGTTTTGAATGCAGTTTGCAGTAGGTACTTCTTCAGGAAGTTTGATAGTTTGTATATCTCTTTGCTTACGCATGTTAAAGAAATCCACTTTTGGTTGTTCTTGTGCATTTCAGTCAGTTGGAGTTCCTATTTATGTTGGTATCTTGTAATAAGTTTGTCAATCGTCACGTTGTTTGTATGCATTATTACTAGCTATTCTGTAAATTTTGTTCAGCTCGTTGGAGTAGTTAATAGGATGGGAATCTCTGTTTATCTTGTGCATCTTGGAAGCAAACTGAAACCAAAACTGGATGATACATCAATACACGAGAACAGCAGCATACACAAACTGATATGCGACATGGTATACATACGAGTAGGAAGAATTACATGAAAACTAACGACAAAATACAAAGAGCACTTACGATTTTTCTTACATAAAAAGGTAAGACTCTAACTAAGCAACGCAGCTTCAAGACTGTGCCCACGAGCCTGGCGCTATGACAAACTCTATGACATTGTTACACAAAAACAAGGGAAAGGACCGAGACTTGACATCGTAGAAAATTTTGAAATATATCAACATTAAAAAAACAGATGGTAAATGGCCATTTGTGCGTCCACCCAACTGCGATACTTTCTGATTTTAAACCAGTATATATCATAGGTTTAGGAATGTCAAGCAAAACGGCTGGAAAAATGTTTAAGGGCAAACCGAATAGGCAAGTTTCCTGGCTTAGGAAGGTAATTTCGGAAAGTTCTGCTTCACTATTCCCACTGAAAAATTCCAGGAGCTCTTGTACTAGAAAAAGTAAGATGATATTGGAAGTACTACTTGGAACTCACTTCCACGCTGTGAAACAGCAGAGCACAGTATGCTTTGTAATGATTTTCTACTCCGTCTCGTTCGATCGCAAGCAGAACCGACCTCTCATCGGTTCGAGACGTGCAGTCTTGGAAATGACAACGGACTGTACCCTTCAGGTCAACAAGTCCGGTCACACTTAGTCTACTCCGTGGTGGCTGCTTGTAGGCTAGCTAGTTCGGAGAGGAGTTTCGGTCGCGGGTCTTACGCGAGCAGACTAAGTCCGAGTTACTTAACTCAGCCACCGGCTCACATGCCCGATTTCCAAACGCGTCAACAACTACTCATCCAGAACGGGAAACCTACGTTACGTTAATTCTGGATGTGATCTCTCCACAGATCTCAAATCAAAAACGCTACAAAATCCCACAGGCGCGTTACCGAATCACCGACGCGGTACCAGAAAATAAGCTAACCTACCTCAAGTCCAAAATAACATACTCTAAGAAAAAAACGAGCGCAAACAAGGGTACCGCGGACCGTAACCGAAACGCGAAACCGACCTCCGCGGATTTGTCGAAACCCTACTCTTGCGACGGCATACCTACCCTGCACTCTCTCTTCCCACTGAAAAAGAAGAACCGCTGAAAAGGAAAGTCTTTAGTTATTTATTCGCAATTCATTTTATTGCTAATTTTTTTTTTTCGCAAATTTTCTAATAATAAAAATATATTATGAAGACTTGTTTGTTTTGTTGATTGAATTATGGTATAAATCATCATTTAAATAATTAGCGCTGCTTAAGCAATTTCTCGCATAAAAGTGGGTCGTGTGGACTCAATTCAGAATAATATATGAACACTATTTTCTAAGTACAAATCATAATCATATGTATCTCCACTTTAGATGATTTTAAAAATTTTGCCATATTAATAAATATCCATTATAATTGTACTATAAACAATAATTGATTTATTTTACTACCGCTTCCTCCATCATCTTTACTCTACAATTACTTTATAATCAATTTTCAAAAATTCTATTATTTACGGACTTTTATTCTGGCGTAGGTGTAAAATTAATTTATTTACAAAAAAATCCCCCTTTTTTTTTTTTACAGACAATCCTTTAAATTTACGTGTTTTCACTTTTTATATAATACAAAGACCATCAAAAGCAAAGATTATAAATTAAGGTGGAATAAGATTGACTTGCTATAACAGAATTATCGGATTGCGGTAAATAGTTTATTTTCATCTATACAAATAGTCCACGTTTTCATTCATACAAGTCAATTTATTCACGCACTTTAAGTGTAAGCTTAAGATAAATTTCGTAAATTTCACTAATTAGTTAACTCCTATATAAAATATTACTACAATTTGTTACCCTTCTAACATCCCTTAATTTTATTAGGTTTTCTACATCATGCATCTAGAATAGTATAAAATTATTTCGTTTTACTCTAAATATAATTGTTTGCATTTTTTTGTATTTCTTATACACACGCCCAAGAAATAAAGTCTTGTCAATAATGAGCTCGCGCTATTGCATTCAATCGGTTCGAGACAATTTACTACGCGTTATTTAGAATAATGTGGTCTTGGTGTTCTTGAGGCGTAGCAAAGAAAAATCAATTAGAACTCATAAACGAAAACTGGTAGTGTAGAAGGAATGAAATCAACGTAAAATTAAGAAACTATCAACACAACCGTTTTGAAAATACTATTTGGATCAAACACAACAAACGAAACCTTTTTGAATTTATTCAAGGCTGTGATGAAGGCACAGCTGCCATACGATAAAATAAGTTGGCGCCTTTTATTGGTGACGGGTGAGCTTCCGTGTTGAATACCCATTCATCTAATCTCTCTTCGTTTAAACGTATGCTCCTTTCTTAAAGACGCAAAATGGAAGAATAACACATTCGAATTCGAACCACTTGTTGCACGTCGCCAAACAATTACACGACCAGATGGCTAGGCCGAGAGGAGGGACTGTGAGTTCAGTCACCTCCAGCGCCACTTCTTCACTGGTTACCATGTATTGGCGCTTGTGCACGTGGGGCCAAATATCCCCCTCTGGGCTAATTGCTCCAATTCCCAGGGGCATGAATCCCTAGTCACAGCAAGGGGGGACTGGTGCAATGTTGTCCTGCCCTATTGTAGCCCTTTCTACTGCTTCCTACAGCATATGCGCACCCACGGTAAAGTTCACTTTCACTGACAAACGGGTCGAAAGGCGCAGCGACGTGTAAAATCACTTTACCACTCTCTAATACCGGAGCTTTCACTTGTCAAATTGACTACTTGTTTTCTCATCGGACAAAACAGATGTATGGAATGGAACGCCACATGGCGGCAATGTGCATCTCCATTTGTCGCCAGTGGCATAGTGTTTCGATGGCCACAGTGGAGGGGGCATTCCCAGATGGATATGTCTCGAAATGCGTCGGGGTTTTAATTAATATTCTGTTTCAAATATTTAAATCCACAGATCTAAATATTTGGAGAAAAAAAATATTTTCTGCGCAACGATATCCGCACGAAAGGTGAAGTCCGCTTGCACCTCGAGGTCATATCCATCTGGCCGGGTGCAAGGGTTCGGGATCGGAATCACTTCGATTCCCGGGCGTAGGCGTCACATTACAGCTTCTAGAGGAAAGAAGAAGGCGGGGTAGAATTGGTCCGCGACTGATCACAAGAATCTGTAAGCCTCTTCGAATCATATACAAGTCACCTGGGGCCGGATGGAACCATACCAGCTGTGTTGCAAAAAGCAATAAATCTTGTTATTCTCTGCTTCCTGGTGATTTTCAAGAGTTACCGAAGACAACTACGTACTACAAAATTGCAGAGAATTCCGAGGTGTCTTTATTTCTAAAACTGGGCAGAGCATACTCGCTTTAAAATACTAAAACCAGATTAATGAATATTCGCATCACCTTTAAAATCACGTACTAATGGATCCGGTACATATAATTCAGCTAAATTTAACATGTTCAAAACCACCTGCTAAACTAATCCACAGGTTCCATTTGCTGTGATATCTTAATATAAACATCAGTATCGGAAATCCATAAAAATGAAAATTTGTAAACAAATTTCCTGCTTAAAAACACCCGTTTTAATTTCAAGTCGATAATTTCACAAGGATCTTTTTTCGTTGCCAAAAATTAAACGTATTCCCGCAAATAAACATTACTAAATTCGCCAAAGTGAATTATTCAAGAATTTATTGAATTTATTTAGAACAGATTAAAAAAATGTGTATCTCAATCTATTCCAATACGATAAAAACAACATTTGAAAGCCATCGTGATTAATGGAAACTCCCGACGTTCGCAGTGAGTTTCACAGAAATATTGTCATAATGAAAATTCCTGGAAAAGATTTTCATTTTTTCCGCATCTTGAAAGAAAATAAGAAACAACAACACAACAGACTAAATTATTGACTCTGCAAGAAGAATGGATGAACCGACGCCATCTTCTCCAAGTCAATCTAAAAATAGACCCCACCCAGGTTCCCGAGCTCCACTAATGAGCACTCCCGGTGGAGTGTTAGAAGTTAGATACACCTAGTGAAATCGAACGCGACTGCCTCGATCGAGGAGGGAGAGTGGTCATTAAGATTCGTTCTACTGCAAGAATTCTTAATGTTGGGAATTCGAGACGAATTCTACTTCTATTGCTGCCAGTATTCCCCACAAAATAATTTTTCCCTATACGAGTATACATACATGTTTTCTTTCTATCCATGTGATAATTGCAAAATGCATTGCAAACAAATCAAAGAAAAGCTGGAACGTGCAAACAATTCCATTAACACTGCCCATTCCATTGATTTATTGAGCAAGCGAATTATGCAAGTAGGTACCCACCGGGAGAGGCTATGGATCAATTTGATTTCCTCTAACATCCGCTTCGCCAAGTATAATCCGGCAGTTCGCAATGAAATAAGTACGCCATGAAATTCACTTTGAAACAATAAATACATTGTGGAAATGAATGCTCGTAAAATTTCAAATAATCGTGTTTCCGGGAATCGCCAATGCGCTACTGATTGCTTGCGCCATTAGCAACAATGGAACCAGCAACAACAAAGCGAGCGTTGTTCAACAAGTGTTTCTTAGTGATTTTCGGGAAAATTTTCTGGTCCAATTCGAAATGAGTTTCGACACATGTTGGCTGGCATAGCGAGCAAGGCAAACTCATACAACGCGAACATCACGCACGATTTTCTTATTTTTCCATCACACACGTTGTCCATATTCACTATATAAATAGATGCCCAAGTGGTGATTGGTTCCTCAACTATGCGTCCTAAGTGTGCTAGTATGCAAGATAGGATCTGTTGCATTAAAGAACGACCACGAGAGAGGTAGTGAGGATTCTTGCGTTTTTCGCAGAGGAGGTGGAAATTATGCCAGGTTGATGCATCCCATTCATTCAATGAATAATAATTGATCTATGATAATCAAAATTATAGTGAGATCATAGGAATAGGACAACTAAAAATGCGAAATCCATAATAAATTGAAGTCACAAAGATGTCAAACAAACGCTTCATATTTTGGACAGAGTCATCCTTTGGATTAGGCCCTGAAGTACGTCATCTCTTTGTCTCGAAAACAGGATCACAAAATGTCGAAATTTGAATAATAACTTATTTTAGCTATAATTTGCAAAAGCTAATATCAACATTTTGTGTATTACCCTATGGCTCCCATCCAAGTACTATCTATGACCCATGATGCTTAATTTGATGAACTTTAGAGAACCGGCATCCTAGCGTGACCGAAATCCACCAGAACATATGTATGTATAGGGTCGCCATCAATAAAATATGGCAACCAGGACTAGAATCATTAAATCCCAGGATTTCGGAGCTCAGAACCCGGACAAAATAGATTTTTTGAAGCAAACATCTCGAGAGAAATTTTCCTACATATTGCGGAGAGTACTTTATATATGCATATATATATATATATATATATATATATATATATATATATATATATATATATATATATATATATATATATATCTATATATATATATATACATTGGATAGCCTAAAAAGTATTGAGCTTTTTTGTCTCTAGATGGTGTTCGTTGTCATATATCCGGCAATACTAATTAGATTGAGTCAAACTGACATGCGTTTGAAAGGTGACATTCCAGTTTACAATTTTCATACGGACAGTTTTGTATACCGTCACCCGTGTCAAAAGTTGTACTCATTTGAAAATGAGTTAAATATCTGAAAAAATTCGTTATATTTTACAATATCACTACGATCAAGGTGAGAATGCATTGCAGGCTCGTGAAAAAATTTGTGGTGTCTAGTGTCTAGATAGTTTATCAAAAGCCACAGCCAAGAATGGATTGCTCGCTTTCGTTCTGGAAATTTTGATGTCAAAGATGCACCTCGCTCAGGTCGACCAATCACTGAGAAAGTCGATGAAATCTTACAAAAAATTGAAGAAGACCGACAGGATTTGCAGCCATGACATTGCTAAGGAACTAAATATCCATCACTCAGCTCGACGTTTGAGTGCTGCATGAATTAACACGAAAAAAATTTGATCAACCGAATTTCCATTTGCGAAATGCTAATAAAACGCAACAAAATCGAGCCATTCATTACAGGCGATGAAAAATGGGTAAGATATGCCAATGTCTTTCGAAAAAGATCATGGTTAAAAAACGGTGAAACATCACAAACGACTTCAAAGCCAGGATTGACACCAAATAAGGTTTTGCTGTGTGTATGGTGGGATTGGAAGGGAATTGTTTATCATGAGGTGCTAGAACCTGGCGAAACACTCAATTCGGCTCTGTAAAAAACCGGCCAGTATTGATCAATAGAAAGGGCGTTGTCTTCTATCATGACAATGCCAGACCACACACATCTTTGATGACCCGGAAAAAATCGACAGAGCTTGGCTGGGAAGTTTTGATCCATCCACCGTATAGTCCAGACCTTGCACCATCAGACTACCATTTGTTTCGGTCTCTACAAAACTTCCTTAATGAAAATAAATTCACTTCCAAAAGGGACTGTGAACATCACTTGGCCAAGTTTTTCGCCGATAAACCACAGAAGTACTCCACATATAGAATAATGGCTCTACCAAAAAAATGGCAAAAGGTCATAGATAATAGTGGACAGTATACACTTAAATAAAATCCATTTTAAATCACAGAAATACTCGTATTCAATCGAAAAATAACAAAAAAGGCTCAATACTTTTTAGACTTACCAATATATATATATATATATATATATATATATATATATATATATATATATATATATATATATATATATATATATATATATATATATATATCTACAGGGTCTGAATAATAAGTAACCGGACTGACCTCAGGAAATTTTTTATTGGCAAAATATGTACAATTTTTCTTTAGAAATCTTCAAAGTAGTCCCCATTGGAGTCGATACCACGCTGATACTGGATTTTCCAATCCCCGAACGCTCCCTCGAAGTCAGCAACCTCGATGCTGTCTAGAGCCCTCGTCGTAGCACGTTGAACGTTTTCCAGAGTCCCGAACCGCATCCCCTTAAGGTGTCTCTTGATCTTGGGGAACAGAAAGAAGTCCGCTGGTGCCATATCCGGGCTGTAAGGAGGCTGTGGCAATGTTGCCCTCGACTGTTTGGCCAACTGCTCGGTAACGAGCAGGCAGGTGTGCGACGGAGCATTGTTGTGATGGAGGATCCACAATCGGTAATCTCCGGACGACTCGGCGAACCCGAGCGGTAAGTCGACGGAGCACCTCTCTGTAGTACTGGCCATTTACAGTTTGGCCGAGTGGCACAAACTCTTTGCGAACAATGCCTTTCACGTCAAAGAAAGCAATGAGCATCGACTTTACCGTCGATTTGCTCATGCGCGCTTTTTTCGGTCGTGGTGACGCCGGTGTGTACCACTCCGAACTCTGCCACTTCGTCTCAGGATCGTATTCGAAAACCCTCGTCTCGTCTCCTGTAATAACGTGGTTAAAAAACTCTGGTTCGGTTGCTCGATCGTACGCTCCATTTTCACTCCGACGACGTAACTGAACATGCACTCCGCTCTCGCTCGATGCTATCTCTCGAAGCGCTTGGAGGCAACTGGTGCAGCCCGGTTCCCTTTACCTAGACCCTCACCACCACAACAGCACCAGATACCGGTTAGCAGACGCTTTGACGGCGCGGGGCAGGCTCAGTCCAGTTACTTATTAAACAGAGCCTATATATATATATATATATATATATATATATATATATATATATATATATATATATATATGTATGTATATATATATATATATATATATATATATATATATATATATATATATATTTCTGCAAATACGAGTAGCACCTCCAAGTGTCTCGATCCATTGACCGCGTCCTCCAATTTTGAAATCGGAGGAGCGATGAACAGTCTTCGTCGACAGAGTCAGACCAGCGTTTCCTCGGTTCGTTTCCCCACTGGTCTCCGGCCTTCAGTTCTCCCAACGAATACCTTTTTTGGGTATCCGTTGTTCATCCATAAGATTCATGTGGCCAGCCCATTGCAGCTTCCGCAGTCTTACAATCGTTGAGACCTTCGGTTCGTGAAAAATTTCATACAGCTCATGGTTTTATCGAATTCGCCTCTGGTCCCCGTCCGATTATTCGCCTCAGGACGCGAGTTATATCCTTAGATGAACCTAATATTGCAAGCAACATTGTAACTGACCGGAAGATCACCGACGAAGAATTTTCGAGCAATTATTTAGTCTCAGAAGAACTGTTTGGTCAGCATACCTTCACCGGGTTCTTATCTGAATCTTCTCACAGGAGTAAATTATAAATACACTTAGACGTCACCCGAAGAGACAGTTCTCGACAGATCACCAATCGTATCAATGCACGGAGTCTGGTTAACAGTAGACTCAAAAATTATTAAATAAAAAACCGCGAATGTTTGTAAATTTGATAGTTAGTATAATATTACTTTAAAACCAATACAACCTGTGTTTCATTTGAAAAGGAGCACGGCAGGTCCTCAGCTGCAATTTTTTTTAGCGTTTGGGAATTAAATAATTTAATTTGTGCAGTCGATAGGATACCGTAGTCTTCGTCAAGAAAAAGTCGCAAGTTACGTCAACTAAACGCGTGAACAGTAAAGTAACTGTTATTAGTGTACGAACTAAAAAGCGTTAATTGCTTAACGGCATCCGGCGAAACGAGTCTAGTCAGTGGAAGTGCTGTGCACTGACGTGGCAAAAAGAAAAGTGCTGCACAGTGACAGAAACTACTTATAACTTCTTTAAAAACTAAAAAATGCCTAGAAACTCAACTTTAAAAGCTCAAGGACTAGCAGTGTCCCAAAACAGACAAGGCTAATAAAAACATCAAACAAATAATGACTGGTCTACAGGTAGAGTCGCCTTTGTAAGACTTAAACAATATAGACAACCTGCAATAACAAAAGCAGCAAGATGGCATTGTCTTTCCACGACTTATTGAAAGAAGCTAGGTCTATGCCAACTTTCACTGGAAACGATGGATTCCAGCTTAGAAGCAATATTGTGGAGGTCGCAGGTATAATGTCGCTAGTAGAAGGAGAACAACAAAGCACTTTACTTTATTCGAAAATTCAAGGGAAGGCTGCTATTGGCATAAGGAGAATAAGGCGCATCTAAGGAAGATATCCCTGAGTCTAAGAGGCGACCATCCATCCAAAGATCTACCTAAAAAACGAAATTAGAGAAATTAGAGTCTAGATGAAAGTTTAAAAAAACTGAGTGATAAGGAAACTTTAATCACTAGGCACAAAAAGTAACGTCTTTAGTTTATTTTTAAAAACAAAGTAGGATGTAGATAGAGAACCAAGCTCGAGGTTGTTATGCTTTCTGATGATTTGCGGCATAACTGACTGAAAATATTAATCTGTCCGGGCGTACGGAACCTCGAGAATGTTATTAGACCGACTAGGACGCGCATACAGTCTGTATTGAAAGTCTTCGCTTAGAGTGGAAGCAATTTGTTGGTTCTACGGGACGACAGAGGAGGGAGACGATGTATGGATAGACGACCCTCATAAAACTCATAGGCTAAGTTGAATTTGAAGAACAAAATACGGGTAAACTTACGCTGAACAGCTTCTACTGAGCTCACAAGATATAAATGTCTAGGAGACCACACTACTGAGCAGTACTCAAGAAGCAGGCGGTCAAGATATGTGAACAAGTGAACAGCGGTTACAATATTTGCAAACTTGTGCAAATGCCGCATAATAAGACCAGAAACTTTTGATGCCTTGGTAATTGTAATGATGTTCCTCTTTTCAGATCGAACGCGGAACCGACCTCTCATCGGTTCTAGACGTTAAGTCTGAGTAGTGCCAACGGATGGTACCAACAGGTCAACCAATCCGTGCACCGTAACCCATTCACGCGGTGACTGCTTGTCGGCCAGCTAGTTCGGAGAGGATTTCGGTCGCGGGTCTCCGAATGGGTTACGCTCAATTACAATATTTCAGTCACCTGAACATGCCCGTTTTCCAAACGCGTCAACAATTACTCATCCAGAACGGGAAACCTACGTTACGTTAATTCTGGATGTGATCTCTCCACAGATCTCAAATCAAAAACGCTACAAAATCCTATAGGCGCGTTACCGAATCACCGACGCGGTACCGAAAAATATGCTACTCGAAATTAAACCGACGAAAACTACTCTAATGAAATGACGAAACAATCAAAGGTACCGCGTACCGCGCGCGACGCGAAACCGACTTCAGCGGATTTGTCGAAACCCTATCCTCGCGACGGCATACCTACCTTACACTCTCTCTTCCCGCTGAAAAAGAATGAGACACTGAAAAGGAAAGTCGTGGTTAACTTTTAACAATTCATTTTAATCATTTAAAATTATAGACATACATTCCTTCTTTTAATCTCATATGAAGCGTAGTCTATTTCTAAAAGAGCGCTAAAATTCTAATAAACAGAGAAATTATAGAGTTGTTGCTATGGAACGGAATCTAGATATTATTACTTAGCATCGTGAAAATAAACATCATCCTTTGGGTGATACAAAGAAATCTTAAGCTAACTAGTACTGTAAATTTCATTGTTAATAATTATGTGAGCATATTTGTTGATACAATAGAATATAAGGTTGGGTTTAGTTTATTAGAAGGGCTGACACTCATTCGAAATTCTTGCGAAATTAAATAACAATATTATAAAATTATTTCTAAAAATTACAATTCGAAACAAATCGAATTCCAAGTTAAATGGAATGGAATTATGTAATTTTTAACTCATTAAAAAAAATCTTGCGAAATGAAATCGTAAGTTAAAATTATGTAAATCTAATACGGAATTAAAATGTTAGAATAAAAATAGCGTTTTGTAAGATCGAATCAGAAACTTGAAGTTAACTTACTTATAAGTTATTAAAAAAAATTTTTTTTTTTTTATTTAATTTTTTTATGCTCGAAGTACATATGTTATCTGGAGTAAACAATTTTATTGTTAAAATAGTTGCATTTATAGAAATCAACAAAATGAACTTCATAGCGCGAAGTGGATAAATTATTTGTGTACGATCAAACGAATGAAAAAACATAGCGAAATTTGTTTACGCTATGAACCAACTCAAAACTATAATTAAAATTTTAAAATGTTCCCAGAACTTTTCTTGGTGCTTTGAACGAAGTAATCAATCATCTTCAATCATGAAGAAACATGTTAATAATTACATAAAAATTACTAAAATATGATTAAAAATTAAAAGTATGTTGCATAAACAGACTAAGTTTAAAATAGCATATATGTTGAATAAATAAATACTTCAAGTTTAATGAATAAAATAACCTGAAATTGAAAGTAATTTTATGGAAAACTTAAAATTGTTTTTTTTTTGTACGGTTAGTAATTCATTTTAACTTCATTGTATTCTTCAATGAAAGAGAACCATAAAACAAATTTCAGATATTCGCTTAAGTCTATTAAGTATTATTTCTATATAAAAAGGAACGATAGCTTGAAATCTTTTAGGAACAAATAATTGAGTGTAAAAATGTTATAACTTATCACGAGGATTGTTAAGTTGAAGCATGTCTGGGTTGATGTTTTATTTTATGTTCACTCAGTCAATTAATATTTATGATTTTCGTACTATCTCGAAGTTATAGTAAATTGTACACGAATCGAATTATTTTGCACAAACTAGAATTCAGTCCTCATGTCTATCTTACAATCTTTAACCTCATATATTACAATTAGCTTAACTTTCACTTATTTTAATAGACTTTGATCCCTTCAAATCTTTAGTATAAAGTGCAAAGCTTATTTGGAAATGTTAAGGCCTTAACTTACAAATAATACGCTAACAATTAAGAATTTTAATATTGTAACAACTAACCTAATCGTGAGACACAAATTGCTTTTTATCACTTTTACACTTGAAGTTATTCCAGAATATTTTTACATACGGATAAAACAGACTCAAATGAAGTACGACTTTAATCATAGATAGATGCTGAAAGTACCACACATGCTGATTTTAATGATAACAACGGAACATTTCTACGTGTGGAAGTTGTTAAGATGAAAACATTGCATGATGTAACAGAAATGCAAAAACTTCTAAATCTTGAAAAGGAAAGTTTTATAAATTTCTTTGTAAAGTAATACTAAAAATATGTTAAAATGAAAGACGTACTGAGATATCATCTAACTTGGATAAATGTTTTCTTTAATTTTCCCTTGATAGATAGTATGTAAATGAGTTAAAATGAGTCGCTTTCAAAATCTTTTCGTAAGTGTTTCATGCAAAGCGGTAAAATTTTAACTCAGTAATTTCTCTGCTCCTAAAATCTATGTACTTGGCATAGCTGTAATGCTACGCTTTGATATACAAACATTTTTTTGGCAAAAGTATAGATAACAGCATAGATCTTAACTGTGCAATCACACGAAAGAATTTTCAATAGAGCGCGCACGGCTTACTCACAAAAATCACATATCTTCGATTATATTTCAAATGTAAATTTCAAACTGATACTTAGTTCACTGCGTTGAAATAAGCCGTAGATTTGCTTGTCCATTTTCTGGATGTACACGCTATTCCTCAAGCTTTTGTTTCGTTCTCTATTGTTTTTACAGATAATATGAAGCATTTGATTTTGCGTGACGCTATAGCTCTGTCCATTGCTACATTATTAGGAGTGAAACTTTCCAAAGAACGACTTTGCGGTTTCGTTGCTACTTTGTTGGATTTCAAATTTTGCGGTTATGCACTAGTTTTCCGTGACAATCAATTGCGATACACGAGCTACGATTCGCACAAGTTACACATTTGCTTCTGCTTTTCATTTTCCGTTTGCTTTTACCAATACGGGCGAGGATACTCACTTTGATTCCATGATGATGCCTCGGACCAACTATTGAAATTCGATGTACCTTCCTGAGTTGTAAATGTATTTGTACGATTCGATATTTTCACCGAATTATCACTGTTATCATAATTCAATAGTATTTCGGATGGATGCGATTGGCAGGATGGTGATTTTTTTAGATATTGTATAGTTTAGATCATTATTATTATCCCAATATTCCTTTCCATCAGCTCGGAAACAAATGCAAACTTCCAGCTTTTTCGAGGATGGAGGTAGAGTAATTTTAAAGCTAAATGTATCATATATAACATATGCGGCGCTACTTCCATGATACGCGGCGCCGAACGATTGGACCGCCGGAAACTTACTTCGAAAATGAAATCTTTGAGGAATGGTTTTATTCTCAAAGAATCAAATATATGCTGGTGCTAGACAACCCAGCAACCCCATATGCCTCATTCCTTAGAATTAATTTCGATACTTAGCTGGCAAATAGGATCCTCCACAGCCTTGAACTGACAACAGCTCTGCGGTTTGTATTCTCGGGCGTTATCAACCTCTTCTTCAGAGTCATTCGATTCGGTTAAGTCGCTCGCAGTCACCCCTTCTTTCGATGTCTTCTTTGTGTCGGTTTTCCTCTTTTTCTTGGGAGATTTCGATTTACTTCGATCTAAAGATCCTCGTTTGGCTGCTACAACGACGAGGGCGATGAACTGCAAACAAAACCTGGTAAGGCATTTGTCGACGTACGCCGAACGAAAAAAATTTACCTCTTAATAATTTTACACCACCTAGGACCGCGCCAAGTCGCTACCGACACCACACCATGACACCATTTACCTTTTTCGCCATGTGGCTGTCAAGCCCAACCGGTTGTCACCTCGGACAAAACAGAGGTGTGTGGAATGGCACGCCACATGGCGAAAATGTGCCTCTCCATCTGTCGCCAGTGGCATAGTTTTTTTTTTTTTGATGACCACGGTGGAGGGGCATTTCCAGATGGCTATGTCTCGAAATGTGCCGGGGTTTGGATTAATTTTATATTTCGAATATTCATATCCACAGATCGAAATATTTGGACAGAAAAAAAAATATTTTCTGCGCAACGATATCCGCACGACAGATGAAGTCCGCTGGCACTTCGAGGACATATCCATCTGGCCGGTTGCAAGGGTTCGGGATCGGAATCACTTCGATTCCCGGGCGTAGGCGTCACATTACATAATTATGCTAAAAATAAGTCATTTTAAAACATTTGGAAACATTGATGCGAAGGGAGTTTATATTACACCAGTAATAGAGGTTAAAAAGATCAATTTGGAGTTGCTGACAATCTTCAAGGGATCTAATTATCCGGAATACCTTGAACTCATCAGCATACTGGAGACAAGGAAAGGAAATTACAGAGAGAAGATCATTGATAAATAGTACGAAAAGAAGAGGTCCAACGATTGACCCTTGAGCGATGCCAGATTTAGGATTAAATGCAAAGGAGATTATGCCATAGAGATTAACATGACATAAACGAGAGGATAGATACGATGAAATCCAAGAAAGTAGGGAACCGGATATGCGGAGCAAAGCTAACTTTGGACAGAGGAGAACATGGTTCATGGAGTCAAAAGCTTTAGAGAAGTGCGTGAATATTGCGTCAACTTGAAGCTGTTTATTTAGAGCTCTTGCAATATAATCTTCGAACTACTAAGGGTTGAGTTTGCTTATAGCCAGTAACAAACTGGGCCTGGAGAAAACAGACAGACTTGAGCGGACTTCGTCATTACTGACGATACATATGGCCTTCAAATAAGAGGGGTGCATCCAGGTGGAAGCGGTGCTCCCTTGCATCTCCCCTCCTTCAATCGGATCAAGATTCAAACGTAAGCGTGGGCATATTGTTTTTGTTCTTTTAAGTGAAAAACTCATACAAACATAATTTGAAATGAAAAATATACACGTGGCAAATTCATATCATGGTATTATGTGACAGAATCACATAGCCCTATGCCATAAATAGGCAAGTGAGCAGAGGGCCACCTTACCCTGCAAGAGCACCTGTAACGCTTCAAAAGAGGTGAGCTCGCCCGATGGCTAGCTCATTATTGTGGAGGGGCCAGCCAACGTGGCGGGTCCTATACCCGGTTCAAAATCCGAATGGAAAGACAGAAATTTTTTGTTTAATAATGCATTATTCTTCCTTTATAACTTATATTCATACAGGCGAACATGTTTGTAGTCAATTAATTGAGGAGGTATTAACAACTTTTCACTAGCCGCGTTTCATTTCAATTAATTTAAAGTTCTCAAAGCTAGTGCAAACATTTTTGAAACACGTATAAACAACCATTCCAAGTCCTAAATAAATCCTAAACACATTCAATCTCGTAATTTTTATCATATCAATTTTATAAATTATAATATTTAAGCAATAAATATATGTACATAAAATAAAAGGGTAATCACCAGGATCCTTGACGAGCGCCCGTTGACGATGTGGTGATGACTTGACTGATGCCTCCTTTGCTGTTAGTTAAAAATTATTATTTTCCTTTTTTTTCATCGAATTAAACTTATTTTTCTTTTCTCGAATAAAAGTAAAAAAACGCAGTATGTGCTGCCAGATCCTTTCTCTGCTTTCAATATGACCATCAAGTTCACTTGAAAGTCTTGTATGAAATTTAACGGATATTCCTTCAGGGTAATTCCATAGAAAGTACACTTTAGTGCAATCTGACTGCAAAGCACTACTTCCTGGGGCGTTGTTTTGTAACGTTTTCACACGCGAAACTGAATATTGCTCGTGAACTTGAATAAACGGAAACCGACATTCCCCTTTGATAACAGTTGTCAGGTCGGTTTTAAAACTGCGAACGCTGACAAAAACGGGGCGATTACTTCACTGATCTCTCCTTTCACTGCTTTACAGGGTTAATATACCGATCCAACATTAAAATTAGTGCTACATTGCGGCAATTTGGCACAGTGCCTGCTATATGTAAAGGAGTTTGCAGTCCATCCGGCCTTGCATTCACATCGGCTCCGTGTTGAAACAATAACGCCACACACTCTGCATTACTCCACTTGGAAGCCAAATGCAGTGGAATCCACTTTAATTCAGTCTGAGCGTTTGGGTTCACTTTGAATTTAGGCAAAAGTTCAGCTATTTCTACAAAGTTGTTATAGCAGTGACTGTGCGATCATCGATTGAATTTACACTTTGCAACTACTATTTTCCCTTCTCTAGCCGCCCATAGAATTTAACGGTCCAAAGATTCCATTTTCTTCCTGAAATTTTCTCACAGTTCCTGAATTGAACATCCACTTCATTCACAAGCCCATATGGAAAACACTCAAGGTCATAACAATTCAGAAGGCAAGGGGGTAATTTTTCACAGATCATCAATTTGATGCCCTTGACATCCACACGGTTGAATCAATATAACCCAAAATAATCCGGAGTCGTACTATCAATTTCGATACCAGCCCTATCGAGAAGATTTATCTCATCACTAGTGACTTCAAGATTCGATACCTTCACTCGAGACTTCTTGCGGAATATGCTATTCACTTTCGCGAACACGCCGTCTGGGTCCTGTGGGCTAATACCCCTCAATTTTTCCGCCCAAGAAGAGATTTCATATCGTAGTTAAATCATTGCCTTCATGTCAATATATTGATGATTTGCAAAAATCAAAATTTTTATCAAATTTCACCAAGTAAGTTCATGACTCATAATCGTTAAATTTTGAATAACACATTGGAAGTTTCACAATTTGGACCATGAATGACATAATTCTCGATTTATATTAAAAATTGATTGAAGACTTATTTGAAATGCTCAATCATTAGAAGGCTAATATGTTGAGATTTTTTATTCAAATATCTCCAAGTTAAAAGGTGGAAAAAGTTTGTAATTGTAATCGTGTTACACATTAATTTTGACAATCAGTCATAAATTGTGATTATAGGCCTACTAATTCGCGCTCCCAATTTGCTGGATAACTTGTTACGATAGTATAAATTCAAAATGTAGGGTTTCAATGAAAAAAAAGTATACAATAGATGCTTAGTTTTGTTACCTTACCAGATAATAAACCTAATGCATTTCTTTCACCACACATACGAGATTTCATAAACAAGACTTGTGTGGTTTACTTAAACGATGCTTGTATTTTTAGCACATCTAAAAAAACTTGACTGATATTTTTAACGTTTTAAGATCCCATGAACTAAAGGTACAAATTGACAAATGCTCCTTCATGCAAAAGGAAACAAATTTTCTAGACCACGTTGTAACAAAGAAGGGATTAAAACCGAACCCTGAAAAAATAACAGTTATACAAAATATAAAACTTCCTAAGACAGAAAAACAAATTAAATTTTTTTTGGGTCTGACGGGGTACTACCGTAAATTTATTTGCGACTGCGCTAAAGTAGCACAGCCGATGGCGAAGTACCTCCAAAAAGATAGCAAAATTAATATTAAAGATCCCAACTATATAGCAGCCTTTGAAAAAACTTAAGGCTCTCATAAGCTCTACACCTATTCTAAAATCCCCAAACTTTACAAAAAAATTTCAACTAACTACAGATGCTTGTAATTATGCTCGTGGTGCTGTCCTTTCTCAAGATGGACACCCCCGGGTGTTTTGCATCTAGAACGTTAAATTGCCATGAGCGAAACTATTGCACAACTGACAAAGAATTTCTTGGAATCATGTGGGCAGTCAACTATTTTAGGCCCTACCTGTACGGTAATAAATTTACGAT
The DNA here is from genome assembly GCA_963969285.1 of Odontomyia ornata. NCBI lineage: Eukaryota > Metazoa > Arthropoda > Insecta > Diptera > Stratiomyidae > Odontomyia > Odontomyia ornata. The sequence goes on from OZ017741.1 coordinate 262,819,450, forward strand.
ATTAATGGACCACCTACCAATAAAGTATTTGCATTCCAAATACAGAGGAAAGGATATTTCTCCCCGACATCAGCGATGGCTCCTTAAGTTAGGTGAATATCAGTTTGAGATAGAATACCTTAAGGGTAAACACAATCATGTCGCAGATTTTCTCAGTAGACTTAATCAGTCGGAAGAAAATCAGAGCGAAGTAGAAAAATTTGAGGCCAAAACAAACTCTTATTCGGAAATACCAGTTCTCTTCAATGTGGAAAATGACGAAGATAATGCCTATATGGCAACCGTACATTCCGCTGAAGAAGAATTACTCGACTATATTCCAATTAAAGAAGAGATAGTCAATAAGTATAAGACACAAACAATTCTGACTAATAATAAAGTAAAAGACTTCGAAACAATTGATAACAAACGAATAATATATATTGCTGAACATGACTTCGAAAATTTGTATGACATTTTCCGGACGTATATCAAAAAGGGTATTAATCCAAAATTTCAGATCGCAAATATAATATTGTCCAAGAAAAACTTCGCGAAATGTTTTCAAACGATGGGAAGCTAAAATTTGTAAGATGTTCCTACAGAGCACAGGATGTAGCTACAGAAGTGGAAGCAGTAAGACAAATTTCATTGTATCACGTTAAAGAAGTTTTCATTCAGGAATCCTAGAAACTTTCAATTCTATCAAAAACAGAATTTATTATCCTAAACTAATGGAACTCATAAACATAGTCATAAATCAGTGCGAAATTTGTCAGGGGACTAAATACGATCACAAACCCATCAAGGCGAAATTTCAAGAGACCGAAACACCGACAGATATTAACCAGATACTTTATATTGACATTTACATAATACTTAATCAAAATTTTTTAACAGTTATTGACAAATTTTCAAAGTTTTGAACCGTATATTACTTGCTTGATTAAAATCACTTAACCATTATTGATGTACTCGAAGAACAGTTTGCTTAAATGGGGAAACCTAATAAGATGTAGCCAATTGACGCTTATACTAATATTGACTACACCAGTGACAGGACGATTAAACCTACATGAAATATCTGAACAGACAGGGTTCATTGAACTCCAACTTGACTAAACGGAAATAGTCAGCAAATACAACATAGTTATCCACATAATAAACATGACGGAAATTTTACAAATCCTAACCGATTTCTCTACAAACATAGAATATTTAGAAAGAGACCACAAAAATTTGCTTCTGACAGAATTAACTCATTTGAAAAATAAAGTGAGCACTATCATTCCTAAAACAAACAGAAGAAAAAAAGGTCTGATTAATTTGGTAGGAACCACGCAAAACAAAACAGACAGACAATAGACGACCATTTTAAGACTTTGGCGGCAAATTCACACAATGCAATTACAACACTTAACCAACAAATTGCAATTAAGAATGCATTTAACCAGACAATTTTACAACTGAAACACATCATTGAAGCAGACCGCAGAACGATAATTTCCAGATTCAATACAATATCAAAACAGACAATGAACGACAACATGTACTACGACCAACTTTTAAAATCCAAATCCTAAAAAGTAAACTGGAACATATTTTGGACAACGTAGCTTCTGCAAGACATGGCCTTTTGAATCCTAACATTCTAACAGGCGAACAGATCCAAAGATTTAAAATTGATTTAACAAAAATGCAATACATAAAATTGGGATTAGCGAAATCGGAAGAGAACCTTTTGATATTTGCCATGAAAATTCCCAGTCAATTTATTCAGATAAATTAAGAAAAATCAGACCAACGCCAAATTCAGATCTTGAAGAAATTGATTCTCCCTCAGAAACTATTTTTTAATATAATGATATCGTGTATACTTTTGACAAATCGAAAGTTTTGAACGAAGCACTTACAATTAAAAATTGTGTATATAGTCAAAATTGTAAATTAGTCAAAAATATAAATACAGAAATTATTGAAGTTGACGATGAGACATTACTTATGAAAAATGCAAATTGAATTAATATTACTCAAAATTGTGATGAAAGAAAATTATCAATGAAAAACAATGTATTGATCCATTTTAACAATTATGAAATAAAAATTTTGGACCTTTATTTTTCTAAAGCAAAGGAAACATTTTTAGAACGATTTTTCTACCCTTCAAACGAAATATTTAAAAATTTTACTGGATAACTGACTTTAGAAGAAGTTGTTCTAAAAAATGTCAAAAATATTGAAAAAATTGAGGAATTAGAATTTCATAAAAAAGTTTCCTATACTTGTAATATAAGTTTGATTCTTTTCATGATAATTTTCATATTAATTTTTTACAAAAAAAGACAAAATAATGTTAAAATAAATGTTAAAGGAAGAATTCAGGAGAATCCTCATTGTTAGGGGGGTTCAGTTCAGTTTTTCCTCAAAAGAAAACCGCAAACGTAAGCGGGAACGTGCCGACAATTTCCTCAAGTTTCTCACGCAAAATCCGAAATTGCTTGCCATATGCACTCGAATCAGCAGATTCACGTAAAAGTTGCAAAGTTCATTCCCACGCGGTATCAGTAGATTCGCTTTATAAAAATCATTCGGATACTTGGCTTCACCCTCAGTATCGCGACGCGTGAGTCGAAACTCTGGTCGACTGAAATCAGAAATTGTATAGAACTGTGAAGAAAGTTTAATGTGTTCTTTGCTATAAAATAATCTTTATTTAGTTAAAGAAGTGTGTTACATATATTTTTTTTGACAATCTCGACAAACAGTGACTTAATTTGCGTGCCTATTTATGGCATAGTGTTATGTGATTCCCTCACATAATACTGTGACATAAATTTGCCACGTTTATAATTTTCATTTTAAGGAAAAAGTCATTCAAATTATGTTTGTATGAGTTTTTCACTGTAATGAAAAATATGGCCACGCCTACATTTGGATCTTGATCCGGTTGGAAGGGTGCGAGGTGGTTATTTGTAGGCCATAAGTATCGCCGGTAACGACGGTCTCCGTAAGTCCGTCTGTTTTCTCCAGGCCCAGTTTGTCCTTTGAGTCAGCGATTTTCTTTGACCCTTAGTAGGTTACCTCCTTCTCGACTTCGGTCGATATTTCTTTGACCATCGAAATTCGTGGATGCGAAATTTTTTGTAGTGGGTGCTTGTGCTTGGGAAAAGAACCCACCCTATGACACCGCAATGCTAGCCTGCCAGCGGATTCACGCGTCCTCAGACAAAGCCAATCTCGGCGGATCTCACCATCCTCTTTTGCCGAGGAAGCAGACCATCGCTGCAGTCCTTCACGGATATTTATACTATATACCCATTTCACTACAACACCGTTGCATCCGCAAAAACTTATCGTTTGGTGCGGTTTTCATGCCGGACGTGTGAATGGGCCGTATTTTTTCGTGGATAAAAGCGTCCATCATGTTACCATCAATGAAGAGTGCTATCGTGTTATGCTGGAAGATTATTTGTAGCCAGGATTGGATGACCTTGACATCAACGATATATGGTTTCAATAAGACGGTCCCACTAGCCACATAGCACGCCTCACAATCGATTAATTGAAAGGCGAATTTGATGAACGTGTTATCTCGAGAAATGGTCCGGTCGAATGGCCACCCCGTTCATGCGATCTAACGCCATTGGATTTCTTTTTATGGGGCTATATCAAGTCACTGGTCTATGCTAACAAGCCAGCAACTTTAGCCGAGCTCAAAGAATATATCCAACACGGAATTGCCAACGTTCCGGTCGAAATGTGTGCCAGAGTGGTGGAAAATCGAATCCAAAGAATCGGCCGCTATACATGGGTTTATGGTGGTCATATGATTGCTTGCATTATACCCACCATAAATTTGTTCTCAATATCTCATATATTTCTCTGTTTTATTAATAGATAAAATTGTTATGTCCTTCATAGAAACTCCTTTATATATATATATATATATATATATATATATATATATATATATATATATATATATATATATATATATATATATATGTATATATATTGTTACATGTACAAATAATTACATGTACAAAAAATTCTGCGAGCTGCTGTCGCAATTGTTTTCATAATCATTAAGAACGTCAACCAATGAATTTACTCGAACCCACGAGAACCCAACAAGCATGATCAACATCTGCAAGTGACGTCACTCCATTCATTAATTTGCTCGAATCTACCAGGTACCTCTCGGTAGAACATTCGCCAATGTACGAGAAATGGGTGAATAGGTAGAGACCCTATATAAAGGCGAGCTGAATGAATGGGGGGATGATTCATTCGACCGCGATAAGAACTGTGATAGTGTGTGGGAAGTGATTTTCGTAATAGTGAAGTGATTTAGAAGACCATTGCGATAAGAAATTTATGGACAAGTGTTAGATTTTTTTAATAGTGAAAATTAAAATTAGTGCAAGTGTTAAACTGATTATTGTGCATACTTGTGATCAAATAAACTCTTTTAACTTAATTTAAAAGATATTGCGTTTTCACTTTCCCGGAACATTAAAATTATAGGCCGCGAACCAATAACACGCGAAAGTGGTGTCAAGAAGTGCGAAAGAAAAATTTTGAAAGTGAATATTTGAACATTTTTATAGTGCACAATCGGAAAATTTAAAGAAACATTAAAAATGCCACGAAGGTTAAACTTAAAAATTAATGAATTGACCATGTCGGAGCTTAAGGAAGAGTTGGAACAGCGAAACCTGGCTACGCAAGGTACAAAGGCCACACTGATTGCACGCTTGCGTGACGCAATTGAATCGGAAGGCGCGTATCTGGATTCGAGTGGGCCCTCAGATGCAGAAAAAGGCGCAGAAGGTGGTGAAGCAGAAACAAAAAAACCAAAGGAACCAGAAAATGCGCTGATGCAAATGTTAATGCTGATGCAGCAAGAGCAGTGACAACAGTCGTCCAATTTAACTACGAAGCTAGATGATCAATCAGCGAAGTTAAATGAACAATCAACGAAGCTAAATGAACAATCAGCGCAGCTAAATGAACAGACATCCAGTTTAGCTGCGAAGCTAAATGAACAATCAGCAAAAATGGACCAACAAGCGATTGAAATCAAGGCGGATTTGCAAAAACAGTCAACCGAAATAAAAGCGGAGCTCAGTAGTCTCAACAGCCAAATTAAATGCGTCGAGGAAAAGGTATACCAGGTCGAGTAGAGAATCAACCTTGAGATCAGCCAGGTCGAGGAGAGAATCAACCATGAGATGGAAAAAGTGAAAAAGGACTTGGAAGCAGCGAAGGCAGTAGTAACCGCCTCACCAGCCCCGCTTATAACCGCAGCGCAAAGCTCATCTAGAAATGCGCAAGCACCAATATTCGATGGGCAAACGGTCTGGACTATTCACAAAACCCAGTTTGAAGCAGCCGCTCGAATAAATCACTGGAATGAGCAGGAACGAGCAACTGCATTGATTCTTGCTCTTAGAGGCCCAGCTGCCAAGCTGTTGCAGACGATCCCCGTTGAATTACACTCAAACCCGAATGCTATAATGAATGCGCTCGACATGCGTTATGGAGACGATCATCTAAAGCAGATTTATCGGTCACAGCTACGGCATCGGGTGCAGAAGACTGGTGAAACCTTGCAGCAACTAGCCCAAGACATTGAGCGACTAGCACTTTTGGCTTACCCAGCCTACGACCCAGAACATCGAGATGATGCAGCGACAGAAGCATTCATCAGCGCACTAAAGGACCCGGAATTGCAACAAGCCGTGCGTTTAGCTCAAAAGCAAACGGTTAAGGACGCATTGGCTTACAGTCTGAACTTTGAGGCAGCGAAAAATGTGACTCGTACCACTGCCCGGGTTCGTGAGGTAGTGACAGACGAGTGCAGGTGTGAACGCGTGGAAATTGAGCGAGACCCGCATGTAAATGGTGCGCCTAGATGCTGGAATTGCGGAGAGAAGGGGCACTTGCAAAGAGACTGCAAGAAGCGAAGAAAACCGAGCTATTGTCCAGGGTGTGCAGCTAGGAGGAGATTCAGACCGAGTCAGGAGCCCAGAATGGAAGCCCTTCAAACAGAGGGGTCGGGAAACATGTAAGAGCCAACTTCATGGGGCAGAGGTTGGCTAGGAGGATCGACGTCCCCAGCACCACCATCACCGTGTCAAGACTACATCGTGGAGAAGCGGACTTATGCCTTCCGGGTCAAATTGACGGAGAACACTGCACCATAACAATCGACACTGGTGCAACCCGATCGATTATCCGACCAGACCTAGTTAGACAGCAACAACTTCACAAGGGCAGAATTTTCTCACTACGGACAGCTACGGGAGAAACTGCACCTGTTCATGGAGAGGTCAACCTCCAGATACAGTTGGGAGACCTCGTGTTCCGACATAATTTTCTGGTCGCGAGCATTATGGATGACTGCATTCTCGGAATGGATTTTCTGCGACCACATGGAATCACGTTGGACTTGGGCAAACGGGTATTGAAATTGCAGAATGTTGAAGTACTGATGGAGGATCCCAGCGTCCAAATCCTCAAGATGAATGTAGTGGTATGTACTGACACTGATGTACCGAATTCTTCCGAAAGCATTGTATGGGCCAAGCTTGATGGTGATTCTGGAGACCACCGATCTTATCTGATAGAGCCAACGAAGACATCCGCATTGCGCAGTTTGATTGTAGGACGAAGCCTTGTAAGATCTTTAAGGAACGGATACGTGCCGGTTAGAGTCCTTAACACCGCAGACTCAACCACGAGCATCAAAGTGGGAGAAGTCACCGGCAGCTGCCAGCCTGTTTCCACCATCACCTCTTTGGAAACTACTCACAACCATCATTGGAAAAGGAGGCAAGACACAGACAAAGCCCAGGAATCCACATCTCCAATATTGAAGCAAGTAAAATTGCCGGTGCAGCTATTCAAACGAGCCTCTGATCTGGTCACCAAGTACAGTGACATCTTCTCAACAAGCCCGGATGACCAAGGCCGAACGAGTATGGTAACTCACGTCATAGATACACAGGGAGCCAAGCCGATTCTACAAGCACCAAGACGTCTCCCTATAGCCAAACAAGGAGAAGTGAGCGCGCTGATCTCGGACATGGAAAAACAAGGCGTTATTGAACCTTCTGTCAGTCCATGGGCCGCGCCTGTAGTTCTAGTGAAGAAAAAGGATGGTAGCACTCGCTTTTGTGTCGACTATAGGCAGCTTAACGACGTCACTAAGAAAGATAGTTACCCACTCCCACGCATCGATGACATCATGGACACTTTAGCCGACGCAAAATGGTTTTCTACACTCGATCTCAAGAGTGGCTACTGGCAGGTAGAAATTGACAAGAAGGACCGAGAAAAGACCGCATTTTCAGTTGGGACCGGATTGTGGCAATTTGTGGTGATGCCGTTTGGGCTTTGCAATGCTCCAGCCACTTTCGAACGCTTGATGGAATATGTGCTACGTGGTCTAACCTGGAAAACCTGCTTGGTGTACCTAGATGACATCATCGTCATCGGTAGAACGTTCGAAGAGCATGTGCGGAACTTAGAAGAGGTTTTCTCCTGATTACGACTGGCAAATTTGAAACTTAGTCCCGAGAAGTGTACTCTTTTCGCAGATGAAGTAAAATACCTGGGACACATCGTATCAGCAGAAGGGGTCAAATCAGACCCTGAGAAAATTGAAGCCGTGAAAAGTTGGCCAACACCAAACAACAAGCGCCAACTACGAAGTTTTCTGGGTCTGGCGACCTACTATCGAAGATTCGTCAAAGACTTTGCCAAAATAGCTAAGTGTTTCCATCAGCTAACCGAGAAAAATCGTCCGTATGTCTGGAATGAACAATGCCAGACAGCCTTTGAGACCCTGAAGGAAAAGCTGTGTGAATCACCCGTGCTGGCGTATCCGAAACCCGGAAAAATGTTTGTAGTTGACACCGATGCGAGCAACGGCGGTATTGGAGCTGTACTCTCCCAGCAGATCAATGGCGAAGAAAGAGTCCTCTCGTATTACAGTCGAGTTCTTTCAAAAAGTGAGAGGAATTACTGTGTGACCAGGAAGGAGCTATTGGCTATAATAAAGGCCACCAAGCAGTTCCACAAGTATCTATATGGCCAGAAATTTGTTCTTCGAACGGACCATGCATCAGTGAGATGGTTGCTCAACTTCAAAAATCCCGAGGGACAAGTTGCGAGATGGATCGAAAGATTGCAGTCATAAGACTACGAAATTGTTCATTGGAAGGGCGGAGTTCATGGAAATGCTGACGCCCTATCCCGCCGTCCATGTCCAGCTAACTGCAAGCATTGCCGGCGGATTGAGGAAAAGGAACCGCTCGTTGATCTGCGATTGATAACGGCGGAATTCGATGAAGGTTGGTCATCGGAGGAGATTCGAACCGCCCAGTTAGCCGATGAAGACATCGGACCATTGCTCGTATGGAAGGAGACGACTGGGCGACCTGAGTGGAAAGACGTTTCAATGCATGGCACAACCCTGAAAAGCTATTGGGCACAATGGAACTCCCTTCAGGTGGAGGGTGGCGTACTCAAGCGAAAATGGGAAACGGCGGATGGTAGCTCCTATAGGATGCAAACTATACTTCCCAAAAGCCGAATCCACGATGTGGTTAAGGAAATGCATGAAGGATCCTCGGGAGGCCACCTTGGTGTTAACAAGACCTTAGCGAAATTGCGGGAACGGTTCTACTGGCTCCACGCTCGAGAAGACGTAGAGGACTGGTGTCGCAGATGCACAATTTGCGCTTCCGTCAAAGGCCCAAAGCGACTACTGAGAGGACAAATGCAAACCTATAACGTAGGCGTGCCATTCGAAAGGATTGCTGTTGACATTGCAGGACCCTTTCCTGAATCCGATTGGGGAAATCGATATACGCTGGTTGTAGCCGATTATTTCAGCAAGTGGCCCGAGGCCTACCCCATTCCCAACCAGGAAACAACTACCGTAGCTGAACAGCTAGTGTTAAATTGGGTCAGTAGGTACGGCGTACCTTGCGAATTATATTCAGATCAAGGCCGAAACTTTGAGTCACTAGTTTTTGGCGAAATGTGTGAACTACTGGGAATACGGAAAACGAGGACAACACCGCTGCATCCCCAATCCGATGGAATGGTCGAACGGTTCAACGGCACGCTCAATAAACATCTGGCCAAGATGGTTGACGAGAACCAAAGGGACTGGGACCGACATATCCCACTATTTTTGATGGCGTACAGAGCTGCCGAATATGCATCGACGGGCCAAGCCCCAGCCAAAGTCATTTTTGGAAAGACTATTCCTTTGCCAGCCGATATAAAGTTCGGAACACCTCCTGAGAAACCCCAAACGATCTCGGAGTACGCAAGTGATCTAAGACAACGGTTGAACCAGATACATCGGACAGTGCGAAAACACCTCGAATCGGCTACTGACCGCATGAAGACCAGGTATGATCTAAAGGCTAATTCTACTGGCTTCCAGCAAGATGACTTGGTGTGGCTTTATAACCCGCAACGGCGAAAGGGTAGGTCTCCAAAGTTGCAACATAATTGGGAGGGACCATACCGAGTTACAAAGCGAATCAACGACGTCGTATACCGAATACAGGAACATCGTAAGCCGAGAGCTAAAATGAAAATCGTGCATCTGGACGGTCTTGCCCCATATTACACCCAGGGAGAATTGACTACAAATAGCGACACATCTTTTCGGGGCGAAAAGAACTGAGGTGGGGGCAGTGTTACATGTACAAATAATTACATGTACAAATAATTCTGCGAGCTGCTGTCGCAATTGTTTTCATAATCAACGTCAACAAATGAATTTACTCGAACCCAACAAGCATGATCAACATCTGCAAGTAACGTCACTCCATTCATTAATTTGCTCGAATCTACCAGGTACCTCTCGGTAGAACATTCGATAATGTACGAGAAATGGGTGAATAGGTAGAGACCCTATATAAAGGCGAGCTGAATAAATGGGGGGATTCATTCATTACAACCGCGATAGAAAACTGCGATATAGTGGAACGCGAAGTAAAGACGATTGATTGTTTGAGTGCGAAGTGATTTAGAAGACAATTGCGATAAGAAATTTATGGACAAGTGTTAGATATTTTTCATAGTGAAAATTAAAATTAGTGAAAGTGTTAAATTGTTAAATTGTTTATTGTGCATTTTTGTAATTAAATAAATTCTTTTAACTTAAATTAAAAGACATTGCGTTTTCACTTTCCCGGAACATATATATATATATATATATATATATATATATATATATATATATATATACCTTAAAAGCAAGATATTTCCCTTTTGTCGGACGTGTAGTCCACATGCACTTCGTTTATTATAGATTCTCCTGAATTTTGGAAATGGCATCGGATGAAAAATAATGTTTCCACTTCAACTCTATGTTATCATTTTTAAGTAGTTTGGAAAGTTGATGGGAGTTTATTGGTAAGACCCTAATTAAACGCTACGCAGCGTCTCGATTTTTCGCAAAATACTTTTGGACGTAAGACTCTTGATTCGCTGACTTGTTGTTTTAAAATTGGCTTATATCGCACTTTATGTCTGCTTTTTCCATCCAAGTGAAATTGTACGATATTTTCCACTACCCTAGCAAATCTAAAGCACCAGTTTCAAGCCATCCAATTTTAGCCTGATGTCGAGCAACTACTTGCCAATATATTTGATCAGTTGACGCATTTGCTCGAAAGTCTAAAAACCGGACGAAAATAGGGTGGCCCTTGAATACTCTGCCCTTTTACTCTTGGCATTGAAAACTTGGCCGAAGACAACGGTTTTTCCTTGGAGCTGCGATTTGCATGCATTTCTGTTAGTTGCAGCAGCCACCAATCAACAAAGCTGAAATCCGACCGGGACAAAGAATGCACGGTGCATTTTTCAAACCGACACATTCTCCAAGAAAACGCGTATGTAACGCGGTCGGCGTGTCGCCAACAAAAAAGCAATTAATCTCTTAAACGCGGCACGCGGCTGCTTGGTAAAGCGCGAAAAACGAAAAATGCAGATTTAACACATGCCAAAGTGACGCGGATGCAATGAATTGGTGTTTTCATTTGCGCAGCCTTGCAAAGTGCACTTGCTACAGCCACAAAGAACTTAGAAAGTCCTTGAAGTTGATCATCATCGAAGACGTTCTCCGAGAGCTCAAAGGCTAAGAATGAATGTAGAAATATTCGCACAAGATCCTTACTACACTGCTTAGTCAACCTATGTTCAACAAATGGAATTATTGATATATGAAAAATGACTGATAAAATGTACCAATCCTGGTGCAATACCTAGTATAGGCTAAAATCTACAATGGAAGAATTTTATTGCAGACAATTCTTATTCATAGTGATTGGAGATTAGTCAGCAGAAAACTGCAGGATTAAGTGGATTGTTTTGTTCTTCCATTAATTTATTGTTACTGTTAGATGTTAAAATCTCCAAAGCCGTTAAACAAAAGCATCCAAGATGAACTCCACTATTTTATGAGTTGGCAGTGCCGATGGATGGATGCGTGAAAAATCGACGAAGCACCGGGTGGCAGGAGACCGACACTGCGGCAGGCAGGACAGACGACAAGTTGAGCATTTCTTCTAAAAATAAAGTCCTCCGTAGCTCTACAATGGTGATACCCTACAAAAGTGCAGTCTCCGAGCCCGACCAAGCTATGCACAAGCGACTTTCCGCCGGGGGATGTTTGCAGCTTTTATTTGTAGCTCCCAATGAGGAGGCTGCCCGGCATTGCAATCTGCGCCTGGAAATCTGAACTTTGTTCACATATTCAAAATGCATCCATAAAATGGGAGCAGAAACAGGAGCAGGTGACATGAAAATATTAACCACTGGTGAATGGCGATCGTAAACAAATCCCTGAGAAATGTGACTTCAAAGACCATGAAAAAGTGCCACTTGAGCCACGAAAAATGTTAACTGTGAAGATCATAAAGTCGCGTGCCATCGTTTCCAATGATTTTGATACATGACCAGATGTTAGGGAGCGTTAAATTTTGAAATGATCCGCACATGCTTATTTTTTATGAGGCTGGTATTTATTGGAGTATGATGGATATACTAACAATTGGCAAAGATTCGCTTGATGAATTTGAAGAACGTTGCTCTATGTACGACAAAAAGAAAACTTGGAGCTAAGTTGCAAAGAGTATGACAAATGATCCAAGCATCTATAATTATGATTTGCACAGAAAGTAACTAACGTGTTGCATTGGTAGCATATGAAGCGTCATTTAGAACGAGTAAGTCCTATTCTATGATCCTAAAGTAGTAATAGCCTAAATACTATTCGATTTATGAGTTGTATTTCATTAATAAATACAGTAGGCAAATCAATAATACGAGTTTGCAAGGGAATCGGACGCTAGGTGGGTTAAATGCTAGACTCGTTTGGAACTACTAAAAATCACATTGTCTAACCACAATTAAAAATATCTCTACGACCACTCTTGCCGGAGAGTAAGCTAGCTATGATGTCTCTTCATACCAGAATCTAGACAGAAACCAAAATACGGTTCCCTGTTATGTTAGAGCAGACTTTTTTTGTTATCCAGTCGAGCTAGGCCATCCACCGCTGTTTCTACGCCGGTAAATGATTTCTGGTGACTGATCCTCCGTTGCCAGTAGTGTTCTTTCCCTTTCCTCCATATCAGCAACCGCACCACGGCGTTTAATCTAGACTCTGTTGGGTGAGCACCGTACCAGCTCTGTAACACATTTTTTTTCAAATTTTTTCATGTTTAAGGGTAATTTTAGAAAACCCTACTGAAATCGCGAACTGTCTGTCCGTCCGTCCGGGTGTCACAGCAATTTTTCTCGCAAACCATATAAGCTAGAGACACCAAATTTTGTATGTAGGTGTAAAGTGATGCCCTCTTCAGAAACCAGGTGCAAAAAAATGTAAAAGGTATTTAAGGGGGAGGGGATGGGGACAAGTCCCCATATAGGGTTGTGGCCCCGAAAAAAATTTCATTAAAGGTATACGATATGGGTACCAAATGAAAGGGCATGATAAGAACTTTTCAAAAAATGTTTTAAATCAAGGGGCGTACATGGAGGGGAAATACACGAAAAATTTGCTTCCCCCTCGCAATTTAATATCCGTGATTCAAAGAATCTGAGAAAAATTATGGAGATAGGTGCTTATGAGCACAACAACAACAAACACCTTAGAAGTCAAAATTCACTCAACTTTGTTAATAATAGTATGATCTTCGAATTTCACATGTTCCCCAATAAAAGCGTATAGATACCCTTAAACTCAGCAAAGTATTTAAGTCAGTGGTGGCGCATGGGTTTCGAGGGAAGGGAAGCAGAAATTTTGCGACACAACCTTGTACTCTATGTGAATTATTTTAAATCTCTAGCTTTTAAAAATAAGCAAATTTACAAGCGATACAACGCACATCCATTTAATATACAAAGGTAAAAAAACAGAATTTAAATTGTACAGAGTTGATTTAGTTCCAAAAATTTGTTCCACTTTTCTAAAAACCTGCTTGCAATTTGATCATATTGTATATCATTATGTAGAAAATTATGATCACAAATGTTGTGTTACTACGGCTGCTTCAAAATATTTAAACTGTAATGAGATTTTCATGGGAAAGTGCCCTAATCGGTCAACTTGACTTTATGGTGTGCAACTTATCGAACTTTATTTAAGCGTGTTCCTTATCAATAATTTTATCTCCAACACCAAAAAATTAACTTGTCCAGCAAGAACAATGAGAAGGTTTGGAGCTTTCTTACCAGGAGAGAAAAGCAAGGGAGACAAAATACTTTGCAAGCCATCAATATATCCAACAGTTTCGGGAGCATTTTACACATGCAATAATGGCCATCAAAGAAGTTTGCCGGCAAAAAACAAGAACAAACAGATAATTAAAAGGAATGTAGAAAGGATAAAATAAGTTAATACATATATTAGACTTTTATTTGACTTTGCGTTGTAAAATAAAATAAAAATTTACGTTCAAAAGTATTTATTTACAGAAAAATTAAAACTGAGTGGTTGTGTCATAATGAAAGTTTCGATAAAATAATTATATTGAAGTGTAATGTTTTTTACAAAAACGCGTTAAAATTTATAAATTAAATCTATTCTTCTCTCCTTTTGCGCTGCAGAATTGTCAATGATTAGATCGTTCGTTTTATCAGCACTGAGGAGGTCTTTGAGTAAACTTTTCTCGATTGACAAAAGTGACAAATTACTAAGACGTCTTCCCCAGTAGAATTTATAAGGTAGTTTTTCATTCTTTTCAACGTTGAAAAAGTACATTCTACTGAAGCTATTGTTGCTGGTATAGTTAAAACTAACTGTGAAAGCTTGAAAAAATCAGGAAAACAGCTGCTTAGTTGATTATTGAGGAAATATTGAAAAATTTCTTTAAACTTTTTACCCTTCGTATCACAATCAGAAAAAAGGACTGAAAGCTCTGTGCGTAAGGACGAAAAGCCAAATCTGTTTAGGTAAGATTGCTGCAAATCAGTGAAAAGTGTACTAGGAAACTTATTGAAAAAGTTTCGGTAAAAGAAAGAGTTCAGCAATTCTAAAAATTTTAATTGATTTAGTGATTCGAATCTTACATTCAACTCTTGGCTCATGTTGTCCAGAATTAAACAAAAAAGTTGTCTATAACTTGATTCTAAGTTTATTTCTTCATCCACCGGATGTCATAATTTTTTCGGTTGCAAGGAAGGTAACATTTGTCCATTATATCTTTAAAAAATTAATCGAAATTTGATCGAATGTCTTGGAGGCTACTTTTGAATTCATCAATTTTCTCAATACAGTACGAAATGTCATTATGTTTGATATATTTTCAAATATGGTTGTTACTAAGCGGCCATTAAAGTTCCATCTATATTAGTAGTACCAACTATAGGCAATCCTCTTTTTATGAATTAATCAAATTTCGAACACCCTTTAGTGGAGTGACTAAAGCATGATGAAAAACCATGCAAATTCAAAAAGAAATACAACACTCTTTGATTGTGTCACAAGACTTTGAAAGAGTTAAGTTTAATCTATGGGCAAAACAATTTACAAATGTAGCATCTGGAAACCTTTCTCTCACTCTTTTTTATAAGCCGCTTACTTGACCAGACATAACCGCTGTTTAACCATAACTTTGAGAAACTAATTCTTACTAGCATGATCATATAGGGCTGAAGCTGTTCTATCGGTAAATACATCTCGAAAGCCAAGAAAACGTTCCTGTATAACACCAAAAGCTGAGACTTTGTTGATACATCAGTTGTTTCGTCTAACATTATTGATAAGAAGGAAGACTTCTCAATTCCCTTGCGGGTAATATCAAAAATTATGGAAGAAATTGATATGATCAAATCATTTTGAATATCTTTTGACAAGCCGGAAAATAGTTTGCCCACTTACCCACAGAGTGTGGGACTCCCATGCTCGCAAGAAGGCGACTGGAATTCCCACTAAACACTTCGCCTGTCAACAGGAGAACCCAGCCTGGAACTGTTTGACACATTACTTCGGGCCTAGTTTCGTTTTGTTACGCCGTGAGGTGCCTTCAAGCTGGAGGATCCCTCTTCTAGCGCAAGTGGAGAGGGGTAGAGGAAGTGCCAGACAAGCGATCCCGCAGCCCCAACGCCCCCTGCTGCTGCGAGTCCCTTTCATCTTATAGGACTGCCCGAGCATAATGTGTCACCTGGTTCCATTTGTCAATCGATTCGACTGTATTATCCGGGGTGAGCTCTCCCGTCTCCCTACAGAGTTCTCCTCGCAGCCTGTTCCATTTGTGTGTGGCAGACATTGTCTTCCTCTCCTGGGCAAAATCGACAATCGGGGGACCGTAACTTACCAATCTTATGCAGGTAAGACTGAAAACACTCATGCCCACTCAAAAGCTGCGTCGAGTAGAGGTCAATCTCATCATCCTTACGATTTAGTTATGGCCTCATGTCTGAGATGAGGCGCGTAGCCCACATTCCCTTCGTGCAATTCACCCAAGAATGCTGCCAATTGTTGAGTGAGCGTTGTCTCTCCTCGCGGATAACCATCTCCGTCGCGTCCTCGTTTTGACACAGGTAAATCGCGCGGCGCTCTCTAGCAAGGACGGCAACAAATATCACAACTGCAATAACTCTCACCGCCAAATCAGAGACTGTCAGATATGAAGATGTAATCCTCAGGTACTTCACCGCTGGCTTTGATTCGATTAGTATATCTCGAATACTGATCAGCCTTACTCCAGGCATTCTCTTTTTTGTCAAGAAGATAACATCCATTTTCACCAGTGCTAAACTGGACCCACGATCAGTCTTTCAGTCTCCCACTCGGCGCATTAGCATATCTAGCCTAAGTTGCGCATGTTCAACGGTGCGCCTCGCGCCCAGAGCCACTATATCATCGGCATAGCCGATCAAGCGTGACTTATCTGCCATCTCCAGAGTCAGTAGCCCATCGTAAGATACATTCCACAGGTCTGGTTCAAGGATAAATTCCTGGGCAACACCCAATGTAACTTCCATACTTTGTTGGCCCTGTGTCCCTCAAAAGCCACAGTAGATTTTCTGGAACTTGAAAAGGGTTTTCCAGTTTATCCAGAATATCCACCCATCTAGCGGAGTTGAAGGCGTTCCTAACGTTGAGTGTTACCAACAGGACGATCCGTCGCTTGGTGGGGCTCTATGCCTCTGCTTTTGGACCAAACACACTACCTCTGCATTTGCATCAATGGTGAAACGTCCTACTCTAAAGCTGTATTGCCGAGAAAATAGGTCCTCAGCAACATGAGTCGCATTAGTGAGTCTTCCCTTGATAAGTTCCTCTAGTTCTTCCCCAGGAGTGTCTAGCATGTATAACGTGTGGTATACAGATGGCGATCCAGGATTTTCCTTCTTCTTGCTGATCAGCATGAGCCTCGCCACCTTACATCATACCGGGAAAACCCCGTCCCGTAGGCAAGTGTTGAATGTGCTGAGAAGCAAGTCAGGACAATACTGATAGACAATTTGCAACACCTCAGCTGTAACACAATCTGGATCTGGAGCCGATTGCTATTTCACCATGGAAAACGCCAACATAGGCGGGTAGAGTGCCCACACTATCTGGTTTTTCTTTTCCGCATCATGTATGAAAGGTTACCGTAGGGCACCAAGCTTCCGTATAACTAGCTTGTAGCCACGGATCCTTGTTCACATTGTCCACTAGATCTTGCCAGCAGTGAGCTTTCTTGTTGTTAATCAATTTACGAAGGCATTTCCTAGCCAACTTATACGCTGCTACTCGTTGCATGCCTCATTATGGTTCCGTACCCGTTGAGCCTCCCGCCGAAGCTTGTGACACTCCCTTCGCCTTTCAGCAATTTCAGTCAACCACCAGTATACTGGGGGCTGGGGTTTTCGCCGGGGCATAGAAACGTTGCAAGCAGTCTTGATGATGCTCATAGTTGAGTTCACCACATCTTGAGCTACCAGTTCTTTCATCCCCTGCGAATCTCCCTGCAGTGGAGTATCTGCTATGAGTACCTCGATGAACCTCTCGACGTCCATCGTTCGAATGTTTCACCCAATTGTGGAAGGTCGAGAGCATGGACGTCGAGACACAACATCACTGATTTCAAGCAGAGTGCACTTATGATCATTATCTGAGTAGTCCTCTAATGCTCTGTAACTGTGTATCCTCCCTACTAAGGACTCCCAGGCGATGTCCGTCAAGTATGGTTGCGTTACAGCCAGTACGGCGGAAAGTCGGCGTAATTCCGGTGTTTAGAACGACAAGCGCCATCCTGGACGCCATTTTTAGGACTCGTTTTCCTGACGGATCTATTTTAGGCATGCCCAATTCGATTGCTTTAGCGTTGAAGTCTCCCCCAACGACTACGGTCCCGTCTGCATTCGAGACAGCGCCCTCCGAAGCATTAAGCTTGGCTTGGAAAGATCATATCGTTTCATTTGGTGTCAGGTACACACTTGAAAAGATGACTCTGAACACCGAACCCACAAGAACCCATTCGATTGCTTTAGCGTTGAAGTCTCCCCCAACGAGCACGATGCCGTCTGCATTCGAGAAAGCGCCTTCCAAAATATTAAGCTTGGCTTAGAAAGATGATATCGTTTCGTTCGGCGTTAGGTACACACTAAAAAAGGTAATCTCTGAGTACCGAATCCACAAAAAACTATCCCCTACAGCTCCACAGCTTATCATCTGAAAACCACTATTCCGAAACTAGATGGCGGCAGTACCAGTTTCATCAGGATACCATGATGTTGAGCGTTTATCATGGTGTTGCTCACTGAACAGCATAAAGTCAGATTTCATGGCCCTCGTAAACTGCTCAAGAAGATTTTGGGTGGTTAAACTCACCCTAGTCTTGCTTTGTCCTTATTCAAAAATTGTTCAGCGTCCTTTTCGGTCAAGTAAATGATGGCCACGTGTTGTCCCTTTTGGTTTTCTGGTTTGATCTGGCCTATGCTAGGGAACTCTCTTCTGATAGCCTCTTCTACCTCGGCCAGACTCGTGGTGCAGTCAATGTCTATTATTTTGATCGTTGCCCTCGGCTCGAGCGAGGCTATAGTTGTGCTTTCACCGAGGACTTTCTTTACTGCGTCGTAGAATGCTTCCCTAGTGTCGATCTCTGCGCCGAATTCGACCAGTATGTGGTCAGACCACGTTGGTTGTACTGCTTTAATTGCAGTGTTTGTTTCTTTGGGCGTTACGTTTCCCCTGATATCCCGCAGCACCTCCGCATAGGCTCGATCATCTTGGGGTTTTACGAGCAGTGCCTGCTGCCGGGTCATTGTCCGGGCTTTCTCTCTCTTTTTTCGCATCAGGTCTTTTTCTTGTTGGGCGTCCGTGCAAACATAATTTTCTGGCACTTTTTCAACGGGTTTCTTTGCAGCTTGAATAGAGTCCTCAATTTGCTTATTATTTAGTATCCAGTCATCAGACAAGTTACCTTCGAGTAGATCAGAAAAGTGAGCATCAAAATATGTCCATTCAACATTTCTGAAAGAACGTGTTAGAGAGTGGCTAGGGGTTATTGGAAAATGATCTAAAAGAGGCAAAGATCAAAAGAGAGCATGATGACCAGAAGGTGCAGAAAAAAGAAGCAATGATGCGTATCATGACCAACGCTCAAAAGAGATGGTGAAACTAAAAAGTTATCTAAAAATGAGTTACCATTAGGAAAAGTGGGGACGCCTGCATTAATAATAGATAAAGAGGAACTATTACCTGATGTAAGCCAATTCTGAATGATTCTACCATTAGAGTTAATATTGTAGTCATCTCAGCTATAATGCCTTGCATTTAAATCCAGAGGTATTCAGCAAGAAGTCAAGATGAGGGACCGAGAAGGAGCTTAAATCTGAGGGAAAATATAAAGAACCCACAAGTAATTTCCTAATGTTGCCACCATGTGTCCGCATATGTAATGTAGCAATTGTATAAGAAAGCGAGAAATATTGCAAGGAATTTGGAAAATATGTCTTTCATGCAGGTGAGTCTCGTTTAAACAAACAAGATCTGGAAGATACCATCAACAATTAACAGCATAGCGATTCTTTTATCATGTAATTGAATTGAATTTATATTTAATGCAATGATTTTAAAATTATTTACTGCTCGCAACACTAATGAAAAAATTAAAAGGGCTTCTGGTTGGCCATCACAATTCAAAAGGTTATAAGATGGTAAGAACTCTTTGTTTTTTTAGCACAGCCTGAGACACTCCAAAATGAAGAAGTGATTCTCGATTTAATGTTGCTAGACAACATAAGTATTGCTATCTATATTGCTAGACGTAGGGGGTGAGGTTTTGGTGATTGCAGAATAGGACAAGCCATTAGAGTTTCTGCATAAGGTAGAAAATGGTAAATCGTTATTCTTAGAGATAAGAGCAGGAAAATTACTGTTACCAATAGACGGGCAAATCCGGTGGAGCTCGCTTTATTTGCACGTTTTTTGGTACTTTTTGCTTTAAGTTTTATTCGCGCTGGATAGCCAGAATAATTTGCAGGATGTTCATTGAATGAGCACAGCAAGCAAAAACAAAAGGTATAGAATGTTCTGATAAATTTTTGTCTATATTTTTCCTCATCAATATGTTCCAAACCATATGCCACACACCTGTTTTCATACCCACAGTTCATGGCCACATGACCGAAACACTGACATCGGTAGCACTGGATCAAGTCTCCTCGTTTGAGTTTCTCCCAAGTAGTTTTGTGATTCAAAATGAATCTTTTCTTTAAATTTTTAAAATATTGGTTTCAGAACAGAAAACAACACGAAGAATGTTCAATGTAACCCCATTACTACGAGACCAGGCAGTTGCTAGATTTGAGACTTCAAAATTTCCAATACCTGGAGCTTGCATAATTATATCATTTCTGATTTCTTCTATTGTGAAAAGTGCACTCAGACTTTCAATTATTAAAGTGGGCGTACGCCTTTCAGGCAGGGTAAAAGAATGACCTCCAAGTTTTTTCTCTTTCATAAGGTTCATAAGCGCATCATATGCGGTAGAATTATTCGTTAAAACTTTATGAAAAGAGTTTGGAAAAGAATTCACCCGATATTTTGTTTTAGGGAATGTTGTAATGATTTTAAGTCTAAGTCCGAACGAGGAACCGACCTCTCATTGGTTCTAGACGTTAAGTCTGAGTAGTGCCAACGGATGGTACCAACCGGTCAACCAATCCGTGCACCGTAATCCATTTTCGCGGTGGCTGCATGTCGGCCAGCTAAGTCGGAGAGGATTTCGGTCTCGGGTCTCCAAATGAATTACGCTCATCTACAATTTTCAGCCACCAATAAATGCCCGTTTCCAAACGCGTCACAAAACACAATCATACGGAGAAGAAACCTACTTTACGTTACTCCGTATTTCTTCATTCAGCCAGTCAAAGAACAAAAATCTAATCTTTACTTCGCGTTCCCGAATTTTACCGACGCGGTACCGAAAAATATACTACGTTAACGTAAATCCGAAAAAAAAAATCAACTAAGGTACCGCGTACCGCGCGCGACGCGAAACCGACCTCAGCGGATTTTCTCAAACCCTACCCTCGCGACGGCATACTTACCATGCACTCTACTTTCCGCTGAAAGAAAGGAACCACTGGAAAGGAAAGTCGTTGTTACTGTTTAGCAATTCTTGTTATTATAGATATATATTGGGTTTCAATCACGACGAGAAGGGCATTTGAGGTTTTATAGCTTTTGAGATTATCCTTATACATAAATGTGCGTGATAGATATGATTCAAGGTCAAAGTGTAAGATCCGCTGAGTAGTTGGATTTGGACTATCAAAATATTCACAGTTTCGAACGGTCTATTGTCTTTCCGATGCATAGGCATTGATTTTAGTTTTAAGGTTAGCGTGCCAAATGTACTGAATTAGGGTTGAAGATTAGTTGACTATTTTGTCCTGGTTTCGACTGCAGCTTCGTGATGTTTTTCGATTTGTTGCCCCAAATGAGCCGCAGTTGTCCATCCCTGCACTTTAGAATTTAGTAGTCTTACAAACCACCATCCGGCACTGCCGATATTTCACTATGACGTTTACTTGTTCTGACGTGATGAAGTAGAAACCCCTCCGTTGATTCTTTTGTCCGTCAAATGGCACTTCGAATTCAACAATATTTCCAGCCTGTGAGAAGTATGCCTTAATCCCATCGTCGCGAATCTCTGATGTTAGGCTTCCAACAAAGATCTTTCCATGGCGGCCTTAGCTATCTTTGGACCCCTTTTGTTATTGATGAGGTGATTAAGCGCTTGCACAACCTTATCAATTGAATCGGCAGATGCAAAAACACTGAAAGCAAATCTGTTTTTCACCTTCGTTGTCATCCTGTGAAAAGTAAGCATCAATTTATACTAGAACAACATTTGAATTTGTCGTTACAGTTATTTGCAAATATGATCAGATAGGGTTGCATTTACGGTACACGTGGCTAATCTGGGAAAAGACTTCGCCAATGAAGCTGGTAACTATCGACGGAAGACGGTGGATTCCCAAATGCGCAGCGATTTTCCTTACGACGTGCACACGTCCTATAGTAAATTTCCACTTATTCCTTATTAGTGAAAAACAAAATACCCAGAAGACTTTTTTGCCGCCGTAACGATTTCGTCGACTTTCTCAGTTTGACTGCCCGTTTGACGTTCCCAGACAAAACTGACGTAGGATGGGAAGACGTCAAAACTAACGTTAGACAGGAAGCCTGTAATGTGACGCCTACGCCCGGGAATCGAAGTGACTCTGATCCCGAACCCTGGCAACCGGCCAGATATGTATGACTTCGAAGTACAAGCAGACTTCATCTTTCGTGCGGATATCATTGCGCAGAAAATATTTTTTTTCAAATATTTATATCTGTGGAGAAGTATTTTCTGTCAATGGGATCCGCTGTAATTAAACACCGATACATTTCGAAGCATATCTATCTGGCAATGCCTCCCACAGTTGCCATCAAAACGTCGAATAGATAGAAAAGTGGAAACTGGTTGGAAGTGTCATTCTTCATACAACCTTCAAAGTGTGCCAGTGAAAGTTCCCGCCATTTGGCCTCAGAACTATCAAGGAATTGGAATTCATGTGCACCGGACTCGCAGGCTCCGGATATGATTTCCAAATGCTGAATCTAATTCAGGAAAACATTTGAATGGCTAATCTGGAATGAACGTCAGTACCCAAATTGCGTGAACTCGGAAATCTTGGAAGCTGGAATCATCAAGGTATGTGAACAGGACTGAAGTAGTGATCTCATTCATGTATGTTGTTTTGCGTTCAGATAGCTGTTGGAAACATTCCGTCGTAGCTGTCGTAGCGTTTTAGCCTATCTCGAGCCCTGTTTTCCCGTAGGTGTCATCTTCTCCAACTGCGAATCGGGATACACTTTTGTTTTCCACGCGGTACGACTGAGCTTCCTGGGTTTTTATAACTGGCATCATCCCTCAGTTTTACCACCGAGTACTTAAGTACTCGCAATTTGTTTCACTTAGCCAGGCCATCGCAGTTTTCGTGGCTTTATCGCAGGGAGACATCTGGCTGCATTTTAAGAGGATTTAATCCATTTAAATATAACCCGTTCGCATTTTTCAGTTAAGATAATCCAATGAGTTAAGTTTTTGTTTATAGTTCAATCCATCGCTTCAAATGTAAGCGTCGTGCTACGGCATTATGTAATTAAACTCATTAAAATTATTCAAGATAAGGTTGGCTCGAAGCACTCACCAATTTTTTATAAAGTGAAAAGACATTTATCTTTATATCATTGTTTTACAGTCCAGTTTTTGTATATTCTTTTTTTTCATACTTAGTCAATCAACAAAAAAAAAAAAAAAATCCGTTTTCAATACAAACACATACCAGTGTTTCTGAAACTACTTGTTCATTGTTACAAGTAATCATACTGTGCGCATAGTAGATTTGTACTTGAATGTATTCTGAATATTTTGAAACATCGTTAATTAGAGAGAATTTCGGATTAGCCTTGCAGCAATGAATACATTTGATATGTGAGATTCAGGGTCACAAATTCTATTTAAATACCCCCGCGTACGTTAAATTTGAAGATTTCAACAAAAGTTTGATGATTGATTTGTATACGCAATAAATATTAGAAAATCGCCTATCTTTAATTTAGACGGTAAACATGAGCGAATGAATTTAGACTTGCACATTATAATTAAATGTTTGAAAACAAAAATACAAATTAAATTATAGTATAAAAAAAGATTGATTGTATCTAGATGAAATATTTTACCATACACGTATTAAGCATAAATTAAAGAGTGGGTATCGTGAAAACAGAAATTATAAATATGACTTAACTATAATATGAACATTATTTTTTTTGTTAACTTTATTAAATCCTTCTGTCATAGACCGGAATTCAGCAATGTATTTGCATTGATAATTTCGTAAGTCGTAAAAATTTATACTCCGAACCTTATCCTCGTATACTTGTTGAATAGGAAAAGTCAACCCTGGTATCCCTGCACGGCCGGGTTGTAACCCTATAGCATTATGAAATGGTTGAGGAATAAGGTTTATTCGAGTTAAAAGTAAGAATCGCTACAATCCAAGAGACATCATTTGATAATGTTTTCTGGGTAAAAATTATTCCCAGAACGTGTTCGCATTCCTAACGAATTGCCAGAGCACTGCTGGCCTTTACAAAAAAAAATACGGGTAGAAATTACTGGCAATAATTTGTATGATAGAAAATATAATTAAATGCTACCTTCAGAATTATCATGATTTAGTATCCAGATTCTTAGGCCTCTTTGAAATTTTTTGCTGGAATTGCTCCCGTTGCGGAAAGCTATCAGAATTGACTGTCTTGTTCATTAAGTGTATTAGAATTTTGAATTAACCAAAGTAAATACGTTCCTGACTCTCAGTCTATTTCTTAAAATTTATGAGAGCTTTGAATTTTTCCTTGTGTCATATTTATATTCTATTCAAGTTATTCATTCCTTTCATTGATGGCAACAACATGTTTACAACTTCTATAATTTCTATTTAAATATTAAGTGCCAATGTCTGTTTTGTTTTTCAAAGCATTTAACTTTTAACTTATATAGTGCAGGACACACTACGAAAAATTGCAACCTTTAACGAATTTATTAGAATGTCACAAGAGATTGTTAACTGGTCTTAGGTTTTAAGATGCAAATAAATCATATTCGACTTAAGATTCTAGATAAACTATTCATAAGTTTAGATTTTCATAATAAACATATGTATGTGTAGATTATCTATTAAATTAAGTTCGATGTTTATTTCTATTTAGGTTCTAGAATGGGAAAAATAAATTAAAATGAAATCACATATCAAAATGAATTGCTAACCTTATCAACGACTTTCCTTTTCAGTGGTTCTTCTTTTTCAGCGGGAAATGAAGTGCAGGGTAGGTATGCCGTCGCGAGGGTAGGGTTTGGAAAAAATCCGCTGAGGTCGGTTTAGCGTCGTGCGCGGTACGCGGTACCTTAGTTGTTTTTGGTTTTTCCTTAACGTAGCATTCGTCGGGTTGAGTTAACGTAGTATACTTTTCGGTACCGCGTCGGGAATTCGGGAACGCGAAATAAAAATTAGATTTTGTTCTTTTGGCTGGTCATAAGAAGAAATACGGAGTAACGTAGAATAGGTTTCCTCTCCGTATGGTTTTGTTTGTAACGCGTTTGAAAACGGGCGTGTATAGGTGGCTGAATTATGTAAATGAGCGTAACCCATTCGGAGACCCACGACCGAAATCCTCTTCGAACTAGCTGGCCGACAAGCAGCCACCGCGTGAATGGGTTACGGTGCACGGATTGGTTGACCGGTTGGTACCATCCGTTGGCACTACTCAGACTTAACGTCTAGAACCGATGAGAGGTCGGTTCCGCGTTCGGACCTAAAATGTTTAAAAAATCATTACAAGCCATATGGTAGCAATTTGCATATGTATTAGTCGGCAGTGTCGTAGGGCCAATTCATTACAAATTTCAACCCTTAGTAGGTTACCTCGGCCTCGACACCAGTCGATCCGCATTAGATCGTTTCAATTCGTGAATGCGAAATTTTTCGTAGTGAGTCTTGTGCTGAGAAAAAGAACCCGCCCCACGACACCGCAATGCTAGCCTGCCAGGGCATTCATGCATCCTCAGACAAGGCCAATATCGGCAAAACCCACCATCCTTTTTCACCGAGGCAGTAGACCATCGCTGTAGTCCTTCATGGACAGTTTATCAACCATTCTCACTACAAATATATCAGCAATAAATTTACAGTCATTTTTTAAAACATTGTAATGAATCATGCGACGCCGCTGGCGACCACTACCAACACACCTTGCTGCTAGGTGGCTTGTCATTTCATGTTGGTTGTGACGGGCGCACATCCAACGTCAATTTTGTCGTGGGATGTCAAGGTGAATTGACAGCCACATGGCAGTGGAGTGTGTGAGTGGTGGCCGTCACTGAAGAGCGGTCGACGAATTTCTGAAATTTCGCGGGTGTAACTAGTTTTGTGTGTGAAAGTGCCGAAAAGTAAGCATGTCAAAAGTGATGGATGCATGGCATTCATACGAGTCAGGAAAGCGTAAGAATTGAGTTGCTTATTCACATATTTCTGGTTGCGAAATTGTTTGTCAGACCTGTATCATCATCATCAGGATCAGCTTTATCATTACCATTTGATCAATGGACTCACCGACAAGTGTAGAGCAACTACGGCTGATGATAAGAACTCGGTAGTAAATCATTTCAGTCGTATGATAAGCGGAATCATATCACCATCTGAAATACCGGATTCACCTACTCAGTCCAAACCACAATCTCCACGACGAAACAGCAGTGTAGATCATCCGCTTGTTACCCCGAATTCATCTCAGCAAAGTAACGGATCAGTCAGCCCTTAGCACAAAAATCATCGTCGGTCGCACAACAGTCTCAACGTCTTCGTAGAGTTTTTGAAGTGAAAATACTTCAGTCATCTAAAAAAGTTGTAACAGTTGACGATTCATTCACCAATCGATGCGGTTGAACTCTTTAGAGTATCACAAATAGCTTAAATAAAATAAATATGGATCTACCTAGAGAAGATCAATTTAAGAAAAAGCATATAAAATAGTTTTGCCAAACTATAACAAAAAAAAGGAAACATTGAAATAATGGAAATAGAGATACAATACACAAGTGGAAACAATTAGTTATTAAGAAAAGATACAAGCATAGATTGTATGCATTTTTTGGGGTGTTTTTGAAAATAACCAATTAGTCCAACGAGTGCGTCTGGTATCAGTTGGTAGTTAGCAATTGATCGATATTCCTACTCGTTTCTTAAACTTTAAACACATCTTGATGCAAAAGTGAATGATGAAATGGAACCAACCACGATACATATTTTTAAAAGATGCATTTTTATTAAACGGAAACAATTAAACATAAATCCAAAACCACTATTCTTAAGTATTTTCTGAAATGAAAGGAAAAATAAAAAAAAAACACTTTTAAACTATTTCATTAGAAATAGTTAACAAAATTTATGGGCATAAATGTCTGGAATAAAAATTTGCAAAAAAAACAAAAAACTAAAACAGTAGAAATAAACTTACATAAATGAGTAAACCATAAGAATCAGATAAGGAATAAAATCATAAAAAGTATTCAAAATATAAAAACCAGACTAACAACAAATTCAATATGATCGTGAAGAAACATATAGAGCAAAACGGAATTAAATTTTTAAATGTTGTGAATTTGAGAAGAGAGAATGGCAACAGAAATCTAAATAATTAAAAACACAAGTAAATAACCACATGAGAATATCTAATCAACATGCCACAAAAATTCTAAAAGCATGATTTTGTTTCGACCCCGCCTATTATTATTTTATTTGTAAGTTTTAATTCAATTTAAATTGAGTTCTTGTATTATACTTAGAATTAGTAAGCGATGCAGTTTCCAGCATGTAACTGATATATATGAGCATGTGAAATGTAAATTTAAGGAGAAAGTGATGTAAATATTAATTATATAATATTAACTAGCCTTGTAGCTTGTATACATAATTTAACTTAACATTTAAAAATAACGTAATTTCATATTCAATAAAATTAAAAACTTAAATATGATCTAGCACAAGAAGAATTAATATAAAGTTACAATTAAAAAGGAAAAAAAACAAGTTGAAGTAGCAGGAGGAAGGGTATTGTAAAACAATTAGTAAATCAAACAATATATCCTGCATATCAAAACTTGACTAATATACAGCTTCCATAAATTGAGTTCGAAAAATTATTATGGTTATTATGATTTTGAACTTGCCACTATTTTGTTTCAAGTGTTTTGATCCCGTTGCTTGATTAGTCGTGATAACACATGAATATTACAAACCATTCCTAAAATTTTTATCAAAATTCCTACATATTTGTAGTGTCTAGGTCCGTTGCAAACGTGTATCTCCCTAGTATCACGTGTTAATGTTGTTGTAATTGTTAAATATTCAATCGGCCGTAACTTAGCTGTTTATTGTTCAGAAAACTTAAATTGTAGATTTTGGGAAATTCAAGGGTCCCATCTTGATTTTATAGACAAAAAAGCAAAATTTATAAAATGAACTATTATTAACAAAGTTGATCAAATTTTGACTTCTAAGGTATTTGTTGCCCTTGTGAAGGAAAAATTGTCAATTTAAGTAATATTTTGAAAAGCTCTTATAAAGAACTTTCATTTGACATTCATATCGGCAACCTTTGATGAAATTTTTGTTCAGCGGCCACTCCCCTGTACTGTAAACATCGATTCATGGCCTATTTTTTCGAATCCTAGAATGGTTACAAAGCACATTTACTAGGAGCTCTCTCCTGCCTCCTCGACTTGTTTCACCTATGAGTATTAATTGTAGGTACTCATCTTCAGGCATTGATTAAATTGAATCAAGTATTAAAAGCATGCGCCTCAAACGTTCAAGTTGGAGCAAAATACATCAAAATTATTCAATCTTCGCATTTAAAACAGCCACTATTTTGCTTTACCATTACTAATACCGCTAGCTGAGCCAATTCTCAAACAAATTCATGATACCTATCATTCCTGAAATTTTCATGTAAATCTTAGCAAAACGGTAGTGTCTGAGTCGGTAAAAAGCGCATGTTGTTCCATAGCCATATGTTTCCATAGTAATACAAGCAGCGCATATTGTTCCATAGTAATACAGGAAAATTCAAACCGCTATAACTTCGCTAATTATGATTCAATCTTTATGAAACTTTTAGGACAGATCAATCTTATAAATAGTCTTCTGTGCACTGAATTTCATTAAATTTAAGGGCACCGTTAAGATTTTATTCAAGAAAACATAAAATCGATAAATCATACTATTACTAACAAAGTTGAGTGAATTTCGACTTCTCACGTCTTTGTTGTTGTTGTAGTCATAAAGGCCTACATTCATGATTTTTTTTCAGATTTTTCGTATCAAAGGTGTCCAATCGCGAGGGGGGGGGGGGGGGGGTACACAAATTTATCGTACATTTCCCCTTCCCCTGCACTCCTCAAAGCAAAATTTGTCATTTTAAGAACTGTTTTGAAAAGATCTGATTAAGACCTTTCATTTGATACCCATATTGCCTACATGCGATGAAAACTTTTTTTTCAGGGGCAACTCCCCTATATGGGGAGACCCCCCTTAAAGACCTTATAAATTTTTTTTCGTGTTGAAACTATAATGAGGGCGTCATTTCGCACCTACTTACAAAATCTTACGTTTCTAACTTATGTAGTTTCCGAGAAAAAGTGGTGTGACACACGGACGGACGGACGGACGGACAGACGGACAGACAGGGCACGATTTTAGTAGGGTATTGTAAAATGGTTTTACAATACCCTAAAAATGAGAAAGGAGTAGAATACTGAGCCAAGATTCGAAATTAGCGAAATTCCAATATGTAATATGAAAATAATTATTTGCATAGAATAGCATTCGCGACAAATAAAACTCATAAACTATAAGCTATAGAAGACAGTAATGCAAGTCGTGTTATGTTCGTAAAAACCAATTGGGACTTTTCTATTTTTTATTAAATTTTAATGACTATCAGCATCCGTGCGGTTTGAGATGGATGCAAGGAATGAAATGCCAGTCGGCGTCTGATGCTTTGCTTGTAAGGATGCCCAAAATTAAAGTCAGTTTGAATAATTTAAAAATAATACCTGTTCCCCTCAAGGTTTTTATAATTGGTATCTAAAGTTTTAAATTTTACGGTTCCCCTTGTTCATAAAAGAGGATATACTCGTATGCATGTATTCAATCAGTCATGAACATTATTTGTGGCAAGCATAACCCTTGAAACTTCAATACTGAAAAAAATATATTACTGAAAAAAATATATTATTTCGAAAAAAAGAATTTGGGGGGGCTAGCCTTCAGTTTGGATCTATTTTACTCTTATTCAGATTTCATAGGTTACCGGGAAAATTTTATAGGTTCGAATTCGTTTTCGATGTAAATGAAGTATGATTGAGCACTATAAAGAGAACTCTGATTATCATTAAAAGAAAATTAACAATTTTATTTTTTACTTGCCTTTGCGAGAGTTTAGCTATTAAGCTTACATGACCTTAGATTACCGTTTTCTGATTTAAGCACTATAATCCAGGTTATGTTCTTTACTTTTAAAAATATATACATTAAGCAATTTAATAAGCTTTTGGAAACCTTACATACTCCTTTTTTTTAAATCATTGCCTACACACCATACAATTTATATAGTACTTAAAATTTATTCATCGAACCTCAACGTTGTTTACTTGTATAACTATTTATAAGGTGAAGTTAGGAGGAACAGTCTTAAAAAAATTAATTATAGCCAAAGTATTTTTAAGACTAAAAACCAGGATCAAACCTTAGCTGTTACAATATTTAATGCTACTGTATGGATTGAAAGTTTCTATAAAAAAAAATAATAGATATTCTAGTCTGTTATCACGTACTGCATTAACAATCACTTGAAGCAAAACACCAGGAACTAGCATATTTGAGAAAAAGACGAGCGTACCTAGTATTGATTGGATGCGTCGTTTTTCCACGTGAAGATATATAGTATTCTAAAATGTCTAAGATTAACAATCTAAGATTAAAATCAAGAACAGAAAAACAGTCTAATACATAGATCAAAAATAAAAAAATCCAAGTAGAAATCAGTAACATGTATTAAGAGAAATATTCAAAACAGATCCCCGAATAAAACCTAATCATGTTTACTACGAATGGGAGTGCTTTAAATAGAGTTTGTGTCATACTAATGAACCTTGGAGTACAATACAAGAATCGCCATGCCTGTGAGCTGTGAATAATCAGTAGTGACAACCAGCAATCATTGCACACGTTGACAGGGGAATCATGTTTGGATCCAACGATCTTATGCAAAATTTGAAGCTTAATGCGTCAAAATGACCAATGCAAGGCTACACAAGATTTACCGACAGTTGGGCATATTTTGGAAATAATTTAGTGGAAAAAAAATCCAACATGTTTTCCATATAAGAAACCTACCAAGAAAATAACATCGGACTTAAACGATCATTAGATTTTAAACGAATATATTAACCTCATCGTAAAGCAGTAAAGCAAGGTAGCTTTTTTTCCGAAACAACGGAATTCAAAAATTTGAAACATTTTGCTGAATATCTATATTCGAATTGTTGTTACATATGCAACTGAATTTCATTTTTAGGTCTTTGTAAAAATTTTTTTTACAAAGACCTACTAGTTTCGCGACCTGTCTGTCCGTCTGTCCGTCCGTCTGTCCGTCCGTCCGTCTGTCCGTCTGTCCGTGCGTCACAGCTGATTTCCTCAGAAACTATAGAAGCTAGAATGCTCAAACTTTGTGAAAAGGTCAGAAGTGATGGTCTCTCAAAAGTTAAGGCCTTGACAAAAATTTAAAAAATGTTTAAGGGGGGTCCCCCCTAATAACGAATTGGCCCTTAAAAATTTGTTTTAATCAAAGGTAGTCGAGTGGGGTATCAAATGAAAGGTCTTGATTAGAACTTTTAGAATCTGAAATAAAAAAACCATTTTATGAATTAGGGGGTCCAGGGGAAGGCAAAATGTACCAAAAATTTGTGTCCCCCCTCGCGATTGGACACCTTTCAGCCGAAAAATCTGAATGTTATCACGAATGTGGACCTTTATGAGTACAAGGGCAACAAAAACCTTAGAAATCGAAATTCACTCAACTTTGTTAATAATAGTATGATTTGTAGATTTTACATTATTGCCCATAAAATCAAAACGGTACCTTTAAACTTCTTGAAATTTTGCAATTATATAGACTGACATAAGATATATATGTTAGCAAAATTTAATTGAGATCGAATCATAATCAAGTGAGTTATAGCCATTTCAATTATATGGAATTACAGCAACGATAACACGTGTTTATGGTTCATATAGGGTTCTCCAATTAGAGGTGTTATTTTGACATTAAAAGAAAAATGCCATTTTTTTAAATAAATGATCGGATGTTTAGTTCATTATAAAGAAGAAGATATGCCGTTAATAGCAATAACTAACATTGGGCAAATAACTACTACGACACGCTTACAGGACTATATCCTCTTCATGAAATTTTCCATAACCAAATCGCAAAGTGGCTGCCCTATGTCCTCGATAGCCTCACGAATTTCATCTTTGAGATCTTGAATTGACGCTGGGCTATTGGCGTAGGCTTTCTCTATCACGTGGCTCCAAAGGAAGAAGTCGCAAGGTATGTAATCAGAAGATCTATTCAAAATAACACCTCTTATTGGAAAACCCTATATATATTTAAAATTGACCTAGGTACTTTTATTTTCTTTCAATTTTCATGAAAATTTAAGGAATAGTGTTTAACTTGAACATGATCAATCGGCCGAGCATTCAGAAAAATCATTTAAGCTAGATTAAAATGGCGGTTGCACTGTGCTTATGAAAGAAACTGTGCATCTTGTGTATAAATTTGAACGATTTCATATCACGCCATTAGAAAACTTGCTTCTAACTTTAGGATGTTTACAAAGACCTTCTGGTAGGAGCACTCTCCTGCTTACTCAACTTGTTAATTATTGGATGCTTGTCATGACTGCACTGAATACACTAACAATTGTGTTAAAACCCACGCACTCAATATATCAAGATTAAAGAACGCATAATTAATACTAAATAGAATTAAGGTTACTAATGAAAATCACTATACGAGAAGATAAGTGAAGTAAAAATAATAAAATTACAATTGATATAAGCCTTAGGAAACAAATCATATTTTTCCCAAACGGTTATTGGAAATAGTTCTATAAAATTCAAAAAAGGAAGTTTTTAAACTCTTATCGATGGGGTTTAAATTTATCATACAAGTAATTAGTTTTCTTGGAATGGAACCCTTAGAAACCTTTACAGCAAACCTTCATTTAACTTGCAAGACATTAAACATTAGACGCAAGTAAGTTTAAACAAATAGTAATAATAATTATGACGTGGAGAAGTTAAGGATGAGGATAATTATAATTAGATATAAATAATAATCATAACACATAGTAATTTAAGATATCGTTGATTATAATTAGCTAGCCTATCATCATACTAAAAAACAAAATAACAATTACTAATAGTCAGTTAGTTGTAATAAAATATTACAACCCATAACAATACTAGTAAATAACAACAAAATAATAAATAACAATCAAATGATAACAACAGTAGACAATAACCTACTAATATATTAACCATATTGTGCTATATTCGTCACTGGATTATGTCCGAATATATCACTTAAGCTTTATTTAAATGCCACGACAATTTAATCTGGAGCACATATTTTAGCTTAGAAAACAGAACATTAGAATATTAATTCGAATTCGATAATTCAGCGTAGTATCGATAAATTCATTGATGTAATGAAAGAGTAAACAAAGTATAGAAAAAGGAACAAACTGGGAAAGCGAAATCTACACGAAATAATGCAATTTTAGTATTCCGATTTAATTTAAGTATCCAAAAGTATGTCATTTTTCGCATATTCATACGATTAATACCAACATACGCCAAGTTCATTTACAAATGAGTTCCTGTCTCGCTGAGGCTAGACTGCAGGGGTCATAATCTTCGACAATGACCACGAAAAATTAAAAAAATGTACAGTGTTAATCTTCTAGAATCCCTAGAAACACGAATGATAAATTGTAGGAAATTCTCATACAGATTCCGACCAAATACGATATTAAGTTAGAATAGCTTACAGGATTAGGATGAATAAAAATATAAATATTTTTATGGAATAAGTTCAAAATTGCCTGACGTAATCGTTCAGTTACATCAAATTTAACCCCATTTAAAATAAACTCCTAGAGCAAAACAAACACTCAGTGATACACACACAAGTTAAAAATTCATAGAGTATAACATATAATCCTCTTGATAAGAATCACGCATACACTAAACAATATAGTTGTAACATTTAGAGAAAGACCCAAACAAAGAAGTTTAAAATTCTTAATGAAACGACTGTTAATTGTAAAACCATTTATTAAAATATCCGAATAATGTAAAAGAACGTTTCAACCTATATCCAATCTGTTTTCCTATTTTCTACTTTGATTAAGGAATGAATTTTAAGTTTATCATTTGCCCACTTGCCTATCTGAAATAAATAAAACCACGAATTGCTAAGATAACTACGACTTTCTTTCCAGCATGCCCTTCTCTTCCAGCAGTAATGGCAGCGAACGGTAAGTATGCCGTTGAAAGGGTAGGGTTCTAGGAATGCGCAGATGGCCGGTCTCGTGTCGTGTGCGGTGCGCGTTACCATAAATTGGTTTGCGTTTTTATTAGAGTAGGTTGTTCCGATTTCGAGTTAGAGTAGAACATTTTTCGGTACCGAGCCGGTGAAATTCGGGAACGAGAAATTGAATCTAGTTTATTTTTATGTTGGCTGGATGAAAATACGAAATACGGAATAAAGTAAAGTAGGTTTCTTTTCCGTATGTTGGTATTTTTGAAGCATTTAAAAACGAGCATGTGAACCAACTGGTGGCTGAGTTGTTGTATTTCGGACTTAGTCTACTCGCGTAAGACCTGCGACCGAACTCCTCTCCGAACTAGCTAGCTAGCCAGCAGCGACCTCGGAGTAGACTAAGTGCGTCCGAACTTGTTGTTCTGTCAGGTACAGTTCGTTGTCACGTCCAAAGACTGCACGTCTAGAGCCGATGAGAGGTCGTTTCCGATTTCGTTCGAGTTATTTTAAACGAAAATCATTACAAATTGCTTATAGCCAGGAACAAACTGGGCCGGGAGAAAACTGAGCGGACTTTGCCGTTACGGACGATACTTATGGCCTATAAATAAGAGTGGCGGCATCGAGGTGGAAGCCCCCCCAGCCGCGTCAAGATCCAAATGTAAGCGTGACCATATTTCCCATTTAAGTGAAAAACTCATACAAACATAATTTGAATGAATTTTAATTCAAATGAAAAATATAAACGTGGCAAATTTATGTCATAGTATTATGTGAGGGAATCACATTACCCTATGCCATAAATAGACGCGCGAGCAGAAGGCCACATTACCCTGCAAGAGCACCTGTGACGCTTCAAGAGGGGTGAGCTCACCCGATGGCTAGCTCATTATAGTGGAGGGGCCAGCCAACATGGCGAATCCCATACCCGGTCAGGTTCAACGGAAAACGAAAGACCAAGTTTCGAATTTAACAATCCATCATTATGCCTTTATTTTCATTTTTTACTTGACAGTTTCAGATATATCGAGCGTAGAGAAATCATATCACAGTCAAAAGTGTAGTTTATTTGTACCTTTTCTCCAAATTGATTGAAATTTAATGGATATCATTAAGTGGGTGATGTACATTTTCAGCTAAGTCATTGGGTGATCTAACGACTTACAAACTACTAATAATTTAAATTTCTATTTGCACATTTGAACATACCAAAGAAGTACTCACCTACAACCTCGCTGGGTGCCCGCTGACGATGTGGGTGTTGCCTAGTAGAGAATCCAACAACTTCGTAACGTGTGATTTAATAATGCAATAAGTTTTTATAAGTTGTAATTATATTAAATTTTTAATTATAATAACTTATATAGATCTCGATACAAAATTAATCCACTGGAAGCAACGATAACACCATCGACAGCGATAATTAGGACTCCAAGGAGTGGTATTAAAATGTCAAACAATTTCAATTCAATATTCACCACTTTGGAATGTGTTGCATTGAGAGTGATTGTGAGATCACCTTTAGAATGAAAAAGGAACAAACCCGGTCCAACCATGTATTGTAGTTCCGACATTTATAGTTTTAATCTCGACATTCTTCTTCCTGTGCTTCTATTTCAATATTATATTTACGAATTTACACTGTACTGAATGCGGCTTCTTAACAGCGAATCTTCTCCTACATGCCACACGCCCCACTATCAAACATTTGACATGCCAAAACGATGAACGATAAATTCATATGAACATTTACATTTCCAAAAAAATTTTTGACTTTATTTGCTTTATCACGATTGGTCTAGGAGGTTTAGCAATATATACAGAGTTTTGCGACATCTCGAAAAGCTATGGTTTATCTTAATGGTTTTCAGCCGCCGATTTCTTGCACTCAAGCACTCAAACGCTCACTTTTACATTTCCTTTGTTAAGATCTTCTCGAATATTTTATTTGGTTTTATATTTAATATAAAAACGCAACACTGATCAAATATTTTGAATACCACAATCTTGCATTGTGCTATTCTTTTACAAAATCTTTTATATAGATAAATTGATACATTAATAGCATTGATTGGGATTTTTGTTACAAATAATAATTCTTGATTATCATATGAATTAATTCATACACTGGATTCTGTTTATTCTAAACCATGGGGCCAAATACATCACAGAACAAAACACTTTCTGTTTAACACAAACACTGAACATCTTTGTGAATCAATATTGAGTGTGATATCTTAAATCTAGTCGTGATCGCGTCAACTTGTTAATATTCTTTTCCGAATCCAATGGCTAGTCTAAAAGTAAACTCCGCGAGCTACTGTTACTTGCTGCGAAAAATTTAAGCTCACATTGACAATCGTAGTGAAGGTGTCACGCCGGCGCGATCCTCCCGACCTCCTCGATCCGTCCAAATCTCTGCATGATCTCCGCCGGCCGGTAGTAGTAGTTTTTCCGCGCCCAAGCAGATTTTTCCTTTTGCTTGTTCGTCGTCAACCGTATCGTCACCCGCAACGGTGCCAAGTTAGATTGCATTCGGCAATGCAATACATGGATAGGAAGTATAATATCATTGTTCTCATGTTAGAACTTTCAATTGCA
The DNA here is from genome assembly GCA_963969285.1 of Odontomyia ornata. NCBI lineage: Eukaryota > Metazoa > Arthropoda > Insecta > Diptera > Stratiomyidae > Odontomyia > Odontomyia ornata. The sequence continues at coordinate 262,856,291 of OZ017741.1, forward strand.
GATTTGTGTTAAGTTAATAAAAAAAATAATAAATAGAAAAGTTGAAATCATAATAAAAAGATCAACCTCACGAAGAATATCAATGTAATGAAAAATTTAAGTTTAATAAATAAAAAAAATATTATAAATTTATATTTATAATAGAAAAATTAAATTTTTTTTCTCTAAATTTTATAATTTAAAATACAAAAATTTAACTTTGAGTATTTAAATTATTCAAATCTGCAATTGAAATTTCGGGACAGTGTTATGCCAGTTTTCCGGCAGTTTGCTTAGGGTGACTGCTCAATCACTACATATTATTGATGAAAATTGGGGGTAACCACGATTGTTTAGTTAGCATAGAACTAGTTTGCTCGAGGGGTGTATTGGCTAATGGTGAATATCTATTTACATTAGTGGTATTTAAGTTATTTGAGTTTACTGGGTTATTTAAATTAATGTTTTATTTTGTGATTAGTTTTCTCCTAGCTAATTTGAAATCCAACAAGTCCTGATCTATAGCATCGCTGAGGGAAAAAGGTGCATCAGAACCATTGGCAACTTCCATTGTTATTTCTTTATCTCCTTCCGTTATATTCATATTATTTTTAGCTAAAGCATTACGCACAAACTCCTTAAAAAGGGGGTTGTTCAGAACTTTTGAATTTTTTTGTGGTCTTGTTTTAATTTTTCCGACACCAGATGGAATATTGGAACCTCTTCCCTTGTTTCTCTTGATTTTATCTTGACCGTTCCTGCAACCTTCTTGCCGAATTTTCAAGTTCTTTTTCTATCTTGAATTTATCTACTGCATAAAATCAAACGCCAAATTACACGCTACAATAGGAAGGGCTCTCATCTGAGATGATTCTAGACCACCCTTCTTGAATCTTCGTATTGCACTTTCCAAAGGAAAATTCTTGGAAGCTCCGTTGCCTTTTGAAATTTCTGTGTTCAATAATCGTTGAAAAATTGGAGCGAAAACCAAGCAATAATTAAACAGAAATGTTGAATTATTAAAATTCCAAAATTGAAAAAAATTGACTTTAAAACAATACACGTCTATTCGCTACGACAGTTCCAAAGTCCCATTATGTGATCCATGAATTCAAATCTTTTTTCAACGAGCATTCTGCCCACCGCTGTGCATACATGCTAAACTGTAGAAAAGTTGAAACGTCATCTTCGTATAACAGACCGTGATGCAAATTTTCGCCAAGTGTTATACGCATTTTAGTTGACGCTGTCAAGTGACATTCTTGTTTCGGTCAAAACAGTCGGATGGAAAAGTGAAAAACATTCTTTTTTAGACGTATTGTCATTAGTGACGTTTTTTAAACTTATAAAACGGTTTCAATAGTTTATATCAGTTGGTGATAGCGTAACATGCCACCGCAGCCGCTCGAAGGCATGCAGGGGCCGGTTGCAGGTTATATTCCTTCGGGCCAGGAGGGAGGCCCACGTACTAGTTCCATTTCTCTCGCAATGCTTATCGACTTCATCATACAACGAACTTATCATGATCTGACTGTGCTTGCGGAATTGTAAACGCCCTATAATTTTATTTGAGTTCCTCTTCAATTTCAATTTATTTTCTAGGCTACCGCGTAAGACAGACATGGAGCGTAAAATAGAAATCTACAATTTCTCCGCTCGTACGCGGCAGCTATTTATCCGGCTTTTAGCCCTAGTAAAATGGGCGAACTCTGCATCCAAAGTCGATAAGTCGGCGGTAATTTCATAATCTAACCAAATTTGTTTATCAGTTGAACTTTTGCGTATTTCAGCATATTATGAGCTTTCTGGAGAAGCAATCGATGCTGTTTGTTGAAACTGCAGATATGCTGGCGCGAATGGCGCGTGAAACATTAGTCAGGGCTCGGCTTCCCAATTTCCATATTCCGGCGGCGGTGGAAATTCTCACGACAGGAACTTTCAGCCGACTCCCGACCTGCATTCGGGAAAAGATTGTCCCGCCGGATCCAATTACTCCTTCCGAAATGAAACAGACGCTATTGCGCCTTAATCAAGTAATTCAGCATCGATTGGTGACGGGGAATCTTCTGCCGCAAATGAGAAAGTTTCAGGTTAGATTCGTTCGGTGGTACATTAAGACTGAATTCATTAAACAAACCAATTGCAGATTGCTGCCGGCAGAGTAACATTTCATGTTGATCATGAGTTCAAAGTCGCACTCACAGTAATGGGCGACGGTCCTGGTGTTCCTTGGCGACTTCTTGATATTGACATCCTTGTTGAGGATAAAGAAATCGGAGGTGATTACTTTAATGAACATCTGATAGCGTAGCACTAACTTTGGTCTTGTTTTAGACGGCAAAGCACTTGTTCACTCTCTCCAAGTCAATTACATCCATCAACTCATCCAAGCGCGCCTTGTCGAGAATAAAAACGCCTTAGCCGAAGTTTACAATTGCTTGCACTATTTCTGCCAGTCTTTACAACTGGAAGTTTTATACACTCAAACGTTGCGATTGATAATGGAGCGATTGGGCGATAATATTTACGTGGACGAATATATACCAGGATCTAAATTGACTGTTTCGTACTGGCGTGAGTTATCCAACAAGGATCCAAAATCCGAACTGGGCTTTCGATTGACTGTGCAGAGTGATCCTTCTGAAACGTCTCGGCCATTGGCTATCACACACGTGCCGTCCATAGGATCAAAGGAATCTTTGGAAGTTGCCGATCGTGCGGTGAGATCGGACCATTTATCTATGGAGCGACTTCTGGTTCACACAGTATACATTCGGTCGCTTTCTAAATTGAGCGATTTGAAGCTGGAATTTCAAGCGTTCCTAAAGGATGTTGATTGTGAGTTTAAATTAATCACTTCAATTTGATACTTTTGATTGAATTACTACGGATTTCTTTTCTGTTACAGACCACTTGCAAGGCACGCCTGCAATTTTGACTGTCCCGATACTCAATCCTTGCCTTAGGGCTGAACAAATTTACATCACTGTAGATACGCACACTGGAATGTTGCGATGTCATGTCCCAAAACATTTAGACTGTCCTATTATTCCTGAATTGCAAGCTACTCTCAATGGTGATCATGCTAAATTGCAACATCTTGTTTCTGAACTCAGGTAAGTAATTGTGGCCCATATAATAAAAAATAGAAGCATATTATTTGCTGTTACATTTAAGAAGACCTGGAATTTAGTTCACCATAATGTCTAATTCGCGACCGTATTTGCATCTTTATTTATCAGTTTCGTTCTCCGGCTTTAGTGAAAATCTTGTGATATAGGCAACAGTATTAAATTTTATAATATATTAATATTTCTAATGCTGTGGAATCAGTGAGAAGATCAAGGATTTGCCCACTAAGATATGGGCGGATGTTCAGCCTGTGAGGTCGTTCGTGTCTTATGATAGTGGTGTTAATGACCACGTGTTTAAGATGTCTTCTACTAGTAGCTAGTTCTTCGCTGGTTAAAGGCATATCGTTGAGGGGCATGAAAGCAGATGTATGGTGAATTTGATAGCAGCCACCAATAAGCCGCTGGAATGTAGGGATCGCGAAGGAATGGAATTAAAGCAAACTCCTTCGTTTACAGTCTCTCTCGGGCCTTCGCTTCCTGCAAAAAGTGCTTCCAACTATTTTGCTCCATCGTCCGCGTCTTCCAATTTCGAAATCCGAGCAGTGATTAACTGTCTTCGTCGACCTAGTCAGTCCAGCGTTTCCTCGGTCTCAGCCCTTCAGTTCTCCCAACGACTACGTTTTTGGGTATCCGTTGTTCGTCCATACAATTCATTGGCCAGCCCATTGCAGCTTCCGCAGTCTTACAGTCTTTGAGACCTCCGGCTGGTCAAAAATTTCATGCAGCTCATGGTTGTATCGAATTCGTCATTGGTCACCGTCTAGCTTCGCTCCGCTCATTCCTTTTGTTTTACGGAATTTGGTGATATCTTTTGTCGACTTGCGAATACAAAATTTCAGGTTGTTGACGGAGTTGGTTGTAGACTACTTTGGCTTAAAAAGCGTTTCAATACTCCTGTAAATAAATCCGTGGTTAAATCAATGACAATCTCCGGATGTAGAACTTAAATTGTGAAATGTGTCAGAAAGGGCAGGAAAAATCCAATCCCGAATGAGATGAATCACATGGAGGGCTGCAATTGATTTTCCATGACCTGAGAAGACAACCGTGACTTCGCTTTGCGACATTCGACAAAGTCAAGGATAACAGTCCACGCGAAAATCTTTCCTTGATGGGCCAATGGGTTATGGCTAGCAGAGCAAGAGGAACTACGTAAAAATGTTGAAGCTGCATCATTAAAGCTGAATGCTTCTGAGATTCTGTCAATCGGCCACCTACTCGAATTATGCCTCTGCCGTCGAGAAACCGACATAGGGAAGCATGGTGGCTTCGGCTGGCAACATGGCCGCAACACTGAAGTTTATGTAAGTCACCTTCGACCGCTACCATTGTATGATGTTAGGCGATAGGGCTTTGGCGAAACGCAGGATAGCTACGATTTTATGAAGATTATGAAACGAATTGCGGTGGTTGATTGAAGCTGTTTCATTTTTTTGTGGTTGCGAGGTGAATGCTATTTACGCACAGAGTATGGGACTCCCATGCTCGCAAGAAGGCGACTGAACTACCCACTAAACACCTCTCCTGTCAACCTGGGACCGTTTGACATGTTACTTCGGGTCAAGTCGCGGTTTGTTACGCCGTGAAGCGCCTTCAAGCTGGGGATCCCTCTTCTAACGGAAGGGGAGAGGGGAAGAGAAAGTGTCAGACAAGCGATCCCCAGCCCCAACGCCCCCGGCTGCTGTGAGTCCCTTTTATCTTTTAGGCGACCAGAGCCGCAACATCATCCGCATAGCCGATCAAGCGCGACTCATCAGGCATCTCAAGTCTCAGTAGCCCGTCGTAAGACACGTTCCACAGGTCCGCACCAAGGATAGATCCCTGGGCAACACCATCCTTCGTTGGCCCTGTGTCGTATCGTAAAGCAGGCTTCGGTTCTTCAGGTAGTCCCTCAAAACCCGTATTAGATATTCTGGAACTTGAGAAGACTTTTCCAGCGTATCCAGAACATCCACCCACCTAGCGGAGTTGCGTTCCTGACGTCGAGTGTCACCAACAGGACGATCCGTCGCTTGGTGCGACTATATGCCTCTACCTTTTGGACCGCGCTCACCACCTCTCCAATCGCATCAATGGTGGAACGTCCTGCTCTAAATCCGTCCTGCCGAGGAGATAGGTTCCCAGCAGCACGAATCGCGTCGGTGCGTCTTCCCTTGATGAGTATCTCTAGTTCTTTTTCAACAGTGTCTAGCATGCATAACGGGGGTTATGCAGACGGCGATCCGGGATTCCCCTTGCTAATCAGCACGAGCCTCGCCACCTTCCATCGTACTGGGAAAATCCCGTCCCGTAGGCAAGCGGTGAATGTGCTGAGCAGCAAGTCAGGACAGTGGTGATAGACAAGCTGCAACACCTCAGCTGGAGCACCGTCTGAACCTAGAGCCTTCCTCGCTTTCAGTGAAAGGACTGCCTCTTCCAGTTCCGGGTGTGTGAAGAGTGGACACTCGACTGCTGTTTCACCATGGACAGCGTCAACACGGTCGGGATGGGCGGGGAAGAGTGCCCGCACTATCTCGTCCATCCTTTCCACATCATGTGTGCAAGGTTTCCGTAAGGCACCAAGATTCCGCATAACTAGCTTGTAGCGAAGGCCCCATGGATCCTTGTTCATATTGTCCACTAGATCTTGCCAGCAGCGAGTCTTGCTGTTGTTTATCAATTTGCGAAGGCATTTCCTGGCCGATTTATATGCTGCTACCCGGTTGCATGCCTCGTCACGGTTCCGTGCCCGTTGAGCCTCACGCCGATGTTTGTAAACTCCACTTTTCAGCAATTTCAGTCGACCACCAGTATGGTGGAGACGCCGTGTAGGGGTTTTTGACGAGGCATAGAAACGTTGCAAGCGGTCGTAATGATGCTCATAGTTGAGTTCACCACGTTTTGAGCTGGTAGTTCTTCCATTCCCTGCGACTCTCCCTGCAGCGGAGCGCCTGCTGTGAGCACCTCGACGAACCTCTCGACGTCCATCCTTCCGATGTTCCATCCAGTTGTAGAAAGCCGAGAGCATGGACGTCGGGAGACAACATCACTGAACTAAAGCAGAATGCCCTAATGATCACTGGCTGAAAAGTCCTCTAATACTCTCCAATTGTGTATCCTCCGTACTAAAGACTCCGAGGCGAATGTCACGTCAGGTATGGTTCCTTCACAGCCAATACGGCGGAAAGTCGGCGTATTTCCGCTGTTAAGTACGATGAACGCCGTCCTGGCCGCCATTCCCAGGATTCGTTTTCCCCGCGGATCTGTTTGAGGTATGCCCCATTCGATTGTTTTAGCGTTGAAGTTTCCCCAAATGAGCACAAGACAACACCCTCCAAAGCATTAAGCTTGGCTTGGAAAGATGATATCGATTCGTTCGGCATTAGGTCCACACGAAAAAAGGTGGTCCCTGAACACCGAACTCACACGAAACTATCCCCCCCGTCCACAACTCTCCGCTTGGAAATCACTGTTCCGAACCCAGATGGCGGAAGTACCAGTTTCGTTGGGATACCATGATGCTGAACTTTTATCACGGTGTTGCTCACTCAGCAGCAAGAAGTCGGCTTTCATGTCCCTCGCAAATTGCTCAAGCTGATTTTGGGCGGTTGAACTGCGGTGTAGGTTTAGCTGCAGGATGCGTCACCGAAGTTCTGATTTTGCCTTTGCTAGGGCTTCCTGGCAATCCCGGCATTTTCCTGATACCAAGACGTGTCAAAAATCAGGTCTTGGGTCAGCATCTTTGCAAAGAATACAGTGTGCCTCCTTAGTACACTTTTTTCTTTTATGTCCCATTTCAACGCATTTGTAACATAGGGAACTTCTATCGGGTCCTTTGCATACTTGTGTGGTGTAACCATAGCCAAGGCATTTAAAACATTGAAGAGGCGTTGCTCTTCGCCGTATCCTACAGACAACCCGCACTTTGCCCTTGTTCAGAAATTGTTCGGCGTCCTTTTCGGTCATCAATTATGGCCATGCGTTGTCCCCTATGGTGTTCTGGTGTTAACCTCGCTTTGATCCTTCCCACGCTAGGAAGCTCCCTTTTGATGGCCTCTTCTACCTCGGCCGGATCCGTAACGCAATCAATGTCTCTTATTTCGATCGCTGCCATCAGCTCGAGCGAGGTTATAGTTGCGCTTTTGCCGAGGACTTTCTTTACTGTGTCGCAGAATGCTTCTTTATTGTCGGCCTCTGCTCCGAATTCGACCAGTATGTGCCCTGACCGCGTTGGTCGCACTGGTTTAATGGCAGTGTTGGTATCTTCGGGCCTTACGTTTCCCCTGATGTCCCGCAGCATCTCCGCGTAAGATCGGCAATCTTGGGGTTTTACGAGTAGTGCCTGCTGCCGGGGTCTTTGTCGGGGCTTCTTTCTCTTCCGTTTTGCATCAGGTCTTTTTTCTTGTTGGGCGTCCGTTTTTCTTGTTGGGCACTTTTTGAAGGAGTTTCTGTGCGGCTTTCTTCGCTCCTTTTTTAAGCATTTTCTGGAACCCCAGATCTGGTGCTCCACGCCCATCAAGTGCCTCTTCCTTCCTTTTTTGTCCTGATCTCTTTAGATTGAGCTAGACGCCATTCTTTTATAGATTTTTGATGATGGAGCTATCTGCGCGGGCCCTTTCAGACTTAGCCTTCAGCGCTTCTTTCACCATCTGGTCCTCTTTGGCCTTTAACCAGCTCCTCCGATAATGCCCTATGTGGTCTAGGAGCTCCTCTAGTTCAAGGAGCCCAATCTTTACTACTTTGTTGATTTTTGGCGAGTCGCATGTAGGTTGTATTCTTTTTAGAACATCTGCGTTGCGCCCGAACGCCGCAGTCTGGACAAGATAGTCTCTTAATCTCCGTTTTTCGTCCGTCTTCTCTGTCATTATATTAATCGCCGTTTTTGTCATCGTTAGTACCGCTCCCGATGTGCTGTTAACATCGTGGCTGCAGCCGCTGATTGCATCGTCGTTGTTGTTATTTTTAGGGTTTTGTAAAATAATTTTACAAAACCCTACTAGTTTCGCGACCAGTCTGTCCGTCTGTCCGTCTGTCCGTCCGTCCGTCCGTCCGTCCGTCCGTCCGTCCGTGTGTCACAGCAGTTTTTCTCGGAAACTACTTAAGCTAGAATCATCAAATTTTGTGTGTAGGTGTAAAGTGGTGATCTCTTCAAAGTTCAATTACAAAAAAAATTTTATAAGGTATTTAAGGGGGGTCTCCCCATATAGGGGAGTGACCCCCCGAAAAAAATATTTCATTGAAGGTAGCCGATATGGGTATCAAATGAAAGGTCTTAATGAGAACTTTCCAAAACAGGTCTTAGTTTGGCAAAATTTGCTTCGAGGGGCGCACAGGGAGGGGAAATACACGAAAAATTTGTGTCCCCCCCCCTCGCGATTGGACACCTGTGATCCGAAAAATCTGAAAAAAATCAGGAATGTAGGCCTTGGTGAGTACAACAACAACAAATACGTGAGAAGTCACAATACACTCAACTTTGTTAGTAATAGTATGATTTATCGATTTTATGTTTTCTTGAATAAAATCTTATCGGTACCCTTAAATTCAATGAAATTCAGTACGTAGATGTCTATTTATGAGATTGATCTATCCTGAAAGTTTCATAAAGATTGAATCATATTTAGCGAAGTTATAGCGGTTTGAATTTTCCTGTATTACTATGGAACAATATGTGCTGCATTTATTACTATGGCAACATATGGCTATGGAACAACATGCGCTTTTTACCGACTCAGACACTACAGTTTTGCTAGGATTTGCATGAAAATTTCAGGAATGATAGGTGTCATGTATATCTTTGAGAATCGGTTCAGCTAGTGGTATCAGTAATCATAAAACAAAATGGTGGCTGTTTTAAATGCGAAGGTTGAATAATTTTGAGTTAGTTTTTCCCAACTTCAACGTTTAAGGTGCATGCTTTGAACACTTGATTCAATTTAATGAATGACTGAAGATGAGTACCTACAATTAATGCTCATAAGTGAAACAAGTCAAGGAGGTGGGAGAGAGCTCCTAGCAAAAGGGTTTTGTAACCATTCTAGGATTCGAAAAAATTGGCCATTAATCGATGATAACAGTACAGGAAAGTGGCCCCAGAAAAAAAATGTATCAAACGTAGCCGATATGAGTATGAAATGAAAGTTTTCATGGGAGCTTTTCAAAACAGTTGTTAATCTGTCAGTTTTTGCTACTGTGGGGGCACAGGGGGGAAATACATTAAAAATGTGTTTCCTCCGTCATCATCCATCTGAAATAATTATCAAGGGAGATATTTATGAGTATAACAATACCAAAAACCTCAGAAGTCGAAATTCGTTCAACTTTGTTAATAATAGTATGATCTTCGTATTTCATATTTTCTCCAATAAAATCGTCTTTGACATGTTTCTTGATTTGATTCGATCTGGTGACTGCATTTTCTAAATTGAATACAAAACCCTTCTGACATGAGCGTAGGTCTGTTTACCCAACTTGTTTCTATCTTTTCTTGGGTTCGTGTGTGTCCTATGGCTATCTTTGCACAGTAGGGAGGCCATGCGAGGGTTGGCACAAGGCCTTATGGGGACAAGTGCTCAGAGCCAGACCAGTGCTAATCGGCAGTCGGTCTCAATCGAAGCTACACCACCAACCCACCCAATGGTGTGAAATTGTTCGAACGAACTCCGAGGCCTGCCAGGTTTTTAATGGGACGGAAATGGTATGAAAGTTGAATTGGAGCCGTTCACGCACGAGTGTCACCTCGGGGCTACCGTGCAAAGCAACTACCATCATATCCGCCAGCCCAAAGCATCAATCAATTCCAGTTCTTTGTCGAAATCGTAGTTCAAATCCATTCAGGGTCGTTACCTGTCATCCCAGGAGGGAACCTCACGGCGCTCCCCATATCCTCGGGTCCGTGGGGGCGGCGCTCCCCAAAGAATGCTAGCTCCCAAGAGTGCTCTTGTTGACCGGCACTCTCCCATCGGGAGTTTCTTTGGGTACGTGGGGGCGGATGTAGTGAATTGGATAGACAAAATGTCTGTGAAGGACTGTAGCGATGGTATGCTGCCTCAGCGGAAAGGGATGGTGAGATCCGCCGAGATTGGCCTTGTCTGGGGACGCGTGAATGCTCTGGCAGGCTAGGGTTGCGGTGTCGTGGGGCGGGTTCTTTCCCCCCTAGCACAATGACCCACTACAAAAAAATTTTGCATTCACGAATTAAAACATGTCGAGGCCGTGGTAACCTACTATGGGTTGAAATGTTTTTTCAAAGAACAAATTGGGCCTGGCAAAAACGGACAAACTTGCGGAGACTTCGTCGTTACCGACGATACTTATGGCCTATAAATAAGAGTGGGGCATCCAGGTGGAAGCGGTGCCCCATCGCACCTTCCCAACCAGATCAAGATTCAAACGTAGACGTGCCCATGTATTTCCCATTTGAGTGAAAAATTCATACAAACATAATTTGCATGACTTTTTCGATCAAATGAGAAATACAAACGTGTCCAATTTATGCTATAGTATTAAACGATGGAATCATATAACTCTATACCATATAAGGGAACGTGAGCGGAAGGCCACTCTATCCGGCAAGAGCCCCTATAAAACAAAAGAAGGGAAGAGCGCGCCCGATGGCTAGCCCATTTCAGTGGAGGAGCCTGCCATCATTGCGGGTCCTGTATCCGGTCAGGTTGTTAGAAAGGGAAAGACCGAGGGTAATTTTTAGTCACTAAACTTTTTTTTATTTTTTGTTTTACCAATAAATAACTTTTTAGATTTAAAAGAATTTTTTTTTTTTTTTTTGAATTTACAATAGAATAGAATTTATCGAGATTTAAAGATTTTAATGGAATAAAATTCAAATTCAGTGCAAGAAAATGAGGTACTCATTGGCATCCTCCCGAGCGCTCGTTGGTGGTGCTAGCAAATATGAATTAGTTATTTTCAAATGGAACAATTTACTAAATTTTCCCATGACATAATCACGCCTCGTGGCAATACTTGATTTTCACTCTAATGCATTTTTCCTGGGTACGACTAATAAGCAAACCGAACATTCGGCTAGAACACTATCACGCATGCCTTAAGAAAAGTTTCGCATCAAATCTCTGTCAATTATAAAAACTCAAATTCGAAACAAATCTCGCGCTTGTTGATTGAACTTCATGTTGTGCTAAGTGTTCTCGATGTATAAATTGCAGATTTCTTTCCCATGGAACCAAACATTTCACTCCCGATAAGGGCTTTCCATGCTTTCCCGTTGTCGCTTCAATAAAAAATATCAAAACTTGTTTTCCTTTTCCTTTTGTCGGTAACATGAGGCAATACTAATAATAAAATGCTCGTTCATATATCCAAGCTTGGTTATAATCGTCCCACAATACGGATAAGCGTTCCACGCTTCTTTATGAATTGCTAGTGGGGCCTAAGATGCTAAAAGCCTAATAAATGCTGGTATTTTAGATGGCTCAGAGCCAGACCAGTGCTAGTAGTCAATGCGGGCAACATCATCATCTTATTATGCTCGTTAACAACCGCCAAAGAACTCATAATGATACGCGGCAGCAAAGCAAGTATATCTCGAAAACTGAATTTGATCGGTAAACATGAATGCCACACGCGTAGTTAGGAAATTTTCACAAAAGTTTATTGCTTTTTCCAGCAGTAAATACACACGCAATATCTAATGAAATAAGCGTCGATATGAGCGTAAACGGAAAACGATTTTTCACGACTATAAATCAAGTCACTTTGCCGCACAACAGAATCTCCTCGAGACGAGAAACTCTGTACCACTAAGATTGAAGTGGCAATTGTATGCGGATACAACGACACGCCATATTTTCCCACAGCCACAGGAACTTTTTTCACTCGATCTGTTTCTTGGGCGTCGGGATGTGACCGCCGTGAAGGTGAATAACAGACTCCCCGTTTTTTGCTCGTCGTCGTCTTACGGGGCCGCTCACAATCAGTCGACGAGCCTTCCATCCACTTTCCATGCCATTGTGAAAGTGCAATCGTGGAAGAGCTCCGTTGGAAAGCGGGTTGCCGTGTCCAGATTTCAATTGCAAATTAAAATGATGAATATTATTTTAAATTTACAAATGAAATTTGGATCAGCAATATGTTGGTTTTCGAGCAGTTTGCTTAGGCTCGATTATTAGACGGAACTCCCCAAAGAATGCTAGCCTCATACAGTATTCCTGTCGGCCAACATTCTTTGAGAAGTAAACAAACTCCCTTTTTATTTCATTTTCGATGGCATTTTAAATTGACAGGATATAAGAACAGCAACAATTTCCAATTCACAAGGCGTGCTATTATATTCTCCACGGACCGTCTGGATTTCGCCGTTGATCTTCGTCTCGAAAATCGGCCTACATGTGGTAGTAAGCACTGCTGCTTAATAGCTTTTATCTTACGTCAGTTGCGAATCTGCCGCAATGCACAAATTCAGAAGATTTCAATGTAAAATAACGCAAAAGGACTAAATTATCTAAAAAGACAATGTGCTTTTGAGTTTCAACTGTTAAATTGTTTCTATTTGTTCTTACAGGTATTGGATAACCCATAAGCGATGTGAAAAAACTCTACAACATTTGCCTGCCGTTGCTGTTGAGAATCTGCCGTTCCTTAATGCCCCAGATAATCCAATTCTTGCGCCTGGTCGTCAAAAGATTTTCGTCAAACTTCACCGTCATCCAAACGTTATTTTGGTATAATGAAATTCTATACTAAACATTCTATTATTATTTAAAAAATTTTTAAATTTATATAGATCGTCCAACTACGTGAAAAACCAAACTGTCCCAGCGAGATGGAATATACCTTCCATTTAGGATTCATTCAGCAAATCGTTACTGATACAGAAGGGTCTGATGATAATAACATTCCAGCGGAAGTTCCCAGAATGTACATGAAACTGGCCAAAATGATTGAATTCGATACGTTTGTTGCCACGCATGGTCCTGGGACTTACGTTGACGGTAAGAATTTTTTACAAAATTCCCTTAGGAGTCGAATAGAATAATATTTTGATTAACAGACTCTTCAATAAAACGTAAATCATCAGCCCATGATTTAGGACCACCATCAAAGCAACAAAAGACCATTTATCCAGCATATTTTATACCTGAGTTGGCGCATGTAGTTGCGATGTGCGACGAAAAGATCCCATTCTTGACTTTAGCTCGAGAATTTGCAAAGCGTAATATACCTCACAGTGGCTTGCAAGTGGAAGCAAATGCGACATCTTTAGTTTTGAAGTTGTTGACACTGCCTAAACCTGGCAGCGGAACGCCAGCAGATTCACAACAGAAGGTAGGAATTCGGAGAAGAAAATTTCATTGTTTTATTAACTCCGTTTTTTCATCAGACTTCAGTTTCCGCTCCTATTATAGAACCTCATGTATGGGATAGCTTGCTAAAACGATTGTTATCGGTTTCAATACGTGCACAAATGAATAAACATAATCAGAGTCGTACGTGGATTGTAGAGTTTGTTTTCTACAGTACGCCATTACCAAGCTTGAACCATAAAGAACAAGGTAGTCGTAGGACTGTTTATTTACACTATGATCTATCTACAAATAATTTATCGAAAATGGTTGATGATTTTCTGAGAGATTGGGCCAAGATTGTTTACTTATACTGTTTGGTGTATGATTTTGCCGAGCATTATAAAAATGGTTTGTTTGATTAAGTCTATATTAGATAAAGAAAAAAATCAAAAATATTGAACCTTTCAGAAAAACTTAATTTCCAAGGTATGTTTAGTGTCAAGTCTTATAGCTATACGAATTTACTTTTGAACTATGGGCCTAATAAAGATGTCACGTTCAGTTTATCATGGGCGTCACAAGCAAAAGGTTTCAAAATGGTTTGTTTGATTAAAAGTTTAATTAGTCCTTTATTGATATAGTGCATACTATTTTGCAGATATTTGTTGGCGGAATCTCAGCAATAAACGCTCATTCGATGATGTTGGAACAATTTCAATCACATCTCAATCGTCATCATAATTTATCACATATTGTCCAAATTTTGTATGAAACCTATCAACCACTGAGCTCAATTTCGAGGCTACCGATTATCCCACAGCTAGGTATACCGGTATGTATTCTTATTCATAGTAAATGTAGTGCTACATCTTCTGAGGAATGATTTCGTGAGATGAGATAGAAATTTATAATGTTAATCATTTTCCAGCGACCACAAGTTCCTGTTCTTACCTTCTGCATTCTTCCGCAATCACCCACACTTATCCGGCTGTCGTATCAATCAATGTATTGTCTAGAAGTCAGGCTAAGGGGTGGTGGTTTGATTTCTATAAGAGATGGTGCTTACAGCAGATTTGATAGGAGTAATGTCGTTGAAGAATTCTCGCCAACGCAAGGACTCAAGGTAAATACATTAACAAAATTCAAATGAAGAGAAGAAATTTAACTTATTTCCTTCGAAGGGCTTCCTGTCGAAATATATCGACAAATCTGCTGTCTATCGTAGGCGTTCCCAAAGTGAAGACGACAATCCACCATCTCCAATAACCATGGAAGAGTCTCACGGCGGACCAGGGACTGGTGGATCGTCACCATTCCTCGGAAGCGGTATGCGCGGCCCACAAAGTCCCCGCGACGGTGGATTACGTTTCGCCCCGCCAATCACTCCGCCCTCGGGATCGAATCCTCACACACCAGCCAGTCCTCATCCTATAGGACAAAATCATCCAAACTTTAGCATGACTTCACCACCCGCACCTCATATGCCTCATCCTTCACCAAGCGGTCTCATGCCATCATCTCCGTTAAATCCTCAACCAAGCCCAATGGCCCATTCACCGGGTCCAAATACTCTTTACATGCAAGGACATACGGATGGAAGTCCATTTACAGCGCTATCCCCGGCAGCATCAAATTGGCCTGGTTCACCAATACCAAGGCCCTCACCACGCCCTGGACAGAGTCCTGAGCATAAATCACAAGCCCCGTGCACACCACATCTGTCGCGAGTTCTTCCCGCGAGATCATGGGCTGGCGCTGTTCCTACTTTGCTGACACATGAAGCATTGGAGACACTTTGTCGGCCTTGTCCTCATCCGAACAAAGATATGGGTGGCCCTGAGTTGAGCCCACTTGAAAGATTTTTAGGCTGTGTTTATATGCGTCGACAACTGCAAAGAAATATTCAATCAGAAGAATGGTTGACGCAGTTGAATGCCAATGAGCCCGGTGTTGTTTTATTCAAAGTAGATGGGCTGCAGTGTCAAGTTTACTTAAACCAAACGCATATGCAATCACTGCATATAAAAGTTACTCAAATCCCTCCTACTTTAGCGGACGGCAAGCAGGCTTATCAATATAGTCCAGATGAATTGCAAATTATTGAACAATTTTTCGAGTTGAAAGTCGCCGCACCACCGTATCGTCCGAATGCGCTACATGGCTTTTGCAGAGCGTTAAATGTACCGCCACAGGTTTTAAAAGATTTTATTCAGGTAATACATACAATTTATTTTTCCTGATCGACAGCTTTTTAAGCTTTAATTTGTTGTTGCAGATAATGCGTCTAGAATTGATGCCAGATTTAATACAGGGTCTGAAATGGACAGTGCAATTTTGTATGCGTGTGCCTCCGTCTGGTGCACAGATTGTGCCAGTTGGAAACCCAGCCGTGCTACTTTTCCGATCCAAGATTCTATTTTTCGTAAGTTAGGCCTCATATTGACTTTCTCACGCCAATGTCTGTTTTACCGTTTATAAATTCATAACTTTATTTTCACAGCTGCAAATTACACGAATACCATATCATGGACAAGATTGGAAGGATAGTCCTTCTCTTGTGCTACCTCTTATATATGACAACACCACTAACGTTACACAACTAGCAGAGAGGCGAGAACAGGTGCAATCGCCAGCAACGAATCCTGTCAGTGTCCAACTTCGCCAATTTTCTGAATATGGTTTACAACCGGGCGAATGCTCACTGTTCCCACACGTTCGTGATTTGTTAACAAATTTGGTTTTAATGAATGATGCCCCACCGCCTCCTCCGCCAATGGGAATGCCTGTAAGTTTCATAACTAAACTACTACTAAAAACTAAAGTTTACATTGATGTTTCAATTTTTAAATTTAATGGGAATGAATTTTTGATATTCTCTTATCAGATTGTACCATCTCCGGTTGGCCCAGTAGGTTCAAGTCCAGGCCCAATGATGCATTCCCCGATGCAAGCTATGGCTCAAGGTGGGCCGCCGCAACAGGTTTATGGAATGGGGCCGAATCAAGGACCAAATTAGATATATTTAGCCGTAATCGTAGTGATAATTTGAATTGTTTATTTTATTTAGCTCAGGATAAAGAATGATGTATAATATAAAACGGAATACATTATATATAAATCTTATTAATTGATTTGTTTGTTAAATGAGCATAATGGCGATGTAGTTAGATCGCTTCTGTGTGGTAAATCCTGTATAGCTTCAAATAAGCTAACCCTCTACGTGATGCTTTGATGATGAAACAATGCACTGTCTTTCCTCTGGCATCACCTTAGACGGCATATACTTTGTATCGCAAGAGCGTGTGTGCTGTGAACTAAAACCTGGAAAATTAAGTCATCCTTTAATTCCCTGTAGTCATCTTCAGTATGCATTGTGAGTAATAGGGCCCATTAACGATCAACTTAGTCGTCAGCTTGGGTCATTAATTTCGATTTTGGTGGGTTGAGCCTCATGTTGGTGACTATGTTGAAGCGTATGTGGGGCACTTGACAACAAGGTTGTCAACATCATTTATATTTTGTGAGCGCTACATGACAAATGCTCGAAATAGAGATATGTCATGACGAAATTATCACTGAAAATCTATTTTCATGAGGTTCTGCCTGTTTTATGAATTGTCAAGAAACTAATTTGTTTATGAAATTGCAAACGATGCAAATTTAAATAAATTTTTATTTCGTTTCAAAATCGAACAAAATAAAACAAACAATCGCTGGTATTATAAGTTAACGACAAATTGTAACAAAGGACGCCAGACGCATCATATTCACCTGCACGGGAAAATAAAATGGCAGGATTGCAGTTTCCACACTTCAGCTGAAAAAGTTCACGGCAATCGGACTAATCTAAGATCTAGTTGTTCGTTTTTAAGTCAGTTGTTTATTATATTTCGAATAATAAAGTTCAGGGTCCAGCCCTGGAAAAATATTTTTTGTCTTTTGCCTGAAAAAATTAACTGGCGCCTAACATGGGGCCTGCTTTCGCGCGTTTTAATTGAATTAATAATTTGATTGATCAGGTTTTCTTACAAACTAAGTCTTAACAGATCTTAACACTGTGTTGAGACTGGTCAGTGGTCCATTAACATTCAAGTGAAATCTCGGTGTTGCCGCGAGTATAGTAAAACAATCGCAAAAAGTGAACCGACGCGAGCCATCCGTAAAAGGACCAAACGCAAGCTGGTGCAACAACCAAGTGCCTAAGGGAGCGCGTATCAAAATAGGCCCCTCAGTAGCCGAGGAGAACATCACCATCAACATCCAAGGCAAACAGGACGTCCGTAAATTGACCGCCATTTTGATAAGAAAGCAGCCGAGAACAAAAGCAGAAAAACTCCCGGTGAGAAGCAACAAATTAAGATCAAGTACGGTTACTGGTCACGCTGATATCGCATTGGAGTCGTACACTAATGATAACCTAATGACAATAAACAACTACACTAATGATAACCTAATGACAATAAACAATAGTATGCATATCCCTCTTAAACTACAAATCTCTGACATAGTCCATAATATTACAGCTAAAACGGAACACCTTAGCAGGTAGGTATCGAAAAAACTAAACGCAATCTTTATCAAGCGTTCGAGTCTTCTCTCAGACCCCGACGAAAAATTAACCTTTACCACTAAGGTAAAGACCAGAACGACGACCAGCGATCCCGTCTACTCTCGATCCTAAACTATTGGAAGACGGTATCATCAAATTGTCACGGTCGATCATCCGGAGAAAAAAAATATCGAATGGTCATCAATTGCCGAAAGCTAAACTCGGTAACCATTCCCGATAAATATCCGATCCCCGAAATCAATGAGGCCCTCGCCCTCGGCAGGAACAGATTCTTCTCAGTCTTGGATCTCAAGATTTCGCTCAAGGAGGCTGATATCCCAAAGACCGCTTTCTCTGTAAACAATGGGAAATTCGAGTTTACTCGCTTACCATTCGGTCTTAAGAACGCCCCTTCAATTTTCCAGAGAACGCTAGAAGACATTCTACGCGAACATATCGGGAAAAGATGTCGCGTCTACATTGACGACATCATTGTTTTTGGGAGAGACGAGCTCGAGCATCTGGAAAATCTGGATAAAATATTCCAGACACTGTGATCAGCCAATATGAAAATTCAAATCGACAAGTGCAATTTTTTAAAAGAGGAAATAGAATTTTTGGGATAGGTCGTGAGCAAAGAGGGCATTAAGACCAACCCTAGTAATGTTAAAGCCATTGTTGACTTTCCCTTGCTAAAAACACTCAAAGACCTGCGGTCCTTCTTGGGGATGTATGGCTTCCACAGACGCTTTATCCAAGACTACGCTAGGATCGCCAAGCCCCTGACATCCCTTTTGACAGGGGAAGATGGACGTGTGTCTCTCCAAAAGCAAACCTTTTCATCTAAATTCAGCAGCAATAAAAGCTCTTAGCGACCTCAAGAATGCACTCATCTCTAAGGACGTTATCTTCATACACCCAAACTTCGAGAGAGAATTCGAGCTCACGACCGACGCCTCCAGCTACGCGATCGGAGCCGTCTAACAACCAACCTCCTTTCTCTCGCGTACACTAACGAAGACTGAAGAAAATTACGTAGCAAACGAAAAGGAGATGCTTGCCATTATCTGGGCTTCAAATTCCTCAAGCGACTATCTTTACGGATCTCGAAAGTTGAAGATCTACACTGATCACCAACCACTTACCTACTCTCTAAGGAATAAAACACGAACACCAAAATGAAAGGGTGGAAGGCTGCGCTCGAGGAATATAACTACAACTACCTTCCCTGGCTACAAGCCAGGGAAGGCCAACATCGTGGCTGATTCATTGTCAAGACCTCCCCCAGAAACCCAGATAAACTCCATGACACCAACACTATACAGCGATGAAAGCTCACCTCAGAACTTGATCCCAACTGTGGAGATACCCCTCAACGTTTTCCGTAACCAACTTATTTTGAGAACCGGAGAAGAAGATAGTTACCAAATCATCCATCCTTTCGAAGATTATAAACGACATGTCTTTATAAACTGCAGTACTCCAACGCTAACCTGATAGACTTACCTAAAAGATAGTTAAACCCAGGTACCATAAATGGGCTTTGTAAAAGCGAAGAAATAATGGGAAAAATCCAACAAATATAACCTACCCATTTCAGGGACTACCGGATTCGCTTCACTCAGAAATTAGTCCAGGACCGGAATGCAGGGTAGAACAGACTACAAATGTTGGAAAATTTCTATTTTCCGAAAATGGCAGCGAAGATTAAAAACCTCGTCAATCGCAGCAGAGTCTGTAAGGAGAACAAGTACGAAAGGCATCCGAACAAAACCTTCATAAATCCTACACCCATACCATTCTACCCAGGGCACACCGCTCACATAGACATCTTCTCTACGGAAAAGAACTTAGTGTTAACCGCTATGGACAAATTTACGAAATTTGCCATGGCTAGGGTTCTGACATCCAGGTCTATAGAGGACGTAAGGTAACCATTGCTGGATATGCTCTATTTCTACTGTGTTTCCGAGAATGTTATAGTCGATAATGAAGGATCACTAACTTCAGTTTCAATCACATCCCTATTAGAAGATGAACTAAAAATCAAACGGGCAAGTCGCACGATGGCATTCGACTATCCTGAAAATTATGACACCACCGAGATCATTCGAAAATCTTCTGCAACTTGCCACCAATGTATACAATCATACGATCCACTCAACTACCAAAAAAACCTGTCGAACTGTATCTCGGAAGGGTTCCCAACATCGACTTGGAAGAATTTGAAAGGATGCGACTGACGAACATCGACAGACTTAAGAACAAGCAAGAGACCGACATTAAACACCACAATAAAACGAATAAAGTCAAGAAATATGTCAAAGATGTGCACGTTTAAAAGGAAATCCACTGTTTTTCTATTTTCAACGGTCCCCATTTTCTTGCAAACGCACAAAAATCACTCAGATCATGAATTCCCAAAAATATTATTGTTATTGGCCTTATTTGAAAATTTCAATAAGATCAAATCAAAACTGCAGTGACTGATTCGATGGAAAGTCCATAAAATACCAAAATCATGTGTTATTATTGTTGTAATTTGAGAAACTTCAAATGGCTATAACTTCCGTGTATATCATTCGATTTTCATCAAACTTACAAAGTTTAAGGATCTTTTGTAGGACTACTTAAATATCAGATTTCGTTCAGTTTAAGGGTACCTATCCGATTTTATTAGGCAAAATGTAAAACTCGAATATCATACTATTATTAGCAAAGTTGAGCGAATTTTGACTTCTAATGTATTTGTTGTCATTGTACTCCTAAACACCTACCTCCGTAATTTTTTTTAAGATTTTTGTATCACAGGTGTCCAATCGCGAGGGGGAGGACACAATTTTTTCGTGTATTTCCCCCTTCCTGTGCACCCCTCGAAGCAAAAAGTGTCAAATTAAGACCAGCTAAAGTGCAAATCCTGCACTATTCAGGGTCGCAGATCATATCAAAATAATGCATACCATAGACATCGGAGAATATGAACGCTTAATACAAAAAAATAGAACTCCTTCTTAATGTTTCGGGCATACAACACAGCTCACTAATATCCTTTTTCGCATGAACTACAGAAAATCCGAGACCTGATAACGAATTTGAGACCCCGCTGACTGACACGGTCACCAAATTTCCTGGGTAGTGCCTTGAAACGGTCCACGGCGCATGGCAATTTCTTGAGGTTATCGGTGACACTGCCAGGATGGCTCGAATGATCACGGGAAGGCGCTGCAATCAGAGCGATTTAAACACTGACTCCGGCCTATTAACATCTGCTACCGACTGCATCCTTCGAAGGAATTGCGATGGACGTTGATCATCCAATTCCAGGCAATACAAAAGCTGGTGCAGCCTTTCGTGCTCCTTTAGGCCAAACACGGACAAAAACCTTGACTTAAGCGTTGCATATTTACCTTCGTTTTTACATCGGCCACCTGAGAAATGATGGCCACGTCTAGTTCTGCCATAAATCTGTCAAAACGAGATTGATCGCCTGAGTTATTACTTGACCGAAATTGCGCCTCCACTCACGCAAACCTGGGTCTGGGTCGCTTTTTCAGAATGGCGGCAACTTTAATGCAATTGCATTGATTTCGGGTGACTCCACCGGCATGCTCGAACCGGTAAGTGAATGACTAATGGCGCCTCTGTTGGCGTCCTGAAATTAATCTTCAGACATGAGTTACACGAATGAATTTATCTTACAGGGTCACCAATTTTGCGGATTATATCGCACACTTCGATTATTTCATTTAAAAGACGAATGTCTAAACTTAAAAAACTTTAATTTTAGATATCAAGCACGAACAACTACATTAGATGTGTTCGCGTCGGGTTGTCGTAGAAGACGAAGGAATGAATTTCGTTTTCTCTCAGCTGTTACCATCTCAGGTAAGTTCACGTAGAACCTTGCTAGCGATGGTGGCGCTACAAATGTTTTGATTAGAATTAGAGAATCCGTTGATCGGAAGCCTCGTAAGGCAAGATTCACCGTTGCATTTTTCTTCGGGAAATCATACCTAGTCTGCTCGCGGAAGACCTCTCCAAACTAGCTTGCCTGCCGGCAGCCACCTCGGAGTAAACTTAGAGTGTACGGACTAGTTGACCTGTTCGGTACAGTCCGTGAGCACATACCAACTCTTCACGTCTCTAACCGATAAGAGTTCAGTTAAGATTTTCTTCGGGAAATCTTGGACGAACGGGCGATGGAAAATCATTACAATGTATCTTTATTATTAAAAAGAAAACACAAAAAAAAACAAATAAAATCTCGTATCCAATAGTTTATTGTATCCAAACTCAATCGAGGCTTACAAAAGACTATATATTTTTTGACTTTTATAGGGCTGCCAATACTGTTAAAAATCTTTAGGGCTGCCTAAGTTTCTTTATTTACATGGGACACTACAATACTGATAGTTTGTTTGTGATTGTATAAATTGATGATTGTCCTTGATAAAAAGTTCTTTAGAACTACTGTATTTTAGCCATTTCGATTAAAATAACTAAATAAGGGTGCGGCAAAATTTTCCTTTGCTATTCGCCTACACCCACGCTACGCCATTGAACATAGCACGCTGAAAAAACATCACTTTTGTAAATTTTTCGAACACCTTCAAACTTTCCTGACACACAGGAAGATTCATTATACTGGTTGCTTATTATTCTTTTAAAATTTCATTCCGAATCACCAAATAAATAAGTTTGAGATTCTTGGTTAACTGGGTATCCCATAATTTTCTAAATGAATGCAAGAAATTTTTTTGTTTCCGAAGTTTTTGAGGCTCACTTGCAAATTATTCTTCAAAGTGCATTTTTATTTTATTTACGGATTCGAGATATTTTCTAAGGAGTGTATTACATGATTATTCAAACCAATTTTATTTTCAATTTATTTATTTTAAACATAAAAGCATAAAAATATTTAAACAATATCTATATTACACATCACAGGATAGTTCCTCTCTTTTTCATTACTATATACAAAAGAAACAAATAATTTCTTTATTTACTAACCATTAACAACCCGTTTGAAAAACTGCATTTGCAGAAATAACATTAGCTATAAATTCGTTACTTAATTAGTTTCAAGTTCTGATATTTGGTTAGTCAATTCATCAGCTTCCTTTTCTAATTCGTCAAACGGTGGAGCCATTCTGACACAATATTTAAGCTTTTTGCTTCTCAAGTAGCTGAAACTATTATCGAAAACGACTACATCTGAAAAATAGAACAGATTTTTAGTACAGTCGAAAATGAATAAAAATATTTAAGCCTACATTTTGCTCCTTCACGACATGTGATATAACCGACTTCATCCATTTCATTGCACATAACTCTCGTTAAAGGAACTTCAGAATGGTGTTCGCCAGTACTGTTATCAATACTTTTAATACCAAACTTGATATCATGATCTGCTGTTCGGAAATCCCAACTTCAAGCAAATACAAATGTTAAGCTTGTGTGGTATTAATTATTAACAAAAATTACCTTAAAATACTTCCTTTGGCATCACAATTGAATTCCAGCTTCAGTTTACTTCCTTTGTCAACAGTCGCGTTAACATAGTTTGCGTTAGTGTTCTTGTCGTCTCTTTTCGTGTACATTTCTTCAGGTACTTTGCCACCCCAGCAAATCTGGTAAATATTTCTTATGTTAAAAATTTAAAGCAACACTTTGGATGTTTTCTTCACCTTTGTTAAGCCTCGTGGATCGCCATCAGGATCAACCATATTACCTCCATAGTATTTGGGAATCATTTCGGGATCGACATGTTCAAATAGAAGCTTTTGCCATTTCGTTGATCCTTGATTGAAAATTAAAATTTTACTCCTCGTGTATTCGTCCATAAATTTTTTGATGAAATTGAAAGCTATCGAGAAGACTTTTGGGGCTGAAAATTGAAAAATTACGGCAAAAGAACGTTAATTTATAGGGACCTCGCTAAAAAGTAAATGCTTGGATCACAGAATAGATAAATTCAGAAGTTAAGCTTCACATTTCACTCAAATCAATCATGCAACTTCGGGAATTAATAATTCACTTACTTTACTTTTTTAGCATTCGTTTAAAACAAGTTTTTGTATGGGACCGCGACACCTTAACGATTTCGAGGTCAGATGAGCGAATCCGTTCCAAACTTTACCT
Source organism: Odontomyia ornata (assembly GCA_963969285.1). Lineage (NCBI taxonomy): Eukaryota > Metazoa > Arthropoda > Insecta > Diptera > Stratiomyidae > Odontomyia > Odontomyia ornata. The sequence continues at coordinate 262,880,335 of OZ017741.1, forward strand.
CTGCCTATATCTACTATGTGGCTTAGATTTCACAGCTTTATAAACTTACCGTTAATGATATAGCAAATTTTCAGAGTTTCGGGGTAATGAAGTTCATAGTTCTTCACCAATGATATGACTAACTCCGCAGCTGAAGAAAGAAAAAGATAATCAATGCTTCATAACGAAAGCAGACTAATACGTTCTCACCAGGTCTCCAAGTGAATTGTTTAATATTAAAATCAGCTACATCAATCAATACTGCAAATTGTCTAGCGTTTGGTCCTTTAGTTAAACTATTATCATAACCGATTTTACAAAATTTTTCTAGTAGTATGACAGTCATTCGAATGAATTCTGACTGAGAAGTACAATGCAGAATACCATAGAGATCAAGCCCGGCAAAGTGGATGACAATGACTGTTGAAAAAATGATAATAAATCAAATACTATATTTATGATGACAAAAAATGAGGTTACCTGGAGATCCTTCATTATCGCAGCCTACGAGTCCATATGGAAGGTAATCTTTCAGTACTTGTGGTTCTTTCCAGTTGTTGCCTGTCCATGTTTGTTTATTTCTATGAGCCTAAAAAATATGGCAACATGTTGTATTTATGTTAACAAGGATATATTAACAGTTAATTATACTTACACTACGCAACATTTTTTCAGCTGCTTCTGTGTTCCATTTCCGAGCTGTAATTATTTAAAAACGATTGTTAACAGAGAGTACAAGTTTAGATTTCAGGTGGTTTTACCTCGGAGCCATCGTAATAGAAAGTAGTCATCATCTTCTGGTCCTAATATATCTTGAACGCTTTTTCGAAACTGTAAAAAAAGGAATGGTTAATTAAATTCTTATCTCAAACCAAGTTGAATTTCAAAGTTTTAAAATCGAGTGAATGTGGCCATGCTAAGATTTAGATAAGTTGTTTGTTCTTCTGTATAATAGAACTCTTTTAGGGGTTATGAATTTTATTGAAAATAGAATTGATAAATCAAATTGTTGAAAATAAATTTTAAAAGCATTCACTGTAAATAATCATATCATTCATTGATGACGATGATACATGTAGCATTTAAACTTGTGAGATAAATCACTCTTTATTCACTGTTTAGCCTTGCTACCAACACAATGTAATTTCTCGCTCTCACCTATGGTTCACGTTTTATTTATACCTTCAGTCTTACGCGAATCTTTGTTCAGGTCAGATCTCTAAATAAATATTAATATTTTAGATATTTAAGTCGAATTGCACCCTGATTGCCATATGTCAGTCATACGGTTGATTTTCATCAGGTGCTCAAAGAAGCTGCACCAGAAATTGAATTTGTTTCAGTCAAAGCCTTCGTGACAAGAAAGTCGACCGCAGAAAGGAAGAATTTACCACTTTACTAGGTATAAATTACAAATAGGAGCAGTCCAAGTGAGGTGGCAACGCCTCCAGAAACGAGAAGTCAACCAGTGTTATCGGTGTCAAAGATTTGGTTAGTCGGCTGCCAATTGCGCCATGCACTATCGGTGCATCAAATGCTAAGACGTTCATGCTCCTGGTGAGTGCGAATTGGCTTAGACGGAGCCGAAAGAAAAATTATACTGCGTTAACTGCGGTGTTATTGGTCATCCTGCATCATTTCGAGGATGCTCCCGATATCAAGATGCAAAAGTAAAATTTGCTCCAAAGCAAACACAAGTACATCGTAGTGTCATACCTCCCAGCTTCGTCAAGCCCGGAGTATCATTTGCACTCGCCGCTAGAGGACCAGCAGAAAATGCTGCAAATAATGTATATAATGTAAGTGGCAATAATGAGCTGCTTCTCAATATTTACCAGAAACTTAATTCTTTATCGGAAGAATCGATAAACAAGATTCAAAAATTAACTTTGTTTTTCAGCGTTTAGGTTTTTCAAATGCCTCAAAATAACTTGTCATCCAGTCACATTCCCATGGATAGGCTTCGCCTAATCTCGATCAACCTCAACTCTATGTTACTCTACATCGATGTGACTACCTCCTTTAATTTATTGTTAAGGAACAGCCCGACATCATACATCTCACTGAAACCCACGTAAATTCATGGCACTCCATGGAACTCAAAGATTTTGCATTCGTAAGAAACTACAGGGTAAACGATGATGGGGGAGGTGGCACCGGGATATTGGTGAGAAGACCCTAGTTTTTTCAAAATATTGAAAAAGTCGAATTCAAACACTTTGAATTTCTTAAAGTGTCTGTTATCAAAATTTCACTGCCAGGTGGGGATAACCTTTTCATTATCTCTGCCTATGTAACTGGCCGAAACGTTCTCAAGTTCAAGGAGGAGATCAATTCCTTGTTTGAAATACTCGAATTGAACAGTCAGCATAGTTATTATATTTTTGCTGGTGACGTGAATGCGAATAATAATCCCAGAGGTGTATTCCTGAATTCGTGGATAACAGAGAACTAAATTGAATACGGGGGCAATCTACTCGTATATAGGTTGGAGCTCCCAACATACCCCAGGACAAATTCATATTTGGACCTCTGCATTGCTGATGCAAGACTTGAATTTAGCTTTAATAGTCCTCAACAGAAACTGCAGGTGTTTCCTTACGATAGCGACCATAACGCAATCGTACTGGAAATCAATCATCAAAGGGCTGATGTCTTCTTCCTTCCAGTTCAACATGAAAATCATTGGTTGAATTTAAAAAAAAAACCGATTTGGCAAGTTTCAAAAGAAGTTTAATGGGAAGTACTAGAAACAATGTCCTCTTTTTGATGATGGCAACGCTTGCTAAATGGTTCCGAATGACAGAAATGTAACTAACGATGAAATAGATCTGTATTTGTGGAAGTTAGAGAAGCTAACGTTGGAAACAGTTGAGAAAGTAGTTCCCATGATTAAACATTGAAACAATATGGAAGGATATGAAACACCAACCATCGCCAGGTTAAAAAGATTGAAAAGCCTTCTTCTCACACGCGTCAAAAATATTTATCGACGAGTTTTGGACGACAACCATCCCTCGTTGGCTTTGTTGAAATTACACCTGAAGAATGTCCGGAACTTCATTCGTTCATACTTCAGAAGTGAGGTCAGCAATCAATGTGCGGAAAAGTTGAGAGGTATTAGCCCACAGGACCCAGATGACGTTTTCCGAAAGTAAATAACTTATTTCATAAGAAGTCTCGAGTGAAGGTATCGAATCTTGAAGTCACTAGTGATGAGATAAATCTTCTTGATAGGGCTGGTGTCGAAATTGATAGTACGAACTTTTTAAAATTCAGTTTTCTTCTACTTTTAATGCCACTCTCAGCAAAAGCCCTTCGTTCCTAATCGTACACACGCCACATTTCCTTTTACTTGCTATGCTGAAGATGCTATGAAGCTTATTTTAGAACTTGATAACTCTGTTAGTTCAGGTCCCGATGGTATTCCTAATCATTTTGTGAAATCATTGGCTACTTCTATTTGTATCCCCCTTTCCTTTCTCTTCAATTCTAGCTTATCTTCAGGCTCTTTTCCTTCGTGTTGGAAAGGATTCTATGTTACTCCCATTTTTAAAAAAAGGTAGTGCCTCAGACGTTGCCAATGATCGGCCTATCTCCTTATTACCTTGTTTCTCCAAACTACTGGAGAAAATCGTGTACTTGCACCTTTCTTCAGTTACTCATGAGTTGTTCGTTCCTGAACAACATGGTTTTATCAAAGGGCGATCGACCATAACGAATTTGTTAGAATTCATGACCGTTACTTCAAAAGCCATGGGGGACCGTTTACAAGTCGAAACCTTGTATTTGAATTTCTCTAAAGCCTTCGACTCAGTGAATCACAATATTTCTTAACGTTCCTGATTATTTCCTCCACTGGTTATCCTCTTACTTATCCAATCGTGTCAGTCAGGTATCTTTTCAACGCTGTCTTTCTTCTCCCTTCCATCCGTCTTCTGGTGTTCCTCAAGGATCCATTCTGGGCACACTATTGTTCACTCTGTTTATAATGACTTAAACAACTCCTCCTGCATTCTTTATGCAGATAACGTCAAAATTTTCAAAGTAGTGTCGTCAATCGATGACTGTGCTTTGCTTCAAGATAATTTGAATGCCACTAAATGTTTCTAAGTGCATCCATCTTTCAATTTCTAATGACTCTTGCCCTATTAGCTTTCAATTTACGTAAAATAATTCGTACCTATGTACGACGACACACTTCAGAGACTTGGGTGTCACTTTCGACTCTAAATTAAAGTTCGATGTTCATATTTCTGAAATTTTTTCCGATCCTATGTCGTGTGTTAAATTATATTCTAGTTTGGTTCGTCCCATCATTGAGTACTGTTCGCCTGTATGGTCGCCTCATTTGAAGTGTTTGCAGTTCACGCTAGAAGCTGTACAAAAAAGATTTACCAGGATTGTCTTCCTGAAATTCCAGATCCCCTACATTTTTTATGAATCATGCTTAGCTATCCTCAATATTCCTTCGCTGGAAATGCGTCGACTCTACCTTGATGAATGTTTCGTTTACAGGCTTTGCCGTGGTTTGCTCGATACTAGCCTTGTCAACCAGGTTTCTGTGAGGCGCTTTATGCGTTTTACAAGATCGTCGAATATATTTGATGTTCCATTTGCACGTAGTTTGGTGTATTTTCCGTCACCCATGCTCAGTTTACCTCGCAACCATGATAACCTTCAGTTTGGGCCCTTCCCCCTTTCGTATTTAGTTTATAAAAGATTTTTCAACTGTCTTCTTTTCAGCTGTCAGTAATTTTTCTTATTTATTTTCTCCTAGTTGTTGCATTTTTTATTACTTTTATCTTGCTTTTTGCATGCTGTGCTATTATTTAATTCATTTTGCTGCACTATTATTTTATCTATTTTGTTATTGGAATTTTTTTTATTAAATAGAAATAAATAAATAGACTCCGGATAGAAATGGAAACAGGATTATATGTGAGGGATTGCAGAAACTTGCCCTGATTAGAACACATTTTGAATTGGTTTATCTAACAAACCCTGAGAGAGTGAGTGAAATATTTTCAGAGGTCATTGAAGCAAAAGTTTCCGACTTCAAATCAAGCCTGAACGGTGAACCAACTTCTCATTTCAATGAAAGATTAACATCTGACCTCATACCGAGCTTAAATTTTATTGATTATTTTGTCAGCTACGAAAAATTGTGCTTCATATTTCACAGGATAAACAACAAGAAATCATGTGGTACTGATGGTATTCCAAATGTAGTTCTCCGATATTTGACTGAGGTTGCTATTAGGAACTATTGCATATTGTTCAACAACATGTTGAGCAATTCATATTTCCCAAATGAGTGGAAAAAGGCTACGGTATTTCCGATCTTGAAGAAAAGACAAGAATCTTCATGCCCTTAAAGCTATCGCCCACTCAGCTTGCTGTCTGACATCAGCAAGGTGTTTGAAGTGATACTCAAGAAAGCATCAAACGCCCACATTGAGGAATATGAGTTGATGCCGAATTGCCAATTTTGTTTTCGTGCCAGGCATTCGACCACACATGCAATAACGAAAGTAACCTCAGACATCTGTTGGAAACTGAACAACAGAGAATGTGTTGGAGCGTGTCTCATTGATATGGAGAAAGCCTTCGATACGGTGTGGTTAGATGGACTAGTTTTTAAACTCTTTCGGGACAGGTTTCCCAGACACCTTGTCGCCATGATGTGCAATATGGGAAATTATTTGTTGTCACTGATGGAAATCTGACAACAATGCGTGAATTCACGGTCTTGAATAGTCTACAGCAGGGAAAGGTTACTGCGCCTCTGCTCTTCTCAATATTCATTCGCAAGCTATTGAACGGCTTTGGTTTTAACGTCTTGCGAACGCGATCATTGGTAGCGTTTGCTGATGATTTGATCATCTATACGGCAGACCGAAAAGCTACAGTAGGTCAAAGCAATCTTCAAAAAATGTTTAATAATGTGCAGTTATGCGCTGACAATTGGCGAATGAAAATCAATGCGCAGAAGTGCGAAACAATCTTGTTTCGGACAACGCTGCAGGGGGTCAGTCAAGACCTGAAACATAATTGGAAGGAATTGCACATCATGGCTGGCGAGGGTAGTTCGGAACGGGTCCCACATAAATTCTGTGGTCAATACCTCGGTGTTCATTTCGATCAGTGTGTACTGTACTGAACACGTCAAAATCATGCTCAGTGAGGTACAAAAAGTAGTCATGGCCCTTCAAAGCCTCTTTCATTCCAGATACATTGATCAAAAGGTCAAAACTATCTGTTACAAGATCCTGGTTAGACAAGTTTTCACATATGGATGCCAGATTTGGTACAATCAGAGTGCTAGTACTATGGTTTTCGAAAGAAAATGTCTTCGGCATGTACTGGTTTGTACAGAAAGCCTGAGATGGATTGGAAGCATTATATATCATATAGAAGAATTTGTTAAACTGCTGAAGTGACGAGGGTCGATATCTTCATACTGAAACTTCTTCGGAATCATATTGCAAGATCTATAACCGTGAGTGAAAACCCTTGGATTTCACAGCCGTTCCACCCTACAGACAGGTAAATGCGACTTTCCTCGCTACTAGCTTCGTTCCTCCAGAAGCATTCGTGCCTTTGGACATGAATCGATATGTTTTTGATTTTGACGATATCCCAGTCATACATTATATATCTAGACGGGCTGCCGATATGAAGATAAAATATCCTCCGAATTTGAGTTCACGAGACCAACAATTCCAATCGAGATACGCATTTGCTAGATTCGTTGAAGGCATAGATGTCAGAGAGAGGATACGAAATGCATCGAGAGAATTGAAGCACTTTATCATTTAGCGCCTTATTGGCTGTTGATTCGAATTTCAAATAAATTTGACGTGACTTCTCGCACTAATTATATCATCTTGAACTAAATCAATTTTCCGTGCGGATATTCTAACTAGAACGATATATAAGATTGAACATGACTTACCCTACGAAGGATACGTCTCTGACATGCTTCCTAGAGCTGTTTTTGCAATCCCGGACACGTCACTACACTCGCGATCCGTAACAAACTTTTCAGTTTGATAAATTATCACATTTGCAACGCTTTTGCACTAGATTCAACATGGTTTATCTCAAAAATTGTTTTGGGTACAATTTCAAATTCAACTTGATTAGATGTTTCCTATCAATGTTGAATTTTTACAAATCATATGTTTTCAATCATATTGTTGATATTTCGTTGACAATTCGGGGGTTAAGGTATAAGAGGAGTGGGATTTTCGTGAGTGCAACTAGAGAGCCACTCGAATGTGTGGATTCTCTAGCGGCGTGAAAGGCAGGGGGATTTCAAGTCGCATGCGAGAGGAAGGCATGTATGTAGTAAAAGCACTTCACTCACGTCTGGATAAAAATAAGCTCATTTCGCGTCCATTACTTTATATGTCTTTGGTTGAAGGTGATCGAGTTGAGACGGAGCAATCTAGATATTGGTGGCTGACTGACAATGTCTTTATTTTCAGTTTTCGTGTTTGTCGTTACTTAGTTTTTATTTTCATCTCATTATTGCTACATCTAGTGTTGTAGTTTATTTGTATTATAATTCAGGGATAGATTCCAGTATAAGATAGTGTTTTGTTTTTTTTTTATTGAATTTGTTGAGAATTAATATGTAATAATCTTAATTAATTTGAATTCGCTTTAGTTTTTTTTTGATAGAATTTGTTTAACTGATAACGTATAAATTCAGAGACCCATTTAGGCCATTAAGTTTTTGTATTGTTATTGTTTGGAATTTGCTTTATATTCTTTTAAAATTTATAACCGTTGGTATTGAATAAAGTGTTTTTGAGTTTGACTTTGTAGTTCGTCTTGTGTACTTTCTTGTGAGTCTATAACGATGAAATAGTCATCCACATATCCTCTGTAAAATATTACATGGAATCTTTTGACAATTTTGGGTATAAAGACTTTTTCCAAAGGTTGTAAGAATATTTCTGACATTATTGAGGACATTTGATGTCCCATACGCAGACAGCCCTTGTAAATGTATGTGTTGTTATTGAGCTTAATATTCTACTTGATTGTTGTCTTTATGAGATTGAGTCGTTGATCTGTGATCGTCGGTTATTGTTGAATGACAATTTTTCTGTTTGTTTCATCGACGGGTATAGACGTATAGAGGTTCGTGATGTCTAGTGATAAAAGTCGACAAGTATCAGCCAATGTTAAAGAGGTGGTAGAGTTTGCAAGATCAAGGCTGTTTATTAATGTGTTTTTATTGTCAAGGTGCAAGACATCAGCCATTATCGTTGCCAAGTACCGTGCTAATTGGTATGCAGGAGCTGAGCGGTAATTGACGACATACCGGATATGGATATTGGATTTGTGGAGCTTAGGTTATGCTTTAAGGGGTGGTGTAGATGGCTTTGGGTTAATGTAGCGGTGCTTAGTGTTAGGAGGAATGATTAGTGGGGATTGTATAATAGCAGTTCGTAAGTCTGCTAGAATTTTTTGGTGGGATCTTTGTTTACCAGTTTTTATCCGTTGGCGTTAATGAAGTCCATTGTTTTTTGTACGTAGTCCGTTGTTTTTAGGATCACCGTTGTATATCCTTTGTCAGCCTTTGTCACTGCTAGTAGGTTATCCATAAGTTTTTTCTGAATATGTCTTAATATCTTATGGTCTTCGTGGAAATTTGTTTTGCTTATGCTAGAGCACTAGACCTTTTAGATATTGCCAGAGAGCTTCCATTAACCCCACCAACTCTGGATGAAGTTTGTCCCACCATCAAAGTCCAAAGGAATAATAAAGTGTGAGGCATCGATGAGATTCCAGTGGAGCTTATTAAAATATGGTGGAAGCGGTGTTCAGAAAGCCGTCTTTAAAACCATCCAGCACATTTGGCAACGAGAACTTACACGAAATGAGTGGAGCTAATTAATTATATTCTCCATCCACAAAAAAGGGGAGAAGCTACAGTGCGAAAACTATAGAGTATATCACTCTTTTGAACGGCGTACAAAATATTTTCAAAGATCTTAGAAAATAAAATCAGATTATATACCAAGAGTATTACTGGGGAGTAGCAAGGTGGTTTTAGAGCAGGTAAATCGACGATAGACAAACTGTTTACAGTCAAGCAGGTACTTGAAAAATGCTGGAAGCTTAACATAGGTGTACATACAATTTTTGTTGACTTTGGGCATGCAGACGACAGTATTGATCGTTACGTACTATACCAAATAATGCGTTGCTTAGGTATCTCAGTCAAATTAGTATGTCTACCAAAATGATAATAACGTCGACAACCTTCTAAGTCCAAATTAGTAACCGACTCGCCGATGCCAGTATTGATCGTAACGCACTGTACCAAATAATGCTTTGCTTTGGTATCTCAGCCAAATTAGTACGTCTTATCAAAAGGATAATGACGTTGATAACCTCTCAAGTCCAAATTAGTAACCGACTCTTCCATGCCTTTGACACAAATATCGTACTAAAGCTTGGTCCCATTACTATTCAATTTGGCTCTGAAATATGTCATAAGAAAGCTACCTGTTGATACGAGAGGTACGTTTCTATAAAAGTCGAGCCAAGTAGTATAGCCTATGTGGATGACATCAAAATTTTGTTATGGTCGTTAAGAACCGCCAAAGAACTTTTCCTGAAACTCGGCTGCGAAGCAAAACCGGTGGGACAATAAATTAATGAGAATAAAATAAAAATCACGACGCAATCGAGGAAAAATACTTCAAATACCCAAAATATCACACTTGTTGAATACAATATAAAAAATGTGGGCGAAGTTGTAAATTTGGTGCCAAAGTAACGAGAATGAGTAATTTATTAGTTTTGACGATCTTGAAAATCAGCTGCATACACAGGAAAGCAAAGCTCCAAGTATACAAATCTGTGATAAGGCCTGTGTTATGGGTGTGAAACATGGACCCTAACCCAAGCATCCGCAAACATATTGAACGTTTTCAAGAGACAGATCCTGAGGCAAGTAATGGGACCCGACCTAGACGGAAGACGTGGTATGAAGAATTCTCTGACTCTTTTGATTCCAAAATGCCCTCGTGCATGGAAATGTTTTATTACGTCTGCTTGCATATTTTTGGGTACTACAATTCGTCTCTTTCCATCTTCCTCCATGAATAATATATCGTCGTGATGTATGTAATTCTTGTACGGCCCAGCATCAAGTGCCTGTTTAATCGCATTGATACCTTCATCGCCGTTTTGAGCTGCACGTACTTTACTCGCGATATCGTCATTACTGTTGTTCGAGATAAGGCGTCCCCGTGTACCATTTGCTTCGCTGGTCGATGCTCCACTGTGTACGTAAATTCTGATAGACTAATGACCCATCGTGCAATCTTAAGATGAATTTCCTTCTTTTCTAATGTTAGCTTAACCACCAAACAATCCATAATGATTTGAATTCGACTCCCAGCAGATACACCCTAAAGTTTTTGACCGCTTCAACTATCGCTGGAAACTCCAATTTGTACGAATGATATCTTTTTTCAGCGTCATTGGTCGTACGGCTATAATAATAACATGGGTGTATCTTTTGATCGTTTGGCTGTCTCTGTAGTAGGATTGTAGGTAGAGATTCCTTCCTCGCATCTGTGTGAAATTCCATCTCAGCGTAGGGGTCGTACAGACTCAGCTCCGGGCTACTGGTCAGCGCAACCTTGATGTCGTCGAACGCCGCTATCTGCGAATTCAGGTACAAATTTCCTGAAGTAGCTTGCCAGTCCATAGAACCTCTGCAGCTGCAATACTGTTCTCGGCTGTGGAAACTTCATAACTTTGTCGATCTTTAATGGTGAAGGCTCGATTTTTCCACCACAGATTACATAGCCCAAATATTCGACACGTTCTTCTAAGAAGACGCATTTCCTCCAATTAAATTGAATACTGCTTTCTACAGCCACATCTAATATCCGTTTCAGTTTCAGGATTCCTTCATTCGCGTCTATGGATGGTATTATCAGGTCATCTACAAATGTTAATACTGTAATTAATTAAATCTCGGAACACTTCGTTAATGAATCGCTCAAACGTATTGCCACTTATGCATAGACTAAATGGCATATTGGCCGTCTTGCGTAACGAGTACGGTATACTTTCGACTGGATTCGGTCACAGGAACATGGAAATAAGAACTTTTCAAATCAAGTGTTGTATAAACTCGTACTGACGCCAATCGAACAAGCTGGTCCTCAACGATCGGCATAGGGAATCAATCTCTTACAACTTTACTATTCAGGCTACGGTTATCTCTACAGAGCCTATGTGATCCGTCTTTCTTCTTGACGACGACCACTTGACTTGCAAAGTCGATGATGGCCTGTTACATCGTCATTCAACCATTCTTTTACTTGACCTTCAACTACGGCCTTTTCTAAAGGTGCCAATCGTCTTGGGCGATGGTATATAGGCGTTTCATGCGTCAGCACTATAACCGTATCAATACCTGGCCTCTGTTTTTCCTCCGGAGTGTAGTCTTCCACCAATTTTTGCACAACGTCTTTGAATTTGCTCCGAACGTCACCATCTAGTTGTCGTCGTTGACTGGATCGTGGATCGCGTTCAAAGCCGATTCTTCAACTGTTTGCACGACTGGGCTAATCTTCACATACTTGGGCGTAAAAATTTAGTTTACCGTCTTCGAAAATTGTCTACCGATTATCATATTAACACTCATGGCGTTTGTCGGGATGATGTAAAGTTCAATAAAAAACACTATTTCTTCGATTTCGATGTCCATATTTACTCTACCGATCGCGTGAGAAATTGCATTACCAAATCCGCGAATTTTTATGTTACTTGGAACCGTACTCGGAACTGTTCCTTCTAATTCCTGTCACAACGCATGTCCTATAAAATTCAAGTCGCTATAAGTGTCTACTACTACCGTAATTTTTCACATTAACAACGTTTTCATCTCCCGTGAAATGTTCAATGAAATTCACCGTAGGGATCGAGTTGTTCACACCTTTCCTTTGCGGGTATTGGTAGTAACGCGGAACGTATGGCCGCATTTAAAACAATTATTTCCCTTGTCTTTATCCGGGCAATCACTCGCTTTATGCCCCGTCCCGCCACATGAAAAACATCGCGTACTTTCGTTCGAAGAACGTCCATGTTGTTTATTGTTGCTGTGGCCCTTTTTTATATGGGTTTTTCCCTTGGATGTTTCTTTCACCTTCGCATAGACATCCAACATTGATTTTATCTCAGCGATCGTTGTCGCCTCGTACAGGATCGATTTGTTCACTCCGGCGTCGGCTATACTATCGGATGCATACTCGCAAATGGTGGCTTCATCTATCTTGCCCGCCCTTGCTATGCACTGCATTTCGTATACGTATTCTAACATGTTTTCTTCTGGCTTTTTCGTACGTTTGAGTAATTTTCTATGTACTTCGGCGGCACTGAATTTTCTGTCGAACTCGGCACATAGAGCACGTTTCGACTTGTCCCAACTATCCAAATCGTTCTCGGTGAACATGTATTTCCGCGTGATTCCTGTTAACTTCTTTCTTCAAGACCCGGCATCGAGCACTCTCGCACGAGTCCATTTTCGGTGTGCCAGTCAAGCCACTCTCTCACTTCCAATCTTGCACGCGACATCCTCTTTCCCCGTCTCTCTCTCTTTTCTCGGCAATCAAAAAAGTACGCGCACCAAAATTGCTGTGTCTCTCTAGACAGGTAGCAGCTCGCACACACGCGCGATATCACTTCAAAATGGTATTGCCGATCGATACCGGGTTCGGAACACAAACGAATTCGATTATTAATCAATGCTCATCCCGGTTGAACCCCCATGTAAAGGTTGAACAATAAAACAATCTTTATTCGTTGAAAAGGTTTGTTACAAAATTCAGTATTTAGGAAAAACGAATTCAATAATTAAGAAGAACGAAACAAAGTCACGTCTCCTCGCGGTAAGCTCTCGTAGTCGAATCCCTTCGATCATGTCGCAGGCGACGATCTCTCCGCTGTCAGTGCTGCCACCCGACATATACATATATATATATATATATATATATATATATATATATATATATATATATATATATATACGCGATGAACTGATAAACTTCTTTCCTTTGGAAGTCGGTTAAAAAAAATAATGGAACAATTATTACCAACTTTGAAATGCACTGTGTAAATTAAAATACATTTTTAACGTCAAATCAATTTTTCTATGCAGAGGCTGTTAATATCTACGGTATGGATGAAATTTACTTTTAGTAAGACTGCCTAACATTTTCTTCGTTAAGATAATTGGAGTTTGATTACAATCTTTATTTTTTTATATTTATTGTATCATTCCTTAAATATATTGATGACCTTTCTTGAAATAACCTAAATTATTCACTTCTGTGTTGATAGTCAATGGAGTACCTTTATCAATATTTTGTGGTGAGGCGTTTTTTGAATTATCTAATTTTCCTTTGTTTGTCCCTTGTGGAGTTTTTGTGGCACTGGGTTCTGGTTTCCCTAAAATAGGCTGGAATAGTTGCCCTATGTTAGGAATATTAGAATTGGGCTTAGGTCCACCGCTTTCTTGGTTTTTCGAAATACCGGTTGATTCTTTGCTGCTACTATAGCTTCTACTATCGCTTCCACTATCATTGCTGCTGTCATCATCACTTCTGTTCTCAATTGAAGTCTTGCTCTTATCAACTTTTCCACCGACCAATCCTTGACCAACTTTTTGCGAACCGAACACTAAATTGCTGGGATGACTATTCTCTATAACTTTTCCTTGATTGAAAGCGAATTGAGGGAATTGATTGTGAATCCCGGCAATGGGAATTCCTTGCACGTAGTAGCCATCAGTTGTACGAGGTGGTCGACGGGCATCCTGGATGCTTTCCTTGGGAGGTAGATGTGGGATAATGCCGTGGTTTAGATTTTGAGAAATTTTATCAAACACAAGGTGATCCTTGTGGTCGTGACGACCACCGAGTCCATGGTTTGTATGGTGTCCTTGTTTACCATGATGCTCATATTTATCGTCTTTTTCATGATGACCATGTTTTCCGTGCCCTCCATGATTCCTGTGGTGTCCAAAGTTGTGATGGGTATTGTGATGTCTATGGTGCGATAACTTAGAATGCTTTTCGTGATTGTGTTTCCCATGTGAGTGATGTGTGCTCGCACAAAGTGCAGCAACGATGAGAAGGATGAACAACTGAATATGCATTTTTCTATGAACGAATTGTTAAAACAGAATTATTAAAATCCTTTTTCAGATTTCACTACTGGTTCGAATAGTTGCGGTAAAGTTTATACTATGCTTGAATGAATTGCCTGAATTCTTTATTTATAGAACTTTCATCGATTATTGAATGAAAGTCGGTCGTATATATTAAACAATTGTATAAAAAAATGAATGTACATACCTACACTATATTCACATTTATTTTATTCATTAAAATATGGTTTAGTTGAATGGCTATCAAAAGGTGAAGCCATTTATCATACATTTACTTCAAAATATCATTGAAGTCATTTCATTGTTAAAACAATATGGTCATAATCTACAATTAAAGCATTCAAAGTACTTATAATGGAGTGACCGAAATATCCACTGTATTTATTCATTTTAATTCGGTTCATAATCACACTTAAAACATGAAGATGTAGTACTTGAACGTTTTTATTGTAATGAGAATGCAAAAGATTTACGGAACAGTGCATGCGTGAAAAGTGAAAATTGATTTTAATTCAAACAATTAAGAGCATTGCATTATGACGGGAAGGTAGTGAATGTAATGAGCATTACCGCTTTTTTCTCTCTCTATGGAATATTTCTTTCTTACGAAACGCTTCCGCATGATGAACAGCTTCATTTTAGTGTGGAATTAAAATTTCATGGATTAACACAACAGAGGATTTACATGCGCTTTATGAGGAGTACGTAAGTTCACGAAAGATTGAATTTGAGACGATATTTTTCCTAATTAAGCATCATATCAAGTGTCTTATGCAATATTCTTTCAATGGCAGCGTCTAGGGTGGACCCATTTATTTTATCTTGGTTGCTGTTTCCATGATGCGATTACGTCAGCTCAGAAAACTTATGCAATATTCTTTTATTCTAATATTTGCTGTCAGATACAGAATTTTCCATTAATAATTCATAAAGAAGGAGTTATAATGCACGTGACTCAATATAAAATGAAGGAATTGCATTTTTTCAAGGGCGTGAGGTATCAGGAATAAAATTACGTTTTAGATTTCAAACAACTGTATGAGTTTGCAACTGCCCTCAGTTGCAGGAGGTGGAAGTGTCTTTATGCGATAAACGGTAGAGTAGAGACTGCTGGTAATTACTTACTATTTATGCACGATATTGCATTAAGCAGAATCTATTACTTTAGAAATAATTACTCATAAATTCGAAAAGTTGCAGTACCAGTGATATACATATATTCAGTTAATTCAAATTAATGGGGATTGCAAACTAATGGCTGAACAATAAATGTAGAGATAGTTCACTAAAACCTGCTGACACTTTTAATGAAGAGTACTTTTATCAACTTATAAAAATCATACAAATTCTTTACAGGTGAAAGATAATGATTTTTATCATGTTGTGGCAGGCAAAGAACTTCAAAACGAACTGACAATTTTAATTGTTTTGAAGTCCCCGCGTGGGACAGTTGTTGTTTGGACGACGAAAAAAGAAGTGATTCCAGAAGATATTTGTGATGTGATCGCGGGTGTTATTTCCACATTTGGTGAGTTTGTTCCATGATGACGGATGCGAGCATTGATGAGGACACTTTGACAGAAGAGGACTTGAAGCTAGCGCTTGAAGAAAGGAATCTTTCTTTGACGGGAAGCAGAGCAATGTTGCGCCAATGTCTGGCGGGTGTGATACAAGAGACGAAGAACAACATTGACGCGTTGACAGTGAAAGAGCTGAAGGATCGTCTAGAGGAGTTAGATTTGTCCACAGTGGGTAGAAAAAATGGCTAGGGGAAACATTGGGAGCAGCAACAAAGCGGGAAGCAGAAGACGAAGATTGTCACGGAACCCTTTGCACTTTCCCATACGGTCGTTAAGATGCCGCCCGAGCCAAGGTTGTACAGGGTTTTCCAATAAGAGGTGTTATTTTGATATTAAATGAAAAATGAAATTTTTTAATATAAATGATCGGGTGTTTACTTCATTATAAAGAAGAAGGTATGCCGTTAATAGTTAAACATCAAGCAAACGAAAATCGCGCTTACAGGACCATATCCTTCTCATGAAATTTTCCATAACCAAAAAAGTGGCTGCCCTATGTCCCCGATAGCCTCACGAACTCCATCTTTGAGGTCTTGAATCGACGCTGGGCTATTGGCGTAGACCTTTTCTTTCACGTAGCCCCAAAGGAAGAAGTCGCAAGGTGTTAAATCACAAGATCTTGTAACGGTTTCCTACCTCCGTCTCGTTCGATCACAATTAGAACCGACCTCTCATCGGTTCGAGACGTGCAGTCTTGGAAGTGACAACGGGCTGTACCCTTCAGGTCAACAAGTCCGGTCACACTTAGTCTACTCCGTGGTGGCTGCTTGTAGGCTAGCTAGTTCGGAGAGGAGTTTCGGTCGCGGGTCTTACGCGAGCAGACTAAGTCCGAGTTACTAACTCAGCCACCGATTCACATGCCCGATTTACAAACGCGTCAATAACTCCTTATCCAGAACAGGAAACCTACGTTGCGTTAGTTCTGGAGGTGATCTCTCCACAGATCTCAATTCAAAATACTACAAAATCTAAAACCATAGGCACGTTACCGAATCACCGACGCGGTACCAGAAAACAAGCTAAGCTACCTCAAGTCCAAAGTAACCTACTGTAATAAAAAAAAAACGAGCGCAAACATGAGTACCGCGGACCGTAACCGACTCGAAATCAATCATCCGCAGATTATAAAAACATAACTCTCTTCAAGACATACTTAGCCTCGGTCATCACTTCCGCTGTAAAAGAAAGAGCATGTGGAACGGAAAGGCTTATGGCTCCTTTAGTACTTCATTTTATTACTCCTTGCTGATCTATTATATTCATTTACAATAATTAAGCTAAGGTTTTCCTATAAAATAAATTAAATATAAACATTTGCTCTTCTGATATTTAAAGAAAGGAATTTTTTTTTTCATATTTTTAATTGTATTCACATATGAGCGTTTTAATATATTTTCGTTAGTATTACTATTAAAAATCACATTACATCCTTTTTATCCGATTAATTCCATCTCTCTTGTTCACAAGGATGGTTTCGAAAAAAAAGAAGTTTTAAGAATTCAAAGGCATAAATTTAATCAATCAGAATAATAAATACGATAGAAATTTAAGTGCACACAAAACGCTTGTTTCTTTTCTTCAAAACTTTGTAAAATATACAACTAGGCTTTACTAAAATTAGCAAAATGATGTCGAATTATTTCATACCTTGAAAATTATTATCTTCTATTGCGCTTCATTTTTAGTCTCGAATTACTCTTCTTCTACTTATTTTCATGAAAAACTTTCGAGCGGAAATATTTTGTAATAAAAGTCACTCAAAAAAATAGAACCTAACATCGATGTAAATATAAAATCAAACAATTTCATTAACTTCTAGTTATTAAGCGTTTTCGTTCTTGTAATCCTACTAATTATGGTGAATATAAGTCCAAGAGAAATGCCTACACTTGTGTAACATTATTATAGTAATAACTTTCTTATTCGCTCAGACTCAGCTCACTACCTATATAGATCTCAGTTCTAAACGCTATACGCTATACGCTAAATATACTATTTACAAACTGCTTTTTTGCATCACTATCACTACCATCGTAATTCTAAAATATTCAAAATATTTCCATGAACAACCGAACAGCCATTTCAAGAGAAAAGTACATTACACTATCCAAACGACACAATCGCGGATTTTTTTAAATTTACGAGTACAAATCTGATTGACAATTCTTCCAATGTTTGTTTTGAAACTTTTCATACACCGTCCACGATTTCATGCGACTCTAAGATTATGTATTGTAAAAACATCCAAATTGAATCATAGATGATATTATGCAAAGTTGAATATGCAAAGGATAAAGCGGTAATATTAAAGCATGTGCGCTCTGTGTGCTTAATACGAGTTATTGTTCTTTTTTTTTTCAACGAAATGAGCACATCAAAATATGTTATTGTACAGGGTATTGGAACTTTAAATAATAGGACATAGGATGCGTAAGATATATCTATCATCACATTATATTACACTGCTAAAAACATTATTTATGTCTGTTGACCGTTTGAGTTTCAATCAAACCGAATTGTCGTAATTTATAATTAACTTTGACCTTATACGCAATTTTTAATTCCTTAATATTTTCGCATTTCTTACTAATAAGCATTTGTTCCATATGAATATTTGTTTGAACAATCAAATAAACTTGATCCTATTTTAAAGTTTAGAGTAGTAATTCTGAAAGTATAGTCTTGACAGACAAATTAGGGATAGAATACAATTTTCAAATAAAGCTCAATATATTAAACTTAACTCACTACACTCCATCCGCTGAGAAAGACAAATTTATTCACATTAAAAAAATTAAAGAAACTCATGCAACTTTATGTATATCTATGTTTATCTATACATGCACTTAAATTATCCAAAAATTCCCTAATATTTATATAATGGAAAAACTTAACTTTTGCAGTCATTGTACCCGTTAATCATTAGGAGGAAACATATACGCGAATTACTTTAAGCATTTATGTTTTCTAAACGGAGGATTTTGTGAATTTAAATATTTTTTTTTCTTTTTAAAAAAATATATATTTAGTCTACCTTTCATCCGTCATCTTTTTTTTTCTTATCTAAATTAGAAACAACCTTTCCCTAAAAATCAATCAATTATGGGCACTGCCATTATCTTTGAAACAGAAGAGCCACAATGTGGGCAAATAAATCCTTGATCCGCCATCAAATTTCCTTCTAAACAATAATAACAAAATATATGTCCGCATCACATATGGTGAGGGAGACTTGGTCGATCTCCACAATAGGCACATATAGTTCTCACATTCATAACAGGCATTATTGTCTAAGTGTTTAAGAATTCTGTTTTTCTTCCAAAAAACCTCTTTGCATTCCTTTGCAACTTCTTGTAATTAAGTAGAGGAAGCACAATCATTAGAAGTTCCATAAATCCATTCCATATTAGTTCCCTTGTGATATGACTATAGCCAACATCACGTCTCCTGCTACTATGCGACGTAATATAATCCAACCCAAGTAGAAAATCTATCAATGTGGGTTTCTTTCCCGATTTTAAAAAAAACGAACGAAGTTTATCACTGCCAGGATAAGCAATGTGTTTGCCGTCCACGAAAGTGCGGTATTAATCCACTCTTTTCCAACAAACCGATGATCAACATTCTGTTTTGCATATTTCGGTAGTATTGTGAGTATAAAATGCAAACAAAGCCTTGATCGGGTTAATTCATCTTTATCGTAGCAAATTAAAAGCAATTGTTGACGAAACGATGCAAATTGTTGCCCATGGATCCCAGCCAAACAGCTGATTGAAGCAGTAGTTCAAATCCTGGTTGCAACCGGGCAAGGATTGATGGCCAAAGACTCTGGATCGTAGAAAAAAATTGCTCTCGTAAAATCTTTATGATATCCTTGTCAAATTGTATGGCATCAAACTGGTTAACACGTGCTACATAACTACTTTTACTATGGCTACTCTAACCTGGAATTAAGTCGCCTGCCTATTTCACTCTGCTGTATCCGTCACTCGAATCATCTGATGACCGCGTATTAATGGGCATTGCGGTAGATTCGAAATGTGTTTCTCCAAGCCGCTCGCTATGTTTTTTTTTCCTGTCCAGTGCAGCTTGACTCCCAAAACACGGTTCATAGGCTCGCGAAGTCCTCTATTTGCTACCTCCTCCGCTAATCCGCTAACCATCGCGAGAATTTTAATTCGACGGACAGCTAACCGGCGAACACGTTCTGCCTGTTTGACATTTGGATGGCAACTCGTGGGAGGCATTGCCAGATAGATATGCTTCGAAATGTATCAGAGTTTTACTTCAGCGGCTCACATTGACAGAAAATATTTTTCCACAAATATAAATATTTGAAGAAAAATATTTTCGGCGCAATGATGACGAAAGATAAAGTCTGCTTGCATTTCGAAGTCATACATATCTGGCCGGGTGCCAGGGTTCGGGATCGGAATCACTTCGATTCCCGGGCGTAGGCGTCACATTACAATCTCGGTGGCCAATTGTGATCACTTCTTCGAGAGATAACACGGTCTGGAAACTTTTCCCGTAAAAGATCAATGGCTTCATTGCTTGTGTGGCACGTAGCACCGTCTTGTTGAAAGTAAACGTTGTCCAAATCAAGATCATCCAATTTCGGCCATAAAAAATCATTAATCATCTCTCGATAGCGCAACCCATTCACCGTAACTGTTGCTCCAGCCTCATTTTCGAAAAAGTAGGGTCCAATGGCTCCGCCGGACCATAAACCGCACCAAACAGTCACACGTTGAGGATAGAGAGGCTTTTCAACAATAACTCTTGGGTTTTCCGAGCCCCAGATGCGACAATTTTGCTTGTTGACGAAGCCACTCATCACTTAAGATGATTTTTCGATGGGATTCCGGATCATTTTCATGCATTTCAAGGACCCAATCAGCAAAGACACGAAGTTGTTGATGATCGATCGGCTTGAGTTCTTGTCTTAACTGAATTTTATAAGCCTTAAGACCCAAATCTTTATGCAAAATAGGGTGTAATGACGTTTTTGGAATGCTTAATTCCAAAGAACGACGAAGAATGGACAAACCTGGGTTTCCTTCAACACTTTCGGCTACAGCAGCAATATTCTCGGCTGTTCTTGAGCGACGTGCACGGGTTTTATTCTTCGCATCACTAAGTTGTCCCAACAGCTCGAATTTTTCCACGACCCAATATGTTCGAGTTTTACGAACCGTCTCTGTCGAAATTTTCCCCATTTTTATAGTGAATTTTAATAATTTCAATGCGTTGTTGAACCATGTATCTATCCAATTTTATTAATGGCGTAGTTTTTACTTGTCAAGTGTTAAAAAATGGCAGCTTCAAAAGTGACATCTACCGAAATAGAGGGCTATCTAAAATAACGCCTCTTATTGGAAAACCTTTTAAATGTTAAAATAAAAAACAGAAAAATTAAATGAATACATTAAGCGAAAAAATTCTGAAATAAAATCGAACGACGAAGTAGGGAAATAGTTTAAGCACTGAATTTTTTGGCATGGACTCTAATAATGCAGTACGCCCATGTGGAACAGCAAACTTGCTAAACCACTTTTTTTCAACAATTGGTGAAAAAATTACCAGGGAGCTTGGTGACAAGTCAACTAGCTGTTTCAATATCATAAATAGTCCACCGAAGTCCATCTTTCATATTGATCAAACGACTACAAGAGAAGTATTAACTACAATCGAAGATTTGTAAAAAAAATGAAGCACCAGGTATTGACAACATCACCACACATGAAATCATTCTAGGCAAAGATGAAGTAGCTGAACCACTGGGAAATTTTATAAATGAGCATATTAGATATGGAACATTTCCGGACGAAGGGAAACTGGCAAAAATAATTCCAATATTTAAAGGAAGAGATCATCTGGGCCCGAATAATTACCGCCCGGTTGCTCTTTTGACAGCCTTTAGTAAAATATTCGAAAAACTTGTAAATAATCATTTAAAATCTTTCTTAATGGACAATTCTATCATAAACCCGAAGCAGTTTGGCTTTCAAAAGAGCAGGAGTACTTTCGATTAATTACTTTCTGTCTCAAAGTACATCAACGAAAGTTTTGATAAAGGAGATTATGTTATTGCAATTTTTGTGGATCTGAAGAAAGCTTTTGATACGGTTGATCATCACCTGTTACTTCAAAAACTTGAATCGTATGGCATACAAGGCGAACCGAAACAACTTTTTAAAAGTTATTTGGAATGAAGATTCCAAAGAACATCGGTTAATAATATCTTGAGCAATCTAGCACCAATGAAATCGGGGGTTTCTCCAGGATCCATACTTGGACCAATCTTGTTTTTGCTAAACACTAAAAGTTTGAATATATATAAACTGAAAGATCGCCACACATTAAATGCTGATGATACTGTACTTCTTTATTCAGGACATGATAAAGTTACCATGGAGAATATCGTCAACGAAGATCTAGATAAATATCGTTCATGGCTTATCGAAAACAAGCTAGCATTGAATACTACAAAGACAAAATACATTATTTTTGAATAGAAGAATAAAGAAGACATAGAAATTCACCGAAAAATTAGCGGCGAAAAATTGCAAAGAGTGTTTAAAATTAAATATCTCGGTCTTACCATAGATCATCGTTTGACATGGTTGCCACACATAAATAATTTGAGGAGATAACCAGCACCAATGATAAGAATGTTGAGAAGATATGGAGGTGTTCCAATGCATATAAAGAAACTTGTATTAAATGCATTTGTACTGACAAAGCTACATTATGCTGTGGTCATTTTGAGTCAATTGTCAAAGCAAAACCTTAATATTATATCCAGGATACTAACTTAAGCCTATAAAAATATTCTATACCTTCCAATTCTCGCTCCAGCAAGAATAGTGTATCAACGGGCCAATGCAGTCACCTTCAGTCAAATCATTACTATGGAGAAAGCTAGGTTTATCTTCAAATGTCTAATTTTCAGTGAATCGGAACGAAGTCCCTTTACAAAAGTATCACAAATAAATCCCTATAATTCCAGAAACGCCAACAATTTTGTAATACCTTACACCAGAACTGATCGGCTGAAGAACGATGCAACGAATGATGCTCTGCGTATATACAAAAATCTTCCAGAAATAGTGAGAAATGCAAACTCATTATTGGTTTTTAAGAAAAGACTGAAGAAACATCTAATAAATTCAAACTAATAAGTCCGGAAGATTGAAAATACAGTATCTTAGGGCATTTTAGACCCTATCGTCGGGATACTTAAAGACATCTAGTTTTTATAAACTCGGAGTTTTTTTTACTGCGTCGCACCATAATATTTTTTTTTTTTATCTCTGAGAGCTGTTCACGGATCGGACTAGACTAGCAAGAAAGGAGTACTTTGCAGCATTTTGTGTGCCCCTTACACCGATGTTTTAGCATTGCCTGGAGGCACACGTATGAATCGACGACGTGTGAAGTGCAGATCACACGAGTGTTGTGCGACGATGAAAGAGTGATGGAGAGAGTGATCGGAACGGAGACATTAGTAAAAATACAGAACGGTTAGATTTGAATTCAAAGTCAAATTAACATGATGGCGAAGCAAAACAAGGAGAAAAGACTGATATTAAATTAGAGGAGGACAAAGATTATGTCCTTCAAATCAATGACGAAAACGTAAATTTGGTACATGAGGCTAATCCGGAGGACTCTTCCCAGGACAGTGAAGAAAAACTACCTCTGGAAATTGGGGTGAACAAAATGAGTCCATTGATAGACGCCGAATCAGAAAGAGTTGATAGGAAGCATGCACAGCTAACACAACTTTCTAGCGATTTAGTGGATGCTATAAATTTATACTACACATTAATTCGAGAACCAGATCGAATAGTGATGCCACCTTACAGCGGAGCTATCCCAGGGCCGATGGGTTATTTGCCTAGAATTTCAACCAACAAACAGTGCTTATGCTCATAAT
This sequence comes from Odontomyia ornata, assembly GCA_963969285.1. NCBI lineage: Eukaryota > Metazoa > Arthropoda > Insecta > Diptera > Stratiomyidae > Odontomyia > Odontomyia ornata. The sequence goes on from OZ017741.1 coordinate 262,904,048, forward strand.
TCAATGTATGTAATCCCACCCAGAATGTACCATCCAGGGACCATGCCGATAATAACACTACCCAATTCAATGCCATTCGTGTCGCCTATGATGCTGGGTCCTGGTCAGCAACCGTAAGTTTCCGCGTCGCAACGGCCACAAATGAATCCCCGAACGCAACAATTCAATTCAATTAATCAAGAGTCGTTTCCAAATCCACATATGATACCAGTATAGTATCAACATGAACACCCCCACAACAACAAAAATGCATAATTCAATGCCTTCTACATCATCGCAATCAACAACACCACCACTCTCAGCTCACCCTGCGCCCCTTGAGTCGGTGAGCGAGTTACCGACTCACCGGAGATAACTTCACTAAATCTCGACACTGTTGTGAAATAACTCTCGATAACAGCCTAGAAAAAGGACCAAGCGAACTTCCATAACAATTCCTCAAACTATATATCGCAAAATTTCATTCTCATTAACCGGGAGCCGAAAATAGGGGCCTAATCCACCTCAGCACGTTTTCCTTCTAACTTCGGGCATAAATTATGCGCCTTATAATTACCACTAGCTCTCCCGAGCCAAATTTCAGAAATTCTTGCACAATCGTTAAAAGGAAACAAGTTGGGTAGACAGACCTACGCTCGTGTCAGAAGGGTTTTGTACTCAATTTTCAAAATGCAATCACCAGCAACGAATAATACCAAGAAACATGTCAAAGAGATTTGCTCGTTTAAAAGAAAATCCATTGTTTCTCCATTTTCAACTGACAAAAATCACTCAAATCATAAAATCCCATAAGCAATTATGTCATCGATTTTATCTGAAAATTTTAAGAAGATCAAATCAAAACTGCAGCGTCTGGCTCGATGGAAAGTCCAGAAAATACCAAAATAGTGTAAATAGTGTAATATTCAAATGGATATAACTTCCGTCATCAAACTTACAGGACTTTGTGTAAGGCTACTAAAATATCGATTTTATTGGAGAAAATGTGAAATGCGAAGACCATACTATTGTTAACAAAGTTGGATGAATTTTTACTTCTGAGGTATTTGTTATTGTTGTACTCATAAATAACTCCCTTGATAATTTTTTCAGATTTCTTAAATCACAGGTGTCCAGTCGCGAGGGAGGAAACACATTTTTCGCGCCCCCATTGAAGCAAAAACGGTCAGTTTCAGAACTGTTTTGAAAAGCTTTCATAAAGACCTTTCATTCGATACTCATATCGGCTACTTTTGATGATTTTTTTAAGGGCCACTCTCCTGGCTGTAATCATCGAATCATGGCGTCAGAATTTTTTTTTCGAACCCTAAAGTGGTTACAAAGCTCTTCTGTTAGGAGCTCTCTCCTGCCTCCTCGACTAGTTTCACCTATGAGTATTAATTGTAATGAATTCAGTCATTCATTAAACTGAATCAAGTGTTAAAAGTATGAACCTTAAACGTTGAAGTTGGGGAAAAATAACTCAAAATTATTCAATCTTCGCATTTAAAGCAGCCACTATTTTATTTTACGATTACTGGTACCACTAGCTGAACCAATTCTCAAAGAAATTTATGATACCTATCATTCCTGAAACTTTCATGCGAATACTAGCAAACCTGTAGAGTCAGAGTCGATAAAAAGCGCATATTGTTCCATAGCCATATGTTTCCATAGTAATACAGCGCATATTGCTCCATAGTAATACAGGAAAATTCAAACCGCTATAGCTTTGTTAAATACCATTCGATCTTTATGAAACTTGCAGGACAGGTCAATCTTTTAAGTATTAAGATTTTATCCAAGAAAATGTAAAATCGATAAATCATACTATTACTAACAAAGTTGAGTGAATTTCGACTTCTCACGTATTTGTTGTTGTTGTACTCATAAAGGCCTACATTCATGATTTTTTTCAGATTTTTCGGATGAACGGTGTCCAATCGCGAGGGGAGGTACGCGAAAAGTTTGTACATTCTTCTCGTTGAGACGTCCTGCCCACTCGGGTTTCAAAAATAGAAGCGGGCTCCTAGTTCATGGTAAGCTTCGCCCTAGCCTCGTTTGGGATTCCAGCACCGTTAAAAACCCCTTCAGTGAAGTTAGCCGCAAATTTCCATGAATCGTAAACTCCAGCGCCACCATTGAACTTTCAGATCTTCAACTGTCCAGGACTCCAACCTTCTTTGTTGCAAAATAAAGGTGGGCAACATTTTTGCTGCGAGCTTTTCCCCTGTATTTTTATTTAGCTGGTTTCTGTTTTATTAAGCAGTGCATTATTGAAACGTCAATTTTCTTTCGTTTGTTTATGTTTACTCTATTCTGGAGCTGAAATTAAATTCCGCTTTGCATTTTGTGAGTGATTTTCCTTTTAGTGTAGGTATTTCATTGTCGGCAGCTCCAAGTTGACAATGTTGATCGCTGGTTTGATGTATTAGAAGCCAGACCAGCATCAATATCCTCTATATTGTAGAGTGCTAGGTCATCAAAGCTGCTCTGGCATTACACTCCACTCAGGATTCCTTGGTGCATTAGTTGGGGCTAATGTCGAAGGCTGCTAAACACGGCTCAATTGTTAGAGGTAATTGTTTATAAATTATGGTTCTCCGATTCCAAGGACTAATTTCTTGGGTTGCACCACGGGTAGGGATAAATGGTGTGTTGGACATCAATTCCAAGTAATGTCTTTCAGTGATCCGAATGAGAAAGATGAGACTTCTTCTCCGTGTAGGTGTCGTCCGTACCGTGCCCAACTTTGCCAACATTTGCTGGGTAGGTTTCTTTATTTTTCGGTGCACATAATATTGTCGCTGTTTCAACTAATCTTAGTTTCACTCGAACTACCGTCATGGAAAGGAAAAAATTTTCTTCATGATACACCCCAACACAAAGTTTCATTCAGCCACTTTCACGAGCCAGTCAATTAAAGTGCACGTTTGATTGCTTTTGAGCGTGTACATAGGTAGAAGCCGATTTTTTTCACTTCATGGTGTTTCTCATGTTGTGGAGTAATTGCCTGTTTCTGCCGCGACTAGTTGTTGCTGCTGCCGTTGTGGTTGTAAGGATATCTGCTATTGTCCTAACTTACATGCTATGTTTGCAATTGGTGTTATTATTGAGTACATCATATTCATAATTGCATAAATTTCAAAAGTAACTTGGCTCGGGGTAATTCTACCTGTTCTAATACAAATTGTACACTTATTGCAGAGGCAAGTTCTGAGGTTTGGAAGGAACTTGTCTGTGACAATACAGTCCCTGCTTACTTTCATAACCATTTTTCTCGTCAGTCATTGTATTAAACGCTAGTATTTGGCAGTTAGAATGCTTGAGTGGTATTTTATAACTCTACCATAAATTATTCAAATAGACTCTACACTTGTTAAAATAATAGTCATGAGAAACGCATGTGAAGAGAAATATTTCATTACAAGTAAAAAGTAGTTAAATGAAAAGAGAGATAAGGTTGTGTTTGGCAGTGAGCATAAGTGCATAGTTTAAATACAGATTGAAGCAGCCATTTTTTAAAATAAATTCTGACGTTTTCCTAACCCATTGTAGTAATCGAGCAGTCGCCTAGACAAACTGCTGGAAAAAATATAAAACTTGATCCAATTTTAATTGTAAATTTTGAAAAATAAATATTCAAATTTACAATTAAAATTCGGCAAACACTTCGCAACGCAATTTATAAAAATTAACTGCGGTATCACGTGATGGGGGATACCGGTTAGACGCGAGCAGTGGGCTCGCGAAGAACCCACCGTTGCGACACGGGAAGTCTGTTTTTGATCGCCACAAGTAGCGGATGTATGCTTTCAAACTTCGCTCGGAGTCTGACTTCCACCTGGATGCTCCACTCTCATTTGGGGGCCATAAGTATCGTCAGCAAAGGCGAAATATTCTCTGTTTTCACCAGGCTCAGTTTGTTGTTTGCTTTGGCAATCTTCTCCTTTAGTAGGTTACCTCGGCCTCGACACCATTGAACCGAATCGTGTTATCCCTTAGTTCGTTAATGCGAAATTTTTTTGTAGTGGGCCCTTGTGCTGAGGAAAAGGACCTACCCCACGATACCGCGATGTTAGTCTGCTAGCGCATTCACACGTCCTTAGACAGTGCCAATTTAGGCGAGCACCAACATCCTCGCTCGCCCAGGCAGCAGACCGTCGCTGCCGTCCTACACCGGCATTTATATCCATCAGATTCACTATACCATACAGTACAAAGTTGTTGAAAAGATGACTTAAAGTGATAAAATTTTAGATGCAAATATCTTTAAGGCTGAGCTAATTGTTAGTGTACTAACTAACATTGATAAGTGAAATAATTTATCCCAAGAATCTCTACAAAAAAAAAACAAAAAATTTCTTTACAGCCAACGTGGTTTGAACCACTGAATGGGAAAGGTTTTAATAAATTCTTTCGATGAGCTTGGTGACTTTAAGATACGTGGAAGCATGTGTATTATACAATACCTTGTTTTACACGAAAATAAAACAAGTAAAGTAATTGTATTGGTAATACCTGAAACCATGTGGTTGAATTTGAGTGAAATACGCTTACCTTTGATGTGGGCAGCAACATTTCCATTTATTATACTTTGCCCCTTAACGAGAACGAGAACGTTTTTAACGATTTGTTTCCATGCCTTTTATATGGCAATTGCAGAAGAGTTTTTATTGAATAAGAATTACTTTCAACTGCGACGATTGATTTAACACTTTATAACTCAATAACATTTTATTTGATATAAAGTAGCTTTTAGGATATAAATACGTTTGTTTTAGTTTTAAAAGAAAAATGTATTTGGTACTTCAGAAAATCAAAAAGTGTATGTCCCATAACGGGTACATTGCAGCAATATCTTCATCTACGAAGTGTGGAATGCTTTGAAACAATTATTTGTTTTTATTGTTGCATAATGCAACTCCATACTTTACACAAATTGTCTTTGATTTCCAGTGTATTTAGGGAGATTCCACCGGAACCTCTTGTCGACTCATACTGTCCAGTGACCATGTTGGTCTTGGTGCACAGCAGCTGGAGGCACAAATTGAGCTTGACATTTGCGTTTTTGGGCCTGTATGTCAAATTCAATGCATCGGGGTTGAACATTTGCTTTTGTCCTCATCTTACTCAGCACTGTTCCAACCTCTTCCCGAAAGTCAGCCGGTGCCAACAGTGGTTCACCCATTTTCTTGATCTTATGAACTTGTTTGTATAGTAACAAGGCAATGGACATGGCAAGGTCCAAAAAATGATAAAAGATGTGAACTTGCCATCTCTTGCTTGGTAGTTTTATTTTATACCTACCCATTATGCTGTCAATAAGATCGACACCGCCTATATGACGGTTATATTTTTCCACCACGTTTGGTCTATCAATAGTCACAGACGGATCTTATCGTATCTAGATATTTGTGATTTGGGTAGTTCACCCACAAAGCTGGACGCAAGTGTGACTATTTTGTTGTCATTCCAGGTCACTGTTGATATATCAATTCTTTCAACACAGGCAACATACTCGACTGAATAGCCACGTTCTTTTTTGGCGATTTATTTTTCTGTGGGTAGTTACAGTCGGAAATTTTGTTTAAGGAATGCTGGTGTCCTAAGTGAAAGAACTACATTGTTCTTTCACCCGAGCATTTTAGCTATCAACTTAATAGCATTTTTCGCTCGATGGACTTCAGCTGGTTCCAGCATATGGGCTGGTTTCATTAAAAATCTCGCAGTTTCGTACGAGGTGACCGATATACTCCTCAGGAGCTGCCACATCAGTCACCTCGAGGCAGCTCGACTGCTCTTATAAGTTTGCCATCACTGCGTAATAGTGGAAATAATTGCTCGATAGAGCTTGCAGCACTGCCATGCTGCAGGATATATATATATATATATATATATATATATATATATATATATATATATATATATATATATATGGGTTCGTGGTCGACTGGAACCCCCGAGGTGACTGATGTGGCAGCTCCTGAGGAGTATATCGGTCACCTCGTACGAAACTGCGAGTTACAGTCAGGTATACGGTTACGTTGAATGGTTCCCAAGCTCAATATTCCTTGTTTGGCAAGATATTCTAATAGTTGCAGGGACGTGAAGTAATTGTCAAAATATGGGCGGTACTGTTGATTGCTTGGTACTTCACGAGTTAGCCTAACGATAATATTTGATGCAGAACATAGACTCGGCTCATTAGACGCAATTATGTTCTCACTTCCTGTTTCTGGTTCAAACATGTATGTAAATCCGCTGACACCGCTCAGAACATAGATTTTGTAGCCTCACTTATGGGGCTTTTTCGGATTGTATCTCTTCAGGTTATTTCTCGCGTTCCTGGAACAAATTTACTCATCCATGCTGGGATACTTCTCGAATGGGACATTGAGGCAAGTTTCAATTAGCTTCATCACAATGGTCTGATTTTGAACAGGCGGTCATGATCTGCATGATCGAGAGGAACCATTTTGGAGTTGTTATTAAAATGAATGAATCGCCTAATTTTTTCAAATTGATTGACTGGCATTGTTTCTTTAACTAGAGGTATTCCTAAACTGCCACTCCAATGTTTTGTAACTCTTGGCAGATATACCAACGACATAATAAAAACCAACCCAATAAATTGCTGGATATCAGTTTCTGTGACCCGGAATGTCATATAAATATCTTTTTGCACGGTAAATAGATTAGTTTGGCTTGCAATTTTTTCAAAAATTTCCTTTGCAAATATTTTGAAGAAGAAATGTACTGGGCTGGCAAGTTTTCGTCACCAGTAAAGCTTAGTTGCTGCTCATTTAGCTCGAGATTCTTCATTTTCCAGCTTAGATTCAATTTTTGCTTAGCTTGATCGCATCCTACTGGGCCAGGTCAAGATTATTATCCTGCTTTAGGTAGAGTATAAGTAGGAGCTGGCAGTTGGGAAATGCTATTTGTACTCTCTCTCTCTCTTTCCCTCTTTTCAATGATGGTATCAATTTCTACTCTATCTTTTCCATTAACTCCCCCGGATCAGAAACAAAATCAGGGTCTACATTCTGTCATCATCACCGTCGAACCCTTCTTCACTGCCTGCGTAGTCAATGAGAAACTTCAATATTTTGTTTTCTCGAAGACCTTTGGCAGCCATCCTGTAACAAGAATATAGTAGTGCAAAATGTATGACACTAGATGCACTTAGTAATGCAATCCACCAGAGCTGGTACCCATCATAAACAATAATTATTTTCAAACAATACCGAAAATTATTCAATACCTCCGATAATAAGCAAAGAAAATACACTAACCTTGTAGATACACATGACGAACACTCAGTTTTTAGAGTTTTGTAAAATAATTTTACAAAACCCTTCTAAAATCGCGTCCTGTCTGTCCGTCTGTCTGTCCGTCCGTCCGTGTGTCACAGCAGTTTTTCTCAGGAACTACTAAAGCTAGAAACATCAAATTTTGTATGTAGGTGTAAAGTGGTGATCTCTTCAAAGTTCAACTACAAAAAAAATTTATAAGGTATTTAAGGGGGTCTCCCCATAGAGGGGAGTGACCCCCCGAAAAAAAAATTAATTTAAGGTAGCCGATATGGGTATCAAATGAAAGATCTTGATGAGAACTTTTCAAAACAAGTCTTAGTTTGGCAAAGTTTGCTTCGAGGGGCGCACAGGGAGGGAAATACACGAAAAATTTGTGTCCCCCCGCCTCGCGATTGGACACCTGTGATCCGAAAAATCTGAAAAAAATCATGAAAGTAGGCCTTGATGAGTACAACAGCAACAAATACGTGAGAAGTCGCAATTCACTCAACTTTGTTAGTAATAGTATGATTTACGGATTTTATGTTTTCTTGAATAAAATCTTAACGGTACCCTTAAATTCAGTACACAGATGACAATTTATAAGATGGATCTATCCTGAAAGTTTCATAAAGATTGAATCATAATTAGCGAAGTTATAGCGGTTTGAATTTTCCTGTATTACTATGGAACAATATGCGCTGCATTTATTACTATGGAAACATATGGCTATGGACCAACATGCGCTTTTTACCGGCTCAGACACTACAGTTTTGCTAGGATTTGCATGAAAATTTCAGGAATGATAGGTATCATGAATATCTTTGAGAATCGGTTCAGCTAGTGGTATCAGTAATCGTAAAACAAAATGGTAGCTGTTTTAAATGCGAAGGTTGAATAATTTTGAGTTATTTTTTCCCAACTTCAACGTTTAAGGTGCATGCTTTGAACACTTGATTCAATTTAATGAATGACTGAAGATGAGTACCCACAATTAATAACCACAAGTGAAACAAGTCAAAGAGGCGGGAGAGAGCTCCTAGCAAAAGCGCTTTGTAACCATTCTAGGATTCGAAAAAATTGGCCATTAATCGATGATAACAGTACAGGAGAGTGCCCCCTGAAAAAAAAATCATCAAAGGTAGCCAATATGAGTATGAAATGAAACTTTTCATGGGAGCTTTTCAAAACAGTTCTTAAACTGTCAGTTTTTGCTTCAGTGGGGACACAGGGGGGAAATACATGAAAAATGTGTTTCCTCCCTCGCGAATGGACATCTGAAATAATTATCAAGGGAGATATTTATGAGTATAACAATAACAAAAACCTCAGAAGTCGAAATTCGTTCAACTTTGTTAATAATAGTATGATCTTCGTATTTCATATTTTCTCCAATAAAATTGTCTTTGACATGTTTCTTGATTTTATTCGATCTGGTGCCTGTATTTTGTAAATTGAATAAAAAACCCTTCTGACATGAGCGTAGGTCTGTTTACCCAACTTGCTATTGTTTATTGTAGGAGAAAAGAAATGTAACGACTAAAATTTTAAAACTGAATTAACCACATTGTGAATTGAGTAATTGTGAACAAGAAAACTGGTTGCCAATACCTAAAAAGAAAACCTGTAAAAACAGGAAAGCGTGTAAAAACAGAAAAAAACAAAAACGTATAAAAACAGGAAAAAAAAAACGAAAATGTGTAAAATAGAAAGAAAAACGAAAAGTGTAAAAAACAGAATAATTGAACGGGAAAATGATTTAAATGAAATTCGCGAAATGATAATTTTCAACAACGATAAAACACAATCACATAAAAGGAAATATGATGAGAAACGTACGGATGCTAATAATTATAAAATTTGTGATCTGGTGTACATCATAAGTTGGAACATAGGTATTAGTGGAAGTAAGAAGCTTGCTCCTCGTTTTAAGGGGGTCTTTGGGTAATGATTGCTATTTGCTAACTGACGTACCTAATACAAAGCTGTCTTAAAAACCTTTTGAGGGAGTTTTTGATTGTAAAGAGATGAAACTTTATATAGCATCGGCTCTTGCAGAGTCAAATCGAGGCGAATCTATACCAGGGACGGCCGAGTTGAAGGAGAAAAGAAACGTTACTACTAAAATTTTAAAACCGAATTAACCATTGTGAATCAAGCAACTGTGAACAAGAAAACTCGCTGTCAATATCTGTCAATAAAGAACCCTTTTTCGAGATAGCTAGTAAAACAGAGCAGATGTGTTCATCATTTTGGTCTCGGATTACGCCACATTATATATTTTATTCGATTTTAAAAGCTTTGTTATTCACTGCGCTTCACAAAACCGGGACAAGTTCAGTTGCAATTCGTTTCTGTCAAAATTCCACCATATACTGAGTATAAGCTATATTTAGAATTTGAAGTGCGTTTGTTCCAGAGCGGGAACTGTGCTTTATAACCGAAATAGTCTTTTCCATTATATTTTATAAACAAAAATTTGGAATGTTCCAGTACTGTCCCATGATCACATAAAGGGTTATATTATAATAAATGCAAAGATAAAATACCTAATTGATGCGGGGGTTGTTCACTTTATTTATACATAATTTATTGAATTGAACGTGGAAGCAAACTTTAATACTTCACATTTTTCATTCCTTTCGAAAACTTCGACACTCACCATATCAGTTTAATACATATGATTTTAAAAGTAGTTTCATTGTACATAAAATTAGTTTCCTATTTCGTCTTTAAAAAATTGCATTAAAATAATACATCTGACAAAAAACCAACGAAGTGATCATAGATAAATCACGATGCATCAATTAACGTAACAACAAAATCTTCTTGAGCATTGTACACATTTTTTGCATTTCTACCTCACCAATAATTGAATCTGTGATACTTTATTTTCACTTAATTACCTGAATACTAAAACAAAACAACTAATTATTTATTCATTAGAGCAAAGTTTCCTCTTAACCATATTATTACTTAACAATATTTCATCTTACTGCCATGGTCAATCAGAACAAAGAGCAAAAGTGGAACACTGGTTTTTCATGGCTATTGCCACTAAATTATTGTATTTGTATCTTTTCCTATGCATTCAATAAAGAAATAAAGGCAAAAGAAGAGACGCGAAGATATTGCATTTTGCGCAATTTTTACTCGTTAGTTGTTTTGCAGACCGGATTTGGAATTGTGTCTAACAATGAGCTGGTAAACGTCGGATTTGTACGTGCAATGCCGAAGAGTTGTTATTGTAATGTTGAAGCACTTAGTAAGTACGTTAACTTTAAAAGTAAAAGTTTACGCAACTTTTGAATGCAACTATTCATGTTGCATAGATCATGCTGTAATGTGGCGCTTTCAGCAAGGGGCTTGTATTGGGTAGTGGCAGGTAATTCCATGAAGATGGGTAACTTGCGTTCATCGATTTAATTTTACAATTTTGGAATACAGTGGGAGATATTGTGTGTATAGTTGTAGCGTAAAGCTTTTGTGTGTTGTATAAAATTATTCTGAGGTCACTGAATGACAATTTGTTTACTAGTATGTTAGTTTGGCTCAATAAACCATTCTATACCGGATGGGCAATAAAGTAGTTTCTTTTTAAATCACATGTTATTTTGACACTTACAGCTGTTTTCCGCTCAAAATTATGTTAGTGAGTCAGTATTAACCTTCCGCGGAACGAAATTAATCGATTTACGCTTGAGCAACGTTGGGAAATATTGAAATGTAACTGGATGCCGATTTTCCTCAAAAAATCTTTTCTGATGAGGCAAATTTTCATCACGCCGGCTATGTTAACAAAGAAAACTACTGCATCTGGAGCTCGGAAAACCTACACGTGATTGTCGAGAAGCCAATGCATCCTCAGCAAGTGACAGTGTGGTGCGAGTTTTGGAGTGTTGGCATCATTGGACCGTTTTTCTTTAAAAATGAGGCTGGAAATGCTGTTTTGATCAACGAGGAGCGTTACAGAGGCATGATAGCCGACTTTTTGTGGCCGGAGCTTGGGTATTTGGACTTGGTTGATCTTTCTTTTCAAAAGGACGGCACACCGTGCCTTACAGCTCATCAAACAATCGATCTTTTGGGCACAAAATTCGCAAATCGTGTAATCAGCCGCATTGGAAATGTCAATTGGCCGCCTCGAAGCTGCGTTTTGACACCGTTGGACTTCTTTTTGTGGGGCGCTGTAAAAGATCGATGTTATGCGTAAAATTCACAGAAGATTTAAGCACTGAAATTGAATATTAAATAAAGCTTTTGTCAGATAGGGCCCGAAACCATCAATAATGTCTTGGAAAATTGGGCTGAGCGGATGGCCTACTGTCACGCCAGCCGTGGCAGCCATATCAATGAAATTGTTCTTCACAACTAACGGGAAGGTTTGTTCTTGTGAATAAAGCCAAAATATAAGAAAACAATTTGGTTTTTGTTCATTTTATTGCATTTTTAAAAAGAAATTTGTATTTTGCCAACCCTTTATAGTCCAAACAGTGTTCCTAATGTTTTTCTTTCCCCATGCCTCCTATTCAGATTTTTTAGATGTGAGGCTTGGTTTGGATACCTACGCTGAAATAAAACTAAAGAAGATCATTACGTTATATGTGAGGCTTTCAAGAAGCCAAGACCTGATAATATGTTGCAGTACTCATCATCAGTTATTTGCATGATTATCATGCAGGTAAACAGCCCCCTTTGTTTGTAGAGGTTAGAGTTTGCCCGTTTGTACTTAGCTTATATATGATCTTCTAAACCTCATCAAGGATACTTCTACAAATTTTTGAAGCTAAGTTTAAGTTTAATCAAAGTAACTAAAACAGTATCCAATTTGCATCTGAATCTTTATTCTACATATATTGCGGGTCACGGGTATTAGTTTTAGCCATACTCGTACTTCTAGCTTCCGTTACATAACTGAAGTCAAGCAGTATCAGCCTTGAATAGTGCTAAGATGGGGCAGGGTTTGGTACATTACAGACTTCCAGGGTATTCATAGAAATACTTATTATAGCTTTTCTCTTTTAATGCAGACTGCCACTTCACCTACCTAACAATATAATACCCAATGACTTATATTAGCATATTTCGACACTAAGCTTTGTAGCATGAAGAGAATACTAATATATATTAAATATAAATTTCGTTCACCTTAAATCACATAATGACTAAAACAATGATAATTAAATTTGCAGCAGAAAAAAAATATTAAGATAATATTTATGAAGAGTGATTTTCTTTTTGAAAAGCGGTCGGGCCTTCCTTTTTTGAGTGAGAAGACACGTTCCGACTCCTTTGAGCTATCTTCAGTATCTATAGAATGAGTAGAAGGAGAGATATTTTTATTTTAAAAGAAAGAGATATATTATTTTTAAAGAAGATGAGAAAAAATTTTATTTTTTTTCTATTATTGGAAAATAACCTGATAATTTTTTTGGGATTTCGTCATCCATGAGTCACTCATCAGATGGCAACTCTAGATCAGGATACGAGTATGTGGCTTTCTTTATTAATTATTCCACCAAGAGCACTAAACTTAAACAGCTGAACACTAAATGGCGTCAATTATAGATATTTGCACAAGCAGTCTTTACTTGTGTTACTCATTGATGAATATCTGTCAAAAGAATTGGCGACTGGGGACTTAGGTCATTCAACAAGTACACAGCCTCACCGCCCGATAGCGCTGCTATTACAAAAGAGTTTTACCATTGTGCAGTACATTATTTTAGTAGCCTACTGTCAAAGTTTCAGTCAATTCCCTTCATTAGTTTTGTTTTGATAGCCTTTGGAAGCAAGCGTGTCGGTCAGTTGTACAAAAATAGAAAAAGAACAATATCGTTCAGTGATTAGATTCTTGTTTTTGGAAGAGAAAACGCGCAGCGAAATCAAAGATCGCTTTGATGCTGTGTACGGTGACTCTTCTCCTTCGATGGCGACCGTCAAGAATTGGTTCAACGAGTTTGTTTGTGGCCGCACGTCGGTTTTTGATGAGCCACGCCCAGGTGCTCCGAAAACGGCTGCTACGGAGGAAAACGTTAAAAAAATCCACGGTCTCGTGTTGGCAGACCGTCGATTGAAGATTCACGAGATAGCTGAGACTGTGGGCATCGCAGAAGGAACAGTGCATCATATTCTACACGAAGAAGTGGGCATGAGAAAGCTGTCGGCGCGATGGGTGCCGCGTTTGCTCAGACCGGAAAACAAGTGCAACCGTGAGACCACATCGGCGACGTGTTTGGCGCTGTTTCAGCGCAATCCGGCGGAGTTCTTGCGTCGCTTCGTGACTGTCGACGAAACATGGATTCACTGGTAAACACCAGAGACCAAGGAACAGTCGAAACAGTGGACTTTACTTGGCGAACATGCTCCCAAGAAGGCGAAGACTGTTCAATCGGCCGGAAAGGTGATGGCCACCGTTTTCTGGGATTCACAAGGTGTGATTAACATCGATTACCTCGAGAAGGGTAAAACAATCTGCGCTACTATGCAGACTTATTGGGCCGATTTGACGTTGAATTGAAGAAAAAGCGGCCCCGCTTGGCGAAGAAAAAAGTGCTGTTCCACCACGACAACGCCGTCGCCATGGCCAAATTGGTCGAATTGCACTACGAATTGCTGCCCCATCCACCGTACTCTCCAGATTTGGCCCCCTGTGACTACTTTTTGTTTCCAAACCTGAAAAAATCACTCACCGGGAATAGATTTGGGTCGAATGATCGCCGCAACGGAGGTTTATTTTGCAGCCCTCGGGAAAATGTATTTTTTGGACGGGTTGAAAAAGTTAGAGCATCGCTGGGCCAAGTGTATCGAGCTTGAAGGAGATTATGTGGAAAAATAAATTGCCACCTTTCCAAAATTTTCGTTTTTCTTCTGTAGGCTAAGTACTTGTTGAATGACCCTCGTATTTGATTATGTGTAATTGGGTTTTCTTTATGCCTGTATGTTAGAATATTTAATGTTGTCCGTTTGACGAATAACAACTGACTGATTTCTGTCAACAGTAGGTTAACATGAAATGTGAAGTGTCACCCAGTCGCCCACAACCAGTCCCTCACCGCTCCCAAGTGGTTTTCTGAGGGCAATTTGAACCTTAAAGTGCGTCTATAAGTGTGTCCAGGTGGGCCCATGGTTTTGGCCAGCACATGACAAGCACAAAGACATGAAATGGGCTGCAATCGGTCGACCATGCCGTTGAATTGTGAATGATAAGCAGTGGTGGGTATTTTCTCTGCTGCAGCGAGTTGAGTGAGAGCCCGGAAATGAGCCAACTCAAATTGAGCGCCCTTGTCAGAGGTAATTAGGACTGGTGAACCATGGCGAGTGATCCAATGCTTGAAGAGTTCCGTAGCAACCGTGTCCGTGATATTGTTTTTAATAGGAATTACTTCGGGCAATTTGGAAAACCGGCCAATCATGGTGAAACAAGTCTGGAGGTAGTTCAGCAATAGGATGAGCTGGACTGTGATTGATGTCAAAAGCAGTGTTGAAGAACGAGGTTAGGATGTACGGTTTGATAGTTCCGTTGGATATGCCACACAAAATTGTTATGCCTTCGATTACAAGTTCTTGAAGCTGTAGTGACTTGGGATTTTTTTCAATTCGCGTAGCTCATTATCGTTGAGATGCTCTTTGTGAATTTTTAGAGGACTTAGTGTGGTGGGCATGTTGGTTGAGTTGACACTGATAGTGTGTCGGCCACTAGATAATCTTCACCTTTTACGTAAACTATGTTCGTAGAGAATCGCAATATGGAACCTGATTGCCAGAGTTGTCGTTGTGATGACTTGCCATGCTTTTGCTTGGGAAGATTCAACTTAAACAGTGATCAGTGAGCTGAAATAGTATTATAATTGGAGGATAAATTGGAATTGGTGATCAGGAATAACGTCGGTGTAACCAATAGCTGGCTGTGGAGGAATTTTCGGTGGTGATTATTTGAGCGATTGAAACCCGGCCAACTCTTCGTCGTTTGTTGGAATGAACAACTGAAAGTACCCGAACGTAGATTTCTTAAGGTTGTTGAAAAATTGTAGACTTAGGTAGTGAATTTAGATACCAAATTATACAGGTATACGAATATGAATAATCGAAATAGCCGTTTGTTATTTTGGGTGTATCTTTTGAAGCTCAATTCCCTTGATTTCAGCCAGCTTTGTAATCACTCGTGAAGTGGTGATCGGAAGCATACTTAATTTTCAGTGCACAAAGTCTAGAGGAATCTTTTCAGATGTGGTTCGTGTAGATGGACTCCCAAAATAATCCAGGGAGAAGCAATTTAAAGTGACTTTTCTATCATGTATTAAGTTTAAGAAGTGGGTGCGCTAATTGTCTCGGGTGAAGGAAATGTTTCAGGTGTTCTAGCTTCATAGTGATAGTGGGGTGAAATTCGTAGGGTTGTTATCTGTGTATGATACAGTTGCTCCGTGGAGCCTCAAACTCACCAATTGGGTCTTGGTGGCGTTTCAAGGGTTGACAAGTGGTGCGTGCCTACCCCGTTTTCACAGGTTAGCCGGGACTTCAAGGCCTCTAGTCGAAATTGACCGTAGAAACGTAACATCAGATCCATTTCGTAATAATTTATATCTTTACTTTCAGCTAAAAAAAGGAATCTCCTTAGCCCAAAGACACTTACTGGCAAGACAAACCAGGTATAGCTCGGAATAATTTGATAAACAATTCCAAACTAGATTCTCAAGTTGACTGTAAGTTTTACTGATACCAGTGTTTATCATATGGTACTATTTAACTCAGCCTTCAATATAGTTTGACTTTGAAAACAAAAGATATGTCTAATTTTATTTTATAAATGACGGTACTGACCTACATTTACCATTAATATCAATATATAGTGGGTCCACCCTTAATTTCAATAAAAGCAGAGTTCTTCTAGAGCGTGCTGTTTGAAGGTCTGTTCATTTTTCGCACTTATGAAATTCCTGCCTTGAAAAAGATCATTCATCAAAGCTGAGCTGTGTTCTTTCTATTTGATATACTGCTAAGGTGTTCCATTGGATCAAAATCTGGGAACTGTACTTGCCTATACAGCAATTAAATGTTACTGTCTTTATACAAATGCATCATAGTGTCAGATTGTCATGCTGGAGTTTGTCACCACGTAAATTGGTGTGAGGCAAAATGCGCATGAATGAAGGAATTAGTATAGTTTTTAGCACATTCATGTACATCATCAGCAATAGCTATGCAACCACAAACCATATCCGTAATGCTACTGTCTCCCCAATTTCTAATTGGCAACACACAATATAGATATACAATAAAGATGTACGAGGGCGGTCGGATAAGAGCTTAGCCTTTAAAAGAAACCCGAAAATTTTAGAAATGTGGAAATTTATTTTTCAACATAATCTCCTATTAGCTCCATGCATTTGACCCAGCCATGCTCCAACTTCTTTAACCCGTCTGAAAAATTCGTTTTCTGGAGGTATGCAAAGCAGGCCTCCGTGGCAGGGATAATATCCTCATTCGGCTCAAATTTCGGCCTGGCGAGTGACTTTTTCAAGTTTGGAAGCAAAATAAAGTTGCAAGGGGCTAAACTTGGAGAATACGGTGGATGAGGTAGCAGTTCGTAGCCCAATTAGACCAATTTGGCCGTGGCTATGTAGTAATCGAGCAGTTGCCTAAGCAAACTGCTCGATAACCATCATACTCCGAATCCAATTTTAATTGTAAATTTAAAAAAATAATTATTTAAAGTTACAATTGAAATTTGGACATGGCAACACCTTTATAACGCAGCTCATCCACGAATTACATTGCCGCAAGGCAATCTACAGTGGATAGATGAGGGGCTCGTCAGTTGCCGTTGCGACAGGTCCCGTACGGCGGCTGTCCGGAGGAGTGAGCAGTTCTGCTTGGGCAGATCGAGGAGTTTGCTTTTGATCGCCACGCATTGTGCACGTCACGAGAACCGCGCCAGGAAGCGGAGGTGTTAAATTATTATCGAATATATCCAGTGAATATAGCCGCTATAACACCTACTGAGTCGACTTAATGCATGCTCCACACTAGGTGGAGAAATTTCAAGCCAATTTCCATACAGTGCCGATTCCATCGTTCTGGATAGTTTTAATAATCATTATCAAAGAAAATGTTCGTGTAAAATTTCAATTTATTCACAGTTTTTAGAGCGTAAAGGCATTATTCGCTTTTAAACTTTTCGCCTGGTGTAACCACCACAAAGTCGTTTATTACCTGTCGGGTGGCACAATTGTGCATTGTTCTTGAAACAGCTGCCGTACAGACATCGTTGGCACAGAAGACACACTCCACCAACGCCATCACTGGTGCTAGTCGTAGAATAGCTCTATCTGTTTGGCTACGCGATTATTTTAGTTGCAACTTAACTTGGCACTGCAAATCTTAAGTACTACACTTTTGGGAGCTATCCAAAAAAAAATGCTACTGATTTATAATTTCCTTGCGAAACGTGGTCTGCTGTTAGATGCGAATAGTGTGTTGTCGTTTGTAAGCAAGCAATCATGTACACTCTTCAGTAATATACTTTGGATGTCGCTAAGATATGCCGGTTGATTCGCGTGTCCTAAAGGGTATTGTTTGTCCTAAAGGGTATTGTTTGTCCTAAAGGTTATTGTTTGTTCCGGTTTTATTTTGGCATCCATTAGACTATCCTGAAAAGCATCCTTTCAATTTGGTTGACTTTGCACGGGAACAATACGAGGACATACCTTCTGCTTTTATATGCAGTGAACACGTGAATTATAAAAGCGAATTTATAATAGTAGTGGGAAACAACGGGGTGTTACTTTACAAGAACAAGATAAATCTTAAAGATGGCTTGTAACTGCCGTGAATTGGACGCATTGTCTCGACCTTTGCAGTATGGAGTTCGTCTGCGAAGTTGTGTTACGACCCTGAACTTGATCTTACGACGAGCTTCAAACTGTTATTCATTTCATCCTAATTCATATTCAGCGATAGCCAAAACTTATTTGCGTTTATTACCCAAACTAAAACACCATCGAAGATTTATCGAGTAAGCCAGATCGGAGTGCAATCGTTCTCACTATTGCTCGCACGAAATGACACTTTCAGTCCTAACCTTGAATTCATCGAAAGGCATCAGATAATTATTAACACGCACTTTATGCCTGAGGCCATTGAAATTATAAAATATTAGCCATAAAACTCGACTATCAGGTATTGAACTTCACTAGTTGCTACTTGAAAATCAGTTGGTGCAATTGGACGTAGTTTCATCGATTGTTAAATGATAATTTTTTTATATTTTGATATATGCAATTGATAGCTAGAATATGTTATGTTTCATGAAATGATTACGTTTATTAAAATTTATGATGATCGTGCAAAGTTTGGATTAGTTATTTAAATCAAGCAAATAAGGATGATCCAATGTAAAAATTGTGGAGGTATTAGAATATTGCGAATTAACGAATGTTCAGTGAAAACTATAAAGTTAAATTAAGAAAAATTATGCTCCTGGATCAATTTTATGAGCTGAAATAATTTTTTGGGTATTATAATGGACTACGAAACTTATGGATCAACCCGCTCTTATTTGCGGGCCATAAGTATCGTCAATAAAGACGAAGTCCTCCCAAGTCACGTCTGTTTTCGCCAGGCCCAGTTTGCTATTCGCTTTAGCAATTTTAACCCTTAGTAGGTTACCTCGGCCTCGACCCCGATAGATATGTATTTGTATCTGAAAATTTGTGGATGCGAAATTTTTTTGTAGTTGGTCCTTGTGCTGGGGAAAAGAGCCCTAACACCATCTTCCTCTCTCGCCGAGGCAGCAGACCATCGTTGCAGTCCTTCACGGACATTTATCTAACCCAAAAACACTACAGCCCTGACGAAGGTGTGAGCCAATGCGTTGTCATGGTGGAAGAGCATTTATTCTTCGCCTACTGGGGCCTTTTTCTGCTATTCGGCGCCGAATTGGCCAAATAAAGCGGCATAGTAGAGCTCTGTGACAGTTTTGCCTTTCTCCACGTAGTCAATGCAGATTACACCTTGTGAATCCCTGAAAACGGTGGCCATCACCACCTCGGCCGATAGGACAGTCTTTGCCTTCTTTGAAGCATGTTCCCCGGGTGAAATCCACTGTTTCCACTGCTCCTTGGCCTCTGGTGTATACGAGTGGGGCCATGTTTCGCCAATGGTCACAAAAAGACGCAGAAAATTTTTCGGATTGCGCATAAACAGCATCATACACTACTCTGAAGTGGTCGCATGGCTGCGTTTGTTGTCTGGAGTAAGCAAACGCGGTAGCCATAGCGCCAACAGCTTTCCTATGACCAAATTTCATGCAGGATATAACCCACGCGGCCTTTTGAGATGTCGACTGTCTCAGCTATCCGGCGCACCTTCTATCAGCGGTCTTCGAATAAGAACTCATGAATTTTTGTCACGTTATCCTCCGTGGTAGCCATTTGCTGGGCACCTGGGCATGGCTCATCAAAACCGACGTGCGGCCACGTTGAAACTCGTTAAACCATTTTTTTTCGGTCCCCGTCGCAGGAGCAGAGTCATCGTATACAGCACCCAAGCGCTCTTTAATTTTGCTGTGCTATTTCCCTTCCAAAAACAAGAATCAAATTACCGACCGATGTTTCTCTTTCTCCATTTTTACTAAAATCCGCGGACACGATTGCTTCCACACGCGGTCAAAATAAAACTACAAGTCCGATTCAGCTGAAATTTTGCAGTAGCCGTCTACGAGAATGTGCTAGACGATAGTGAATCTTTCGTGCGATAGTGGCGCCACAAGGCGGTGAGGCTAAGTACTTTCGGACCGTCTTCGTATTATTCGCTAATACACGAGTATCATCCTACGAGGGTCATACTCGGTGCTTTAAATACCTGGAAATATAAAAATACACATCCTAAAATATTTTCATTTTTATTTAAAAACATTATTTTTCATGAAAGTTAAATCCATCACACCAAATTACATTTGATCAATCCTCTTTCGGAAAATATTGATGTCCGATAATTTTTATTTTATATTTTGAACAAGTTAATCTTATTCCTGATTTTGCCATTTGAGCATTTATAGTCTATTGAATTTCTTCTAACAAAATTGTAGCAACTTTAATGTAATTTTTGTGGTTTTCAAGAGATTTAATAGATTATTTAGAACATATCAGGTCAAATTTGCGAGAATCTTGTGTAAACTATTCTAAGCTAGTGAAATAATAACACTAGTTTATAGTCATTTTGCGACTGTGATGTTAGAGGCTGTTTCTTGCTAATTTTGGGTTTCTAAAACCGAAAATGATATTAAAAATTTCCTAATACGTAGGATTTTTGAGTTATGATTTAAAAAAAAATAAAATCAAGTTATATTAAATTACAGCATGTAACAAAGAAATTGGGTGCTTGTGTTTAAAACGCCAAAACCCGAAAAAGTTAACTTTTTGGAAGTGTTGCAGTCAAGGGGTGTAGGGGTAAAACCACCACCAGTGGTCCAGAAAGTTTATGTAAATTAATATATTAGCATCGTAATATACTTTGCGTACGCCCAAGCAAATCTACCTTGCTATTGCTTCTTAATTTGTAAATCCTACTGTACATCACATTTAAATCGAACTGCTAGGCTACTGCTTATTCTAGCAGGTTATGTCTGCGCATTGTGAAGGTGCCGCTTTTATTTTAACCTTGATGTCTGTCACGTCACCGTCACTCAGATGTGTCGGTTGTAATTACGGTTGGCAAAAGATAACACGTGTTTTAGTGAGCTTTATCAAATGTCTAAGGTATTGTACAAAAACGTGATTGTGTTAACCCCGCGGACAGTTTTTGCTATATATGTGGCCAGTTTATCCCTAAATCACAGAAGAGAATAATTAATAAAATGACAAAAATAGCTTATCACAAATATTTTGGCTGTGCTGTTGGCAATCAAGATCGGGAGTGAGCTCCTCACGTGTGTTGTCAAACTTGTGCTGCAAATCTAAGTAACTGGTTACATGGTAAACGATCTTCTATGTCTTTTGTGGTTCCAATGATTTGGCGAGAACCAACTAACCATTTCAGCGACTGTTACTTTTGTATGACAAAAGTGTCTGTTTTTTTTCAAGGAAAAACAAGCATAATATTGAATATCCAGAGATTCCTTCAGCAACAAGACCTGTTCCTCACGGAGAAGAATTACCAGCTACAGCTCCCTCAGCAAGTCGGGAAGAAGATTTGGGGTATGATGACTGAACAGTGCAGAGAAAACGGGCGCTACCTATTCTCCTAAAAATAATGGAAAAAGGAGCCCATTTCAGAGAGAGCCCTTCGCTTGTCCAAGGACCATATTGAGCTATTGGGTTCAAGACTACAACAGTGGAATTTACTGGCATCAGGAACGAAATTAACAATTTTTAGAGCCCGTAACCAGGAGCTATCCTCACTTTTCACCATGCAAGATAAAATTTGTGATTGTGTTAGTCCAAATGGTGTTATGGAAAGATTGGGCTTTGGCATAATCCAGGCGAGTGGTGTTTATTCATAGACTCCTCAAAAATAAGTTTAAAGGCAGTTTTTCTTCATAATGGCAACAAAAGGCCGTCTTTTCCTCTTGCGCATGCTATTGACATGAAAAAAACATACAAAAGTATGTCACAGATTCTAAATTCAACAAACTATGATGCTTTCAAGTGGCAAATATGTGGTGACCTAAAAGTCATAGGATTGTTACTAGGACTTCAGGATGGATTTACTAAGTGTTGCTGGTTTCTGTATCTTTTGGACAGCCATTATAAAGTAAGAGTGGCCTCAGAGAGATCAATTTATTCCAGGCCAGGCTAACGTGAAGAACATACCTCTCGTTGATCGCAAAAAATTTTTGTTACCTCCATTACATATTAAGCTTGGACTGATGAAAACTTTTGTTAAAGCATAAGATAAAGACGGAGATGCATTAAAATACCTTAAACAAATTTTTCCTAAACTAAACGATGCCAAGCTTAAAGAAGGCATATTTGTTGGATCTAAAATTCGAAAAATACTAAAGGATTAGAAATTTCATCAAACATTAAGTAATGTTCAATTGGATGCGTGGAAGCCGTTGGAAACAATTGTTTCTGAGTTTTATGGAAACAGAAAAATTGAAACTTACGAAAAACGTGTAAAAGAATTACTCGAGCACTATTGCAAAATGGGCTGTCGTATTTCCCTTAAAATCCACTTCCTTCTCTCACATTTAAACTTCTTTCCCGAAAATTTGGGTGTGGTTAGCGATGAGCAAGGAGAAAGGATCCACCAGGACATCCTAACAATGGAGCAACGATACCAAGGCAGATGGGATCCGGCAACGATGGGAGATTACTGTTGGTTCTTTATGAGGGAAAGCGATCAGCAATATAAGCGAAAGTCAGCATTTGCGAAAAAACTGTCGACAAAAGATTTAGTATAAATGTATTTTGGATCAGTTGTTATAAATAAAATTTAAATTCAATTTACAGTAAAAATTACACGAAAATTTCAGAAAAAAACAATAAAACATGTGCTCTGTAACACAAAATCTGTACGTGACGGAAAATTTTTGAACTCAAATTCGTAATCAGGACACCTCAAATACCCCCACAGACCTCTCAGCAATTCAGTCGCAAATTTTTCCTTCAGAGCTGTTGAGTAGTGTAATTATTGCGAAAAATAAACGTCATGACAATCGAGCATTCGAATGTCTCTTATTTAGATGATTTAGCTGGGGTTAGATTAGATGCTCTTTTGACCATGTGAATGTTTCGATCTTATATTCCGTGATATATGGGTTCGATTCTGACTTTAGTCCATGACTGAGTATCGAGTATTTATCCCAAATTAAATAGAACGTAAAATTGTAGTTTGTCGTGGAGGGAGGGAATGAGAGGGGAAAATAAAATTAGTTAATTTATAAAAAAAATGTTCTGGTTCCTTCCGTAGATTTTTGTTGACCCAAATTCGCCTAAGCGCTTGTATGGCATTCACACAATTTTTGTGTAATTTTATTCTAATTTTCGCTCGGTGTTGGAAGTCAGCCCTTTAAAAAAAACAACCTTTGATGCCCCAGTGACTCAAAAGTATGTGTACGATAGCTTAGCTTCAAAGAATAGCCATTTATAATTAGATAGCTGGTATATTGTTTAAGAAATATAATCCATTAGATATTAACTGATCCATGGTAAAGTGAATTTGTAGATAATTTTTAATTACTTTTGGAATTAACGACACTTGCGAATAAATCATTAAAGTAGATCATCATATTTGATCATCGATTGAGACACATGATGTCATTAAATTCACGAATATTAGATATATTTCGAAATAACGTATACGATATAGGAACATTTCATTGTATGTTCGTTTAAGTTTAGTAGCAAAAAGTTATGCAACCCCTTGAATCCAACCGATAAATTGTGTTACTGTAACCAACAGTATCTTCTCGAAATCAGCAACCTACGAGTATCTTGCAACCAATAATCATATGTGCCCTTCAAGATTTTTTTTCAAGCTCCATTGAATCTAGTCGATGTTATTACAATCTGATTGGACTTTTTCAACGATCAAGTGAACCTTGCGCTCGATACCGAGGGTCTCAATAACTCTTCAACTGGCGTAATTCAATTTCCGTATAAAGATTGAACTCGCATGTTTGCCGAAAACAAATTAGCCATTCATTTCGGTGACATTGACCGAAAATAACTTTCACTAAACTAACACGACACACTCATACGAGTAGGTAAAGAGCGTGTAAGCAACCAAACATAGGTGTACAAAATTTGTTGATAGTTCAAAGCACCTGAAAATGAAAATTGAAGTGGTCACAAGAGATTGGTAAAAGTGTGTTAACGAGTAAATTGTGCGGTAAATGAGGCAGAATATACGATTATGGTCACGTATGGGAATTTCAAGTATTATTTGGGATGCACTCGTACTATAGTCAGTTTGCTTATCTACTACTTATTTCAGTGTCGACGTCTACATCTTCAAGGTCATCGTTTTTCAAATTTTCCATTACTCTTAAGTGCATTGACTAAAATACCGAAAATGCATAAAGTGGATCTGTTTTTGTGTATCTTTCACTAAAATATTCGATAGGCTATTGTACACATTTAAATATGTAGATATTTCCGGTCTGATTTAGAGATTTTCAGTGTCATGGTAGATGCATTAATAATTGTGCTGCTACGAATGATAAAATGGATTAAATTATTGTTTTTTTAATTGGGATTCCGTTATCTATTCCTTTCATGAGAGTAGAAATTGTAGAAATTACTTCATTAGCAGAGAACGCTTTAGACTGTTATAAGATAATTTTAAAATTCTTTAAATTATAAAAATTACTTTCTTTTTAAGTAGAATCTATAAAATATTCCTACCTGGAAAATAAGTTGCCTGCCGATTAATGTTAACATTTAAGTTTTGATTGTCTACATTATAAAAAAATATTAATTTAAGCAAATATTTTTCACTGGCTAGCTAAAAATGCCAACAACTGAAATACAACTACAGCCCTGCCTTTTGTGGGAGTCACTGGTAGTTTCTACTTTTTGTAAAAGGCTAACGTAAGAGGGTGAAGTGCCTGATAATGGAATCGAAAGTAGTAACCATGCTGGTAGAATGGAGGCTGAGCGACGGGCTAACTTCTCATCCCTTTAAAACACTACATTGATCCGAAACCTGCAACAGAACCCTGGACTGGATTGGACCTACGGCAACGACTGCGCAACCGAAAAAAGGACTATTGGCATCGGATTCTGGAATATTAGATCATTGAACAATCTTGGTGCTGTTAAGGACCTTTTGAAACATGAAAAGCAATATAAATTAAACATACTGGCAATCCAGGAAACTAAAAGAATCGGAAGATATATTCAGGACATTAGATCGCACACAATCTTCACAAGTGGGAAGTCTTCTGGAAAGCAAGAATTTGGAGTGGCTTTTATTGTGGATAGGGAGTTCAAATATTAAGTTGTTGATTTTATGGTAGTCAATGAACGATTGTGTCCAATCCATATGAAAGCGAAATTTCTCAAAATTTGGCTGCTAAATGTACTCGCACCTGACAGAAGAAAAGGATGAAGACAAGGGGCTAATGTTCTTTAATCACCTTTAAAGACCAGTCGACTTATTGCCTATAAATGATACAAAAATATTTCTGAGTGATTTCAACGAAAGGTTGGTAATGAGCCATTCCATTGGGGGACGACTGGCAAATGTAGTCTCCACCACGAAACAAATGACAACGGCTAGCGCCTGATTGACTTTGCATGTAGCAGAAATCTAGTCATATGTTTGACTTGCTTCCCATATCGACGCATACATCAAATGGATGGCAATAAAAAAACCAGATCGACCATGTTCATATCCAATAAAGAGAGGCCTCGAGCATACTCGACGTCCTTATATAACGAGGAGCCAATAGTACCTCGGATCATTACTAGATCAATTTAACCTATCGATGTCGTACGTCAAAGGCGTATTCAGTGAAGACCAACCCTCTACAGAAACTCGACATCGAAAGACTCCAAACAGCGTCTGTGTCAAAACATTTTATCGAGGCCCTTGATAATCAGATACATCGCTGAAAACAAGCAACGAGCTATGGGTAGAATTGAACGTGGCTAGTAAGATCGTGGCAGAACACGCAATCGGACATCAAGCTCAGCGCAACAGAAATTATTGGCTTGTTCATGAGTGCCAGAATGCATTAGACAAAGAGAATCAGGCGTACAGATAATATTTAGGTAGGTGAACTAGGACGAAGAGAGAACGCTATGAAAATCTCAGAAGAGTAGCCAATAAGATTGTTAGAAATACGAAAAGAAAATACTATGACGACCGATTGAGACGTATCGGTGTAAGTCTAGCGAGCAACATGACAAGCATATGTTGCAAAGTAGTGAAAAGCATGGAGCAAGGTTATCAGTCGAAGACCACGCTCTGTCAAGAACCTCTTCAATCCTCCGCATAGCCCCAGAGCATCGGAGCCTGTAGGTATCCCCGGAGAGCTTCCATTGGCCCCACCAACTCTGGATGAAGTTTGTTCCACCATCAAGTCCCAAAAGAACAATAAAGCACATGGCATCGATGAAATTCTAGAAGAACTCATTCAATATGGTGTCAGCAGTGCTCAGAAAGCCATTCAGAAAGACATCCAGCACATTTAGCAACAAGAACATATGCCGAACGAGTGGAGAAAATCAATAATATTCCCTACCCACAAAAACGGTGACAAGCTACAGTGCGAAAACTATGGAGACATATCACTACCTTGTACCGCGTACAACATTTTTTCAAAGATCATAGAAATCGAAATCAGATTATAACCAACAATATTATTGAGGGGTATCAAGGTGGCTTTGGAGCAGGTAAATCAATGATAGACCAATTGTTCACAGTCAACCAGGTAGGTACTGGAGAAATGCTCACCGATGCCTTTGACACAAATATCGGAGCGAAGCAGGGAGATGGGCTGGCCCTATTGCAATTCAAATTGGCTCTGGAATATGTCATAAGAAAGGTATCCGTCGATGCAAGAGCTAGGTTACTATACAAGTCGAGCCAACTTGTAGCCTATGCGGACAATATCAACATTTTGTCACGGTTGTTAGCAAACACCAAACACCTTTCCTGAAACTCGACAGCGAAGCAAAACTAGTAGGGCTTCAAATCAATAAGAATAAAACAAAGCTTGTAACGCAGTCAAGGAAAAATACTTCAAATATACAATTACAATATCAAAATGTGGGCAATTTGTGTGTTTAGGCGCCAAAATAAAAACAGGAACCGCTAATAACAAGTTGTGTAAACAGACCTACGCTCATGTCAGAAGGGTTTTGCATTCAATTTACAAAATGCAGTCACCATATCGAATCAAATCAAGAAACATGTCAAAGACGATTATATTGGAGAAAATATGAAATACGAAGATCATACTATTATTAACAAAATTGAACGAATTTCGACTTCTGAGGTAGTTGGTATTGTTATACTCATAAATATCTCCCTTGATAATTATTTCAGATGTCCATCCGCGACGGAGGAAACACATTTTTCATGTATTTCCCCCCTGTGCCCCCACTGAAGCAAAAACTAACAGTTTAACAACTGTTTTGAAAAGCTCCCATGAAAACTTTTATTTCATACTCATATCGGCTACGTTTAATGAATTTTTTTTTCAGGGGCCACTCTCCTGTACTGTTATCATCGATTAATGGCCAATTTTTTCGAATCCTAGAATGGTTACAAAGCCCTTTTGCTAGGAGTCATTCAGTCAGTCATTCATTAAATTGAATCAAGTGTTCAAAGCATGCACCTTAAACGTTGAAGTTGGGGGAAAAATAACTCAAAATTATTCAATCTTCGCATTTAAACAGCCACTATTTTGTTTTACGATTACTGATACCACTAGCTGAACCGATTCTCAAAGACATTCATGACATCTATCATTCCTGAAATTTTCATGCAAATCCTAGCAAAACTGTAGTGTCTGAGTCAGTAAAAAGCGCATGTTGGTCCATAGCCATATGTTGCCATAGTAATAAATGCAGCGCATATTGTTCCATAGTAATACAGGAAAATTCAAACCGCTATAACTTCGCTAAATATGATTCAATCTTTAGGAAACTTTCAGGATAGATCAATCTTATAAATAGACATCTACGTACTGAATTTCATTGAATTTAAGTGTACCGTTATGATTTTATTCAAGAAAACATAAAATCGATGAATCATACTATTACTAACAAAGTTGAGTGAATCGCGACTTCTCACGTATTTGTTGTTGTTGTACTCACCAAGGCCTACATTCCTGATTTTTTACAGATTTTTCGGATCACAGGTGTCCAATCGCGAGGGGGGGGACACAAATTTTTCGTGTATTTCCTCTCCCTGTGCGCTTCTCGAAGCAAATTTTGCCAAACTAAGACCTGTTTTGAAAAGTTCTCATCAAGACCTTTCGTTTGATACCCATATCGGCTACCTTCAATGAAATTTTTTTTTTGGGGGTCACTCCCCTGTATGGGGAGACCCCCCTTAAATACCTTATAAAATTTTTTGTAATTGAACTTTAAAGAGATCACCACTTTACACCTACACACAAAATTTGATGTTTTTAGCTTAAGTAGTTTCCGAGAAAAACTGCTGTGACACACGGACGGACGGACGGACAGACGGACAGACTGGTCGCGAAACTAGTAGGGTTTTGTAAAATTATTTTACAAAACCCTAAAAAAGACGAAATACGCCGAAGAATACAGCTTGCAAATAACATTTTTTATTCAGTTTTGATGATCTTGAAGACCAGCTGTATACACAGGAAAGCAAAGTACTAAGTGTGCAAATCTGTGATAAGACCTGCGCTATGCTATGGGTATGAAACATGGACCCTAATCTAAGCATCTTCCAATATACAGTTGATCACAGCTCGGATTTCGAAATTGGAGGATGATTTCAATGGACCGAGACAGTTGGAGATACTTGTTGTGAAAGCCCACGAGGGGTTGCAGTGCTACAGTTTACAAATTTTATTAGTATTGATCGACTAGAGTCAATGGTTTCCCAATCGTTTTTCATCGTTCTCAATCAATTTTGCTTGTCTAGCACAGGACCAAAAAAATTGATAAGGAAAGATGGGAAACCATTACGAAAAGGAAGATAAG
Source organism: Odontomyia ornata (assembly GCA_963969285.1). NCBI lineage: Eukaryota > Metazoa > Arthropoda > Insecta > Diptera > Stratiomyidae > Odontomyia > Odontomyia ornata. Next base: position 262,932,957 of record OZ017741.1, read on the forward strand.
AAAAATTGACAGGGAACGATGGAAAATCGGTCCAAAATAATTCACAATCAACCCCTGTCGGAAAGCAAAACAACAAATATTAATAAACATTAGACATCTAAGATATTTGTTGCCCTAGGAAACATGAAGATCTACTGATTCAACGTCTAGCATTCACTGCGTACAAACGTGTTTTTAAATCGCTCTTGTCAATAGTTTTCAATAGTTAAATAATTGTTTGAGCATTAATTTTTATTGGGAAAAGCTTATCATATTGTCGCAGCAATCAATTCAAGCATTTTATATAGAATATCATAATTTTATTTCGATACATAAAGAAAAGCAAAGAATCCAAAGACAACTTTTGGACCGCTAGTATGAAGGAACCCGATGGCTTCCCACCGTTGGGGGAACCTGAGGAAACGTCAAATACAAAACTGGCGACAATCATCAATAAATGAAAACATGATCCAGAAAACTCCGCAAATGACAGATGCAAACTACAAATCATCATAGACAATGAAGAAATGATAAACTACGGAAAGAAAATTATGAGCTAAAGCTACGGGTACAGTCCCTCAAAGATCTTTTCAAGACAGGAATGAAATGATGTTGGAAGAAATTCCGAGTGCTAGCATCACAAAAGCTAGTCAAAAAAATTTTGTAGCATTTAAAGGACTGGCACAAGAATTGGAAATAGAAGAAAGTGTTGAAAGTAGTTCTGATAAAGAAACTACTATAAATTTTATTTAATATTTAAAAAAATAAAAATAAGGAGAAGAAACCATTTGCAGTTCTGCTGGCTCCTCATAAAAAGGTAGCAAAAAGGCAGAAAATGTTCTGCCAATAAATATATTCGGACAAAGCGGAAGAGATATGGTTCGGCTATTGGCAACCGAAAATAAACAATGCAATTTCGAAATCAAAAGAGTAAACCCAGGCAAATTAATTGTTAACACGAAAGCACTGGTTGAAGTCAGCCAAAGATGCGCTGAATTCTGGAGAGGTTCCATACTTCACCCCAAAAAGTGAAAAAATTAGACCTTTTTGTTGAAGAGTCTGGACTGCGGAGAGGATAGAGTCGATCTTCTTTAGATGCTCAAGGAAGCTGCACTAGAAATTGAATTTATTTCTGTTAAAACCTTTGCAGCAAGAAGAACGACCATCGAAAGGAAGAATTTACCACTTTATCTGGTACAAATTTCTAAAAAAGCAGTCCACATGCCCTTCAACAGATAAGTTACTTGAATTTCAATGTTGTGAAGTGGAAATGCTTCCAGAAGAGAGAAGTCAACCAGTGTTACCGGTGCCATCGATTTGAGCGGTTGGCTGCCAACTGCGCCATGCACTATCGGTGCGTAAAATGCAAAGGAATTCATGCCACTGTTGAGTGCAAATGGGCTCATATGGAGCCTACAGAAAAATCATACTGCGTTAACTGCATTGGTTTTGGTCATCTAGCATCATATCAAGGATGCTTCCGGTATCAAGATGCAAGAGTAAAACTTATTCCAAAACAAAGACAAATACACCGCAGTGTGATATCTTCCAACTTCGTCAAGCCCGGAATATCATTTGCATTCGCCGTTGGTAAAGTAGCACCAATGAGCTGCTTCTTAAAATTTACCAACAATTTAATTCTTTATCAGAGAGAATCAACAAAGAAGATTCAAAAATTAACTTTGTTTTTCAGTGTTTCTTCTTCTTCTTAGCACTACAGCCCCTCTCGGGCCTTCATTTCCTGCATATAGCGCATCCAACTATCTCAGTCTATTGATGGCGTCCTCCAATTTCGAAATCCGAGCAGGGTTGAACTGTCTTCGTCGACCATTTTGTAAAATTATTTTACAAAACCCTAAAAATGGGTTGGGGAAGTTTCAAAGGAAGCCTACTCTGGATTATCCGAAACAATGTCCACCTTTTGATGATGGTAACTCTTGATCCATGGTTCCGCCTCTTCTTCATAGCACTACAGCCCCTTTCGGGCATTCGCTTCTGCAAACAGCGCCTCCAATTGTCTCGGTCCGTTGACCGCGTCTTCCGATTCCGAAATCCGAGCAGCGATGTATCCTCATCGACCGAGTTAGACCAGCGTTTCCTCGTTTCCTCACTGGTCTCCGGCCTTCAGTTTTCCCAACGAATACCTTTTTGGGTATCCGTTACTCGTCCATACGATTCACGTGTCCAGCCCATTGCAGCTTCTGCACTCTTACAATTCTAGCGACCTCCGGTTCGTCAAAAATTTCATACAGCTTATGGTCGTATCGAATTTGCCATTGGTCCCCGTCAAGCTTCGCTCCGATTATTCGCCTCAGGGCCCGTGGCTCAAAGGCATTCAATGTATTTTCGGATACTTGGGTTAGGGTCCATGTTTCACACCCATAGCATAACACAGGTCTTATTACAGATTTGTATACTTGGAGCTTTGTTCTCCTGTGTATGCAGCTGGTCTTCAAGATCGTCAATAGTGAATCAAATATTCTTCGGCGTATTTCGTCTCTTTCATTGCTTGTTTTCGTTATTTTTGCGCCTAAATACACAAATGCGCTAACATTCTCGATACTGTATTCACAAAGTGTGATATTTTGTGTGTTTGAGGAATTTTTTTTCGATTGCGTCATAATCCAAGGTTTCGAATGACAGAAATCTTACTAACGATGAAATAGATCTCTATTTGTCAAAGTTAGAGAAGCTTACATTGGAAATGATTGAGAAAGTAATTCTTAAGATAAAACATCGAAATAATATGGAAGGATATGAAACTGGAACCATCACAAGGTCGAAAAGATTGAAAAGCCTTCTTTTCACATCACATGCGTCAACAATATTTACCGGTGATTTTCGGACTACAACCGTCCCTCATTGGCCTTGTTGAAATTACACCTCAAGAATCTCCGGAACATAATCCAGTCAGACTTCAGGAATGAGGTCAGCAATTAATAGGTAGAAAAACTGAAGGGTACTAGCTCACAGGACCCAAATGACGATTTGACGAAAGTAAATAACTATTTCCGTAAGAGATCTCGAGTGAAGGTATCGAATCTTGAGGTCACTCGATAGGGCTGGTATCAAAATTGATAGTCAGATTCCGGGTAGAAATGGAAACAGTATCATATATGTGAATATAGTATTTTGAATTGGTCCATCTATCAAGCCCTGAGAGAGGGAAACAAATACTTTCAGAGGTAGTTGAAGCAAAAGTTTTGGACTTCATTTCAATGAAACATTGACATCTGATCACACACCGAGCTTGAATCTTATGGATTATTTTGTCAGCTATGAGGACTTGTGTTTCATACTTGGCAGGATACTTAACAAGAAGTAATATGGAATTAACAGTATTCCAAATAAAGGTCTCCGATATTCGCCTGAGGTTGCTAATACGAATTATTGCATATTGTTCAACAACATGTTGAGCAATTCATATTTCCTAAATGAGTGGAAGAAGCCAAGGTCTTGAAGACAGGAAAAGAATCTTCGTGCCCAAAAAGCTATCGACGATCCGTTTGCTTCCTAACATCAGCAAGGTGTTTGAAGTGATACTGAACAAAGCATTTAACGTTCACATTGAGAAATATGAGTTGATGCCGAATAGCCAATTTGTTTTTCGTGCCAGGCATTCGACCATACACGTGATAACGAAAAGTAACTTCAGATATCGATTGGAAACTAAACAAGAGAGAATGTGTTTGAGCGCGTTTCAATAATATGGAGAAAGCCTTCGATACGGTCTGGTTAGATAGACTATTTTTTAAACTCCTTCAGGACAGGTTCCCTTGACATCTTGTCGCCATAATGTGTAATATGTTGTACGGAAAATCATTTGTTTTAACTGATGGAAGTTTGATGAAAATGCGCGACTTCAAGGTCTTGAATGGTGTACAGCAGGGAACGGTTACTGCGTCTTTGAATATTGATACGCAAAAGCTATTGAACGGTTTTGATTTTAACGTCTCACCAACGCGATCATTGGTAGCGTTTGCTGATGATCTGATTATCTATACGGCAGACCGAAAAGCTACAATAATTCAGAGCAATCTTCAACAAATGTTTAAAAATGTGCAGCTCTACACTGACAATTGGTGAACGAAAATCAATGCGCCGAAGTGCGAAACGATTTGTTTCGAACAACGCTGCGGTGAACCAGTCAAAATCTGAAACGCAACTGGAAGGATTATGTTTGTTGAGGACAGTTCAGAACGAATTCCACATAAATACTGTATTCGATACCCTGTTGTTCATCTCAATTAGTATCTGTACTATACTGAACATACCAAAATCATGCTCAGTAAAGCACAAAAAGTGGTCATAGTCCTTTGATGACTCCTTCATTCCAGATACATTGATCAAAAGGTCGAAGTTTTTTGTTACAAGACCCTGGTTGGACCAGTTGGACGTAGGGATGTCAGATCTGGTGCAAATAGAGTGCTAGTACTATGGAAAAAATTAAGAGTTTTCGAAAGGAAATATCTTCGTGCTTGTATTGGCTTGGACAGAAACCCTGAGACGGATTGGAAATACTAGATATCGAATAGAAGAATTTTACAAACTGCTGAGGTGACAAGAGTCAAGTTCTTCATATTGACACTTCTTCGGAATCATATCGCAAGATCTGTGTGTGAGAGCGACAGACGGGTATATTGAAAGTTATCTCATTACTGGCTTCGTTCCTGCAGAAGCATTCATGTATTTGGACATGAATCGATATGTTTTTGATTCTGACGGTATTCGAATTATATATCACATATAAAGACGGGCCGCGCCATCAACAAGAAGCTAAAATATCCTCCGAATTTGAGTTCAGTTCAGTTTTTTTCGTTTATATGAAAAATAAGGGATAGATTTCAATATTTAGTATAGGTATATGTGGTTTAGAGATTAGGTTTAATTTTTAAGGTTAGGAGTATTGTGATGGCATTATATTAGGATAAGATAAAGTTCATGATTCAATTTGATTAGAATTAGATTATAACATACACAATACACAGAACGGTGAGCTTTTACCTTACATCTAATGCGGCTAAAGGTGCACCATTATGCGTGTTGGGTGAAAGCACGTAGTAATCTTAATTAAATTGAATTTGAAATTTAGTAAATTTAATGTATTAGTAATAAGAGCCATTTGGGCCATTCAAATTTAGTATTTTTATTGTTTTGATTTTTTTTCACATTCTTTGACAATTTATAACGATTAGTATTGAATAAAGCGCATGTAACCAATTTTACAATACCCTACCAAAATGGTGACCTACCCGTCTATCCATCCGTCCGTGTATTACAGCAAGTTTTCTCGCAAACCACATAAGCTGGAAACATTAAATTTTGCAGTTAGGTGTAAGCTGGTACCCCATTCAAACTTTCATCACAGAAAAGAATTTATAAGGATTTGAATATAGGAGGGTGACGCTTGAAAAAAAAAATGTTCTCAAAAGGTAGTCAATATGGGTATGAAATGAAGACTTTTCAAAACAGATCTTTAACTAACACTTTTTGTTACAGTGGGTGCAGAGAGAGGGGAAATGTACGTACCTTTTGTGTTCCCCTCCCTTCAACAAACCCGAAAAAAATTACGGAAGTAGGTCATTATGAGTACAAGGGCAACAAATATCTCCTAAGTCAAAATTCGATCAACTTTGTTATTAATAGTAGGGGAAGGGGGGCATGACGGGGATGCGAGGGACACTGGGATGATCAGTCAACTACACGCACTGAATATGTGCTGTATAAGCTAATAGGCGATAGTTTGGCATCAGTTTTCAGTCTGATTGTGGCTGGCGACCAAACTGCGCACATTTATTTTTTTACGCTGGCTCTCAACGTGATTTTATCGAATTTGAGTGATTTCGAAAACGCGTGTGAAAAGTGGTTATTGTATTTTTCTATTGATATTATTGACTGTTATGTTTTTAACAAAATTGCTTTAACTATAATTCATTTTCAGGAGACTCTGCTTTAGGGCATGATGGGACGATACCCTATTGCGCATTATATCTGCTGCCTCGATTATATTCGTTATTTTAGTAGTCTGAATAAACGATCTGTTGATTTGATACTAGAGTTTATTTTGTTTCAGGTTTAAAAAATAGTACGAACCTACAAAAAAAGTACGAGAAGCAGTTGTTCTGTTGAAAGTATGAAGCATGACATCTTAACTCTTTCAGTCACACTTTTACCTAGATATAAAAATATTTCATTTGCGTTCTTTTCAGAATTACTTATCATTAGTAGATTTGAAAAATATAATCAGAGATTTTTTTTTGTGTAGGGATTTTGAGAAAAATGGTGGTTAGTAGTGAGGACCACCATGACTGTAGGCAAAAATAACTGGGATAAATTTTAATTTTTATTTGTCACACATCACTCAAACCATTCATTAAAACACGAAATAAACTTAGTTAATCTATGCTTTGTGGAATTCTTGAAAGCATGTTTTTCCTTTACGCAAACAAAGCGGAACTTTGCATGTGTTGCATTGCCAAATTGTACGCACTGGATCCCTTTTAGTGCTGCACTTACAACACCTTTTTGAAGTGGATCGCTCTGGTTGATGGTGGTTACTTTCGAGGCGGATCTCTCTTGGAACAGTTGGTTTGTATTTTCTTATAACCACTGGCTTCGGAGATGCTGCTGGAGAGCTGCGATAACTGCAGAAAGGTTCTGACCGTCGTCGTTTCACGAACGCTGGAGCTAGAAGTCCTTGATATACTGAGCGGCGAAATTCTTTTGAGGTTAATGAGCAGAGATCTGGTCGAGAAGTTACTTGTAGTTCTTTGTAAATTAAAAAAGCATTTGTAACCGAGCAATCAAGGAAATGAAAGAAAATACGATGCCACCATTTGTGTGATTTTCGGTCTATAGCATAGCTTCCTTTGAGCTGGTCAAACTTGTCAACATAGTTCATGTGGTTGTTGTATTCTTTGATGGAGTTGGGACAGGTAACTTCAACTTTTTCTCCAGTACGTTCTCTTCTTGTGACTGTTCCCACATTTCTGGGATCTATATAGTTCGACAAAATAAAAACAGATCTTTTGTCTTTCCATTTAAGTAAACTGATTTTGCTATCACTGATACGGAAATCATATTTTCCCCGCTGCAAATCTTTGTCATCTTTTAGCTTAGGTAATAACTTTCTCGATGAGTTGACCGTTCCACATGCCCAAACTTTATTCTCTTTTAGTGTTACTTGCAAAGAGTAGCTGTTAAAATAGTTGTCGAAATAAACTTTATAGTTTTTGCCTTTCAGATGCTCACAAAAATTCTTGACAACCCTTCCACCGAGATCAATTTCTACTTTTTCTCCTTGTTTGCCCGTATAAATATCGAAATCTAGGCAATAACCTGATTCAGCACATTCCATCCACACTTTGTAACCACGTTTCGTGGGTTTTTTAGGCATGTACTGCTTTAAATAACTTCGGCCTTTGAATTTGATCATGCTCTCGTCTATGGCAATATGTTCAGATGGATTATAATTTCTTCGGAAATTTCGTTGCATTATGTCTAGCAAGGGTCGAATTTTGTATAGCTTGTCATAATTTCGGTCATTTTTATCGGGTGCAATGCTATTGTCGTTCAGATGCGAGTTATTCAAAATCCAGCTAAACCTATTCAATGGGATCTTGTAAATCTGGACTAGAAGACCAATAATCTTTATAGCTGGGTAGCTTCTTGATCCCCATCACAAGATTCAATGCCAAAAACACATCCAACTCTTCATTTGTAATGGCAGTGTAAGCTTTTCCAGATTGTGTAGCGTATAAGTTGGTCTGAAAGCTTAATACTTGTTGCAAGTCACTGGACCAAAACATGCGGAACAATTGCAAGGGACTCACATCTTCTAAGGAAGTTATGTGCTCTGGTATTCCAACAATTTCCTTGAATTCACCCGGCAAATCCATTCTGTAGTTTTTTTCCACTTTGGAACGTTGATCTCATGACTGGTGGATGCTAGACTTCTGGACGGAACTTCTAAACTCACTGAGGCGAAAGGAAACCTAGACAAAGGCAAATTATCATTGTCATCAAAACTACTACAATTCATTTCCTGGTCTTCTCCCATTGTATCCTCTAAGGATATATCAAATGGTGGGTCATCTCCTGGCTCGTGATCGGATTCTTCGTCACAGGTACTTTCATTACCCGAAGGTATGTCTTCCAACAAATAATTCAGAATTTCCTCGTCCGTAAGTTTGCGAGACATACTGTAAAAAGTAAAACGAAGACTGAAACAGTCCGAACTAATAACAGCTACGATCGTCGCGGTGGTTAGCAACGATAACCACCTTACATTTTTCCCGATAAAACATCACAAGCACACAAACCGGAGATAATTCAATTATGATTACTTAATAAACAAAACTATTTATCATATAAATCAACCGTAATTTTAAAATAACTTTTTTACCTGCTTTTTTAATGGTTTTCTTACACAATGAAAAAACAACTTGGCGCACGTTATATTCAAATTTCCGCCCTGACACACTTTGTGTGGTAGAGAAAAATTCAGAAATAAATCGCTGTCACCTAAGATACATAGTGATGCAATAGATCAGCAATTATCCGATAGATGGTGCTGAATCAACAAAAAAAAAATCCTAATGGGTGGTTAGTGTCACTAACCACTAAGACTGAAAGAGTTAAGCAAAAAAGTGGGCTACAAAAAGCGGCTCAAATATCTGTTCTTCCACAGACTACATTGGAGCATCACGTCACCAAAACAAGGGAAGGCGAGCTGACTATTAACGTTATTCCAAGCAACTTCAAACTCGTGGTTTCGAAACAAGAAGAAGAGGAACTTGTAAGGTATATCAAAGGAATGGAAAAGCGTTTATTTGGATTGACGTCTATCGTCTTAGGAAAGCTTGCATATCAGCTGGCGGAGAAAAATACTAAAGCTCATAATTATGGTCACGAGAAAAATATAGCGAGTATACATCGGCAGCTCCTGCAATGGGCTTTAATAAAGTAGGTGTGGATAAATTTTATTCTTTGCTCGGGGAAGCATAGGACAAATATAATCTAACACCAGATCAAATATATATATATATATATATATATATATATATAACAAACAAACAAACGCAACGGTTACGGTTGAGTTATGTTTTAATGCAGCGGGAATTCACATTTTCTCGACAGTGAATGAAGCAAGAGTTATTGGATGGAGCTCCTCCAGGAACGTCGGTGGAATGCAACATTCGAGGCTGGATGACTACTGAGACATTTATGATTTGGTTCCAATGCTTCGTCAAGTTTTCTGGTGCGCCAGCCAATAGCCCGGTTGTGCTTCTTCCGGATGGTCATGTAACACACAACCATAACATAGCAGTCATTGAAAATGCACGCAAAAACAGTGTTGCAATGCTTTGCTTTCCCCCGCACTACAACCACAGACTGCAATCAATTCGTTCAAAAATGTGGCATATGGCCATTCAATCAAAATAAATTTACAAATTCTGATTTTCTAGCTGCATCAACAACAGACATACCGCTAACAAATGCTGAGCCTGAAATATGTTCTTTAACTGGGGCAATCCAGCAACAGCTGCCACCATCTAGTGAAGAGGACCCACTTCAGCCATTTCTGCCTGCAACTATGTAACCTTTGCATCGGCAAACCACATAAGGTCCACAGCCTGGACCGTTTATGCAAAACGAGATAGCCTAATCCGATTTCCGATTTGAAAAGCGTGTCGTGACTTAATGACTTCCTCTGAAAATGCTTCTCCTGAGAAAATTCTCATGATCACAGCAGCCGAGTAAAAAAATCAACAGAGGAGACACTATCGCAGAGAGAAAGCTGTTATTTTTACTTCAACCCTCTACAAAAACGAGTTAGAACAAAGAGAACAACTTAAACGAACAAAAAAGTGTTCGAATTCATACGTTCCTAGGTCGGGGAAATATTCTAACGAACAGAAGAGTCAAAAAGTTGACTCTGATGTAAAAAACGAAAACGAGGATACGTTATGCCTGTACTGCGTTGACGAGACCACACTTATTTGAAATCTTCGGAGCGCTGGGTGGCCTGCCAACTATGTCGACGTTAGGCTCAGCCTGTGCTGGTGTTGACGATCAAATACAGAATAAATACACGTTTGCTCATTCTGTGACGCAAAATAGCAGTGCACCCCGTAATGCCCCGAATCGAGTACTCTATACTACCCACATCCTGGGGTAAGATGAGATTTTCAACTGGATTTTGTAAAATTAAAACATTATTTGATTAGCCACTCCACTAAATTCTTTACCACATGATGGCATAGTATGTAAGCAAAGTGTTGTGATTAGATTTAATTAATAAATATATTTTTATTGTTTAGTTCTTTTAACGTCCCCGTTGTGCCCCCCTTTCAATGCATTTTATGAATTTGACGTTTTTGGCTATAAAATCAAAAGGAGATCCTTAAACTTGTCAAATGTACCTAGTAATGAGTATACGTGTGCTGAAAATTTCAAAAATAAATTGAGATATAAACAGCTAAGTTACAGCCGGTTGAATATTCAACAATCGCAACAACAACACGTAATTCTGGTGGCATAAACCTTACAATCTGATTTAGATACTACAGATATGTGGAATTTTGATAAAGATTTTAGAAATCGTTTGAATTATTGATATATTACCATGACTACTCAACATACTGATAACAAACTGGCTCGATTTAGTTTTCCAAACTTTGCTATTCAGATGATATTGTTTGAGATACCACAATAAAAACTGGATTTATTTTACGATCCGCTTCGTCATTCCAACATGTAAGATCCTGTATGTATCTTTACTTCTCACTTTTATGTAGTAATTTGGAGTACTGCTCCCAAATTTGGAGTCCATACCACAGGAAGCACATCGGTGCTCTTGAGTCAGTTCAACACAGATTCACACAGTCTTTATTCTTCGAATTCAACCTTCCTTACTCCCCTTATGATGACCGACTACATATTTTGAACCTTCCTACCCTCGAGTCCAGACGATCTTTCCTTGACGAATGTCTTTTGTTTAATTTTCATCATAGTCTTTTACCTCAAAATGTATGCAGGCAAATTAATACATTCGACGCTGCTCGCCCTAATAATTCCTCTCTTCAATCTCAGGTTCCGTATGCACGTAGTAACACCTTCCACTCTCCCTTGCTACGCTTACCTCGTACGAGGGTCATTCAACAAGTACTTAGCCTCACCGCCCAATGAAGCTGCTATTAAAAAAGAGTTTTACCATCGTGCAGTATATTCAACAAAACTAATGAAGGGAATTGACTGAGACTTTGATAGTAGGCTACTAAAAGAATTTACTGCACGATGGTAAAACTCTTTTGTAATAGCAGCGTCATTGGGCGGTGAGGCTAAGTACTTGTTGAATGACCCATGTATGCACAACCAGCGAAGTCTTGGTCCTGTACCACGGTCTCTTGGCGTATTCAAAACTTCAATGAAAAATCAAATTTATAAATACTCCTATGAGTCTTAATTTTTGATATCGTATTGTGATCTTTTTTCTTTAATTTCTTCCATATTTTGAATTCATATATTTGTATTTATCTGTTAATTGACTTGTCATTGGACTACTAGCCTGTAAGTTAATTTTTTTTTTATACAAATAAATAAATAATGAAATTTTCCAAGACCTTCCTGGTAGTAGTACTCTTCTTTTATTGTACTTCAACTTGTTTGGTATAAAACCTTCGTTTAAACAATGTTCTAGGTAAAAAAAGACTGGTATTTCAATGAAATGTGTTGTTTTGTCTGTGTATATGATATGCTGAAACGAATTTTAATATGCATATGTACTAACTCTACAGTATTAAAAGTTCAATTCCTTGTTAAATAGTACTCGTAAATCTTTTGTGCGATAAGATAACCCTTCGACTGATGAAAGTATGCAACTGATAAAAACAAACAAAATAATTGATAAAAAGGGCATTCATAAATTTGACGAAAGATTATGATCGAATCAAATTAAGAATAATTGCTCTGCAATAACCATGCAATCTTATCAGTCATATTAACATGGGAATAGAGTGATTAAGTAAAACCAGGTCTACTTGATAGTGAGAACACTTGCAAATTTTATTATTACTGACATCCATGGGAGAATAGGTTACCAGTTTCATCTGTACATTTTCCGTTGCATTTTAGGGCTTTGTAAAATGAGTTTTATGATGAATAATTCAAGCCATCGATTCATGCCATCAAAAAATTTGTTTTGAACCGTAGGATGGTTAAAAAGCTCTTCTGGTAGGAGAACTCTCCTGCCAACTCGACTTACTTTTATGTATGTCTGCGCATAAATTTGGAACGGAATAAAGCCCAGGAAAATTATTGCTGAACTGTTAGAACTCGATTTGATTGCTCCACCCCTTTTCCATACCAGCGGGTAATTTGGCTTAAGACTTAAGATATATCAGTCACACCCATATTTCAAGAATTAATGCAGACGGAGATTTTTTCAAGGTGTCATATTTTATTACTTATCAACGCTGGAATTGTGATTAACAAATACGTTTCTGAAACCATTCTTTCAACCCCTACCATGTATCTTACTTCCTGTCTATTAAGCTATATCATTCACATTATTCGGGAGCATTCATTCCAGGTGTATATTTTATTGATAATTTATTACGCAACAAAAACTTTTCTTGTTCCTCTTTATTTTCAGAAACCACCCCTTCAACCCTTATTACGCGTATCACCCGCGATAAATTTTCAAAAACCAAAATGAAGTCAGAGAAATGTTTTAATATTTTATTTCTGATTTTATTCGTGGAACTTGGTTTAATGCTACACCCCAGTCTTAAGTTGCCCTCAAATCCATCAAACGGAGTGCACTCTTAAAGCTGAGCACTTACAGCAATAACAAAATGAGGGACTAAAAAAATCGTGCAAATGAAAGTCACAAACAGCGACTAATGACAGAGTTCATACTGCTTCATTTCTGTATTGCGGTCCGACAAGGTGCTTCACGACGACCCAAAAATGTTCGAGCGTTACGAACCGTCTCTGCCAAATTTTCACCATTTTTATAGTGAATTTTAATAATTTCAATGCATTGTTGAAGCGTGTATCGTTCCATTTTTATTAATGGCGTAGTTTTTACTTGTCAAAAAATGATAGCTTCAAAAGTGACATCTATCGAAATAGCGGGCTATTCAAAATAACACCTCTTATTGGCAAACCATTTAAAATACCTAAGCTGCTTTTACACTGAAGTTTAATGAACTCATAATATGATTTTTGCGATTCATTGATAACAAGCAATGCATGTAAACGTTGACCAAAACTCACCATGTATGGAATGAACCATAAATTATTGATAAGCTTCATAAACTGCTCTAAAATAAGTGAATTGATTATAATTGCAATATAAATTAAAAATAAGGACGCTAATCTTCACTTACCAACCAACTAACCGTCAAAAATTTAATGGCCCAATCAATCAATAGGTCAATAGAAAAATATGGTTAGATTTTGAACTATTCGATAAATATCAATTATAATACTTTTATATAACAAACCCTGATATTAAACTTCAGATGAAATCACAAAAAAATTAAATAATTTATGCAGGCTGGAATAAACTGCCTTTGGTCAAATTAGATTTTGCACTGAATTGCATGTTTGAGAATGTGTATTAGGGGTTATTATTCTAGTTTGAGAAGTGATCTATGGACAATCAGAAATACATCCGATAGTTTGCATATCAGAGTATTTATTCTGAAATATCATAAATACTTTTTCCGATAACACCCAAAATTTTACTTCACTAAATCACCACAATGAAATACTAAGAAACACAACGCTCAATAGATTGAAATAATCTATCACGTGTGTAGAATATTCCTATGAAGAAGAATATTTAATAATCCAGTGCACATAAACTAGCAACAGATCAACTCGCATAAGCGATAAACCCTCGAAGTTTCCAGATTCCAGTATACATTAATCAATCACAGTGTTATCAACGCGACAAGGAAGTGCAATCAAAAGGGTCAGAATGATGCAAACATAAGTCTAACGTACATTAAATATACTTCAAAATACGCTACAAAGAGTAAAATAAATTTTATGGAATTGACATTTTTTATTTCATGCTTTTTAGAGACTGATTTTATATTTATAATAACGTTTTCTAGCCCAAATCGTCATTATGTATCTAAAAAAGATATGGGTAAAGATATTTTCATCATTTTCAAATTTATCCATATGAGTTGTGAATACCGATTTCAATTCAATTTTCCATTTATTTCATCCAAAGTTTACATATTATCATACAAAACGTAACAATAACAGCTGTAAACCCTACAGAGATATTTAAATATCTGTGCGTAAGCTTGGGTACTTAAAAACTAGCTTACATACTAAGAGAAACAATAGACAACATATGATTAAGTGTCATCAATGTTCATCAAAAAGGGGAAGAAAGAAAAAAAATGTATGAATTACTGTATTGCAACAAAATATAAGATTTAAAATGATTTAATAATTTAATTAATTTTATGGAAATTAAATTTGAAAGAAAGTAGAAAACTTCAAGAAATATTTTGTAATGAAATCCACTTTTTCAGTTTGTATTTACAAAATTTAGAGCAATGCAAAGTTTTTATACTATTAGGAAGTTTATTAAAAATCTGTATAGCTTTAATGTAACTATTTTTACTTCCAACAGTTTTATAAATCTGTGGAAGCAAAATGTTTTTGTTCCTCGTAATACTCTTTGAAATATTATATTTAAGTTTTAAATCATTAAAATGAAAGCAAAGTGATTCTAGTGCAAACATTTGATCCAAGCTAAGCGGTTTTTTGCCAATTTGAGAATGGTTTTTGAAAATTATTTGAATCAACTTAAATTGAAGTTTTTGCAACATGATTTTGTGTGAAGACGAACAACCGCCCCAAGCAATAATACCATAATTAAGTATGCTGTGAAAAAAGCATGGTAAATCATTAGAAGTGTTTGAGGTAGCATGATTTTGGAAAATTTGTTAAAGATAAAAGTCAAATATTTCGTTTTATTAACTATAAACTGAATATGATTGAGCCACCGCATCCGATAATCAAAAATTATTCCAAGGTATTCGCAAGTTTCCACACGACGAAGTTTTGATCCATTGATTTGTATATCTAAGTTTGGTGGTACATTATCACAGTAATTACCGAAAGCAATGAAAACCGTTTTGTCTACATTAAGTGATAATTCATTGGGTGCTAACCATTCAGCAATATTATCAAGGGGATAGTTCATTTTTGTTTGAACAAGTTGCCAGCTTTTGTCAGTAGATATAACTGCTGTATCATCAGCAAAAGACAGGACCATATCTTGAAGCAAATCTATTAAAAGATCATTTATATACAAGAGAAAAACAAAGATCCAAGGATTGTGCCTTGGGGAACTCCTGTTTTAACCTCACAAAAATCGCTAAAAGAACCATTTAATTTAACTCGCTGTTTTCTGTTTTGCAAATAACTCAAAATCAACTTATGAGCATTACCCCTAAGACCATAATTGTACAGTTTATCTAATAAAATTATCGTGAATCCATTTTTTTTCTAGAGGATCGATAGTGATAATAATCTTTATTCATTTTGTATTACAATTGTTGAGAGCCCTGAAACTTTTTTAATAAACTGTCACCGTCAAAACGTTAGTTAAAGTCAACATTTTTATCATGGTGAAGTTCACGAACCAGCAACGCTCGGAAATTATTAAAAATTACTACGGAAATTCTGAGTCGTTGGTCGTAACTTTAAGAGCGCTTACTCCAATTTTCGGCCGTAATAATCGCCCCACCCGACAGGCTGTGTATAGTGGATAAGTTCAAGTCAAAATTTTCACTATTGGACGTCCCAGTGCCAAAAAGACGTCGTACCGCTCGAAGCGAAGAAAATATCGCAGCCGTAAATGCATCGATTCAAAATGAGCCGAATCAGTCCATTCCATATCGTTCTCAAGAATCAGGCATCACTTAAACGACACTGTGGTGTAGTTTGCGAAAAGATCTTGGCCTACATGGTCACAAGATTAAATTAACTCAAGAACTAAAGCCACTTGATCATTCGAAACTTCCAACTGGACTCTGGCAAAGCTTGAAGAAAATGAAGAATTTCATCGAAAAATCATCTTGAGCGATGAAGCTCATTTCTGGCTCAATGGCTTTGTTAATAAGCAAATATGCATTATTGGTCAGCAAAAAACCCACATGTGCTTCTCGAGGCTACGTTACATCCGCAAAAAAATTACTGTTTGGTGCGGTTTTCATGCCGGAGGTGTGATTGGGCCGTATTTTTCTGTGGATGAAAAAGACCGTCATGCTATCGTCAATGGAGAGCGCTATTGTGTTATGTTGAAAGATGATTTGTGGCCAAAATTGGATGAACTTGGCATCAACAATAAATGGTTTCAACAAGACGGTGCCACTTGTCACGCAGCACGCTTCGAAATCGATTTATTGAAAGGCTAATTTTGTGAACGTGTCATCTCGAGAAATGGTCCGGTCGAATGGCCGCTTGTTCATGCCATCTAACGCCATTGGATTTCTTTTTATGGGGGCTATATCAAGTCACTGGTCTATGCCAACAAGCGAGCAACTTTAGATGAGCTTAAAGATAACATCCAACGCGAAATTGCCAACGTTCCGGTCGAAATTTGTGCCCGAGTGGTGGAAAATTGGGTCCAAAGAATCGACTGCTGTAAACGAGCTCGTGATGGTCATATGACTGAAATCAAATTTCATTCTAAAAATGCAATGCTTGCACTATACCCACAATAAATTTGAGCCCAATATCTAAAATATTTCTGGGTTTTATTAATGGATAAAATTGTTATGTCCTTAATGGAAAACACTTTACAAAGAAAATTATTGATACTTTAAGGACGCGGCTCCCGATTGTCTTTAGTATGGAAATCAATATTTTTAACTTCCCGAGCAAATTATGTATGAAATTATCTACATAGAAACGAGTTAATTTTCAATTGGCGATTAACTCTGTAACTTGTAGTTATGGTATTCTTTCCATTTTCATCCAAGGATGTAAGAAGGATATTAAGTTCATTATCAGCCAGTGGACAAATGCTGAGGACAAAAGCAATCATGGAATTTCTCCCAAAGGTATTGCCTTAAATCCTCTTAAATTATAGTCTTTAAGCTCCATTTAGAACCGTTTATTGAAGAAATTAAGGATACAGATCCTAGTCATCATCCATCACCAAAAGATTCTGTGTCCTTTATCAAATTCTGGAAGTGTCGCAAAATAAGAGGTCTATTTCGTACGAATGTGCATTGAAATGCAACTTCTCGACGTCCATATACCATATTTTAGTGGTATTATCTGCAGAGTCTTTGTAAGGATTACAATTTTTTGCCATTATATTTTAGTTCAATATGTTGTTCTTCTTTTGAAACCCCTACGATCTAAGTCCTGATATACTTCGATCAGTAACGCTGGAAAATTGGATTCAAAGTCGGAATTTTTTTTGTTTGAACGGTTAAGATCGTTTACTTTTATTTTATTTTTACCTCCCTCAAATGGAACCTAATAGAAAGTAATTCGTAAACCTTGCCAAAACGGGACTCATCTATGCTTAAACATGAAAAAAAGGACTTGGGTCAAACTGATAACCTTTTCTCGTTTGAAATTCTCTTAAAAACTGCAAAATGCGCAATATAACAATAATAAATCAAATTTATTTCATTTTGAATAAATGAAATAAAAATCATGTACAATCTACGGGGTGGGCCTAGCGCCAAGCCCACTACAAATTATTTTACACGTACAAGTTACAAGGGTTTAAACTAGTTTAAAAAGGCCTAGGCCGGAACGAATAGGGAAAGAGCAAACAATGAAATAAGCCCCCTACTTTCCCTATCATCTAACCACGTGCAGATTTTATTTGCTTCTTCTTTGCCAAAGAAAGTTGATGACTATTAAAAAGTTGGGGCATTGTTGGAATTGGTATCCCCTTTCACACTCTCAACTGGACTAATAGTCCTGATGATACGAGTTGAAATGCGATGACATCAAAAGAGAACTACAGCCCGATCGCTGAGTGTGTGTTGTAAAAGTCAACCAATGTGGTGGGTCTCAGAATAAGAAGACCGAAGGGTTTAAATTTTAACCCTCTTTAACTCAAAACCATCAAATCACATTAATGAATATAAAGACACGTAGTTTTCTGTAAATTTTTGAACTCTTTATTATATTTAAAAAGTCGCCTTAACAAGGGTATGTAGCTTACAGGCAAGAATGAGTAAAATTAACAAAACTAGTAAAAATGAAACTCTATTATGATAGATGGGCTTCCTAAAACAAATTTTAATTTTGTGTAGCATAAATCCACGCCGCACTTTTCATGCGCAATATACATATGTGAATCTAGCACACTTTGGAAAATTAAAATGTGTTTTTTTTCTCCGCCCGTTGAAGTCAGTTACTGACTTAATCTTGTCGAACTGCTTGCGGAAACACATGTCGGACAGGTTCTCTATGCTTTTTTGCTTGGAACTCACTCTCTAAAGATCGACATGTTGCTAAACCGAATTTTATTCCCATTTTCTATTCATGAGGAATATTTTTACATGTGCATACCCATGAATTAGCTGTCGTAGTATCTAGTAGGGTCCTATGATGCCAAAATGTCGATTATATTCACCTAAAAGATAAGTTACATGGATGTTGATGTATGAGGAACTTTTTTCAATCGCATCAGATAAAGGATTTGGCCAGCATATGTGACAGCCAATGTAACTAATTTGTTGCCCATTGCCATGTCAACGCCGTTCATATTAGCTGCAAACTCTTTGGAATACCTCCGATCTTTCTTCATAGCCACTGTTTCTGAAGACAGGTTGCTCAGGAATCCTACTTTTTTTGATTGTACCTAACGCAAGAATGGCTTCTTTTACTAAATATTCCAAAAAAGACAAGATGTTAAATGGTTGAGGAAGTATAGCCTGTAATTTTCTTGTCGTCGAATCATATGCGAGCAAAGACTTATAAAGTAATGGACGCGAAACGAGCTTATTTTCATCCATACGTGAGTGAAGTACATTTACTACATACATTCCTTCCTCTCGCATACGAACTGAAATCCCCCTGCCTTTCACGCCGCTAGAGAATCCACACATTCAAGTGGCTCTCTAGTTGCTCTCACGAAAATCCCATGCATGCAAGTCTCACTACACCGTACGAAGATGCTACTAAATTTGGCTCTTTAGCTGTGACTTGCTTCTCTGTACCAGTTTCAACCTCTATTTTGTAAGCAAAACCGGAAACACAGCTCAAAGCATATAACCTGTGTTTCTTGATGTTATATCCTTTGAGCATATTGTGCACCCTTGGTGGAACATATTTGCTCATCTAGCCAACTTTAAAGTGGTTCGGGTGCAAAGTCTGCTGATGCGAATGCAACCGTGTATGTGTGTTATCCAACACAAGCGACGGACGAACGTGTGAAAGTGCAACAGTAGACGGCGATGGCAATAAACATGCGCATCCACACGTACGCGCCCATCATATTGCCAAAAGAGCTTACCAACGTCACCTGCGCATGGGGCGTTTTCTGAGCCATTATGAAATAATGTGAGTCTGTATGCATAGCAAGCTGGGACGGCTTCTAACCAACGAACATTTTGATGTATGCGGAGCAGCGGAATGCAGGTACGAGCAACTTGTTAACAAATGTCACGCGTCATGTCACTGTACTAGAAGTCAAGAACGTACTGCTGGATTTTGACCCGTTTAGCCAAGATTCCATCAGTTCTTTGAAGTTTATTCATCCCATTGATAGTCTTGCATCAGTGGCCAGAGCGAGTTATGGATGGATGGACTGCCAGAAATTTCCGTGATTTCCGTAACAAACGAGGCCAAAGTACATATTCAAATGGCAGCGACGGCGCGGGAAATCAAGGAGAACTCGGAACACTTTTATTACCGGATATGTTCAATGGGCCGAAAAGGTCGATTATCAGATGCGGCAGTAATAAAATATATTATCCGTAGTCTCAACGATACACAAATGCAGCAAACGTTTCCCGCCCATCATTTTGGGGCTGTGTTGGAATTACAGCTATCATTTCGGGCATACGGAATCATTTAGATTTCTAGAGCAGACCCCGTGAGATATCCGAAAATCGAAGGGACAGTGAAGATATAGGCGAGTGACCAACGAGCAAATCAGAAGTCACAACGATGTTTCAATTGTGGTCAGGTGGGGCATTATTCAAGGGAATGTCCAAAGCCATAGCATTGGAACCAATGCGATAAATGTCAACGGACAGGGCACGTTGCTGATGCATGTAATTATTCACCATCAAGGAAACGAACATCTATAAACAGGGTCGAGGAACGAATCGACGCAACGAAGAATACGCCAGCAAAGATTTTCAAAAACGTTGTAATAAACGAGGTTTTTCATCTGGAAGCTTTTGTCGCTAATCATATATAATGCTGAGCAGATAACGGATCTGGTGCGTTGCAAAGCACTGAAATTTCATGGATTTGCTGGTAGAATTTGCGTATGTCAGTATAAGATAGTTTGCACCCTCAAAATCGATAAAAAACAAAGTGTGCCCGAATTCTACTTAGTTGACGACGGATTGCTGAGAAGTGACCTGCTGTTGGAAACGGATATTCTATGCAGCGATAATAATCGGCTTGTGATCGAAAATGGATTTTTGCGCATCCAGTGTAAAGAGCCTTGCGTAGCCTCACATTTGACACTTGACGAGAGAGATTGACTCGAACAAATTATCGAAAATAGTTCTGATTGTTTTGCAGAATCGTTGGGCCAATTAGAGAAGTTGTGACCATGAAGATGCAAGGAAAACCTTATCCGTTATGTAAAGATTGCGGTATGAACACCAAGAGCTAATGATCTGGTGGAACGGACCCATCAGTCAGTCAAAGACACCATCGCCACGTTGGCTCACCAAAATAGCCAGCACTGGGATCAGCAAGCACAGACGGTTTAGTGGGCATTAAACATGGTTGAAAACGCTACGACTGAGTAGATTCCTCACTAGCTGATTTTTGACTACAAGCCTAGGGACTTGTTGGCCAACGAACTTATTTTAGCTCTTCACGATAGCATTGATAAGAAAGATGAAGCTGAGGATATGATGAAGATGCGACTTGCGGCTGCTGCATCACATATCTCTACACAATAATTGAAGTGTAAGAAACGATTGAATGCAAAATACAAGGATCTGATATCGTATAGTGTGGATGACCTCGTGGTTGTTGTCCATCAACCATCTGCTACTGGAACATCGAAGAAGCTGGAGCACCCGTATAAAGGGCTTTACGTTATTACGAAGAAGTCACCGAAGGATAGATACATCGTTGAAGATATCCAGGACGCACAACAGACATCACGACAATATTAACGTTTTTGCCTTGGGCCTCGGGACGTTTTTGCCTCGGGCAAGACGAAAAGATGGTGCGCTGTACCTCCTGAAGTCGAAATAACGGTGGACAGAAAGGAGTCTAAATATAATGGTCGAATTGCCGGCTTTCCTAGTAACTCTATCGATGAAATTCGGTAGTTTGATAACAAATGCAAGTATCTAAAGAATTATATAGAAAAAACTAGGGGTCAGGTCTCAAAAAACGAATGGCGGCTAGTTGAAGCTCGGAATTTCTAAAGCTTCTAGAAGTCGCAATTTTGACCTGATGGGTATAAAACTTAGTTTCAAGATAAAAAATGATTTGATCTGAAGATTTTGTCATTTTGGTGATCGTTCATGAGCAAGTTTGACAACGGCGGTGGTTCAAATATGCAATTTTTTCAGATTTTTCAGGCCCTCTTGCAGTCATATTTTCCAACAGATTTTGATCAAACTTGAGATTATGGATAAGTGTACTAAATTCTTGTATTGTGCGAACAATTATCAAAACGAATGAAAATAAAAAAGTCGAAAATTTAAAACTTAACATTTTTAGCTGCCATTTTCACTAAAAATGTAATTCTTTTGCCCTGTCTAGAGTGAATTTTGATTTGAACAAGATTTGGCACATTGTTTGACGGCACCCTAAGACACAAACATTTTAAAAAATCTAAAATCAATCCGGGCATTCAAAACGTGCGGCTCCCAAAGGTCAGAAAGCAAGTTTAATTGGCTATATTAGTAGCAACTGTGATATAGAACGTTTTTAATAGCTTAACTTGGAAGTATTTATACAACAGACCATTTTTAAGGGGATTGTAAAATATTTTTACAACATCCCACTAAAATCGAAACCTGCCTGTCGGTCCCTCCGTGCATCACAGCAAGTCTTCTTGCAAACCACATGAGCTAGAGTGATGAAGTTTCTGCGTATGCCAAAAGTGCAGTGCAAAAAGATATTTCAAGGCGTTATTCAAAGGGGTGACTCTTAAATGTTTTTTTTTACCAAAGGAAGCCAATATGGGTGTCAAATAAACGGTTTTGATGAGAACTTTTAAAACAGGTTCTAAATAAGGTATAGGGAGAGTGAAAATGTACGAAAAATTTGTGTCCTGCCCCCTCGCGGTTGGACACTTTTGGACAGAAAAACCTGAAAAAATCAAGAAAGAAGGTCCTTATGAGGCCAAAAATACACCAGAAATTAAAATTCGATCAACTTTGTTAATAATAGTAAATTTTATTAATTTTAAATTTTCATCAATAAAATCGAAGGATGACCCTTAAATTTGCTGAAAATTTGTATCTAAATTTTGTAAAGTAAAACGCTTTTTGAAAGTTTCATAAAAATTAAGTCGTAAACAGCTAAGTTATAAACGATTGAAATATATCAATTACAACAACAATTACACGTGATACTGTGTACGTTCACAAAGGATCCAAACATTACAGATGTGTAAGGTTTTTGATGAAAATTTTAGATATATTTTAAAACATTGATATGTTATCACGACTACTCAAATATAGAGGTCAACAGGCTGAAAATGGTGGCAAATTAAAATATACAGTAATCCCTTAACATTGGCGGTCATAACATATGCGGTTTTTTTTTATTCACGGATGAAAAAATGAAGAAAAATTTAACATTCGCGTGACCGGATTTCATTATTCGCAGGAAAGAAACAAAAACTTGTGTAAAAAATTTGATTTCGGCATCGCACGGATCGGACCCAAATTCCAAATTAATTTTTCATTCTTTTCAGCTCGCTTTATTCTCTCGTGGAAATTGTGTCACGAAATGCCTCCTCTACCAAAACGTCAAAAAACTCTCCTAACCCTTGGTGGAAAAATAAAAATTTAGACAAGTCACGAAAGTTTTGCTTCTGTTGGCCGCTTGTTTAAAAATAAATGAATTCACAGTTCGTTCGATCAAGGCAAAAGAGAATTCAATCAGGGAAAGTGTGGGTGCTACTTCAGTAGCGTCATCAAAAAGAGTGTCAAAAATCAGAAATAAAGTGCTTGATGAGACCGAACAAGCTTTAGGAATATGGATGGAAGACATGTCTCAAAAGGAAATGCCCTTAAGTTCAGTTTTGATCAGAGAAAAGGCCAAAAAACTGTTTGATAGCATTAATGAAAATTCTCGCTCTGGAGAGTTACTGGAAGAAATTTAACATCGCCGATTGCATTGGCGACATCGATGCATCTTGGCAGGAAATGAAATCTAGGTCATCAACGCTTGCTGGAGACAGATATGGCCACACGTGGTTGAAAAGGAAAGCACTGTTCCACCAGTCCAAGATGAGGAAGATGAAATTGTCCGACTAGCACATCAGATTGGTGGTAAAGAATTTGACGCTATGAGACAAGACGAAATTAACGAATTGCTGAATTCTCATGAAGAGGAGATATCGGATAAAACCCTATTGCAACAAAAAGGTGAGGAAAGTAAAGAATCTGAAGATGTTGAGTGCGAGGAAGAGAGCCGGGAAAATGCGGGTAAGTATTTTGGCTAGTTTTTATCAACTTATTTTTTTACTCAATAATTTGTATGTAGGCCAAAATTTTTCTTCAAAACAGCTCAGGGAAACTCTAACCTTGAGGGACCAACTTGTTCAAAAAGCAATGCATTTGGACCCATTTATTAATCGAAGTTTGCAGTTTAAACGAGATATCGAGGCCGCTTCAAATCCTTATGTGGAAATCCTTAAGCAAGCTGATTTATCAGCACAGCAACCTTCAATTACGAGTTATTTCTTTCCATCTACGTCGAAAACTAGTAATGGAAAAAACTAACATGTACCTACACATTTTTTTTAATTTTAATTTTTATTTACAATCTATAATTTTGAATAAATGTTTTTTTAATCTTGAATTTTATCTCAATTGTTGCCGTTGTGAAATATAACCCCCTTATTACATAGGCAAGTAGACTCAACATTCGGGGATTTAACATTCACGGCAGTTTTCAGGAACCTAACCATTACGAACGTTAAGGGATTACTGCATAATAACCATATATTATTTTTCTGAGCTCAATTCATGGAATATATGTGTAAGACAAGTTTTGAAATTTAGGTAGGAGGGCGCTCCTGCTACTTTTACTTGCCCTTAAGAACGGTTTGACTCTCAAAGTGAAGGGCCAATGAAATGATTATTTGCTTTTAAAAATACGAGTACCTACGAGAAATTTGCCTTTCCGGCTGGTGGTGCCAACTGCTTTTTAGGGTTTTGTACTAAAATACAAAACCCTATTGTAATCACGACCTGTGTCCGTCTGTCCGTCGGTCCGTCTGTATGTCACAGCACTTTTTCTCCGAAACTATAGAGGCTACAGCCATGAAACTTTGTAGAAAGGTCAGAAGTGGTGACTTCTTGAAAGTTCAAGGGTGGAAAAATTTTTCAAAGGGGTTTAAGGGGGGTCTCCCCATATAGGGAGGTGACCCCTCAAAAAAAAATTTTCACCATTGGTAGTCGAGTAGGGTGTCATTGGAAAGGTCTCAATGAGATCTTTTCAAAGCAAGTCTTAAAATTGCCTTATGAGTACCGAAGGGGGCAGGGGAAGGGGAAATGTACGAACTTTTCGCGTACCCCCCCCCTCGCGATTGGACACCTTCCATCCGAAAAATCTGAAATAAAATCTTGAATATAGGCCTTAATGACTACAATAACAACAAATACATGAGAAGTCAAAATTCACTCGACTTTGTTAGTAATAGTATGATTTATCGATTTTCTGTTTTCTTGAATAAAATCTAAGCGGTACCCTTAGATTCAATTTGGCAAACAGATGACTATTTATAAGATTAATCTATTCTGAAAGTTTCATAAAGATCGAATAGTATTTAACGAAGTTATAGCGATTTGAATTTTCCTGTATTACTATGGAACAATATGCCCTGTATTACTATGGAAACATATGGCTATGGAGCCACATGCGCTTTTTACCGACTCAGACACTACAGCTTTGCTAGGATTTGCATGAAAATTTCAGGAATGATTGGTATCATGAAGATGAGTACATACAATTGAAAGAAGAGGCAGGAAAGAGCTCCTTGCAAAAGGGCTTCGTAACCATTCTAAGATTCGAAAAAACAGGCCATGAATCGATGATTGCAGTACAGAGGAGTGGCCCCTGAAAAAAAATGTCATGAAAGGTAGCCGATATGAGTATCAACTGAAAGTTATCTATGAGAGCTTTTCAAAACAGTTTTTAAACCGACAGTTTTTGCTTCAATGGGGGCACAGGGGGGGGGGGGTGGAACATGAAAAATGTGTTTCCTCCCTCGCGAATGGACACCCGTGATCTAAAAAATCTGAAAAAATTATCAAAGGAGATTTTTAATGGGTATAACTATAACAAATACCTCAGAAGTAAAAATTTTTTCAACTTTGCAACTAATAGTATGATCCTGGAACATGACATGTTTCTTGATTTTATTCGTTACTGGTTACTGCATTTTGTAAGAAGAGTACAAAACCCTTCTGACATGAGCATAGGTCTGTCTACCCAACTTGTTTTTAATGTGTAATTGGTATGTGAATGAATTTTTTGAAAAATCTGCGCGGTTGAGAAATATGAAGTAGATGTGAGCTTTCGAGGTAAGTTCTTACTTAATTATCTGAAAAGCTAAAATGCTTGCTACGGGGAGGGAAGAATGAATTAGATACAATGAGTTCCATCAAAAATTATTCTTCTCAACGAAATGTTCATGAGAATCTAGAACATGCTTAAAAAATACTTAAAAGAACTATTAATCGAAGCTTACAGTGTTTTTCGTTCTAATTCTAAGGCAATGATTTATTGTTCACTTGAAGACAATCCTGCAGCAGCTCGAAATTTTGCCAAATTGTTCCCGCCAAGTGGAAAACTGTATCGTAAATTCAAAAAGAAATCGTAATATACGAGAACAGTACGATAAGCACTTAGTCTCACCGTCCGATGGCACCACTATCCCGAGAGAGATTCACTATCCCGAGAGAGATTCACTATCCCGAGAGAGATTCACTATCATGAAGTAGATTCGCGTAGATGGCTACTACCATAATTTCAGCTGAATCGGAATCGTAGTTTTGTTTTGCCCGTATGTGGATGTGGGCGTGTCCACGGATGTTAGAAAAGTAGAGAAATACCAATAATGGTGGGTGATTGGCTTCTTGTTTTTGGAAGGGAAATTACGCCGTGAAATTAAAGAGCGCTTGGATGCTGTCTACGGTGACTCTGCTCCTGCGATGGTAACTATAAACAAGTTGGGTAGGCAGACCTACGCTCATGTCAGAAGGGTTTTGTACTCAACTTACAAAATGTAGTCACCAGCAACGAATAACATCAAGAAGCGTGTCAAAGAGATTTGCTCATTTAACAGAAAATCCATTGTTTCTTCATTTTCAACAAACAAAAATCACTCAAATCATAAAATCCCAAAAACATGAATATGTATATTCAGAAGATTAAATTAAAACTGCATTGTCTGATTCGATGGAAAGTCCATAAAATACCAAAATAGAGTGTTATCGTTATTGTAATTGGTGAAATTTCAAATGGATATAACTTCTGTGAATATGATACGAATTTCATCACACTTACAGAGTATTGGGACTTTGTGTAAGACTACTTAAATATCAAGTTTTGTTGGATTTAAAGGCATCCATACGATTTTATTGGAGAAAGTGTGAAATTCAAAGATCATACTATTATTAACAAAGTTGAACGAGTTTTGACTTCTTAGGTATTCGTTATTGTTGTGCTCATGCCCTTGATATTTTTTTCAGATTTTTTAGATCACAGTTGTCCAATCACGAGGGGGAAACACATTTTTCGTGTATTTTCCTCCTTGTGCCCTCACTTAAGCAAAAACTGTCAGCTTAAGAACTTATAAAGACCTTTCATTTGATACCCATATCGGGAACCTTTGATGAATTTTTTTTCAGGGGCCACTCCCCTGAACTGTAATCATCGACTCATGGCATCAGAAAACTTTTTTTCGAGCCCTACAATGATTAGAAAGCCTTTCTGCTAGGAGCTCTCTCCTTGTTTCACCTATGACTATTCATTGCAGGTACTCATCTTCAGTCATTCATTAAATTGAATCAAATGTTAAAATCATGTACCTTAAATGTTGAGGCTAGGGAAAAATAACTCAAAATTATTCAATCTTAGCATTTAAAACAGCCACTATTTTGTTTTACCCATTACTGAAACGATTCCTGAAACTTTGATGCAAATCCTAGCAAACCTATAGTGTCTGAGTCGGTTAAAAGCGCATATTGTTACATAGCCGTATGTTTCCATAGTAATATAGCGCATATTGCTCCATGTAATACAAAATAACTCAAACCGCTATGACTTCGTTAAATACTGTTTGATCTTTATGAAACTTGCAGGACAAGTCAATCTTATAAATAGTCATTTTTATACTGAATTTTATTGATCTTAAAGGTACCATCAAGATTTTATTCAAGAAAATGCAAATCGATAAATCATACTATTACTAACAAAGTCGAGTGAATTTCGATTTCTCACGTATTCGTTGTTGTTTTACTCATGAAGGCCTACATTCATGATTTTTCGGATGAAAGGTGTCCAATCGCGAGGGGGGTATGCAAAAAGTTCGTATATTTCCCCTTCCCCTGCCCCCAATGTACTGATAAGACAATTTTAAGACTTATTTTGAAAAGATTTTATTGAGACTTTTCAAATGACACTCTATTCAACAACCAATGGTGAAAAAAATATGTTTGAAGGGTCAACTTCGTCTATGAGGAGACCCCCCTCAAACCATTTTGAAAAATTCTTCCACCCCAAAACTTTCAAGAAATCACCATTTCTGACCTTCCCACAAAGTTTCATGAGTGTAGCCTCTATAGTTTCGGAGAAAAAGTGCTGTGACATACAGACGGACACAGGTGGTGTTTGCAATAGGGTTTTGTATTTTAGTACAAACCCCTAAAAAACGACTTCACAATGCCCTAAAAAGGATGAAATAAATTTAATGGAAGCGGTGCCAAATCAATTTTCCCGTTTCAACATAAAAACTTCCAACGTGTGCACCATCATATAAGAAACAGGGAAAAACTTATATGGCACCGCTTGCATAAAATTTATTTCATCCTTTTTGTGGCATTTTGAAGTCGGTTTTCTTTTTTTCTAAGTTTTTTTATTCTTCTCAAAAAATGTTTATGAGAATTTCGAACATGTTAAACAACACTTAAAAGAACTATTAATCGAAATTTACGGTGTTTTTCATTCTCATTCTAAGGCAAACATTTGTTGTTAATTTGAAGATAATCCGGCAGCAGCTCAAAATATTGCCAAATTGTTCCCGCAAAGTCGAAAATTTAGAATGAAAACGTGATATATTCAGCATACAATCAAGTCATTATTTAATTAAGGGTTCATGTCATCACTGAAAAGCATGGAATAAAAACCATCGCAAGGTTGAAAAGATTGAAAAGCCTTCTTCTCACCCGCGTCAACAATATTTATCGACGATTTTTGGACTACAACCATCCCTCGTTGGCTTTGTTGAAATTACATCTGAAGAAGTCCGGAACTTAATCCGTTCATACTTCAGGAGTGAGGTCAGCAATCAATGGGTGGAAAAACTGAGGGGTATTAGCCCACAGGGCCCAGATGACGTTTTTGCGAAAGTGAATAGCTTATTCCGCAGGAAGTCTCGAGTGAAGGTATCGAATCTTGAAGTCGCTAGTGATGAGATAAATCTTCTCGATAGAGCTGGTATCGAAATTGATAGAACGACTCCGGATAGAAATGGAAACAGGATTATTTGTGAAGGATTGCAGAAACTTGCCCTGATTGGAACACATTTTGAATTGGTTCATCTGCTAAACCTAGAGAGAAGGAATGAAATATTTTCGGAGGTCGTTGAAGCAAAAGTTTCCGACGTCAAATCAAGCCTGAAAGGCCAATCAATTCTTCATTTCGATGAAACATTAACATCTGACCTCATACCGAGCTTGAATCTTATTGATTATTTTGTCAGCTATGAAGACTTGTGTTTCATATTTCGCAGAATAACAACATGTTGAACAATTCATATTTCCCAAATGAGTGGAAAAAGGCTAAGGTATTTCCGATCTTGAAGAAAGGAAAAGAATCTTCATGCCCTAAAAGCTATCGCCCAATCAGCTTGCTGCCTAATATCAGCAAGGTGTTTGAAGTGATACTCAACAGAGCATTAAACGCCCACATTGAGAAATATGAGTTGATGCCAAATTGCAAATTTGGTTTCCGTGCCAGGCATTCGACCATACATGCAATAACGAAAGTAACCTCAGACATCTGTTGTAAAGTAAACAACAAAGAATGTGTTGGAGCACGTCTCATTGATATGGAGAAAGCCTTCGATACGGTGTGGTTAGATGGACTAGTTTTCAAACTTCTTCAGGACACGTTCCCCAGACACCTTGTCGCCATGATGTGTAATATGTTATACGGGAAATCATTTGTTGTAACTGATGGAAATCTGACAACAAGGCGTGAATTCAAGGTCTTGAGTGGTCTACAGCAGGGAACAGTTACAGCGCCCCTGCTTTTCTCAATATTCATTCGCAAGCTATTGAACAGCTTTGATTTTAATGTCTCGCCTATGCGATCATTGGTGGCGTTTGCTGATGATCTGATCATCTATACGGCAGACCGAAAAGCTACAATAGTTCAGAACAACCTTCAAAAAATGTTTAATGATGTGCAGCTCTACACCGACAAGTGGCGAATGAAAATCAATGCGCAGAAGTGCGAAAAAATTTTGTTTCGGACAACGCTGCAGGGGGCCAGTCAAGACCTGAAACGTAATTGGAAGGATTTCCACATTATGGCTGGTGAGGGTACTTCAGAACGGGTTCCACATAAATCCTGTGTTCGATACCTCGGTGTTCATCTCGATCAGTATCTGTACTATACTGAACATTTCAAAATCATGCTTAGTAAAGCACTAAAAGTAGTCATGGCCCTTCGGCGACTCTTTCATTCCAGATACATTGATCAAAAAGTCAAAGTTATTTGTTACAAGACCCTGGTTAGGCCAGTTTTGACATACGGATGCCAGATCTGGTACAACCAGAGTGCTAGTACAATGGAAAGATTAAGAGTTTTCGAAAGGAAATGTCTTCGTGCATGTACTGGTTTGTACAGAAAACCTGAGACGGATTGGAAACACTATATATCGAATAGAAAAATTTATCAAACCGCTCAAGTGACAAGAGTCGATATCTTCATATTGAAACTTCTTCGGAATCATATCGCAAGATCTGTAACTGTGAGTGAAAACCCTTGGATTTCACAGCCGTTCCAACCTACAGACGGGTATATTGTGACTTGCCTCGCTACTGGCTTCGTTCCTCCAGAAGCATTCGTGTATTTGGACATGAATCGATATGTTTTTGATTCTGACGGCGTACCAATCATATATCACATATACCGACGGGCCACCGATAAGAACATAAAATATCCTCCGAATCTGAGTTCACGAGACCAACAATTCCAATGGAGATACTCATTTGCTAGATTCGTTGAGGCTGGTCGAACTGAGATGGAACAATCTAGGTATTGGTGGCTGAATGACAATGTTTATTTTCTGTTTTTGTGCTTTTTCTCGTTACTTAGTTTTTTAGATTCAACTCATTATTGCTACATCTAGTATTGTTGTTTATTTGTATTATAAATTAGGTATAGGTTTCAATATAAGGTAACGTTTTTTTTTGTTTTTTTTGATTGAACTTATTTAGAATTAGGGTGTAACATATTCGGTATAGGATATAAGTTCATTGTTGTGTTAGTAGTATAAGTAATTTTTGAATAATGCTGGTTGGTTTTTTCTCCTTTTTCCAATTTAATCAAAAAATATCTAATAATCTTAATTAAGTTAAATTTGCAAGTGTATTTTTTTCATTAAATGTGTTTAACTGATAACGCATAAATTTAGAGAGCCATTCGGGCCATTAAGTTTTTTATAGTTTTATTGTTTGGAATTCGCTTTATGTTCTTTTAAAAATTTATAACGATTGGTATTAAATAAAGCGCTTGTGACTTTGAAAAAAGAATGGAATAAAATAACTTTAAAAAAAAAGGAAACCAACTTCATAACTCACTAAAAAGGGCGAAATAAAGTTTATGGAATTGAAGCCAAATCAGTTTTCCCGTTTCGGAATGTGAATATCATTAGCTTATTAATCAATGCCTACAATTCCACAAATTTTATTTCACCCTTTCAAGTGCGTTTTGAATTCGGGTTTCTATTTTCCTAAAAGGGTTTTTAAACAACACGAGCTCACGGTTTCGAAGCTTATTTGTATAAAAAGTGTTGTCAAATTTCTGTATGGATTAATTGTTGAACCGGCAATTATAGCTGGCCAACGAATGTAACATGAATATCATATTACAATTTAAAATCTGGTCTCTCACCCGATTTCACTCAGTTTTTTAGTTTTAGAGCCTATAATGTGGGTAACGTGAATCATTGAAACCATCGGAGAGGGTAGCTACCAAATCCTCGTTGTAGTGGCAAATTACTACATACCCAAAACTTACTTAACGGACCATAAAATTAATAGCTTTCGTGCTTTAAAATAGAATGTCATTGATTCAGCATTAGTTACCCAATTTAACGATCATAAAGGTCTATAAATATAATAACATTGAATACTGTAAATTGTGATTTTAGAAGACAACCAGTAACACAAAACTGGTTTCAAATTCATCTTCCAAAAGGTCTTATTCAAGTTGGGTACACTTTGTACCATGAATTCAATTATTCAATTCTTCACAGAAAACGGCTATTATCAGCATTAAGGTAATTATTTCTTTTCCATCACACAATAATAACATAAAAAAATGGCAGCGGTATGTAAAATTAACTTGTATTAAATTATCCAATGACTTGCATCTCTGTCTTATTCAACTAGAATCTGACTTAGAAAAAAAAATATTGAATTCACCTTCATTAGCGCAAAACGTTGATCATCTTCAAGATCTGGGCGTCGGATAATTGCTGACATGTTAACAAGCTACGATGTATCGACGGCTTAATAAACAATGAATGATAACTTTGTATGCAAATAAAGCTGTTTCGCTCTCGCAACCTTTATCCAATTTTTATCTAAGGGTCTTTTCACTATTCTCCAATTGTAATGATTTGGCAGATAATCTGGGAGTTAAAAAAATTAGCGTAAGCACTTTTTCGCGTACGTTAGAATGATTTCCGATAACACAAAAAGTCTCTATCAATGCTAATACTCAGCGCAAACTACTTAACACGTTTCAATCGACTGCTTCGCGAATTCCTACGCAACACCAATACTAAACTTTCCGCAAGAGTTGAACAATCCGCGACCAGATGACTTCGATGTTAACACAAAGAAATTACGCGATAAACTAACTGAAATTGAATGGGGAACAAACGGACAACCACATAAAGCTGGCGTCTATGAAAATAAAAATGGAATGTAAAAAATATCTTTAAGATGCAAGACAGTCAGTCAGTCGTCTGCCACGGTGACTAAAGATCAAAACAGTTTCTACGAAAGATACTTAGAGTAAAAGGTGGAGTGATTCAGTGGATGCTCCTCTGCCCACTGTCCATTGAGACCCTGCGGATGGAGCGTGCAGTAATAACAGATTCAGGCAGGTACTGCAGTAAGTTTGAATTATCAAATTTAAACTTTCTTGCAAGCGCAACCTGTTCCGCGCAGGTGAGTAAAAGCTCGCTCTTGCGGATGATGAGTGGGAGAAGATAGTTTTATCTTTGATATGGTAAGTTGGCTGGTTGCTATTGGCAACGTTGAGATACGGGTGTGTAAGCACACTTGTTGATTGTTTTTATTTTTACACTTCATGACGACCTTGTTAAGTGCGATTCATTATCTCAGCGGATGATTGAACCCACTAACAAATACGTGACCGGATTCTTGGGGATTGATGAGTTTGGTAGCATTATTTACTGTAAAGTTATTTTAATTTTGAAATTTATTTGCGTAAATCAAAATCATATTCAGATTAAATCAATGCTGAGGGTGAAGAAATTAAAAGGATACGAGTTAATTGCATGTAATGTTTATAAAAATCTAATTTAAATGAGCATGAAAAAACAGTTTATCTTAGAACAAAATCTTCTTTTTACCACGCCGTACCATTTCGTCTTCCGCGTAGTGTAGTGGTCAGAGTGCTCATCACGTGAGCCGCAGGTCCGGGTTCAAATCATGCTGGTGGCACCGAGAGTTATTTCGAGTGATTCTTCGAAAGGACTATAAGCCTGCTTAGTAATGATACGTACTGCGTTAAAATCAGGACGCATCGCAGCTTGGTGGTACTAAAGATTATGATGTCATCCATGTTGACAAAACAGATTTTTCCAATATATTCGTGTAGAATGTGTAGTGAAATAGGTACAAAAATGTCCGTAAAGGACTGTAGCGATGGTCTGCTGCCTCTGCGGAAGATGATGGTAGTATAGTTGCGGTGTTGTGGGGCGGCTTCCTTTCCCCAGCACAAGCACCTACTACACAAGAATTTCGCATCCACGAATTCCGGGGTCAAAGAAATGTCGACGGAAGTCGAAAAGGAGGTAACCAACTGAGGGTCAAAGGGAATTGCTGACTCAAAGGACAAACTGGACCTGGGGAAGACAGATGGACTTAAGAGGACTTCGTCGTTACCGACGATATTTATGGCCCACAAATAAGAGTGTGGCATCCAGATGGTAGCGGTGCCTCCTCGCACCCTCCCAACCGGATGAAGATCCAAACGTAGACGTGGCCATGCATTTCTCATTTGAGTGAAAAACTCATACAAAAGTACTTTGTATGCCTCTTGCCTTCAAATGGGAAATACAAACGTAACCGATTTATGCTATAGCGTTATGCAATAAAATCACATAACCCTATAACATAAATGGGCACGCGATGCACCCGATGGCTAGCTCATGCTAGTGGAGGAGCCTGCCATCGATGCGATTCCTATACCCGGTCAGGTAAATCGAAATGGAAAGACCGAAAGGTATAGAGTTTAACAGTTCATTTTATTCATTCTCTAAACTTCAAACACTTGAAAATTTACGTATAAAATGATGAATAAATGCAAATTACTTTAACATATTCTATATTATGCTTTGTGTGTGTGTGTAGGAGTTGCGTAATTCTACGTCTAGCACTCGTTGCGTGTAGACGTGTTTTTAATCGCTCCTGTCATTAATACTATAAATTAATTAATTTTTCACAAAACCCAGTTTCAAATAATTGCAATATTTTTTTACGAGCTAGTCAAAAGCAAATTTTGATTTTATTGGGAAACCATCACCGTCGAATTATTCGAGCATTTATCGAATACCTGAAATTCATTTCCTGAGGAAATATCAAAAGTGGAAATACGTTCAAGGGAAGTCCCTGTCTGAGAATATTCCCTCTAGTCTCGCTGCAAAAGCAACGAGATGGAGGAGCCCGATGGCTTCAGCCATCAACGAGAAGGTTCGTGCCCATCACCAACGATGACGGGCGAAAAAAAACTAAAAAGAAGATACGACGATAAAGAAGAAAAACCGACAATCCTATCGGTAATCGAAATCGAGCAGCTGATCAAAGAAAAAGCTGAAAAAATTGGAAAAGAAAATGAAGAGCTCAAGCTTCGAGTTAAATCGTTAGAAGCACTTGTTGGAACGTTAACGTTCAACAAAGATAAAGAAACCAAGAAAGGCCGACAAGCAAATTCAAAAACTGAAGACAAGAAAACTGTAAAGCCAAAGGAAGAAGCTAATCAAGAGGATGTCCTCAGCGCAGGAGGCGCAAACGACAGCAGAAATTACTATGCAGCGCTAGCTAGTCTTGAAGAAACGATGAACATTGAAGAGGATCCAGGTAAAACGTCTAAGTTAGATAATGAGTTCATTGAATACCTTAAAATTAAAAATCGGGAGAAAAAACCAAAAGGTTTGTCTGCTGGTCCGTCTGCTGGTCCGTCGGCTGGTCGGTCCGTTAAAATTAACGAAAAAAAAGAAAAAGTCCCACCAATCAATGTATTTGGGCAAACGGGCAAAGATATGGTTCGGCTTTTGGCAGCCGAAAATAAGCTAAAAGATTTTGAGATAAAAAGAGTCAACGCCGATAAATTGACAATTAGGACTAAGTGGTTGGTTGATTTCCAGGCAACAAAAAGTGCCTTAAATTCTGGAAATGTTCTGCATTTCACGTACATCCCGAAAAGCGAAAAGAACCAAACCTTTTTATTGAACGGTCTGGACTGTGGTGAGGACAAAGTCGATCTCCTTCAGGTGCTCCAAGAAGTTGCACCAGAAATACAATTTATTTCAGTCGAAAACTTTGCAACGAGAAGATCGATTGTGGAGCGCAAAAACTTGCCTCACTACTTAGTCCAGATTTCCAGCAAAAGTAGTTCGAGTGCCCTGCAGAAAATACGGTACTTGAACTTCCGCGTGGTGAGGTGGGAACGCCTCCAGAAAAGTGAGGTCAACCAGTGCT
Organism: Odontomyia ornata; assembly: GCA_963969285.1. Lineage (NCBI taxonomy): Eukaryota > Metazoa > Arthropoda > Insecta > Diptera > Stratiomyidae > Odontomyia > Odontomyia ornata. The sequence goes on from OZ017741.1 coordinate 262,968,797, forward strand.
ACAGGTGTCAAAGATTCGGGCATTCGGCTACCAATTGCGCCATGAAATATAGGTGTGTTAAATGCAAAGACATTCATGCTCCCGGCGAGTGCAAATTGGCTCAGGTGGAGCCAAATGAAAAACTATGTTGTGTGAACTGCGGTGCCTTTTGTAATAACCGAGGAGCTATGGCTCTAAAAGCCAGCGCTGCCACAGGCACACAGCACAAACTCAATTTAACAAGGAGTAACCATTCAGTCACCTTCCCCATCGCAACACTCGCTCCTTTTCTTTTTTTTTTCACATGAAAAATAAGTCAAGAAAATATCTTTTGTACTTAACCCCCGGGAAACAAAATTCTAAAACTGTTTAAAATTTCTAATGTGTAGTATCTTATTACAATATCTTTTGAAGATAATTTAACGAATTGCGGTGTAACGCGGTATACAAATGCTTAGAACGAAACGGCTAACCCCTTTAATTATATGAACGATAAAATCATTGTATCATTTAAACCCCTTAAAATTTGTCAAATTTTACCCATTCCAACCATAATATTAATTAAAAATTGTTTTGTTTGCCGGTAATTAACGTGAGCCTGCCTAATTCTTCCGATTTTTCCCACCTAATTACGCCTAATCATCATAAACGAAAAATTGCTTTCAATTGATAACTTAATCGAATCTACAACAGACAGTGAAAATGGAAATTGCAAATACCACCGTCATATACTACAAATGATAAGGAAAAAGTACATTTGATAGCAACAAAAACCTCCAATCGTGTGATTTCCCCCTTTCTGAATGTGTTCGTATTGTTCTACTTGCCCATAGAGTGTCGTAGTTGCTTGAGTGTGGGGAATATTAAATTGTACTTGCGAAATTTGCATGCTATTGCGTCGTAAATCGTGAAAAATGGGTGATAACTACATAACAACATTGAAAATTTGAATTATCGGGGAGAGTGGCGTCGGCAAGTCGAGTCTCATGCTTCGTTTCACAAACGAGAAATTTGATTGAGATCCGGGGAGTCTGCTCGAAACCGCCAGACAGCGCGGACGCCGCGTAGAGAAAAAGGGAGTCGGGAAAAGAAACCTCCGTGGGTAGAAGACGGGTCGTGCTGTGTGTCCGCGAATGTGAAGAAATTGGGGATGGATTCACTTCTGCGCCGCAAGATACATCGGGTTCCATCTTAGTTTATAGTAAATTTTGTAATATTTAATTTAAACGGTAAGACGATCATATTAAATATGAGTCTTCTAATCAAAAATCAAGCGAGCGGAGAGGCCAAACGCTTGGCGTGAGTTACGCGTGCAGTGCGAGAAGTCGAAAAAGCGGAAAATTTTAGCAGTGGTCGATCGCGTCCCCACAAAATTCCGTTTGGCTCGTGACCGGTTTGATTCAGGGAAGATCAGTTTGGAGTGCAGAGGAGATTGTGGGCTGATCAGAATATCGCCGAGACACGTGGAAAAGTTTCTCGCGTAAAAGACAGTGAAATATTGTGAAAAAATAAACGATAATTATAAAAAGTGCAAAGCAAAGTGGATTGTTCCGTTCAGGGGCGAAGAAAAGAACGTGATATTTATAAATAAAGAGTTAGTTGCTAGAAAACAGGCGAAATGGACGGGAACGCAAAATTGATGGCCTAATTTAAATGTATATATTATAACCTGTTTGGAAAAAGTGTAATTTGATGAATTTGTAAATATTGATAAACTACGACAACCGTCGAAATATCGCAACGACGTAGCATAAACGCAGGGGAAATTCAACCAAATTTAGTGAAATTTTCCACGTTGAACACAATGCGTGAGGTGTGCAGTACGGCAGAGAACGGTTATCGCTGCTATTTTCGTAACAACAATAAATGTAAATACCTAAAATCTTCATGTGTGCGCTTAGGAATAATATCGCCGAGTTAATGTTGGGAAGAAGATGATAAGAACCCATTAATAAGATAAAGATATAATACGCCTTCAGTACAAATCTTATAATAGAATGCTATAAGAAAGCTGTGATATTCGTGCGACAGATTTTGAATTTAATCCGAATTAAATACTAAAAAGGGAAACCCAACAACAATAATAACAAAAATAAAACACACCACTTTTCAACTTTCGTTCATTCTATTGTGAAGGAATCGTAAGGAAAAAGGAGGAGAAAGAGAAAGAATCTGAGCAAAGAGAGGAAAGAAGAGAAAGGACCGTTGTGTGTGTGTGTATATACGACTGCATAAGTTTAAACTCACCCGCCTGAAGAAGGGAGAAGAAAAGCCAGAAGAAAGCATTTTTCGTTTATGGATATTTTTTTTTACAAATTTTATTATTACTAAATAATTGATAAGGAGAGAGCGAAATACTCATCGCTGTAAGGAAAAGTTTTTATTTTATTTTATAATTTCTGCCGTCGAGGTTTTTGTGTGTGATTGATTTTTATGTACGAGTAAAACAACCAGCTGTTCTACGTTGGTAGAAGAAGATACCTGCACCCATCGAGCGCTCGACGGAACATGCAGGTAAGTACCGTTTTGGTTGCCTAATTTTCCTATTTATAATATATACAAGTATATTAACTCTAATTTCCTACATGATCCGTTTGGTTAAGTAAGCACACACAAGACGTATTTCTGCAGGACAAGAAAATATTTAGATACATGTATTAGATTTCGACAGTAGAGTTTTGGTTTCAAATTAATTGGAAGCCTAGAAATTTAGTTGACGCGTTTTCATTAGCTGAACTTGATTAAAACTAAACATTTTTACTTTGTTTGTTGAAAAGCAACTCGGTTATTTCAAAAACTTACTAAATAATTAAGAAAAACTGGATGGAATCTTAAGATAAGAAAAACTAACTTGAAAAGCATAGTATAAACATGCAACATTTGGTATTTATATACTATAAGTAATATGAGCTCTCATTTTTTTTACTCGGAACATGAATACTTAACGATTTATTAAACAATCGATTTTTGGCGGTCCTTTGCTTTAATTTATTTCCTATCGCAAATTTTGAAATCTTTACATTTTAAAGCGAGTCATTTTACAATAAGTGACAAATTAACATTCTTGAAGAACATGCAAATTGTAAATAAAATATTAATAAACATGCAGGAGTAAATTTTAAAATCGGTCTTTCCCTTCCGTTCTATCTAACCGGGTATAGGACCCGGTACGGTGGCAGGCTTACCCCTCAAAACATGAGCCAGCCACCGGGTAATTAATAATCCTTTTTCTGTTTCAGGTGACGTCATGGGTTGAGTGGCCCAAGCAGAGTGCCTTTTTATGGCATTGAATTATGCAATCCGATTGTATAATTCTATGACATAAATTGTTCACCGGGGTACTCCCCTTCTGATGGGAAGGTTCATATAATTCAAGTTGCATGAGTTTTTCACTCAGAAGAGGAATACCTGGCCACTTCAACAAGCTTTCAATGGATTTATTCCGGTTGGGTGGGTATGAAGGGGCTCCACCACCACCCGGTTGCCCCTCTTTCATTTGTGGGCCATGAACTTCGTCGGGTAAAGACGAGGCCCAAGTTCGCCTTTCTTCTCAGGTTTCACTTGTTCTAGTAACAAGTACGTCTCCTTCGGTGAGGTTATCTACAACTTTGCGACATTGGTCGCCTTTTTTTTGACCTGAAAGCAATTCGTGAATGCGAAATGTTTTGTAGTGGGTCCTCGTGCCAGGGAAACGAACCCGCCCCACGACACCGCAATGCTAGCCTGCCAGCGCATTCACGCGTCTCCGGACGAGGGCATTCTCGGCAGAAACCGACACCTTCTTCTGCCGGGGCAGCAGACCATCGCTGCAGTCCTTCACGGACCTTTTGAAAACACTCATATTCACTACACTTTGGTTATCCAGCATCATATCGAGGATGCCCCCGGTATCAAGATGCAAAGATTAAAGTCACTCTGAAACAAAGTCAAGCACACCGCAGTGTGATACCTACCAACTTCGTCAAGCCCGGGGTGTCATTTGCACTTGCTGCGAGAGGACTAGCAGACAATGTAAACAAAATAAATAATGTAAGTGGCAATAATGAGCTGCTCCTTAAAATTTATCAGCAATTAAATTCCTTATCGGAGCGAATCGATAAACAAGATTCGAAAATGAACACTATTTTTCAGCGTTTAGGGCTTTCAAATGCCTCAAAATAAGTTGTCATCCAGCCACATTCCCACGGATAGGATTCGTCTCATCTCGATCAACGTCAACTCTATTGTTACTTTACATCGGCGTGATTATCACCTTGAATTCATTGCCAGACAAAAGCCTGACATCCTGCTTCTAACCGAAACCCACCTCAGTTCATGGCACTCCATGACATTCAAGGATTTTGAGTTGAGGCTGAACGCCACCAATAATCCAAGAGGTGTACTCGTATTACTGAAATCGCGGATAACAGAGGACCAAATTGAATACAGGTGCAATCTATATGGGTCGGAGTTCCCAACATACCCTAGGACAAATTCATATTTGGACCTTTGCATTGCTGACGCAAGACTTGAATTCAGCTTTAATAGTCCTCAACGGAAACTGCAGGTGCTTCTTTAAGATAGCGACCATAACGCAATCGTAATGGAAATCAATCATCAAAGGGATGATTTCTTCCTCATTCCAGTTCAACATGAAAATCATCGGTTGAATTTCAAAAAAACAGACTGGGAAAAGTTTCAAAAGAAGTTTAATCGGGAGTACCAGAAGCAATGTCCCCCTTCTGATGCTGGCAACTCTTGCTCAATGGTTCCTAATGACAGGAATCTAACTAACGATGAAATAGATGTCTATTTGTCGAAGTTGGAGAAGCTGACGTTGGAAACGATTGAAAAAGTAGTTCCCAAGATAAAACATCGAAACAATATGGAAGAATATGAAACACCAACCATCGCAAGGTTGAAAAGATTGAAAAGCCTTCCTCTCACATGCGTCAGCAATATTTATCGACGATTTTTGGACTACAACCATCCCTCGTTGTCTTTGTTGAAATTACATCTGAAGAATGCCCGGAACTTAGTCCGGTCATACTTCAGGAGTGAGGTCAGCAATCAATGGGTTGAAAAATTGAGGGGTATTAGCCCACAGGACCCAGACGGCGTGTTTGCGAAAGTGAATAGCATATTCCGCAAGAAGTCTCGAGTGAAGGTATCGAATCTTGAAGTCACTAGTGATGAGATAAATCTTCTAGATAGGGCTGGTATCGAAATTGATAGAACGACTCCGGATAGAAATGGAAACAGGATTATTTGTGAAGGATTGGATAAACTTGCCCTGATTGGAACACATTTTGAATTGGTTCATCTACCAATCCTTGAGAGAGGGAATGAAATATTTTCGGAGGTCGTTGAAGCAAAAGTTTCTGACTTCAAATCAAACCTGAACGGCCAATCAATTCTTCATTTCAATGAAACATTAACATCTGACCTCATACCGAGCTTGAATCTTATTGATTATTTTGTCAGCTATGAAGACTTGTGTTTCATATTTCGCAGGATAAACAACAAGAAATCATGTGGTACTGATGGTATTCCAAATGTAGTTCTCCGACATTTGCCGGAGGTCGCTATTAGGAATTATTGCATATTGTTCAATAACATGTTGAGCAATTCATATTTCCCAAATGAGTGGAAAAGGGCTAAGGTATTTCCAATCTTGAAGAAAGGAAAAGAATCTTCATGCCCTAAAAGCTATCGCCCAATCAGCTTGCTGCCTAACATCAGCAACGTGTTTGAAGTGATACTCAACAGAGCATTAGCCTCAGACATCTGTTGGAAACTAAATGATAGACAATGTGTTGTGGTTAGATGGACTAGTTTTTAAACTCCTTCAGGACAAGTTCCCCAGACACCTTGTCGCCATGATGTGTAATATGGTTTACGGGAAATCGTTTGTTGTAACTGATGGAAATCTGACAACAAGGCGCGAGTTCAAGGTCTTGAATGGTCTACGGCAGGGAACAGTTACTGCGCCTCTGCGCGATCATTGGTAGCGTTTGCTGATGATCTGATCATCTATACGGCAGACCGAAAAGCTACAATAGTTCAGAGCAATCTCCAAAAAATGTTCAATGATGTACAGCTGTACACTGACAATTGGCGAATGAAAATCAATGCGCAAAAGTGTGAAATAATCTTGTTTCGGACAACTCTGCAGGGGGTCAGTCAAGACCTGAAACGTAATTGGAAAGATGTCCACATCATGGCTGGCGAGGGTAGCTTAGAACGAGTTTCACATAAATCCTGTGTTCGATACCTCGGTGTTCATCTCGATCAGTATCCGTACTATACTGAACATGTGAAAATCATGCTCAGGAAGGCACTTAAAGTAGTCATGGCCCTACGAAAGCTTATTCATTACAAGACATTACAAGACGCTGGTTTGACCAGTTTTGACATATGGATGTCGGATCTGGTACAACCAGAGTGCTAGTACAATGGAAAAATTAAGAGTTTTCGAAAGCAAATGTCTTCGTTTATGTACTGGTTTGTACAGAAAGCCTGAGACGGATTGGAAACATTATACATCGAATAGAAGAATTTATCAAACTACAGACGGGTATATAGCGACTTGCCTCGCTACTGGCTTCATTCCTCCAGAAGCATTCGTGTATTTGGACATGAATCGATATGTTTTTGATTCTGACGGTGTCCCAGTTATATATCACATATATCGACGGGCCACCGATAAGAAGATAAAATATCCTCCGAACTTGAGTTCACGAGACCAACAATTTCAATGGAGATACTCATTTGCTAGATTCGTTGAAGCTGATCGAATTGAGACGGCGCAATCCAGGTATTGGTGGGTGAATGACAATGTCTAAATTATTCGTGTTTATTTCCAGTTTTTGTGTTTTTTTTTGTTATTTAGTTTTTTGAGTTTCAGCTCATTATTGCTACATCTAGTGTTGTTGTTTATTTGTGTTAAAAATTAGGTATAGGCTAGGTATATGTTATGTTTACTATATTAAGTTAGACATAGGATTAAACGTTTAGGTTAGGAACATTGTTATATAATTTTTTTAGTATAAGATAAAGTTTTTGATTGCATTTTATAAGAAATAAGTTACAATATATTAGGTTTAGGATCAAAGTTTCACTGTTGTGTTTAAAGTATAAATAATTTAAGGATAGTGTTGGTTGGTTTTTTCTCCTTTTTCCAATTAAATTTTAAAAATATGTAATATTCTTAATTAACTGAATTTGCTGTAGTTTTTTTTGATGAAATGTGTTAATGATAACGTATAAATTTAGAGAACCATTTGGGCCATTAAGTTTTTTTATTGTTATTGTTTGGAATTTGCTTTATATTCTTTTAAAATTTATAACGATTAGTATTAAATAAAGCGCTTTTGACTTTGACTTTGACTAGGAGTTGCGTAAATTTATTTACAATATGCGTGCGATATTATTGAATAAATAAATAATTTATTTTCAAAAATTAGCTTGACAATTTCGTATATTTTTTCCTCATATTTATTTCTTTTTCTCCTTAAAGATATGTCATATAATATATATTTAAGACGAGGATCTCTTCTTCGGGGTAGGAAATACACATATAGTTACATTCCTAATAGGCATATTGATCTCAATATAATCGTAATAAGATTTCTAATAATTGTAATATTTTATATTCAGAAATAAAATATAGATCGCAATCAAAATAGATTATATAAAATAAAGCCAAGATTAGGACTTGTCATTATATAACAAACGTTTGTTATAGAATATAATTCAGATTTATGCTAAGTTCCATTAGAATCAATAAAATTTATCTCATTAAATACAATTGTTTTTTTTTCTCACGTAGATGTGCACATACGAGGTGTGTTCAAAAAATATCGCGAATTTAGTTTTTTTCCAAAAATTATTTATTTATTCATGAATATCTATTTTGTCCCCTTCAAAGTAATCCCCATGAGATATTATACACTTGTGCCAACGGTCTTTCCAATCTTCGAAGCACTTCAAAAAATCATTTTTTTAAATCTTGTTCAGCTCCTCCTTCGATGCCGTCTTTATCTCGTCAAGCGTAGCGTAACGTCGTCCTTTCATGGGCCTCTTCAGTTTAGGAAACAAGAAAAAGTCACAGGGGGCCAGATCTGGGGAATACGGTGGCTGCGGCATCATTAGTGTGTTGTTTTTGGCCAAAAAGTCGCGCACAAGCAACGATGTGTGAGCAGGGGCGTTATCGTGGTGCAAAAGCCAATTTTTGTTCTCCCACAAATCCGGGCGTTTCTGGCGGATTGCTTCGCGCAAATTGCGCATAACTTGCAGGTAATATTCCTTATTGACCGTTCTTCCCTGTGGCAAGAACTCATGATGCACCACGCCCCTGCAATCGAAGATTACTGTCAGCAAAACTTTCACATTCGACCGAACTTGGCGCGCTTTTTTCGGTCTTGGTTCATGCGGCAGCTTCCATTGAGATGATTGAGCTTTGGTTTCCACGTCATAACCATAAACCCACGATTCGTCACCAGTTATGACCCTCTGGAGCAAATTTGGTTCGTCGCGGACAGAGTTTAACATCTCATTAGCAATGTTCATGCGTTGCTGTTTTTGGTCGCAATTGAGCAATTTTGGTACGAATTTCGCGGCGACCCATCTCATGCCCAAATCGTTGATGAAAATCGAATGGCACGAGCCAATCGATATGTTTAGGTCCTCAGCAACTTCTTTAACGGTGATTCGACGATTGGCCAATACCATTTTCTCCACTTCATTAATTTTTTCGTCTGTTGTTGAAGTGCTCGGGCGTCCGGCACGCTCTTCGTCGTTCACATCTTCTCGGCCTTCTGAAAACATTTTGTACCACCGATAAACGTTGCTTCGGTCCAAGGTAGCTTCTCCGTATGCCACAGTCAACATTCGGAATGCATCCGCGCACTTAATTTCGTTTTTCACACAAAACTTGATACACGTTCTTTGATCCATTTTTTTGAATAAGTAAAAATCGAAGACGATTGAAAACACGTGCAAGTAAAGCAGCTATCACCAATCAAGTGAACATTCAAAATGGCCGAGCTTGTCGGCATAAGTGACAGACATGAGTACCAACATAACGCCACAAAAAAATCGAAATTCGAATATACATAACCCGCGAAAATACAAAATTCGCGATTCTTTTTGAACACACCTCGTATCAATCTATTTATAATCTCAGTCACGCCGCCACATTATAATAATTTATCAAGTCATACAATTCATGAAAGGCTATGCCTTAGCGGAAGAGTAAATGAGAATGTTGAGGTTCACAAAGAAGTTATTACACTCTGACTATATTAGTGAGCAGATTTTTACACTTGGATATGCTTTACCGAGTTTCAAATGTTTGAGATGATTGTGAGTTCTATATTTTTTGGTGGGAAAGCAATGCGAACGTGGCAAATTTACGCTTTTTTGCCTCTTTCGTCACACAAGCTCAGAAGACTGCGTGCACAATACTAAACGACTCGAAACCAAACTTCTTAAGGTAAGCCGCAAAGTACTGACAAGTCGTTCCTATTTCTCCCATTTCCGCTGTCCTTAGCGCTGATTTGTTGGCACGCCTTGGAACCTTTAATTGCTTTTTCTTTCAGTCGCTGGCGTCCTACGCTCATGTCAGATGGGTTTTGCACTCAACTTACAAAATGCCGCCAGCGGCAACGAATAAAATCAAGAAACATGTCAAAGTCGATTTTATTGGCGAAAAGATGAATTCGAAGATCATACTATTATTAACAAAGTTGAACGAATTTTGACTTCTGAGGTATTTGTTATTGTTATACTCATAAACATTTCCCTTGATAATGTTTTCAGATTTTTTAAGATCATAGGTGTATATTCGCGAGAAAGGAAACACACCTGTGCCCCCACCGAAGCAAAAATTTTCAGTTTAAGAACTGTTTTGATATGCTCTCATAAAGAACTTTCATTTGATACTCATATCGGCTACCTTTGATGAAATTTTTTTCAGGGGCCACTCCCCTGTACTGTAATCATCGATTCATGCCCTATTTTTTCGAATCCTAGAATGGCTACGAAGCCCTTTTGCTAGGAGCTCTCTCCTGCCTCCTCAACTTCTTTCACCTATGAGTATTCATTGTAAGTACTCATCTTCATTCATTCATTAAATTGAACCAAGTGTTAAAAGCATGAACCTTAAACGTTGAAGTTGGGGAAAAATAACTCAAAATTACTCAATCTTCGCATTTAAAACAGCGTTTTTTTTTTGTTTTACGATTACTGATACCTCTAGCTGAACCAATTCTCAAAGATATTTATGAAACCTATCATTCCTAAAATTTTCATGCAAATCCTAGCAAAGCTGTAGTGTCTGAGTCGGTAAAAAGCGCATATGGTTCCATAGCCATATGTTTCCATAGTAATACGGCCCATATTGTTCCATAGTAATACAGGAAAATTCAAATCGCGATAACTTCGTTAAATACCATTCGATCATTGTGAAACTTTCAGAACAATCAATCTTATAAATAGTCATATTTGTACTGAATTTTATTGAATTTAAGGGTACCGATAAGATTTTATTTAAGAAAACGTAAAATCGATTAATCATACGATTACTAACAAAGTTGAGTGAATTTCGACTTCTTCCGTATTTGTTGTTGAGTTCGTGAACCAGGTATATCGGCCAGGCGAAAACAAAATGGCGGCCATTTTAGACGAAAAATCATGATTTCTGTTCTGACCAAAGTATAGCTCCGCTTTAGATGAAATTAGGTACAAGGTTCACTGATGCATGTGATGAATCTCACAATAAAGAATCCAAAGTCGGTATGGCAGAAACAAAATGGCGGGCGCTCGAAGGTCGAAAAACGTACAAAATTTTGTTGTTCTAGTTTTGGTCAAAGCTTTCAACCAATGCTAATGAAATTCGGTGGTTTGATAAAAACTATAAGTGTCTAAAGAGTTATGAAAAAAAAACTGGAGGTCAGGTTGCAAAAAACAAAATGGCGGTCAGGTGAAACTCAAAATTTAAAAGGCTTCTAAAGGTTGCAATTTTGATCCGATCTATATGAAACTTGGTTTTAAGATAGGAATTGCTTAGATCTAAAATCTTTGATGTTTTGGTGATCATGCATGGGCAAATTTCAAAATGGCGGCCGTTTAAATGCGTGTTTTTTTCAGGGTTTTGTGGCCCTCTAGCGGTCACATTTTCGAACGGCTTTGATGAAACTTGAGATTATGGATCTCTGTACTATATTCTTGTATTATGCAAAAAATATTAACAATCGAATGAAAAGTAAAAAAGTCGAAATTTTAAAACCTAATATTTTTAGCTGTCATTTTCACTAAAAATTGAATACTTTTGCCCTGTCTAGAATGAAACTCCTATTTGAATGAGTTTTGGTACATTGACTGATGAGGTCTTAGCACGCAAAGATTTAAAATAATCCAAAATCAAATGCATGCATTCAAAATGTTGGCTCCCAAAGTTCGGAAGGCAAGCACAATTCACTATTTTAGTAGCAACTGAAATAATGAATATTCTTCATGGAAACGTGTTAAATGACTTAACTTGGAAGTATTTATAAACCAGACCATTTTTAAGATATTGTAAAATATCTGTAACAATACCCTAAAAAATTATAAAATCGCGGCTTGTCTGTCCGTCCGTCCGTTTGTTCGTGCGTCACAGTAAGTTTCCTTGCAAATCACATGAGCTAGACTGAGGAAATTGTCGACGTAGGTCAAAAGTGGTGCCTCTTGAAATTTGCAGTGCAAGAAAATATTTTAAGGCATTTAAGGGGGTATATCCGTACAGGGGGATGACTTAAATTTTTTTTTATTTCTGTTGCCCTCTAGCAGCCAAGTTTCTCAACAGATTCCGGTGAAACTTGAAATTATAAATTATTAAGGCAAGTTAATTTAATTTAATTATGCAAATCAAATGACAAATAAAAAAATCGAAAATTTACAGCTTAATATTTTTAAGCAGCCGTTTCAATAAAAATCAAAATGACGGTCCCTGATATTTCAGAAAAGAATCGAAAATTTATATATTAATGGCAACGCAAGTGCTGATTAAACTATTATGGAAATGTTTTGAAATTAACTATTTGAGCTATTTGACCCTTTGTGTGGTAACCAGTGTGAAATGTGCAAACAGCAAATGTGAGAAGGGCGAAAGCCGTATTCTCAAGCGCAGGTTTTACCGCGTGCGCCCTCCCGATGAGCGTTTCATCAATTTAATTATGATTTATTGTCATAATTAGAATGCCGTCAACGGTTGTTCCCGTTACACGTAGAATCAATTAGTGTTAAAAGGACACGATAAACAATTCCTGCTGAACCAATAAGGTTCGTTCATAAAGCAGCAGCAAGAATTCCAGAAGAAAATGGAGCAATAGAAACGGAATCGGGAAGCAAAAAGCCCTAGAGATCGAAATCGGACAGCTGATGAAGAAAGAAGACATTAGCAGGCTGAGAGGTAGTCAGAGAGGTACGAACACATCAACAATTTCGGCTGCCCGTCGAAATGAAAAACTCTCGCCGACAAAGCGAATTAAGTAGGCGGTGCAAACTAAAAGGAAATCGAGTAAGCCTTTTTCTTTTTTCTTATGCTCAGCTACGTAACATCCAGATGTGTTCAATTTGTGAATGTTTTTAATTGAATTCAGCTGTCAAAAATACAATTTGCCGACATTTAAGTAGACGATTTTCTATGATCGATGATGTGATCTGCTTAGATTGAAACACTTCTCGCTTTTTCATTGATCATTTTGATAAAAGAAGTTGGCTGCTGTGAAGATTTCAGTGAGAAGAAATTAACAAAAAATATATTATCTACAATTACTGGAGCAAGTAAAAGCCGCAGTAAATACTTCATGAACATAAAACAGTAGTCAAATAATAATTTGGACGCCAGCGACTGAAAGAAAAAGCAATTAAAGGTTCAAAGGCGTGCCAACAAATCAGCGCTAAGGACAGCGGTGATGGGAGAAATAGGAACGACTTGTCAGTACTTTGCGCTTACCTTAAGGAGTTTGGTTTCGAGTCGTTTAGTATTGTGTACGCAGTCTTCTGAGCTTGTGTGACGAAAGAGGCAAGAAAGTGTAAATTTGCCACGTTCACGTTGCTTTCCAACCAAAATAGATAGAACTCACAATCATCTCAAACATTTGAAACTCGGTAAAGCATATCCAAGTGTAAAAATCTGCTCACTAATATAGTCAGAGTGTAATAACTTCTTTGTGAACCTCAACATTCTCATTTACTCTTCCGCTAAGGCATAGCCTTTCATAAATTGTATGACTTGATAAATTATTATAATGTGGCGGCGTGACTGAGATTATAAATAGATTGATATGTACACACCTACGTGAGAAAAAAAAAACAATTGTATTTAATGAGACAAATTTTATTGACACTAATGTAACTTAGCATAAACCTGAATTATATTCTATAACAAACCTTTGTTATATAATGACAAGTCCAAATCTTGGCTTTGTTTTATATAATCTATTTTGATTGTGATCTTTGTTTTATTCCTGAATATAAAATATTACAATTATTAGAAATCTTATTACGATTATATTGAGATCAATATACATATTAGAAATATAACTATATGTGTTAACTACCCCGAAGAAGAGATCCTCCTGTTAAATATGTATATTATGTGTCATATCTTTAAGGGAAAAAAGAGATGAATATGAGGAAAAAATATACAAATTTGTAAAGCTGATTTTTGAAAAAATATTATTTATGTATTCAATAATAGTATAGTATAACCCGGCCATTTGACACCTGTCAGAATTAAATGTCATCCAAAGCATGTTTTTTTTAGTTAAAGGTTTGCCATTTAGAAATATGGATCGTTTAACAGTCGAAGAACGCGTTAAAATTATTAAATTTTATTATAAAAATGATGATTTTGCTGTATCAACATTTAGGGCTTTACGAGCCGATTACGGTCGACATAATCGACCTACACAGCAAACAATTTCGAGCACAGTGAGACAACTTGAAGAGCCTGGATCGATCATTGATATTGCAAGGCCTGTGCATCATCGCAACATTCGTTCTGCTGAATATATCGCTGTCGTTGCTCAAAGTGTGGAGAAAGCCCCGAATTTGTCGATTCCTCGACGTGCTCAACATTTGGGCTTATCTTACGGCTCATTGTGGCGGATTTTGCATTTGGATTTGCATCTCCATCCGTTCAAAATCCAACTCACTCAAAAACTGAAGCCTCAAGACCATGCACAACGCAGAATGTATGTGAATTGGGTAATTGAACAACAAGCCATTGATAACGATTTTTCGAACAACATTTTCTTTAGTGATGATGCTCATTTTTCGCTCTCTGGTTACGTTAATAAACAGAATTGCCACATGTGGGGCTCTCAAAACCCTCAGGTGATCGCAGAAAGGTCTTTGCATCCGGAAAAAGTGACCGTTTGGTGTGCATTATGGTATGGTGGTGTTATTGGCCCGTATTTTTTTTAAAACGATCAAGGAAGAGCCATTACAATCAATTCTGACCGCTATGGGCGGATGTTAACTGATTATTCTTCGAGAGAAATTGAAGATTATGATCTGGAGAATATGTGGTTCCAACACGATGGAGCCACAAGCCACACAACACAGGCTAATGGAGCACTTTTGCAAGAGAAATTTCCAGAACGCGTTATTTCGAGATTGAGTGATGTCAATTGGCCCGCAAGAACCTGCGACCTAACACGTTTGGATTTCTTTTTATGGGGCTATGCAAAAGATTGTGTCTACGCGAATAATCCTCAAAATCTTGAGCAATTGAAAACCAATATTCGTGAAATTATGGCCGAGATATTGCCGGAAATATGTCGAAAAGTCATTGAAAATCACCCCAAAAGGGTTGTGGTCTGTAAGAGGTCCCGTGAAAAATATTTGAATAAGGTTGTGTTTCATGTATAATGGTCTTTATATTGAATAAACAATTTTGTTTTCATCTGAATACTTTATTGTTTTCTTTAGCTTTACTTTGCCAAGGCTAAAGTGGATAACCCTATATTTGAAGTTTAGAGAATGAATAAAATAAAATGTTAAACTCTATACCTTTCGGTCCTTCCATTTCGATTTACCTGACCGGGTATAGGAATCGCATTGATGGCAGGCTCCTCCACTAGCATGGGCTCGCCATCAGGCGCACTCGCGTGCCCATTTATGATCTAGGGTTATGTGATGTCGTTGCATAACGCTATGTCGTAAATCGGTTACGTTTGTACTTCTCATTTGAAGGAAAGTGGCATACAAAGTACTTTTATATGAGTTTTTCACTTAAATGGGAAATGCATGGCCACGTCTACGTTTGGATCTTCATCCGGTTGGGAGGGAACGAGGGGGCACTGCTACTATCTGGATGCTCGACTCTTATTTGTGTGCCATAAATATCGTCGGTAACGACGAAGTTCTCTTAAGTTCGTCTGTCTTCCCTAGGTCCAGTTTGTCCTTGGAGTCAGCAATTCCCTTTGACCTTAGTTGGTTACCTCCTATTCGACTTGGGTCGACATTTCTTTGACCCCGGAATTCGTGGATGCGAAACTCTTTTGTAGTGGGTCCTTGTGCTGGGGAAAAGAACCGACCCCGCGACACCGTAACGCTAGCCTGCCAGCGCATTCATGCGTCCCCAGATAAGGCCAATCACCGCCGCTACTACCATCCTCTTCCGTTTCTCTTATTATAAATTTTTATGTATATTCTTTTTTGCTCACTTTTGGCTACGCATACACTTTTTACATTATTTATGAAATTTTGTACTCACATCATTTATGTCAATTTTGTTGTTCACATTTAGCATATAGGCTTCCACTTGGATGCTCTACTCTTATTTGGGGGCCATAAGTATCGTCGGTAAAAACGAGATATTCACAAGTCGCGTCTGGTTTTGGCAGGCCCAGTTTGTTGTTTGCTTTGGCAATCTCCTCCCTTAGTAAGTTGCCTCAGCCTCGACACCATCGGACCGAGTCGTGTCATCCGTAAATTCGTTGTAGTGGGCCCTTATGCTGGGGAAAAGGTCCTCAGACAAGGCAGATCTCGACGAGCGCCAACATTGGATTTCACTCCAGCCATGATGGCTTATGGGGAGAACATTCGTATCCCTGGGGATTTCCTTATCGATACTTCTCAACCAGAAATTTCAAATGAAGTTATAGTGAGTCAATCACAGAATTTCATACATAATATAAAATCTGTTCGAGTAACTCCAAACAATCAACACAAAACGCCCATCTATAAGGACCTAAACACTTGTTCTCATGCTTTTATTCGTAGGCCACCTATACATAGTTTTCTAACTTAAACCTCTGAACTTCCATACCTGGCTCTTAATCAAAATTCTGAAACCTAAAGTGAAAAACAAAGACAACCATTTCGGTAGATAGATTGAAACCGGCATATTCTCTAAACGATTCAAATAATAACATTTTAAACATTTCACATGACAACAAATCATATTATCATACAAACAACTTAATAAAGAACAAGCAATACAATACATCTATTATACAAAACTCAACACGTCGAGTAACCTTCAAAATTTAACACACACATTTTCTATGCAAGCCTAAAAGTTTTCTGGTAGGGGGTGTGTAACGATTGTCATGACAATGGTCCTGAATTATTTTAAGCGTCATTAATTTTAATTAAACCGCCTTCATCTTTATTCGTGTTGATTTATGTTTTACATTTCAGTCCTACATTTTGCACTAATATTATTAATTTCATCTTCTTAAAGAATATTTATATTACACATGCAACAATTTTGATTTAAATTCTGAACACAAACCCTTTATATCACATACGAGTATATATATATATATATATATATATATATATATATATATATATGCTTGTATATATATGGTATATATATTTTCATATGAACTGTTAAATTGAATAAGTGGCAGCACTAAAAGTGTTATCTCGATGTGTGTCTCGACTGAACTGTAATACCATCACACCAGTTCAGAAACCAAATCACATATCCAAACCATCTGTTTTCAATTCTTTAGCTTTTCGTGTGGTTAAGTTAGTAACTGTGTTATTTTGGCACTTAGATTGAAATTTAGAAACCAACGGAGCATACTGTTTCTCGCTCATCATATTCTACGTAGTATTTTTATTTTTAATTATTTTCAAACAAGGAAGCCATCGGTAGAAAAAGATCTCATCTTTCAGCGTTCACACATCATTATTTCGCTTGATACAAAACATTACATACTGCCACTACCCCTTTTCGTAAATATTTACATTTGATGATGAAAATAAAAACACTCGTTGAAATCCTTTGGTGAAAGTGATTGTCAACATTAGCGTAGGAAAGTAGAATTTCAGTTTTAGGATACGAGGCCAAATTTTAATCTGAATCATTTGTTTTGTGGGAATTCCACTATTTTTAATCGACTCATCACTTTTGATGCAGAAATAAATACCTCAGGTCAATCAATTAATGGATAAGTGAAATCTCGTGGGTGAATGTGTTGAGCGGAAAAATAGCAGAGAATATAAAAAGAAAAGTTTGCAAGCATATCACTGAGGTATTTTGTATCCGGGAAATTGTAACGGTGGGAGTAATATAGGACTAGACTTAGTATATTTTGGATTACTCATAGTATGGAAATTAGAATTTATTTTAGAATTTAGAAATGATGTTTTTCCCCGTTTAGAATAAAAATAAGTGGTGATAAATAATTTGATATAATATCGAATCGAAACCATGCCATTTAATATTTTGATAATTCGGTGGAAATTTGCATGTATCAGTTACAAATCCTCATTTGCCTAAATGAAGAGGTTATGTTACAGCTAAAAGAAAATCTCTTATCTAGAATGAAATTTTATCATAAGCGAAATCAATAAAAAAATCATTTGCCTAAGAATAGAAAACCAACTTCAAAGCGGCCTAAAAACGATGAAATAAATTTGGAGGAATCGATGCCAAATCATTCTTTCCCGTTTAAACTTCGGTTTCGTCGAGGATGACGGACACTGCTCAGAAGCTGCCACAGCCCATCATCCTTGGGACAGCTAGATCACGGGCGAAGATGGCCCGGGTGAAAAACAAGTTGTTCTTTCACTTAGGAGACTGTCACTGTTGTTTTAAACACTTCATTGAAACTTATTATAGGATCATAAGTAATTGTCACTTGATTTCTTTGAAATGGGGAAACTGATTCCTTAAAATTCATTTCATCCTTTTTAGAGCGTTTGCAGCGTTTTCATTTCTCGCAAGAGTTATTTTTTTTTTATTTCATCATGCTTAGAGGTCCAAGTCCAAAAGGAAATAGGTTGCTGTGAATTCATTCTTTATACAATAAATAATGAATTTTGTTTTAAATTAAGGATGAAATTTTCCTGTAATTCCGTTGGAATATATTTTGAATTTTTTAAAGAATTTTTTCCACATTATCAGCATATTTGCATATTAAGCTACAGAATTGAAAGAAAATATCACACTCTAAAAGAAGGATGCTCCTGCGGGGCTCTTGGACCCGGTTAACCTCGTTTGGAGACGGGCGTGGGAGCCACCAAGCGAGAATTCGGTTTTTCCCGCGTCGAGATAGCAAAAACCTAAAGTGCAAACTGAAAACCTACTAATTACACTTCGCGGACACTCTACGCTTCTACTGCGCCCTATACCACCGAACACTTCCACTGTAGTTGCCTTCAAAATCCCCATCACACTAACCGGGTATTTACTCCTGAGCCGCACCCTTTACAAGCTGTAAGGGAAAGGTTATTTGAACCAATTTAAATAAAAAAATCTGCTTTTTATGATTTTAAATTTTTTAATATAAACTTTATCTTTAATGTAAAAATGTATTGAGCTCGTTTCAAATCTCGCAAAGGAAATACCAAAACCACGACTTAATGAGTTCCCTTTCGCTAAAAAGAGGCCCCTTGTCTTACTGATTCCGTCGTCAATGCCTCCCTCCACTTTACTCCTTTCACGGGGACTCCACCGATAACGATCTTAGTTCCTGTTTCCACTTTACTCATTTATCTTCAACTTCCAGCTTTTTAATTTCTCCACAACTCAGCTAACTTCTTCACCACCACAAACCAAAAAGCAAAAGAGGAGGTGTGTTATTCCTCTGGCACTCATATCGCTTTTTTTCTAACGGTTATTTCACCGCTCCTCCACCAAGTTTTTAGTTTTCAGCCAAACCATCTCTCGGGAGTGGTTCCTTCCGTTCCATGGAGTAGTTTTACTTGAGTTCGTCTCAACTTTCACTCCAACTTGAACCACGGGCAAGGGTGCTTTCAGTCTTATCTGTACAAGATTGGTAAGTCCCGGTCCCCGGTAAGTCCCGGTCCCCGGCCCGGTCCCCGGGTTGTCGGTTTTGCCCAGGAGAGGAAAGCAATGCTTGCAACACATTTTTTGCATGCACAAAATGGAGCAGGCTACGAAGGGACCTCTACAAGGAGACGGGAGAGCTCACCTCGCAATGATGCTCGAATTGGTTGACAAATGGAACCAGTTGGCACATTATGCTCGGACAGTCCATAAACATAAAAGGGACTCACAGCAGCCGAGGACGTTGGGGCTGGGGGATCACTTGCCTGCAAATCCCTCTTACCCTCTCTTTTCCCGCTACAAGAGGGATCCCCAAGGTTGAAGGTGCCTCACCGCGTAACAAGCTGAGATCTCTGTAGCAATGGAGCAGTTGCCGAGGCAAACTGCATGAAAAACACCATTGCACATTATCAAATTTTAATTGTAAATTTAAAAATAAAAATATTTAAATTTACAATTAAAATTCGATGACGGCAACTCCGTTGCAACGCAATTTAGTAAAGTGAATTGCGTTATCTCGCAATAGAAAAGATCCGTTGCCGGCGAGTTGTAATTTGCACACGAAAAAGTGAGTGCTGTACGCATTGAGTGGTATGCGGAACCATCAAGACGTGAGTTGATCATATAAGTGGCCGGGGGAGAAATCTTTAGACGCTTTAGGATTGTGTACGAATTTTCTCTTGTCGATTTTCTTGACTTTTAATTTCTACTACATGCTTAAAAATTATACAAGATAAAATAATCACTTAACGGTAGTAGAAGTTACAAAATGATTCCGCAGGAGTGTAATATGTTTCTGCAAAAATATGAAAATATTATTTTATTTTTGTATTAAAATAAGAATAATGAAATTGTGTTAAATTACTCGAACATTAGTAGAGCTGTGATTATTATTCCTATGTACATCTTTAGTGGATCAGTGATTTGCTTTGTAAAGCAATTTCAAGTGGAATAAAACTCATGTTCCCCGTGTTACGAGTGACCCTTGTTTTTCACCCGACCACCTGGAAGGAAATTTCACGTATACTATTCACGCAAGACCGTAAAAAAATGAAGAACTTATTTTGAGCACCGGGATACATTAGCCACCGCAAGCCAAGGATTACAGTTAGGAATTATTGTGAAAGAAAAATTCAGATAGATATTCGAATTTAAAAAGAAAAAAAACTGTGTAAAGTAAAGTAATCATGTATATAACTAGTGCGTAAGTCTGCCAGATAAATCCACTTTTACACCAGACAAGGAAAAGGAAAAGTTTTCTCTCACGGAACGCCAGAACAGCAAGAACAAATGGCAATCGAGTGCGATTCCTCTGACTTTGTAGTTTCAATTTATAGCGCCCTCGAACATCAGGACACAGAAACTGTCATATGGTTGCTTTGTGGTGCCATGAAATTTTGGATCTGATGGGATATTGTGGTAGTGGCATTTGCAGGATATACATCAAGTATGGGGTCCGCCAAAAGAACGACGAATCACCTATAGGTGCCATGAAGTGCACCAGGGGTTGGAATAGTTTCAATCAATGAAAAAAAAAAATCATAGGGACATAAGTCGAGCGAACGCTCTACACACGGAGATGCAAAATTGACTAATTTTGGCGTATCAGCACAGATTACGGCGACGATTACTACAGCAACTGCAACTAGCAATGATGCTAGGATCAATACGACTTCAAGGAATAAATACACTCGTTCAACTCACCGATCAAACCCATTCAACACATCAATCAAAATTATCCTGATCAAGTATGGCAAACTTATGAATATATGATGGAATATGCCACCAGCTTTTTATTTTTGCTTAAAAATAAATCTTCGATACTTAAATTATTAAACATTCACGAATGTGCTAGATGCAGGGAAATTTATATTTCAATTGCCCAATATCAAAACAGTTTGAGTGCCGCTGTTCGATTGCGCACAGCTAGAACAAAGTTCATTTCCCCGAAAAAAAAACTTAACGGGTTTCCGTTGGAGATGAATTGACGAGGGACCCGTGAACCATGGAGTCTCCCTCTGTAGCGGAACGACCTTTGGTGGCGACGGAAGCAGAAAAACGAAGATTGATTGAGTTCCCAGTGACAACAATGGCGGTGTTAAGGTTGGTGGCGGCAAGCCAGTGTTTGGAATCAGAGCCACAAGAAGTTTTAAATCGGTAGCTGGAAAAGGTGACAAAATCACCGGAGGTAGCGATACAGAATCTTTGACTGACGGCGGAAATACCGAGGGCACCCTACGTATGTAAATTCATTAGTAAGTAATTCAATTTCAAGTATTGTTAAAGCAGAAATACATTTTCCATTAAATTGAAGCTTGATTTTTGTAGATTTTTGTACCGCATTACATTGGATGAGTATTGCGGTTGAATTTATTGGTCAGATATTGGATTGGTTTCAAATTGGTGTCAAGTTTAGATTCTTATGCACAATTGTTATAATTAGTGCATTTAAGAGTGCGAACCATATATCAAGTTTGCACTGCATCGGATCATTGTTGCAGCTAAATTCAGTTGTTTGCTGTTGATTTTGGAAAGAAAGTTGAATAATTCGAAACTTGGATTAGATTTGGATGCTTGTTGCGGTGCTTAGGTAACGGGTACTTACTGGACATTGGGCGGAATTTGTGAACTGTCATTCAAACTTGAGTAAGTTCGAATCCTGTGCCAAGCCGCCTACTTAACAGTTAAAAATAGATTTCGTGCGAAAGATTCCAAAGTTTATCGAGGGTTTTAACAAATAGAATCCTTTGTCGTGATAAAACGTTATCCGGCAACAAACAGACTATCGTGCGAAAGACATTGGAGTGTCTATTACATTAGTTGATAAAATTCGATTTAATTACATTAAATGGTTTTGAATTTCGTATTGGAATCACGTCCTGCGACCTCACGAACGATGGATGGTTTAGTGGCACAACAAAGTGTACTAAGTGAGCAACTAAGCAAAATGGTCACGAATTTACGAAAAAAGGACCCTAAGGCACGGAAAACAACCGCGTATGCTACGAAACTACTGGAACGAGTGCAACAAATTCGTCGGTCCTTCACGGAGAACCATCATCAGATTTTTGAATTAGTAGATGGAAAGAAGATCCTTGAAGCAGATTATTTTAAACAAAATGTATATCTGGCGTTTGAGGAGGCAGAATTGAATTTTGAAGTAGAATTGGAAGAGTTGCGAGTGGAGCAAGTGGCACATGGAGCGCAAAGTTGTAAAGAAGGAGCGAGTCCGTCATCGAAGGCAATGGATGATACAGACGTTCGGCTCCCACGGATCAACCTGCCAAAGTTCAATGGAAAATATGACGAATGGGCATCGTTTAAAGATCTGTTCACGTCTCTGATCCATAAAAAAGCCAATTTACCGAATGTGGAGAAGCTTCATTACCTGAAATGCAGTCTGTCAGGAGAAGCAGAACAATTATTGAAGCACTATTCGATACCCGAAGCAAACTATGAATCAGCGTGGAAAATGCTCGTGGAACGGTACGACAATTGTAATGAGGTGGAGGCTAAAGCAGTACGCTATGAAGGCTGACATAGCTAAGATGTATCGACAAGTAAACATGCATCGAGAAGATCCCAATTACCAAAAGATCGTTTGGCGGCCCGAATCAAATGGCCCAATTAAAGATTACGCCCTCAATACTGTGACGTTTGGAACTAGCTCAGCACCATTTCTGGCTATTAGAACTTTACACCAGCTTGCATATGACGAAAGGGAAACGTACCCTGAGGCAAGTAAATCGCTCTTGGAGGAATTTTATGTGGATGACCTATTATCTGGAGGTGATAGCGTGCAAGAAAGCGTCATTAAAAGAGATCAGTTCATTAAGCTCTTGAAGTCTGGACAATCAAATTTTGGTAGGACTTCCAACGGAAGATGTGGAAATGAATAACGCCGTTAAGTTTAAAATGGACCATGGATACAAATCATTAGGAATACTGTGGTACCCAATCGGTGATTATTTTACATTTCGACTCAAAAGCCATTAAAGATTAGAAACTTATACAAAATGATCAGTATTTTCGACAATAGCACGTTTGTACGACCCATTAGGATGGTTAGCACCCTTCACGATAAGGGCTAAAATATTGCTGCAAGGTTTATGGTTGTCAGGTCAAGATTGGGACGAACCGATACCCAATGTTTTGAATGGGGAATGGAGTGCTTGGTTAAAACAGTTACCTGAAATCGAAAATATACAAATACCACGATGGGTAGCATACCAGAAGGGTTCGGAGGTATCACTCCACGGGTTTTGCGATGCATCCCAACGAGCATATGCGGCAGTTATTTATTTGACGGTGCGATCAGGTTCCACAGTTGCAAGTCATTTGTTAGCGGCCAAAACTAAGGTGGCGCCGGTGAAGCCAATTACGATTCCTCGTTTGGAACTTTGCGGAGCTCTTTTATTGGCCCGATTGCTAAAAGAAGTAAAGGCAGCATTAAAGTTTGATCAAATACCTACGTGGTTCTGGACCGATTCCGAGGTCGTTTTGGCTTGGTTGAAAGGATTGCCGACACGATGGACTGTCTTTGTCAGTAACCGAACAGCTCACATCTTTGACGTCACCGCTAACATACCGCGGAGATATGTACCTTCGAAGGATAATCCAGCAGATGCAGCGTCTAGAGGAATAAAGCCGTGTGATTTAATCGATAGTCAGCTGTGGTGGCATGAGCCAAGCTGGTTAACGAAAGGTGTCAATGATTGGCCTAAAAATAATACCATTCAGTTAACTGACATAGAAAATTGAAAATCCATGATGGTCAATGTGAGATTAATGACAGAGTATCTCTTGGATGAATTGTTGAAAAAATACTCTAGCTTAATGAAATTAATCAGAGTCAGGGCATATTGTTTCCGTTTTCTTAGAACGAAGTCCACACAACCCAATTTGCTAAAGTATCTCACTAGCGACGAATTACGGTACGCTTCGGAGTTTTGGATCAGGCATGTTCAACAAGATGCATTTCCGGAAGAAATATGTGAGCTTCAAAAGGGTACGTCCGTCGGAAAGAAAAGCCGGTTGGTCAATTTGAGCCCGTTCATTGACAACAAGGGAATAATGTGGGTCGGTGGACAGCTCAAGCACGCGCCTTTAACATTTGATGCAAGACACCCGATGATTTTATCGCGAAATGGTGTATTCACCGATTTATTATTACAAGAAGTCCATCAAGCTACTTTACACAAACAGACGCAACTGATGTTGAATACCGTAAGAAGAAAATTTTGGGTAATTGATGGGCGCAGCCGGGCTAAACAATCTATCCACAAATGCGTTCGTTGTTTTCGCGCAAAGGCAAAGGAAGCCAGCCAGTTGATGGGCAATTTGCCAGAAGCTCAGGTAACTATGTCGCGTCCATTCACACACACCGGCGTCGATTTTTGTGGCCCGTTTGAAATTAAAGATCGACGAGGAAGAGGCAGCAGGATGACAAAGGGTTATGTGGCTATTTTCATTTGTTTAGCTGTAAAAGCCATACACGTTGAAATCGTTAGCGACTTGTCCACACCTGCATTCCTAGCAGCATTACGGCGGTTCATGGGAAGACGAGGATTCAGCAGTCATATATATTGACTGCTGAGTTGCAGCGGATCACAAAAATTAGTAATAAAGCGGCGGAGATTGTTGCAAATGAAGGAGTAACTTGGCACTTCAATCCACCAGCATCGCCTCACTTTGGCGGACTTTGGGAGGCTGGTGTGAAATCTATTAAGGCACATTTACGTCGGGTTGCTGGGCACGTGCCTCTAACAAATGAGGAACTATCCACAGTGTTGATTAGAATCGAAGCCTGTCTCAACTCCCGTCCTCTCTGCCCTCTCAACGATGACCCGATGGATACCGCTGCACTCACGCCAGCTCATTTCCTGATTGGCGACGTAATGATAGCACTACCTGAAGCTGAATTGGGAAATGTCAACGTTAACTACCTTGATAGATGGCAGATGACTCAGAAGATTGCACAGGATTTTTGGAGACGTTGGAAGACAGAATACTTGAGTCGTTTGCAACGTAGACCAAAATGGCTTAAGCACGAAACCAACATAAAGGTGGGAGATTTGTGTATCCTCAAGGATGAAAAACTTCCTTCTTACCGGTGGCCATTAGCGAGGATCATTCAAGTACACCCCGGAAGGGATAATTTAGTTCGTGTCGTGACTGTGTGGACAAATGGCAGAAGGTATACAAGACCAATTACGAAAATTGCGCTGCTGCCAACACAGGAATCTACACATTAATGTATATATATATTTGTCGCACCATCCTTACTTTCCCCTATCCTATCCTTCACTCAGACCTTGCGTCGAACAAACATTAATATTATACTACGATTGAAGTCAATTTTTTGCTTTAACCTAACAATTTGGAGGTGGTTTGCAGTACAGGTGGAGGTGGACGCCCAGCATAGGTGGGACAACTTCACCACGCCTAACTCAATAGACAAGACTAATCCAACCGAAGTCAACTGAAGATAAAGCGTAGCGCAGCAAAGAATCGATTGGAAATGAAACGACACCAAAAGGTATTCCAAATTGCAAAACTAAATAATTACTAGTTTACTTACAGGGCATTGTTACTGCTGAGGCGTTGCACCCCTCAGCCGGGGGAGTATGTTGGATACTCACCTTTCTGCGTATATTCTGCCTCCTCAAACGCCTGATCGATGTCGCCTGATTTTGCAACGTAACTTGTTCTCTCGGAGTTACGGCTTGATATTACCTTCCCGACCTCGTCCGTCAATCTCATAACCACGTCATAGCACTTGTTTAAATCTAAAGTAGCCATCTTTCTACTGGAAAACACTCAATGATCAGCCCGCCGGAGAGAACTTCTGATACCAAACAACCGGATGACAGATTGAATTTGATGCACGACGCGAACTTATGTCAACACAATTAATTGTCGAACTTGACATACTACAAAACGTCACAGGGTGCCCGTAAACTATTAGTATCGCAGAATCACGTAATTGTTCAGAATATTACAAATTTAGTATAAGATTAATTTTACGCGGGAAAATGTACCGGAATTTTCATCAAACGAGAAATTTTTTGAAAGAGATTTTTCCATTGTTCAGTTTTGTATTGTCCGTTCACCAGTTAACTCGTTCGCGATATAGTATATAATTAGTTGCAAGGTTTTCATGTCGCGAATTAGACAGTGTTGTATTGAAATACAAAAATTGGAAATATATAAGTTTGAAATCGAACTATAGTTTTTTATCGTGAAACACCCGTATATTAGTAAACGTGTAAATACCAGCTATAGTGGAATGTTCCATGTGGCAGCAAGCTTTTCCATGTGCAACGAAACTGACATAATTGTCGCAGGTGATTCAGTAAGAATAACACTGCCACTTCACTTGAAAGTGTAAACGTGCATAATTTTTTATTTAAAAATAATATTCAGTTTAAAATGACGAAAATAACATGTCTGAAGGAGGTAGTATGAAACGTCCCTCTGACCACCCGTCACCGCTACGTAAGATATGTGGGTTGCCCGAATTAAAGGCAACTTATTATTTAACCACTTAACAATTATTTTGCTTATATGTCTTGAGAGAGTATAATTATCAACTGTGTCGAGTTATGCCAAAACATTCTATATGCACTAGAATACGTCCAACAGCATTGAATTTATTATTGCTATAACGCGCGTTCAAAGGTTGGCAATATTTCGTGACTTTTATATATTTTGCTGTCGCATTTGTTACTGATTTTCAAAGGTATACTCAGCGGTAGCGACGGAGCATGTTAGCATTCTAGAAATCTTCAATACATTTCAAAGCTATTTATAGATTTACAATCAAGGAGTACACATGGTAAATTTTAAATGTCAAGAAGACTTAACCACCCCATCTACGTGCGCTCGTTGGAGGAGGATTGGGTAAGTACCCTTTTTCTGTTGCGTAAATTTATATAAATTATTGTACTTTTTATTTTGCCTAAATATATATAAATTATTGTACTTTTTATTCAACTTATTTATAAATTATATATTTTTGTTATTAGGTAATTTGAAGTCGCTGAATTCTCAGAGATATTAATATCGAATTTTTAAAAATTAGAAAGAATATAATGAATAGATAATTAAATTTTCAATTGCGGTCGTTTCATTCATTTAGAATTTGGACCGGGCATGGGGCCCGCCACGTTGGCTGGCTCCTTCACTCATGAGCTAGCTATTGGGCGAGCTCACCCCTTCTTTTTGTGTTACAGGTGCTCTCGCAGGAAGAGTGGCCTTCCGCTTGCGTTCTTATTTATGTTATAGTTTTATGTGATTCCGTCACACAAGACTATAACATAAATCTGAAACGTTGATGTTTTTCATTTGAGAGAAAAATTCATGCGAATTATGTTTGTACGAATTTTTCATTCAAATGGAAAACATCTGGCCACATTTACAATTGATCTTGATCCGGATGGGGGGCACGAGGGGGTACCGATTCCACCGGATGCCCCCACTCTTATTTGGGGGCCATGAGTATCTCTAGTAAAGACGAAATCTTCTCAAGTCTCTTTCATTTTTGCCAAGCCCAGTAAGCCGTTTGCTTTAGCAATCTATCCCGTAGGGATGCCTCGGCCTCGACACCTGTCGATCCGAATTTTCTCTGGTAATTCGTGAATGGGAATTTGCTTGTAGTAGGCCCTTGTGCTGGGGAAAAGAACCTGCCCCACGACACCGCAACGCTGGCCTGCCAGTTCATTCAGACAAGGCCAATTTCGGCGAGCACAAACATCCTCGCTCGTCGAGGCAGCAGACCATCGTTGCAGTCCTTAACGGTCAATTATATCCACCCAATTCACTACACCTAGCCCGAAGTAATGTGTCAAATGGTTCCAGGTTGAGTTAGGTGCTTAGTGGGTAGTCCAGTCGCCTTCTTGTGAGCATGAGAGTCCCACACTCTGTACGTAAATGACATTCATCTTCCAACCACAAAAAAAAAACATGAACCACTCTGGTGGCGACTACTCTAATTATGGATTGAAAATGCTGAATTAATTTAATGGCAGTTCAAACCATCTAAGTGAATATTTTTGTGTTTCAAATTGGATGTTTTCGAAGCGAATATATTTGTTTTTCTAATGTTTGTTTTGTGCCTATTGCTTTGCACGTTAGTTCGAATTTATACTGGACGAGCATGTTCTCGAGACGTATAGCCTGACGTCTTTTCCCAGAATAGACAAATTAAATTTTCCGTTTTGCTTGGCACCACATCTATCAACTCATCAATGTAAGCTGAATGTTCTGTTTGCCTAATTGAAGTTGTTGTGATTTGAAGATGTTCCATATCTCTGCAAAAGACTGTAGCGATGGTCTGCTGCCTCAGCGGGTGAGGATATTATGCACGCCGGAATTGGACTTATCTGAAGACGCTTGAATGCACTAGCAGGGTAGCGTTGCCGTGGGGCAGGTTCTTTTCCCCAGCACATGGGCCCACTACAAAAAAAATTTCTGAACTGAACAATAAGTAACCGGACTGACCTCAGGAAATTTTTTATTGGCAAAATATGTACAATTTTTCTTTAGAAATCTTCAAAGTAGTCCCCATTGGAGTCAATAACATGCTCATACCGGATTTTCCAATCTCCGAACGCTCCCTGGAAGTCGGCAACCTCGATGCTGTCTAGAGCCCTCGTCGTAGCACGTTGAATGTTTTCCAGAGTCCCGAACCGCATCCCCTTAAGGTGTCTCTTGATCTTGGGGAACAGAAAGAAGTCCGTTGGTGCCATATCCGGGCTGTAAGAACTCTGGTTTGGTTTGCAGTCGATCAAGGATTTCCGAAGTGACAGCAACACGACGCTCCTTTTGCTCATCAGTCAGGTGTTTGGGTACCAGCTTCGCGCAGATCTTCCTCATGCCCAGATCGTTCTTAATAATGTTGTGAACGGTCTTCTTATCAATTCCAACCTCATCTGCAATAGCCCGAATGCTCAGACGAGGATCACTGTTCAACACATCACGCACTTTTTGCAAATTTGTGTCCGTGTGACTCGTTGATGGAGGACCGACGTGCTGTTTGTCATGGACGTCGTCGCGGCCCTCCTGGAGATTTCTGTGCCACTGAAACACTTGAGTTCTGGGCAGAGCATCCTCACCGTAAGCCTCTTGAATCATTTGAAGAGTTTTCGTGGTCGTTTTCTTGAGTTTGACAGAGAATTTGATGCTAACACGTTGCTCGATCGTACGTTCCATTTTCACTCCGACGACGTAACTGAACACGCACTCGGCTCTCGCTCGATCCTATCTCTCCAAGCGCTTGGAGGCAACTGCTGCAGCCCGTTTCCCTTCACCTAGACCCCCACCACCACTACAGCACCAGATACCGGTTAGCAGACGCTTTGACGGCGCGGGGCAAGCTCAGTCCGGTTACTTATTATACAGGCCCTGTATATGGGATCAACGGTGTCGAGGACAGAACAGAAGGAATGAACTATAGGGACGCAAGACGCTGTTATCCTTACCCCGAACACTTACGATCCCCACTAAGAGTGGGGCATCCAGGCGGAAACGGTGCCCTCTCGCACTCCCCCCCATCAGGATCAAGACCTTTTGTAGACATGGCTATTTATTTTTCATTGAAATGAAAGATTCATACAAAAGCAATTTGTATGAACTTTTCCGTTAAATATGAAAAATAAAATGTTTCAGATTTATATTAAAATTTTATATGATCCAATCATGTAAGACTTTAGCATAAATAGGAAAACCGTGTGGAAGGCCACTCTACCAAGCAAGAGTCCCTGTAATGACTAATAAAGGAAGGAGCTATAACCCGATGACTGGTTTTATTATGATTCATAGTACTTATTTTAAGCGTTTACAAATTTTTGTCTTCAAGCGAAAAACGTTGAAGTGATTATTTTTTATTATTACGTCAGTGAATTTGGGGATCATCATAAATTTATCCAGTTTATGCTTCTCTGGAGTGAAAACTAATTTTTGCGAGATGCTAACACGCTAGCTATGGTATAAGATTCCAATTGCAATTTAAGTATCTTTTGTGCTGGAAATTCTCGCAAAATAATATGAAGTGTTTGATTAGGTTTTAAATGTGCGTTAAGGACTTCAGCGATGGACTGCTGAATCAGCGAGCGAAGATTTTGGTGCTCACCGGAATCGGCCTTGTCTGAGGATGCACGAATACGCTTGCAGGCCAGCGTTGCGGTGTCGTGAGGTGGGTTCTTCTCAACAGCACAAGGGCCCACTACAAAAAAAATCCGCATTCACGGTTCGCCGGTATCAAGCCCGAGGTAACCTACCAATGGGATGAACTAATGAAACGCAACTAACCAAGCTTGATTAACGCGCGCAGGACGCGAGAGGATTTTGTCTTTGCAATTAACATTTATGACCCCAAAATAAGAGGAGCGCACCCAGGTGGAAGCCGTGCCCCGTCACGCGCTGCATCCCGATCAAGTTCCATCGTAGACGTGGCCATTTATTTTTCATTTAAATGAAAAATTCACACAAAAGTAATTCATGTGAAATTTTCCCGTAAATGAAAAATAAAAAAAAATGTTTCAAATTTATAGTATCATATAAAACTTTAACATAAATGGGAAACCCATGCGGAAGGCCACTATACCCTGCGTAAGCAACTGCAACAACAAAAGAAAAGGGGAGAGCTCCCCCGATGGCTAGCTCATGAATGGAGGGCCCAGCCAA
Organism: Odontomyia ornata; assembly: GCA_963969285.1. Classification (NCBI taxonomy): domain Eukaryota; kingdom Metazoa; phylum Arthropoda; class Insecta; order Diptera; family Stratiomyidae; genus Odontomyia; species Odontomyia ornata. Next base: position 262,999,743 of record OZ017741.1, read on the forward strand.
CGTGGCGGGTCCCATACCCGGTCAAATGTCAACAACCCATACCCGGTAACAGGCCAACAACAAACAAAAGGGTGCTTACCCACTCTTCCGACGAGCGCTCGTTGTTGCGGGGGTAAGGATCTGCAACTCATTTAGCAAATCAATAAAAAAAACCTTTCGTTTAATTCAAGCATCAAAATTAAATACAACTAAAATTAGTTAACATCACCATCACAGAAATTAATTTTACGTGCTCGCAAGTGCGACAAAAGAGGAGAAAGGTCCGCGAAATTCATAAGGAACCCAAGCCTTTTAACTTTCACAATTGTACGCTTTAAATAGCTTTAGCTCTCATGTAGTATTTGAAAGTAATCCGAGAAATCTCTTACTTGATTGAAAATCAACAAAATATAATCCAAGGGTATAAGTCAAGAAAAAGCCATAATTTAAAATAATGTGTCCCTATTAATTTTGGATCCAATATCACTTGTTCCTCGTTGTCCTAGTGCATTAAACCTTGCACAAACCACGCTCTGCACAATGGTATGCGACACTTGCAACGACGACATGGATCCGATTCAATTTAAATCTCAAATCCTGTCACGCTAACCTCTCACTGTTCAACTCCAGTTTCAGGTCCGCATCTAACTTCAAAATCCAGTGGTTAACATGACTCGTCATCTATGTCCAGCCAACGGCCCATCAAACCAAATAATTACTGGGGGTGTCTCACTCTAGCACCACCACTCTGCACTAGGCGAAGTAGACAAGTGCACAAAACTGTAGTACAATGAATAATATTCACTTTGAAGGTATTTTCTGGAACTCAGTAGGGAAATGCACAAAATAACACGCGCAGCAATCCACCAACGACCTTCAATGCAAATGTAAGATCCCAAACGATATCGGCGATGGCTTGGATGAGAAACTTAAGTATGCAACGACAAAATAATTCAATAAAAACATATCACTTCACCGTCCAACGTATTCAGGAGCTCATATTTAATAGAAAACGAGCGAAATACTCAAGTCCTCTGCACCGCCGCGATAAATACACAATGAAAAGAGAGAATGAACATTAATAAATCAAGCACTTGGCGGTATTTGATGGGCACTTTCTTCGCTGCTCGTACTCCGCCGGTACGGGGTCAAGTCTCAATACCCGTTTCACTTGACGAGACCTCTTTTTTCATCCACTTGCTCGTGTTATCGTGATGGTGGTAACGGTCATTTGGGTGCAAGTGGAATCTTGGAATCGCTTCGCTCATTCGAATAGCAGTGGTGTTGTTATTATCGATTATTTGGTCAGATCATTATTGATTTATTTGTTAATGATTTTCTGAACTGATTTAAAAATTCAATTCCAGATTTATTATCACCAATTTTAAGACTTACTGGTATAAGAAAATTTGTGATTTTCTTGATTTCAACATAATTGCTAGTTAATTGAAATTTTCTTGTACGCTCATTGAGTAGGGATCGGAGAAACTTTTTATCGATGATAGTAGCGGTAATAGTGGTGGTGTTTATTCCGGGTTAGTATTAATAATATTAATAAGTTGCGTATCAAATTGTTCCGCACTTATTGCGCTATCAATATTATGGAATTGTTTTTTTTTTGTGAAGATTCTTCGAGCAGTTGGCATAGGCGAGTTACTCGACTGCTACAAATGGATGACAGTAAATCAGTTCTGTAACTCCACCCTAGGCGGTTCCAAGCCCGTTTGTGTAAGGACGAGGAAGACCCTTGTTTCCCCAACCCCAGTATCCATGATTCCTCATCTCAAACTCCACGATTAAGTGGTAGTAAATGTTCTCGGGGTCGCACATTAGTTTTACTGGTTCCCCAATGATGCGACATTAAATGTCGAGTATTACTAATAACTGCAAATATATCCAATGCTCTGCTACTAAATCCTACTTACACCTCCTTTGTAGAGGCGTAAGAGGGTGAAGGTGGATGATCCGCGCCTGATAATGGAATCTGACTAATAACCATGTCACTAGAAAGGAGGTTGGGCGACGGGCTAACTCCCCGTCTCTATAAAACCCTGCAATGTTTCGAAACTGGCAGAAGGGCCACGGAATGGATTAGACTCACGGCAACGACCTCGCAAACGGAAAAAGGACTATGCTATTGGGTCCTGGAATGTCAGAATACTCAATCACCCTAGTGCTGTTAAGGACCTTTTACAATAGGCCAGTCAAAATAAATTAAAAGTAATGGCAATCCAAGAAACATACTGGACTGAAAATGCTATTTAGGACATGCGATAGTGCATAATATTCAAAAGTGGGAAGCTTACTGGAAACGAGGATTCGGAGTGGCCTTCATTGTGGATAGAGAGTTTGAATCGCACGTTATTGATTTTTAGCCAGTCAATGAACGATTGTGTGCGAACCGTCTTCAAAATCTGGCTGATAAATGTTCACGCTCCAATTGAAGAAAAGGGCGAAGAAACGAAAATAATACTCTACAATCACCTACAAAGACTAGTCGACACAAAAATAATTCTAGGTGATTTCAACGTTAAGGTTGGCAATGAGCTGTCTCATCGGGGAACAACTGGAGGATATAGCCTCCGCGATGAAACAAATGATTGACTTCGCATGTAGCAGAAACCTAGTCATACGATCGACTTGCTTCCCACATCGACGCATTCTTAAAATGACCTGGGTATCACGGAATGGCAACCCACAAAACCAGATTGACCATGTTCTGATCCAACAACGTTAGGCCTCGAGAATACGAGACGTCCGTACACATCGGGGAGCCAATCGTAACATAGATCATTACTTGATCAAATTAACATTGACATCAAAAGGCTCCAGATGGCGTCTGTGGGCAAAAATTTCACGGAGACCCTCGACAACCAGCTGGTTCCCATCTTATCAGACTCATCATTAAAGACAAGCAACGAACTGTGGATGGAAGTAAAAGTATCCTTTAAGACCATGGTAGAACAGGCAATCGGACATCAAGCCCGGTGCAAGAGAAATGATTGGTTCGATGATGAGTGCCAGAATGCGTTAGGCAAAAAGAATCAGGCGTACAAAGAATACGTAGCTGGAAAAACCAGAACGAAGAGAGAACACTATGAAAATCTGAGAAGAGTAGTAAATAGGATAATAAGAATTAGAGAAGAAAATACTATGATGAACAATTAAGAAGTATAGATGTAAGTGTAGCGAGCAACAACACAAGACAAGCAGAAAAAGTTGTGAAAAGTCTGAAACGTGGTTATCAGCCCAAAACCGCGCTATGTTGTGATGACATCGCCAATATCATCACTGATGAAACCAAGATTAAGGGAAGATAGGCATCATATTTCAAGAGCCTCCTTAATCCTTTGCACAACTCCAGAATATTGGAGCCCATAGATGCCTGCGGAGAGATTTCATTAGCCCCACCAACTCTTGGTGAAGTTTGTTCTACCATCAAAGCCCAAAAGAATAATAAAGCACCGGGCATCGATGAGATTCTAGTGGAGTTCATCAAATATGGAGGCAGCAGTGTTCATTAAGCAATTTACAAAATCATGCGGCACATTTGGCCACAAGAACATATACTGAAAGAGTGGAATCAATCAATCATATTGCCTATCCACAAAGAAGGTGAAAAGCTAGAATGCGAAAATCATAGAGTCAGACACCTACTTTGAACGGCGTACAAATATTTTCAAAGATCTTAGAAAATAAAATTGGATCAGAGACCAATATTGTTCACAGTCAAGCAGGTACTTGAAAAATGCTGGGAGTTTAACATAGAAGTACACCAAATTTTCGGTGACTTCAAGCAAGCATACGACAGTATTGATCGTAACGTACTGTACCAAATAATGCTTTGCCTTGGCATCCCAGCCAAATTAGTCTGTCTTACCAAAATGACAATGACGTCGACAACCTCTCAAGTCCGCCTTTGACCCAAATATCGGAATAAAAGAGGGAGATGGGCTGGCCCCATTGCTATTAAATTTGGCCCTAGAGTATGTCATAAGAAAGCTTGCTGTCGATACACGAGGCACATTACTATACAAGCCGAGCCAAACAGTAGCCTATGCAGACGACATCAACATTCTGTCGCGCAACTGCCAAAGAACTTTTCCTGAAAATCGACAGCGAAGCAAAACTAGTAGGGCTACAAATCAATGAGAACAAAACAAAGCTTATGAGCAGTCAAGAAATAACACCTCAAATAAAGAAAATATCACACTTGGCGAATACAATATCGAAAATGTTGGCAAATTTGTGTATTTAGGTGCAAAAATAACGAAAACCAGTAATAAAAGAGACGAAACACGCCGAATAATAGCGCTCGCAAATAAAATATTTTATTCAGTTTTCACGATCTTGAAGACCAGCTGCACACACAGAAAAATAAAGCTCCAAGTATACGAATTCGTAATAAGACCAGTGTTATGCTCTGGATGTGAAACATGGACGCTAACTCAAGCATCCGCAAATATATTGAACACCTTTGAGCGAAGGGTCCTGACGCGAATAATCGGAGCGAAGTTAGACGGGGACCAATGGTGAATTCGATGCAACCATGAGCTGTATGAAATTTTCGATGAACCGGAGGTCTCAACGATTGTAAGGCTGCGGAAGCTACGATGGGTTGGCCACATGAATCGTATGGACGAACAACGGATACCCAAAAAGGTATTCGTTGAGAGAACTGAAGGTCGGAGACCAGTGGCGAAACCGAGGAAACGCTGGGGTGACTCGGTCGACGAAGACAGTTCATCGCTGCTCGGATTTCGAAATTGGAGGACGCGGTCAATGATCCGAGACAGTTGGAGGCGCGGTTTGCAGGAAACGAAGGCCCGACAGGGACTGTAGTGCTATGAAGAAATTTTTTAGTGGACAACGGGAGACCATTAGGCCGAAAAATTTGCTCTTTGTACCGAAAATGAAAAGAAACTTGTTTTTGGAAGGAGCAGTTGTAAAGCAAGGTTATAATATTATTAAGAAACAAATCTGTGCCTTCATTTATAAAAATAATAAAATCGTGATGTGTGCTTGTTTGCAAGAAAACAACTTATATGAATTAAAAGTAGACCTTAGAACGCTTATGATAAGAATACTCACCAATCAGTCGAGAAAGCAAATAATCGACCAATGCAACCTAGTGACGTGTGACCTAGTGACGTTGATGCTTGTGGACCATTCAATGTGCCATCTGTACAAGGAATGAAATATTTTGTTATTTTTAAAAACGCTGCTACTTGTTTTAGAAATGTATATTTCCTGAAGAACAAATGTAACGTATTGGACTATTTAAAAGAATATAATGCGGTAATTAAAAATAATGTCTTACACGGTGTTCGCACCTTACACACTGATAATGGCGGAGAGTACACAAACAGAGATTTTAAAGAATATCTTGACAGTGACGGTGTTTCTCATGAGCTCACTGCACCTTACACGCTCGAGCAAAACGGACGCGTTGAAAGAGAAATCAGGACAATTGAGGAAAGTGCTCGATCCATGCTTACTGCTCGTAACATAAAATATAACATGCAATCTATGTGCCGAAGCGGTCAATTGTGCTGTTTACTTATTAAACCGCACATCTGCATGCCAGACACCTAGTATATATGGGGTGGAGTGCAGCCTAGTTTACATCATGTTAGAGCCTTTAGATGCGAGGGATATTTCCATGTGTCAGATCAGCCGAGAAAAAAGCTCGCAAGATTATGTTGGTTGCTTACGATAATACAAACTATAGAATGTATGATTTAATTACGAAAAAATAACAGTATCAAGAAATTTTCAATGAACAGAAATGCCCCAATTTAAGAAGAGATAAAGCGCAGTTTTTTATGAATAATACAACGAAGATGTAGTAATCGAGGAGTTATGGCTCAAAATGCCAGCGCAGCAACCACAAGAACAATATTTACTGGTCGATGATATTATGGATTAAGATTTTGCGCTGAAGTTCAGTTCATCAGCTAAACTAGGGTTTTCATTGTGGAACAATAATAAAAACGACGAATTCAATAACCTGAAAACGGAAATTACTAACATCTTTATTGAAAAGCATCTCCAAATGCGGCAGAGCGAACATAGCATTGAAGGAATCGAAAGCAATATAGCTCGGCTAAACACTGAAGTAGAAGAACTTGCCGAGACAAAACAAGGGGTAAAGGAAAGTTGTTAGTGTTGGGGAGAAAGACCTTAAACATTTGGAAGACCAGATTGTGCGTAAGAAAAATAGCTTAGCTAAGATAGAAAAAATTTGCAATGAAAACCAGCAAAATATTAACTCCCTCCAAGAACTGCGTGAGCATAAGCAACGCCAAATAACGGAAACGCAAGCTCGAATTGATTGTATCGAGACAGAAATTAACGCTCAGAAAATGACGGCGAGTGAACGAGCGGAACTAATCAACCAATTACAATATCTCAGACATCTGCTTGATTCTGAAAAGAACGCCAACACTGACTTACAATACAAATACGAATCACACCAGGTTTCTTACTCGCGGTTAATGAAACGAACCCTAGACGCTGTAACGGCATTCAACACACATCTGAAACAAATATTCGCGGATCAGAGTGATTTGCAGAGTTGCCAGATGCTCGGTACTAGAAATCGCGGCAGGAGGAAAATTTTGTAGCGCGAAAACCGCGCAACTCTATATAGCCCAAAATCGCGGGCAGCGCACACAATGTAGCCCAAAAAGGCGATTTTTTCGTGATTTACAAGAAAAATACAACAAAAAATTATTAAAAGCAATTATGAACAGAAAAATATATTTATTAATGGACTGAAAAATAGACACGCTCTGCTTATCAAAATAATTCAATGTTTGACAAAATAAAATCTAAACATGAAGTTTCAATTGAATTCGTAAACAATATTGTTACATGTACAAATAATTTTGCGAGCTACTGTCGCAATTGTTTTCACAACAATGAAGAACACGAATTCACTCGAAGACACGAGAACCCAACAAGCATGATCAGCATCTGCAAGTGACGTCACTCCATTCATTAAATTTTCTCGAATCTACCAGCTGCCTCTCGGTAGAACATTCGCCAATAAACGAGAAATGGGTGAATAGGTAGAGACCCTATATAAAGGCGAGCTGAATGAATGGGGAAAAAAGATCATTCATTCGACCGCGATAAGAACTGCGAAAGTGTGTGGGAAGTGTGTTTCGTAATAGTGAAGTGATTTAGAAGACGATTGCGATAAGAAGTTTATGGACAAGTGTTAGATTTATTTTTCAATAGTGAAAATTAAAATTAGTGAAAGTGTTAAACTGATTATTGTGCATTTTCTTGAATTAAATAAACTCTTTTAACTTAAATTAAAAGACATTGCGTTTTCACTTTCCCGGAACGTTAAAATTATAGGCCGCGAACCAATAACACGCGACAATGGTGTCAAGAAGTGCGAAAGAAAAATTTTGAAAGTGAAAATTTGAAAATTTTTATAGTGCACAATAGTAAAATTTAAAGAAACATTAAAAATGCCACGAAGCTTAAACTTAAAAATTAATGAATTGACCATATCGGAGCTCAAGGAGGAGTTGGAACAGCGGAATCTGGCTACACAAGGTACAAAGGCCATACTGATTGCACGCTTGCGTGATGCGATCGAGTCGGAAGGCGTGAATCTGGATTTGGGTGAGCTCTCAGATGCAGAAAAAGGCGCAGAAGGTGGTGAAGCCGGAACACCAAAACCAAAGGAACCAGAAAATGCGCTGATGCAGATGTTGATGCTGATGCAGCAAGAGCAGCGACAACAGTCATCCAAATTAACAGCGAAGTTAAATGAACAATCAGCGAAGCTAAGCGAACAATCAGCGCAGCTAAATGAACAGACATCCAGTTTAGCTGCGAAGCTAAATGAACAATCAGCGCAGCTAAATGAACAATCAGCGCAGCTAAATGAACAATCAGCGAAGCTAGACCAACAAGCGATCGAAATCAAGGCAGACATCGCACAGAAGCTGGAGAAACAGTCAACCGAAATAAAAGCGGAGCTCGGTCATCTGAACAAACAAATTAAAGGCGTCGAGGAAAAGGTTGACCAGGTCGAGGAAAAGGTTTACCAGGTCGAGGAGAGAATTAACCATGAGATCAGCCAGGTCGAGGAGAGAATAAACCATGATATCAGCCAGGTAGAGGAGCGAATCAACCATGAGATGGGAAAAATGAAAAAGGAATTGGAAGCAGCAAAGGCAGTAGTAACCTCTTCACCAGCCTCGCTTATAACCGCAGCGCAAAGCACATCCAGAAATGTCCAAGCACCAATATTCGATGGGCAAACGGTCTGGAGTATTTACAAAATTCAGTTTGAAGCAGCCGCTAGGATAAATCACTGGAATGAGCAGGAACGAGCAACTGCGTTAATCCTGGCTCTAAGAGGCCCAGCTGCCGAGCTTTTGCAGACTATCCCCGTTGAGCTGCATTCAAACCCGGCTGCTATAATGAATGCGCTGGACATGCGTTATGGAGACGATCATCTGAAGCAGATTTACCGGGCGCAGCTACGGCATCGGTTGCAGAAGTCTGGCGAAACCTTGCAGCAGCTAGCACAAGACATTGAGCGATTGGCACTTTTGGCTTACCCAGCGTACGACCCAGAACATCGAGATCACGTAGCAGCAGAAGCATTCATCAGCGCCTTAAAGGACAAGGAATTGCAACAAGCCGTGCGGTTAGCTCAAAAGCAAACAGTCAAGGAAGCATTGGCTTATAGTTTAAATTTTGAGGCAGCCAAAAAGGTGACCCGCACCACTGTCCGGGTTCGCGAGGAAGTGACAGATAAATCCAGGTGTGAGCGCGTGGGAATTGAGCGAGAGCTGCAGGTGAATGGTGCGCCTAGATGCTGGGATTGCGGGGAAAAAGGGCACCTGCAAAGAGACTGCAAGAAGGGGAGAAGACCGAGCTATTGTCCAGGGTGGTGGAGATCCAGACCGTGTCAGGAGCCTAGAATGGAGGCCCATCAAACTGCAAGGGCCAACTTCGTGGGGCGAACGTTGGCCACGAGTATCGACATCCCCAGCACCGTGCCAAGGCAACATCGTGGAGAAGCAGACAGATGCCTTCCTGGTCAAGTTGATGAAGAACATTGCACCCTAACAAACGACACTAGTGCAACCCGATCGACGATCCGACCAGACCTAGTGAGGCCCCAACTGCTTCACAAGAGCAGAGTTCATGGAAACGCTGACGCCCTATCTCGTCATCCATGTCCAGTTAACTGCAAGCATTGCCGACGGATTGAGGAAAAGGAGCCGCCCGTTGATTTGCGCCTGATAACGGCTGAATTCGATGAAGGTTGGTCATCGGAGGAGATTCGAAATGCCCAGCTAGCCGATGAAGACATCGGACCATTGCTCGTATGGAAGGAGACGACTGGGCGACAGGAGTGGAAGGACGTTTCGATGCATGGCGCCACCCTGAAAAGCTATTGGGCACAATGGAACTCCCTACAGGTGGAGGGTGGCGTACTCAAGCGGAAATGGGAAACGGCGGATGGTAGCTCCTATAGGATGCAAACTATACTTCCCAAAAGCCGAATCCACGATGTGGTTAAGGAAATGCATGAAGGATCCTCGGGAGGCCATCTTGGTGTTAACAAAACCTTAGCGAAATTGCGGGAAAGATTCTACTGGCTCCACGCTCGAGAAGACGTAGAGGACTGGTGTCGCAGATGCACAATTTGCGCTTCCGTCAAAGGCCCAAAGCGACGACTGAGAGGACAAATGCAAACCTATAACGTAGGCGTGCCATTCGAAAGGATTGCTGTTGACATCGCAGGACCCTTTCCTGAATCCGATTGGGGAAATCGATACACGCTGGTTGTAGCCGATTATTTCAGCAAGTGGCCCGAGGTCTACCCCATTCCCAACCAGGAAGCAACTACCGTAGCTGAACAGCTAGTGTTAAATTGGGTCAGTAGGTACGGCGTACCTTGCGAATTACACTCGGATCAAGGCCGAAACTTTGAGTCACTAGTTTTTGGCGAAATGTGCGAGCTGCTCGGAATACAGAAAACGAGGACAACACCGCTGCATCCCCAATCCGATGGAATGGTCGAACGTTTCAACGGCACGCTCAATAAACACCTTGCCAAGATGGTTGACGAGAACCAAAGGGACTGGGACCGACATATCCCACTATTTTTGATGGCGTACAGAGCTGCCGAACATGCATCGACGGGCCAAGCCCCAGCCAAAGTCATTTTTGGAAAGACTATTCGTCTACCAGCTGATATAAAGTTTGGAACACCCCCCGAGAAACCCCAAACGATCTCGGAGTACGCAAGTGATCTAAGACAACGGTTGAACCAGATACATCGGACAGTGCGAAAACACCTCGAATCGGCTACTGACCGCATGAAGACCAGGTATGATCTAAAGGCTAATTCTACTGGCTTCCAGCAGGATGACTTGGTGTGGCTATATAACCCGCAACGGCGAAAGGGTAGGTCTCCAAAGTTGCAACATAACTGGGAGGGACCATACCGAGTCACAAAGCGAATCAACGACGTCGTATATCGCATACAGGAACACCGTAAACCGAGAGCCAAAATGAAAATCGTGCATCTAGACCGTCTTGCCCCATATTACACCCAGGGAGAATTGACTACAACTGGCGACACATCTTTTCGGGGCGAAAAGAACTGAGGTGGGGGCAGTGTTACATGTACAAATAATTTTGCGAGCTACTGTCGCAATTGTTTTCACAACAATGAAGAACACGAATTCACTCGAAGACACGAGAACCCAACAAGCATGATCAGCATCTGCAAGTGACGTCACTCCATTCATTAAATTTTCTCGAATCTACCAGCTGCCTCTCGGTAGAACATTCGCCAATAAACGAGAAATGGGTGAATAGGTAGAGACCCTATATAAAGGCGAGCTGAATGAATGGGGAAAAAAGATCATTCATTCGACCGCGATAAGAACTGCGAAAGTGTGTGGGAAGTGTGTTTCGTAATAGTGAAGTGATTTAGAAGACGATTGCGATAAGAAGTTTATGGACAAGTGTTAGATTTATTTTTCAATAGTGAAAATTAAAATTAGTGAAAGTGTTAAACTGATTATTGTGCATTTTCTTGAATTAAATAAACTCTTTTAACTTAAATTAAAAGACATTGCGTTTTCACTTTCCCGGAACGTTAAAATTATAGGCCGCGAACCAATAACACGCGACAATATTCTTAATTATTGAAAAGATTAAACAGACTTGAGTAAGATATATAAATAAAGTAAAATAAATTCACATTGCTTGGCAAAATAAAATTAAAAGATTAAGTTTTAATTGAATTCAAAAACTCATCAATTTCTTAATACTCTTAATAAATTTATAATGTATGTAATTAAGAAATATTCTCAATCATTGAAAAGATTAATTAGACTTTGGTAATCTTCCTCTTCCAAATCTTCGATTTCACGCTCAACCTCGATAGAAACAGGGTTGGATTCTTCTGGTCCGACATTGGAATCTTCTGCTACTTCACGTTCAATTTGCATACCATGATATTCCTGGTACATTCGGCTATTGAAACCCCGCAGCATGTCTTGAGTGACTTCAAAATTACGGCAGCAAACACCCTTTACCTACAAGACGATTTCATGTCAGGTATTTATAAGTTATCAATGAAGAAGAAGTACCTTCATGTGGACCCGAACGCGCAGGAGCGCTTCTAGCATCTGCATCTGTAATCGGTTCCTCTTCTTGCACTTGATGTCACTCATAAAACTAAATACCCTTTCAACTACGGCATTGCTGATAACAACAGTCAGGGCTTTTAAAGCAAACTCCGCAAGTTCTTTAAAAGGTTTCTCTCCAGTGGCGGAAGTAGTATCTAGGACGCAGCCCCAAAAATGTGTTGTGTCCAAGGTGTCAACATTTTTATTGAAATCTGAATGAGGGCAAACATCATTCAATTTACATGCACCGAGTGCCTCCCACTGAGATTCCATCTGATCCAAGTCCATAGTTCGATCTGTAATTTTAAATGAAGCCGATAATTGACTTTATTTGAAGAAATTTAATTTAAGTAATGAATCGAGATAAAAGTTCCACTTACCAAATTCCAAGGGGAGCTGACTGAATGCTGGTCTACCGATTCGCGTCATAACCATCCTTGGAGTAAAGAACTTTAGCTTAGTGATTTCCTTTAGATTGCAAGGCATTCGTGAGAGTAGCTGCTGGCACAACGTAAGCAGGTAAGCAGCCAAAGTCTGACGAACATTGTTCAAAGAGTCTATTGGGAGGTTCAGGGACTTGGCCAGCTGATTGAAGTTCTCACCAAGTTTGACCTGGTCCACCGGTCGGAGATTTTCAGAGTTTTCCAATGCCGCTTTCAACATGGCAACTTCATCTTCCCGAAGTACACCCGGACGTGAGGTCTCTGCGAGGGCTCTTTCCTTAATCACCCGACTTGCAGTGGAGTAGACCAAGTTGCGGAGATTGGTGTATAATTTTGTCACATCAGCATCCGTATGCTCAAAGGCCAGGTTGACTTTGTTGACTTCTTTTAATATTGTCCTCATAAATGTGAGGTAGAGCAAGTTGGAATTGTCCTCATAAAGACGTGCCAGGGTAACGAGTTTGAAATCCCAACGATTGGCCGTAGCTTCTTGGATGAAAAAGTCTCGCAGGTCATGCCATTGGTCAATTAAAATATTCGAGACTGGAAGCCAAATAAGCCAGCGGGTTTGAGACAACGAAAGCGTCTTTAAGGGCTCCTTTCCTTCATTTCTCGCCTGAAATTAATATAAAATAAGTACCACCACACTATTTCCCTTTGGCACTCACCATGTAGAATTCGATGTATCGTCCCCGCCGTTGAGGATAATTAAGCCAATTATGACTTTCGCTGAGTATGAAATCCAAGTGAGAGGGCGCACATTTGTAGGACCACTCTGCACACTTATCTAGTGAGTGGCACACACACTTGAATAATTGAACATTGGGTGCCTGCTTTTTCAGGTGTGTGAAAAAGGAATTGTGAATGCCGCACATATTAGGCGCACCATCTACTCCGACAGATCTTAATTTCTTCAGATGCAAGCTCATTGACTCAAGGAATTCCACCAGTGCTACTGCAAGATTTTCTCCAACTGCGCTTCTAATGTGAATTAATCCCAAAAAATCTGTCACAAACTTTTTTTGGCTTTTACTGTAATATCTTATACAAATTGCCATAAATTTTGTGACTGTGATATCAGTGGATTCATCAACAATCAAACTATAAGGGGAATCATCTATGTCACCTAGCAGCTCTTTCAAAGTTACCGGTGCAATGACATTCTGAATCAGTTTCGAACATTTGGTTCGGTGGATTCTCATTTTTTCGAGGGCTGATCCCTTGCCAAGAATACTTAAAATTTCTCCTAAATGATCTATAGATTTTATAGAACAATGCATGGCAATAAAAACGGCTAACGTCAGATCTGCTATTTTGTTTTCTGGGTTCACCGCTGCAATAGCTATGAGTTTGCATGCAAAATAAAAGGGGAAATAGCGATCATTGAATGTAAACCGCAGTAGACCGAGTTCATTTAAATTAAAAGTAAAAGTGTATTTAAATTATTTAAGAATAACACGTTGTGCCTTGTTGCAAGCTTATTTTATTTATTTTTGCAAATATATATTTTGGCAGCTACTTGCAGCCTTTTCAGTGCTCGTTAATGTACTGAGAAAGGTTGCAACTAGTAGCCAAAACATATACAGTAGAGCCTCAATACTACGATCCTCAAAAGCAAGACAATAACAAGTGCATTTTTCTGCCGGTCCACAGAGTTTTGTTATAGGTATGTTCTACTCTAAAATTGTCTGGCCGAACACACAATGTGTAATTATTCAATTGTTAATTATCACTAGTGAGGCAAATTTACATTCTATATTAATTTATGAAAACAAACTCACCATAGTTTAGTAGACTTGGTTGCACGTCTCTATTGAGGGATCTCCCGTTCTCAATATGTTTCAGCCGTGTGGCATGTGTTAACAGATCAGCATGGTGTGCTCTTAAGTAAACGTTGCACCATTTGCACATTGCTTGAGGCTTACCCTCAATGACATCCTTCTCTGGTGTAGCTTGAATCCAATCTAACAATAAAAAGTAATTATGCAATGCCTTAAGAAAAATGCACTTCGTAACTTGCCTTTTAGTTTTCTTTCACTCTCCCAACTTTTTTTGTACAATTTCTGATACTTGCCGTACTTCCCCATAGTACAAAAAGGTGCTGTCGAAAACAAATTTAAAATTAGCAACCTTATCAATGTGATGCACTGCAAAATAACTTACAAGCGAGCATCAACACCTTATCACAACATCGCCGCTTCAAAACAACCTGATACTCAATCAAAGAACTGCGCGTGAATTGAAAAAAAACATTACATTCGAGCACAAGTATTGTTAGAAATACAAAATTAAACACGACAGACGAGTAGGCGCCTAACGACAACATTCAACATATGATTTGACGATAAGATCTCGAATCGAATTGGCTTCACTTGGAGCTGGATCTGGATCAATGACAACGAACGAACAAAATGATCCATCCAGTATTCAAACACTCAACACTCAAGGAATTGCGTCCAAAAACGAAAAACGGAACAAAAGTACAGTCACTAAAAATGCAAGGATTCAACACGAGAGACGAGTAGGCACCTATGACGACACACGATCGATGATGGATGAGAACGAATTGAAATAACGTATTGGGCTTTTTCAGACGCAGCGTTAAAAGTGAGCGTTAAACAGGTTATATGGGCAAGAAGAGTGAGAGGCATTGAGGGGACCTGATGGTAAAAACAAGCCAACATTTTGTAGGGTGAACGAGCGTAACGCACATACACAAACGCATTTTGTTGATCATTTGGTGGGGGAAATTTATACACAAACGCCGGTGATCATTCCGAATTGAACATTCGGTGAAGAAGGTAGTCGTCATGAAACGATTGCCTTTCTTTAATTTGCGTGCAAAAATGGATGCGTTGACGCGAGAAGCTACGCGTTATTCAATAAATTTATAAAAGCGAAGGCCATGTTCAATTTCAGGAAACAACACGACGAATATCTCGATTTCAATAAAGTTAAATTGCCTATTGTAAATCCATAGAAAATTAACAGTACGCATAATCTTCATAGAATCGCATTATAATATAAGTTGACAACACAACAAGAAAAATATGCGACTTAAATGGATATTCAAATTTGGAATAAATTTTTCAGAAAGCGGAAAAACACGGAGGTTCTAATAAATCCAATAGAAGTTTGAATCGACAAACTTTAACAATCATAAAATACATTCTTCATTCCAGTTTTTGTTACCTAGTGCACAATTCAAGGCTAAAACATCAATTCTCAATCGCTTATCTCTCTGTCTTCGCTTTCATGTTGTCCGCACGACGTTTAACGATCAAATGATCCTTTTGACACATACACTCGCAAGACGTGTATCGTATACAAAAATAGGTTGGCTGAACTATGCAACGTGTAAATATAAGGGCGTAAGCGCGAGACCTGTTTGGATATGGGTTTTTACCATTCCCGTGTGAAAGAGCCCATTGACGATGACGAGACGACGGACGAGTAGAGTGCTGATATAGCTGCACGAGAATTGAAAAGCAAACCACAAGTACAGTTACTACAAATACCAATTCAAACACGAAAGACAAGACGAGCAGGTACATATGACGATGCAGACGCACGATCGATGATGAAAAACGAACGAGTTGAAATGCCGATGCCGTATTGATAATGCGATGCACGATGATGACGATGACGACGGACAGGTAGAATGGAGTATTGATGATATAGCTTTTAGTTTCACAGTGCTGCCTGCACTGAAAAAATTAACAGGTATGCGAGAAACGCCAATATAGCCCAAAATAGCAAGAAAATCGCGCAGTGTACCGAATGTAGCCCGAATAACCGCAAATCATGGGAAAAAATAGCGAAAATGCGATATATCGCATTAACTAAATTTCCATCGCAAAATCACCTCTAAATATAGCCCAATTCGCGGTTTATAGCCCAATCTGGCAACTCTGGTGATTTGGTTGGTATGAAAGTCGAAGACATCTGTTCCGATCGAAATTCCGAAAAGCCGTTGGAGGAACAGGTTGAACGATTATTGCCACTGCATGAAAAAGCAAAACATTGCGTTTTTCAGCAGATCCGAGTTTACACATTAGAAATATCGGAAGTAGAACAAAAGCTAAAGAGCGCAATATACGAACACGATAATCTGCTCGATGTGGGACTGAAAAATATTGACCAGAAATGCGATGAGCATACTAAAAATATTGAAAAATTGGATGAGCAGATAGTCAATATAACTGCAGAGCTGAATGAAAAGATGCAATGTGCATCCGACACCCTGAAAAATCTAATAACATGTAATGATGAATTAAAAATGAAAAATCACAGCTAAGAAGCAAGAAATCGTTAATATTATTGAAGAAAATAAAGAAATAATTGCGTTGGCAACTCACAAATTCAATGCATATCTGGAAGAAAACGGTTTGTTTGTTGGATTTGATTGCGTTTTAATCCATAGAATTAGAGAACAATATAAATGAGTAAATATCATTGAAATGTCTTATCGAGGGAGGAAAACTGAAGGCTCTGGGAGCCTTCATCGAGAAGATCCAGGAGAGTCGGTTGGGATTAGCGACAGCGAGCACGGCGGGACGAGAAAATTGCATGGGTGGATTCGTTGCGTTTTTGCCATTTTATGAATCGAAGTATAAAGATACCAAAAGTAATCGAGGAAAAGTTCGCGTTTTATATTGAGATATTCTCATCGTTTGTGTTGTCGAGACGATAAATATTTAATCTCCCACCTAGTGCATGTGTACGCGAGATGGTAATAAAAGAAAACGAAGAAAATGCCGTTCGTGGATAGAATGAAAAACAACGAGAAGATAGCCGTCGCGTGAGTCGGGAACTTGAAAACGCTTGGGGGAGTGAAGTTGCAACCGCGAACGCGCGTGGACGGAAGATAGGGAAGAAGAATTGCGGGAGGATGATGGAAAGACGAAGTTCGTCGAGCGGTCGAACGGGGAATTTCGAAAAACTTAAGTTCTCGAAGCAACAAAATCCTTTTTATCGTCGAAAATAGCCAAACGGCTTGTATTCTTATAACGGATTACTCAACATCGAGATCACGGGAGCACCTTGACCGGGCTTCAGCTTGAAAGGGAGGAATGTTCCGGACAGTTATGTGCGAATAACATTGAGTGTGATGGTGTTTCTTGCTCGAGAGTGTGAAAAGTAGAATTTGAGTAAGAATTTAAAAGTGCAAAGATTACAATAGTTTAGAATAGTAAGATATTGAAGATTGAGTTTGTATGAGGAAGTCGGCGTAGAAGCAAATGTGTGACGGTCAGCGGAAAACCCTCGAATTCCCATGCAAAGCGATTCCGTTTGTTTTGTGGTGATTACCGTTTCAGGGGATCCGTGTGTGGCGCGCCGCGTGAGGTACTTCGTCGAACATCTGACGGAGGGTTGATATCCGCTTTTCGATTGGTATCGGCGAGAAAAGAAAAGCAGTGGAGAAGACAAGAAAAACGGGTTTCCTGTTGGCTTGTGATTCGTTGAATTTTGTTAGTTCCGTTAGTGGATTATCAAGGGAGTTGATACGGGGATGTCGATTGGACGACTGTGCTGTAGAGCGGTTCATTACGGGCTTTGCGTCATGCGCGCATACAATTGCGATTCGTATGTCAGGCTCATCTAAAATTGGATTTTTTTTGTTACTGCCCTAGTGATATTCAATATATAAAAGGTATTAACTTCCCGTTCAAAAGTTATCTCCATACTCTGGCTGTAAAAACCCGCGTCCCCTACACAGTGCTTATCGGAAAGTTACGGCTGGTTAAAGTGTTTCCGGACGAGCATTGATTGTAAGTTGTAACAGTCAGACAGGCGGATCTCCTAACTACAAGTCCTTCGAGTGTTAGCCCACAAATCGGAATAGCGGAACTCGAAGTGGAAATATAGATGAACCCATAATAAATCGGTTGCCAGATCACATATTTGAAAGTATCTTTTCGCATTTAGACTTGCGTGATTTGCGTAATTGCTCGCGAGTGTCGAAACGTTGGTATTGGTTTTTAAACGATGAAAACAATGATGTTTGGCGAATGCATTGTGTGTGAAAATTGGCGGAGGAAGCCTTGAAATCTGATCCCCTGTCTTCTGTACCTGCCTATAAAGCGAAATTACGGACATTTTATCACGCAATGAATCTAAACGATTGCTCGCGGAATGTTTATATCAAACCTAATGGCTTTACACTGCATAGATTCAGCATAATTTTTAAAGGTTGCAGTACCGTTTTACCGAATTTTTACCTGTAGTGATTGTATCTGGCGATTCTGATTTAAATTATTCTGACAATAATTTTTAAAATTGATGATTATCATAATTCTTTTTTTTTGTGTCCCATGCCCAGTAAGTTAGAGGATACCTGCATCCATCGAGCGCTCGACGGACCATGTTGGTAAGTGCCCTTTTGGTATAATTTTTTATTACGAATTTTTTTTTTTGTTAAACGGTAAAAAAATTATTTAATTATTCTATTATATTGAAGATAAAGATTCAAACAAGAAAATAAATGTACATAAAATTTGGAAATAGGTTCAAATGATAAAACAGAAAACACGGATGATTATTATCATCAAACAAAAGAGCAATCCTACAAAGTTTTTTAAAAATAAACCGGTAGAAACGATCTGCTCGCAACTCAGATTCTCTTTGCAAAGTAAAAATAGTTGCCCTTTCGATAAAGGACTATGATTTATTCAAGCGTTGATAATAATTGCCCTCGACTTGCACACGCTATTAACATTTTGATCTTTTGAGGACAATTTAAACTTATGAAACGCAAAGAGAACGTGACCTAAAGTTTATATTTTAACCTTATTTATTGGTCCTATATATAATATATTAAAAGATATATTTATATGATTGAAGTTATAAAATTAAATTGTAAATTGATTTTAAAATCTATGTTGTGCACTTTATATAGACATTAAGGGAATGTTGAATTAAACGTACAACGTCGGTCTTTCCTTTCCGATCACTCTGACCGGGTATAGGACTCGGTACGGTGGCAGGCTGCCCCCTAAAACCATGAGCCAGCCACCGGGTACTTATTAATCCTTTTTCTGTTTCAGGTGACTTTGTGGGTTGAGTGGCCCAAGCAGAGTGCCTCTTTATGGCATAGAGTTATGCAATCCAATTGTATAATTCTATGACATAAATTGGTCACCGGGGTACTCCCCTTCTGATGGGAAAGTTCATGCAATTCAAGTTGTATGAGTTTTCCACTCTGAAGAGGAATACCTGGCCACTTCAACAAGATATACATGGATTTATTCCGGTTGGGTGGGTGCGAAGGGGCTCCACCACCACCCGTTTGCCCCTCTTTCATTTGTGGGCCATGAACTTCGTCGGGTAATGACGAGGTCACCCCAAGTTCGCCTTTCTTTTCAGGTTCCACTTGTTCTCGTAACAAGTCCTATCTCCCTCTGTGAGGTTATCTACAATTTTTGCGACTTCGGTTGCCTTTTGATCTGCAGTCCAATTCGTGAATGCGAAATTTTTTTGTAGTGGGTCCTCGTGCTGGGGAAATGAATCCGCCCCAGGACACCGCAATGCTAGCCTGCCAGCGCATTCACGCGTCTCCAGACGAGGGCATTCTCGGCAGATACCGACACCTTCCTCTGCCGAGGCAGCAGAACATCGCTGCAGTCCTTTACGGACTTATTTGAACATCTGAATTTCACTACAAAGAAAATCGAAAAGCTGAAGAACAGATGACTGATAACATGGAGATACTCGTAAGTACGAGTGCGCTGAATGGGGATACTGATGATATTACGTATACTGACGTTGATGGAAAAGATGAGACGTACGAACCTTCGCGCGAAATTTACCTCCCTAACATAGAAAGATCTAGTATTATTTAACAACCACGAAGAGAACGAGTTTTTGAAGCAAATTTAGTAGAGTTAAATGTTTCTACAAATTATTCTGAAGCGATGAAAAGTAAGGAATATAATCAATGACTGGAGGCCACCGGTAAAGAATTGGAAGCTTAACGCACCAGTAATACCTGGAGTTTTGCTGACGAGAGAAATCAAAGAACTA
This sequence comes from Odontomyia ornata, assembly GCA_963969285.1. Classification (NCBI taxonomy): domain Eukaryota; kingdom Metazoa; phylum Arthropoda; class Insecta; order Diptera; family Stratiomyidae; genus Odontomyia; species Odontomyia ornata. The sequence goes on from OZ017741.1 coordinate 263,019,871, forward strand.
TTACTTCGAAGTAGGTTTTGTCTATTAAAACAAATCAAGAAGCTCAAATCAATGGAATAGATTACAATGAAATATTTTCACCTACAACAAGATACGAGTCAATCCGGATACTCTTACCTCTCTCTGTCGAATATTATTGGGAAATAAGGCAGTTAGAAGTTAAAACAGCTTTTCTTTATGGAGAGTTGGAAGGAAAAAAACTTTACGGAAATCCAGATGGAGTGAAAGCACCTGAAAATAAAATATGTAAGTTGAACAAATCTTTATATGGATTAAAACAAGCTGCTTGTGGCTGGAAAAAGAAATTTACCGATTTTTTATTAGAGTTTGGTTTTGTTCAATCACATGCAGACGATTGTGTGTTTGTAGTCATTTTCATGACACAAAAGTTTGGTTGATTTTGTATGTGGACGATGCTTTGATTTTGTCTACTTCAAATGCAGGGTTAGATCAGATCGTGAAATAGTTTAAGAAAGAATTTGATATCAAAGAGTTTATTTTTTTTTGGTATAGAAATTTATGAAACTGAGAATTCCGTATGCATTAGTCAACGACAATACATTGAACAAATAATTAATAAATTTAGTATGAATACAGCTCACCCCTATAATACGCCGTTCAAATAACTGAAAATATTGATGACAAGAAGATTAATTTTCCTTAGAGAGAAGCAATAGGATCACTATTGTTACTACTAGACCAGATATTGCATACAGTATCTACCTATTAAGTAGATATATTAATAGTCCAACTTTTTTTCATGTTTCACAGCTTAAAAGAATAATCAGATATCTTTTTAGAACTAAAGCTCTAGGTATAAATTATCAAGGTCACGAAAATTTAATCGGATATTCAGATTCAGATTTTGTTGGAGGTTTCGATAAAGGGAAGTCCACTAGTCGCTATGTTTTGATGTTAAATGGTGGTCTTATATCATGGGCTAGTCAAAAAAAATCTTGTTTTGCCTTATAAACAACTGAAGCTAAATTTATGGCTGGCTGTGAAGCTACTAAGAATTTGTTATAGTTAAGACAATTTTTCAAAGATATTGATATTAATCAAAACTAATCAGAGTACGAATAAACTTATAAGTAATCCAATTTTCAACAAGAAGAGAAAGCACATTGATATCAAATACAATTTTATTAGAGAGAAGGTATAGCAAAAATTAATTAACATTTAATATGCGAAAAGCTGTAAGCTGTGAGGCTCTACCTTCTCATAAATTTGTTCATACTCGTATAAGAGATACATATATTAGATACTGAATGTTTTCGTCACATAATGTTTTTAAACATACAAACTTGGAAGTTTCCTTTATAAAATTGAGTGGGAGTATTGAAGTAAATTTAATGATTGTATGTGTAATTGGTTGTACTTGTACTTTCAAAACAGAACAAAGAATCAGTTCAGTTACTTAGAATACGTCACCGTGTGTACATGAAATACGAAATCAGTGAAATAAAGTGAATTCATAGCGAAGAAATCTTGCTTATTATTTCATTACTGAAAAATTCGAATACAGTGGTTCTTTGATAATTTGGACAGTTACATTCCATGACTTGTCGAGATTACCAAATCGGCCGGATGATCGAGAACATTCATAAACTAATATTTTAAGTACGTTATGCATTTAACAAAATCGTTTTATTTAAATGTACAAACATTTTATTTGCTCAAATTCATAATTATAAAGTTAGAATATAAATCAAGAAACTGTACCAGGAATAAAATCAATTGAGCAGTAGTAATTTAAAAAAATGTTTAATCTGCTTGACAAACATGTACCCGTTGGAGATGTTAGCATGGATTTTTCTCTGAATTTTTTGAAGGCACAATATTTCATTTATATTGTACTCTTCTTGTTCTGCATATTCAATGCATTTGTTAAGTGCAGACACAGCTTCAGCATGGGAAGCCTTCGTGTTTTTGACAAGTGGTTTATCGATTTGATCTACATCGTCTTCACCTTCACTACTCAGGTCTTGAATCGTGCCATCTACAATCCATTCACTAACTTCTGAAAATTGGTAGATGTCAGGAGCAATATCATTTAGCAGTCCATAGTTTCATTTCTCTTTAGACCTAGCAATTAAATGTTCCTCAATGTGGAAACCGACAACTCATCTTCAGATTCCCATTCATCGACTCCTAAAAGTTTATTCCAACATTTTCGCAAATTGCTTTCTGTGACAGAGCTCCATGCGTTGGCGACAATCATTGCAACATCTTTGAGATTGAATTGTTTGATGCACTTCATAAAATCGTCATCTACAGTAGCCAAAATGTGGCAAAGAAAACTCATGCGGTAACTTAGTTTTAGAATTCGAATGGCGTTTTGATCCATGGGTTGTATGAGTGCAGTACAATTGGGAGGGAAAAACATAACACTGATTTTGCCATCATCGCTTCTTGCCTTGGATTTTGTTGAATGGCAAGTCGCATCATCCAATAACAGTAATGCTCTTTCTGGCAACCCTTCACTTTTTAAATAACGTCTAACTTGCTTGACAAATGATGTATGACACCATTCTTTGAACAAAACCTCCGGCATCCAAGCATTTTTGCTACTGACGTACTCCACGGGTAAAGACTGTCCTTTCAGCGATCTTGGGCTTTTGAATTTGCCGATCATCAAGACCTACAGTCGATGCTTTAAAGGGGCATTGGAACAAACTAAAAGAGTTTCCTACCTGCAGCAAAATTTTTCCATACGCAACGCTAGAGTCTTTTCCGGGAATTTCCGCCAGAAGAGGGCGGTTTCATCTTCTTTATAAATTTGACATAGCTGCAAATTGATCTCTTTTACTCTTTCCTTAAATTTTATTTTAAATGGTTCCACAACATTGCAGTCATTGCTTAATCCCCAGAAATGTTTAGTGATCTGACACCAAAGCGTTTTTTGAAATTTCGAAGCCAACTTTTACTAACAAAAAACGTACGTGTGCCTCCATAAATTTCGTTGAAAAATTTTTTTCGCCTTTGCAAAAACAAGGATTTCGGAGCTCGGAATGTGCTGCAGCCGTTTTCTCTGAAACCAAGAAAAAAGTTTCTCCTCCATCAAATCGTACTCGGCGGATTTCATAGTTTTCCTGGAATATAGGCTACTCTCAGTTCTGACTGCATAACTGAAAAGTAAGATGGTTTATCACAAGACAATATTTGCAGTTTTAATATTTCTACCTTTCTATTTTTTCCTTATTCTTTTTGATATCCGAGACTGTCGATTTTCCTACTCAATTTATCCAGTATTTCAAGCTTCTTCCTTAAGTTATGGAAATTATGCGTTGAATTCTTGCTTATTCGAACCATAACTCACTTTAATAATCACATAAAACCACTTCAATGTAAAAAGCAACTATGCACTGATATTCAACATGTCAACACAAAATGACAAGAAATGACTGAACCCGACAATTTACCGAATGCATTGAAGCATGAATCGAGAAATGCATTCTAATTCTTTAGTTTGCTAATTCAGATTACCGAGAATTTTACAAGATTTGAAAATGTCCGAATTACAGAGTCCGCAGTATAAAATGAAGAGGTGTTCGGATCGCTGCGGGGTCCAGATTATTGAAGGGACACTCTATAACCCTCCCAGGATCCGAAAAAAGGTTTCTGATGGTATAAATCGATGACTTGAATTATTCATCGATTACTTGGATAAAGAATCATTCAAATTTATCCAAAATATGTCGAATTTTGATCATAAATACATAACAGCCGCCATTTTGTTCCAGCTTAAATAATTTTTGTGAATCTGAATTGAATCGTTTCGATTTTTGGGGGAAAATGTCAAATTTGCAAATCATACTATTATTAACAAAATTTACTGAGTTTTGTTGCCCTTGCACTAACAGAGACCTATGTTGGTGAATTTTTCAGATTTTTCGGCTGAAAGGTGTCCAATCGCGAGGGGGAGAGACAAATTTTTCGATAGAATTTTTTTCGCAATATCTTAAACAATCCGTTATTGTTTTCGGCTACCCACATCAAAAATTCAAATACTCAATGATTTCAAACTTTCTGCAAGACCATTGCTCTAATGGCCCACGTCTAAACAAACATCACAATCCACAAGGCATATCCATCTCCATTCAAAGCTACCAATCACTCAATTTTCCCACGTTTGTTTACAACTTTCAATCCTAATAGACTCTCGCTTGCGGGAAAATCGCAAGTGTGAAAATTTGATCGAGACAGCTCGTGTTTTCCACGAATCGGGCGCACTAAGTAGGTGCGGATGAAGATGTATCTTTCGTTGATGGAAAGAATCTTGAATGAAGTCGCGATGAGTGTGGGCTAGAAAAGCTCTTGCTGATTAATTCCATGCAATGATTTTTTCGTCACATCATCAATGGCGCCCCAGTGGGAGGAAGTTCAGGGAAACTGGTGGAAAATTCAAAATATTTTTCCAAACGTGCGCGCGTGTGTTATTTGTAGCTCGCTTTTGTATTTGAATAATTAAAGTTACGAAATTTTATGAGGTACTCGGTGGTTATTCAAACAAATCAGCGGAAATGATTTCCAGTCAATTTTTTTTTCGTTTTGATTTGATTATTGAGTAGCAGTTTAAGTAGGTCATTTGTATGTGATTTGTGCTTTTATGAGTGTAAATAAACATCTAGAAGATGTTCGCATTGCTTTTCACTCGGTTGTGCAAATTCCGTTTTATATGTTGATAAATGGATACACAAAAAAGGGCAAAATGGCAAATAAAATACGAGTATAGTCTTTTGAAAAATATGAAACGCGTCTAAGCTTTATACCGCTTTCCCGTTTACTAAATGGCCAGATGTCATCTCATTATAACTTGCAGGAAAAACCCCTAGCAACGTGAGCAGGCAGAATGGTTCTACATCCAACATTTGAAAATTTTAATTCATTCATAGCTGGGGTGTAGATTATGCTCACTCGTTGTTAGACAACGCTAAATGATTTAGTGGACTTCGAAACTGCAATGATTTCTAGACTACTATTTGAGGAATGAGTACGAATTGACATCATAGCCTGGCATATATCTAAGAAGGATAGTACTGTACTAACAAGATGAAACGGGCACATGTATAGGTCCAATCGATGTATGTTTCATACGTCCCTATAAAGTCTTGGCAAACCTTCGAGTACGATCCTAATACGCATTATTGAGTTGGTGGATGGGCAGCCAATTAGCACTAGCCAAGCTCAGAGCACCTGTCACCATTAGGGCTAATGCCAATTCTTGCTTCCTGTTTATTGTAGCTAAAAATGTGACCAATAAGGTCGCTACACATACTAGTGGAGATTGTGGCTTCAATGGGGCACCAATAATAAGGACTTCTACACATGAAGACAATGAAAACACTAGAATAAATGAGAATAACAAAGATGGAACGAAAACAACATGGATGGTGAGACCATCAATAGCAAAGATGAAGAACGTGTCATATTCAGGTGGAGTGATAAAACACTGCACTCACCAATATGACTGCAGAAAGCTATAAGTTCGGTAAGTAGCAGCACAAAGAACTCTGTAATGATCATTCGTCCATGATTTTCCAAGGAAATCCAAATCGACTTCGCAACGATTTTAAGAAGTTGAGTCTCGAGATGTGCCAACGAATTGTACTCTTAAGGTCAGCAATCCGGATAATTTAAAGTCTACTCAGTTGGTGGCTGCTGGTGGTACTTAATTAATTAACTGGGAAATTTACTTAATTAAATTTCCCAGCTATCATAATACCCGAGATTCTAGAAGCGCTACCAATTACATGCTGTATCCTCTACGTTACTTTACCCGAAAAAATCTCAAAACTTTTCAATCCCGACCTGTCGGGAACAAAAAAAAAACAGCAATTATGCCACCAAACTCCGTTCCATCGCAGTATCAAAAATGACATTACCTTAATGCAAACTCGGTAGTCTGTATGGTATCATAGTTAGAGTGCTCGCCCCGTAAGCCGAAAGTCCTTGATTCAATCCCGTTCGTGGCAATGAGATTTGTTTTGAGTGATTCTTCTGACGGATTATAAGCCCATTCAGTTATGACACGTACTGGTTTAACATTAGAATGTATCACAGTTGGGTGGACGAATAGCTCCCGAAGGATGGGAGTGAGCGCCACTTGCTTAGCCAGTGGGCCCCTGAAGGCCGCAAAGTGGGAATGTGGCCGCCAGATACCAATTTCTCAACCCCGGTTTTTCCACCCCAGAGAGGAAATTAGAGAAAAAATTACCTGCTACCACTTCTAAAACTCGATTACCTACCATAGAGCGAAAGGAGGACAAAAAAAGGGAAGGGGAAAATGCCTTCTGCTCCGGTTGGACCACCGAATTTGAAATCCACCTGCTAAAATCACAACTTACCCCTTCCGTGCCAAGGTTAAACTGAAATATCTAATAATAATTTCCAAAGTAAAAGGGAAAGGTCATTTTTTTAAATTTAAAAGAAAAGCATATTTACCAGCGATACTGCAAGGGCTAGATTTTTCTTTTGCAAGGGTAAAATGGTGAAATGGGGGGCCCCTTTCTGCTCTCACTCGACACTTTGCCTTACTCGTGCCAGATCTCCGCTAAAAAGCCCATCGATTCGCATGAAATTACTCTGGTGTCGTCTTTGTTACTCTATTCGATTTTATCCGTCCTCTGGTGTTCCTTCTTCTTATTGTTTATAAATGATCTTCCAATCACCTCCGACTGCCTACCGTATACAGATGGTTTCAAAGTGTTTTGAGCTATCATCTCTGTACAATATTGTCAATATCTTCAGAAGGGTCTGATTGCACTAAATAACTGGTGTTTGTCTAACTACCTCTGTCCTAATTTTGCCAAGTGCAATAAAATGACTTTTAATCTAAATCACTCTCCGCTAGCTTTTACCTATATGTTTAATGAAGTCCCACTCGCTGCTGTAAGCTCTGCTAAAGATCTCGGTGTTACTTTTGATCCTAAGCTCAATTTTGATGCGCACATTCTAATCGTGACTACTAGGGCCTCAAAAATATTGGGACTAATTTTCAGTCATACATGTAAGCTTACCAATGCAGCCACCCCCGTCCGCTTGTTTATCTGTCTTGTATGTCCTATTCTTGAATATTGTTCTGTAGTTTATTCTTCTCGACACTCCTACCTCATTAACTCGATAGAGATAGTATCCAGCGTAAACTTACTCGAGCCTTGCTTTACAAATTTAAAATCCCATATCAACCCTACGAATGCCCTTTATTTTTCTTACGTCTTCCTACTCTGTCATCCCGTCGCATGCATCTAGATCAGTGTTTTCTATATCAACTCTGCCACAATCAAATTTCATCAGCATTGTATGCAGACTTACGTTTTCGCCAACCATCGTGTTCTTCTCAGGCAAACAAATTTTTCGTACTACCGTATGCCTGTACAAATTTATATTTTCACTCTTCCATTATACGAATGGTAAGAAAACATAAGCTGAAGTTTGGTCTTTTTTCCGGCCCATACCTTTATTTTAAAATTGAGGTTAAGAAGCCTGATCCTTACAACTCAATTAGATTAAATATTTGACTCGTTTGTGCTTTAATTTAATTTTACATGTATTTTTCTCAACTTAGTATTTAATATTGTTAACATTATTTAATTTCGTTTTATTTTGATTAAGTTTCTTTTCAGTTCGTTTTCTTCCATTTTGTAATTGAGTTGTGTTTAATTTGTTAAATACAATTTGAAATAAGTAAATACATTTAATCCCCACAATTTCAAGACAGAGGCAACTTCTTCCCTCCCTAGATTTAGTTTCCCAAAGTAGGTTTTTACCCGTTAATCTGCACCTTACCTCGATAATTGTCCGTCTATCAAATTTGATTGTCACTACTAGTCGGATTTAGTCCACTTTTATCCAATATATCATCATTCATAGTTCACACAACTTCCATATTTCAATATCATTTTCAATAACTCATTTTAGATACACAGTTCTCTGTCTAACTTTTTCAAACTCACTTCATCCCTTTGTTTTGCTAATTTTAAACCGAGAAAAATTTCACGTGTTTACTTAGCGATAAAGATTCACGGTCACTAGTCTGGCTGACGGGACAGGACGAGTCGATTTGAAGAGGCGGTGTATGTCGGTGACAACATCTTGTAGGCCGCCAGCTGGTTTGTTTTGAGGCGTAATGAACTCCCCTGAGATCCGAAGCGATGTGCCGAAAACCATTTCTGAAGGAGAGACTCTCAGGTCCTTCTTGAATGTGGTTCGTAGACCCAGCAAGATCGGTGGAAGTGCTTGTAACCATGGTGTCTCCGAAATGCATCTAACGCTGCTTTGAAGGTGCGGTGCATCCGTTCGACCATGCCATTGGCTTGAGGGTGGTATGGAGTGGTGTGGACGTGGTTGTTGCTCGAGAGGCGTCCTTGGTCCGATGTGATTTCCAGTGGCGGGGCAAATATTGATATTCAGTGGACGAATAGTGCCCTGGCAATAGTGCTGGCTCCGATGTCATGCACTGGCACTGCTTGAGGTCACCGTGTATAGTGGCCGATAATGGTGAGGCAGTTCTCGTAGTCTTCACACAGTGGCAGCTTGACCAAGTTGACATGGATATAGTCGACGCGCCCATCCGGTGTCTTCAAATTTCTTAACTCGGCGCGGTTGTGGCGGTGAACCTTCGACAGTTAACAAGGTACTCATTGCTTGGCCCACCGGGATACGTCTTTCCGCAGAGTCAGCCAGAAGTATTTAAGCACTACGCGCTTCGAGGTGGCACGTTCACTCGGATGTGACAGTTGATGGGTGTTGTCGAAAGCCTGGTAAGGCTTAGTGGTGCCATTAAACTCCACGTAGTACGCTGAGTAGCCATCGAAGACCAGCTGATGCTGTTTAAAACGAGGGCTTGCCAGGAGGTGGGGCAACTGGTTGTCTGTATTTTATGCTTCACTGATGGCTTGAGTTGTGATTATGGCGAGTATCGAGACCTTTCTACATGTGAAAGTGCATTAGTGACGAATTGTCATCCCCTGGTGTGTATTCCACTCGTGAATCGAATTGGGCAATTAAGTCCGGTTATCTGCTTTTGCGGGTTGAGGTTTTGTCCGAGCGTTGAGTCGTTTGGGCTGCGTTATGTAGACCCAAAAGCATCCCCAGGAATTCGTACAGTCCAAAAAGAAGTTTAGTGAAAATCTAATTAAATTGACGAGAATTGAGTTATATGGAAGAAAACTAAAGTTTTATCTAAATGGTTCTAATATTTTCCGTGAAGTCCGCAACTGATTCAAATGTATGTTTTGAGCACGTAAAAATGCTAATGCAAGTTTGAAAGAAAAAAAGAAAACCGTTAAGTGCTTGAAAGAGGATGTATTTATCCTGAGTTGCGTGAAAATACACATTATGTTACGTTGGAACATTCTGGGTCGCCACACGTTATTCCCGCCCAATCGACAAGCGCTCGTCGTGGAGGATGGGTATGTACCCTTTTTGCATGCCTAAATGTCATTGTTCAAAATCAAATCGAAACTAAAGTTTAATATGAATTAAAATTGAAATTCTCATTAAACTTACAAAAATATTTCCATATTTAAAATTTTCTTATGAAACAAAAAATTCAAAATTTCTTACCAAAAAAAATTTCCGTTCCGACATTTTGCTTAGATATTTACTTGTTTTAGACTGAAAATTTTATTACGCTTCAAGTAATCGAAACTCAAAATAGTTTATGTTTTATTGTATTTGGAAGAAGTACTATTTACGGAAGAAATTTCTTTTGTCTGTGTAATCCATTTCATTTCGAAACCTGACCAGGTATGAAAACCACCACGTTGACTGGTTGAGCTCATCCCTTATTCTGACGTTAAAGGTGCTCTTGCAGGGTAGAGTGGCGCTCCGCTCGCGCGCTCATTTATGGTATAGTAATATGTGATTCCATCACATAAGACTATGACACAAATTTTCAACGTTGATGTTTCCATTTGGGGGAAAATATCCGCCAAACTATGTTTACATGAGTGTTTCATTCAAATAAAAAATGTCTGGCCATGCCTACGATGGATCTTGATCGAGGGGGCACCGCTTCCACCTGGATGCCTCTTTCTTATTTGGGGGCTATAAGTATCGTCAGTAAAGACTCCCAGGTCTCGTCTGTTTTCGCCACGCCCAGTTTATTATTTGCTTTGGCAATTTCCACTCTTGGTAGGTTACCTCGGCCTCAACACCTGTCGACTTCAAAGCCAGGATTGACACCAAATAAGGTAATGCTGTATGTATGGTAGGATTGGATGGGAATTGTTTATCATGAGGTGCTAGAACCTGTCCAAATACTCAATTCAGCTCTGTACGGTCAGCAATTAACCAGATTGCAACAAGCAATTCAAAAAACCGACCAGAATTGATCAATAGAAAGGGCGTTGTCTTCCATCATGACAATGACAGATCACACACATCTTTGATGACCCAGCAAAAATTTACAGAGCTTGGCTGGGAAGTTTTGATGCATTTACCGTATATGAACCTTGCACCGTCAGAATACCATTTGTTTCGGTCCCTGCAAAACTTCCTTAATGAAAAGAAATACACTTAAAAAGGGATTGTGAAAATTACTTGGCCAAGTTTTTCGCCGAGTTCTACATGGATGGAAGAATGGGTCTACCCAAAAAATGGCAAAAAGTCATAGATAATAATGGACAATATGTACTTAAATAAAATCTATTTCAAATAAAAGAAATATTCGATCGAAAAATGACAAAGACTTACCAATATAATTATTTATAGTGAAAAATGAACTACGTTAGAAATATACGAATCGGGTTGCAAAAAAATAGAGGCAATTGATTTGGGATCTTCTCTTCTTCCTTCCTGTCTTTATGCTCTACAGCTTACCATTGCCTTTGGGTCCTTCGCACTTTGACTTCACTGTTGCAGCCACTTCCATCCTCCTTGCAGCAATCATCCTTACGACTTTGCCATCGTACTCTGGCTTCAATCTACCAGTCACTCTTATTAATCGTTTGATCAATTCACTAGCTCTAATCCCCTAAATCTAGTGTCAGCTTCGCTGTCCTGTCAAATCAGTATTTTTACAGCCCAGGCATGCTTCTCATTTAGTTTAGCTCACCTTCAACCCGTATACTTGCTGGGTCATCACGAATGTAGCAATGCACATGCTTGGTGACGTTGGGAAGACAGACAGGCAGGTAACAATTTTAATTAACAATTTCAATTTTTTTGCAAAACCATGGAAAGACCTGCTATCAGAATGATTAACAACTAACCATTTACTTATAAGATTTTCATCAACTGAAAACATGAAAATTTCTAAGATGGCATCGTTTTCTTTTTGTTCCCCGAATTAATGCATTCAATTAACAAATTGTCGACATTAAAAATACCCAACCAAATAATTGTCTCAGCAGCATCCGTTTAGCAACTGTGACTCAAGGCGCCGCCGAGATGTTTACTTGATATGTCTCTTATTTCAAAGTGGATTGCCAAGGAAGCTGCAAAATCCTCAGCAGATCTCACACCAAAAAGAAATATTGTTTGCATAACTTCACTCCTCAACATCTCACCAACGGATGCCACTCCAACTGATTTAAATGATGGCCATTTAGTGATTGTATGACTGACTCGTTTTTGTCTCCCAGCCACAGGCACAGCCTTACCCTTAGCCTCAGTCACAGGCAAAGTCCTTGTCGTCTCAAGTGCGAAATTTCTCCGAGCTAAGTATTTCGAAAAAGTTGGATGCCAAAAAGACCGATTCCGTCTAGACAGGACGTCGCGGTTATTTTCAGAGATTTTCAAACATTCACTGGCTGTGCCAGTGGATCAGCTCGGAAGCTTGGATTGTCTGCTTGTCTGCAGCCGGGCTAGCCCTTATTCAGGAACAACAACTCACTCAATTTCTTCCTTCTTTGTCGGGTGTCGTGGCGCTTGACGACTCCATGCTGCATCCGCGCTATAATCTGCCTGGCAATGATCTACTTGTTGCTATTTTTAATCCAACTCTCCCCGCGATGGAGCGGAAGAGCTTGATGGCCGGAATGGAACGCATCCAACTTGGGGACATCGCGAATTCCAATAGCAATAACTTCCGCTCGTGACAGGATTAGTAGGAAGATTAAAGGGGTGCTTTGTTCGTTGGCTGGGCAGTGGTGCCAGCAGATATTTATTTAATTTACAGGCATGGTTAGGTTTGGCTGCAGTGAGTGCATTAGATCTGCATGCTATGTGCAATGAGCTCAAAATGACTTTGTTAATTACATTTGGCCTTGGCTGTGGGCATTGTGGTTTCAACAGTCATGGTCAAAATTAGTTTTGGAACTTTTAAAGCCTGATTAGTGGTAGCTGGCATTGCTGGATAAATTACTCAGCCTGCAAATCTTTCCTACTTTAAGAGATAAAGGATATCATATGGTTGAACTTAGACACAATTGTTTTGTCTGGATTAAGTCACTGAGCACATTCCAATTTATTGAGTAAATCTGAAAAATGTCTTGCCCTCTGGGATCGCGCCTCGCGAGACACTTTCCACGAGTAGCTGTAACATGAGAGTGCCCTACAGAGATGACAAATTGCACGTTTCATCTAATATCTAATGTACATACGAAATTGACTGACTCCTTGGAGCAAACATGCCTTGATGATGGATGTTTTGTTTACATGTGTTTGCCATTATTTACAGTCCCCGAAGCCAAAGTGCTTGTGATTTTGCTTGTTCTTCATATGCACACCCGTGTGCGACGGAATTGGATAAGGTTAAGTACATTTCAGAAGGAATCCTTCCCTTGTTTCCGGTCCTGTAGTCAGGGAAATGATAGATGATGGAAAATGTTGTCTTCACTATGGTGGAGGAATAGGTGGGGGTCAACTGTCGAATGCTATCTTGAAAGGACACCTTAAACGGCGATATTAAAATATTTTAGTTTTTGAAGGGCTGGTGGACGAGCTTCACACTTATAGTTTGATTTATTATTTCTTTAGGTATCAAAGATATATTAAAATTTCGAATTCTGCCAGAATAAAGTTTTTTTTCTTGTTGTTTTGAATATTGCTTTATTGAATTTTATAGGATTAGACAGCATTGAGATATATCTTAACAGCAATTTTTAAACTCTTAACCTAAAGTAATCATGTCTGCCATTGCAGAAAAGTAGTTAATGGTGGGAGGTGTTGATTGTTGACGCAGATTGGTGCCAGGTATCTAGCACTTGGTATTGCCCGTGTTTGCATACTTCTTTTTAAATCCGTGCCTGTTGTCAGTTTAGAGCTGGTAGAAGAACAAACTGCCACCAAGACGGTTACTATAGTTAATGTTGTTATCATTTCGACCGATGCTGTGTCTACCGGGTTGATGACTATAGAGGTGATGACTTCTCCCGTGTTGTCGACTTTATTAAATTGCTTACCGCCCATTGTTAGCATTGGGTCAGTTATTATTAGACGTTGGTATTTCCTCGAGATTATAATTTTTTAACCGACTTCCAAAAGAAAGAAGGTTATCAATTCATCGCGTATATTTTTTTGCTTTTTTTTGTATGTTCACGCATAACTTTTAACCGGAGATGGATAGAAGAGTCCTGTTTTGGCAAATGATACGTCTTTCTTTCAGTAAGGTCCCGTTTAAAGGATAAGAAATTCAAGTAACGGTAAAAGACTTTTACGATTAAAACTAAAAAATTTCCGCCCTTCACCCCGATTTTTCAGCATAACTGATCGACGGGTGTAAGGATTTTGATTGTAGAGGTTTTAAATGAAGGACAACATATTGATCTAAAATGTATCGGAGCAGAATTGTGATCCTTCCAAGGACTCTGTACATATTAACAGTTCAATATGATACATTGATATCGAATTTAAATAATCTTTCGCACGAAAAGTGCCAATTAGTCGGCACTCTTCATGGATTTGATGGAGATACCGAGTCTTTTGGTGACGGATGATAAAAATGATCAGTATGCTTAATTTTCTGTATAAACGGTACATTTCAGTAAATCATTTCTACCGGATATAACCAGTAAATTACTTCTAAATGTGGCATAAATACAATTCAACACTAGTTAGAGGGAGCATTTCAGGATGCTTTTCTCTTCCGAATTCATCCTTTGCTTACCGATGAGCTTAGTAAAGGACTTATAAAATTCCCCGAAGAAATAATAAGGACTGAGTGAGTTGTTGATTCGTTACTTTCCAGTTAAGATGAAAATGCATAGTGAGTTTTCATTGAACTATATAGGGTATAATTATGTTGAAACTTTCATGAAAATTAACTGAAAACGAAGGCGATGGGTATCGAATAAAAGTGAACGAGTGATGCGGTTAAGAAGGATCTTTTCAAGTAAATTTCTTGAGATTGGTTCCGGAGCAAACTTTATGATTACATATATAAAAACATATGTCGATATATATATATATATATATATATATATATATATATATATATATATATATATATTTATATACAGTGACTCCCTAAAAGATCCGCAGAAGTAAGAAAAGTTCCTTCTTTTTCAATTTATGCTTCAATCCATGACACAAAAAGAAAAAGGAAATATTTTTAATTGAACAAAACATCAGGTCGAGAATTTTACTCAAAAAAATAGAAAATGTACCGCAAAATGAGAAGTAAAACGAAGGATTAAAAAGAAGCACAAAAATATGACGCCCCAAATAGATCCGCACAACAAGGAAACTTGGGCAAACATAAAGTGATAAAGTCGTAATAGATCCGGGCAGATCATATCTAATATTGATCACGAACCGCGTGTTGTTCGTAGCTTAAAAAAACGTTGTGCTTTTTAAATTAAAATGGGTAAATACACGTCTCCAGAGAAGATCCAGTTGGTGGCTTCTAACCATATGGAAAGTAAAAATGTGGCAGAAATATGTTCGAGCCTCAACATGAAACGTAGAATTATTTACGACATTCTCCGGAGGTATAAAGAGGAAGGCAGAAAAGACTTGAAGCATAATCCTGGTCGCCCAAAGATTCTAACGACGCTTGAAGAACGCTATATCGTCTGGAAAATAAAAAAAAAAATCCAAAACTGTGTGCTCCAAAAATTGTGAGTGAAGTGTTTGCAGAATTTAAGAAAAAAGTAGGATGTGAAACAGTTCGACGTGTTTTGAGAAATGCTCAATACAATGGACGTGTTGCACGGAAGAAACCATTCATCAGGGAAGTGAATAGAAAAAAGCGTTTAAATTTCGCTAACGAATTTATATTAAAGGAAGTCAATTATTGGGAGGATGTGATTTTTGCCGATGAAAGCAAATTCAATGTTTTTGGCTCGAATGGACGTGTTATGGTGTGGCACAAGCCCAATGAAGAATTGAGTCCAATTAACCTCAGGCCTACAGTGAAACACGGAGGTGGCAGTTTGATGGTTTGGGGATGCGTATCTACTCGTGGTGTTGGCGAATTAGTATTTGTAGATGGTATCATGGATTCCCGTCGATATTTAGACGTTTCGAAGGAAAATTTGCGAAAAAGCGCCGCTAAAATGGGCATTTTGGATTCGTTCAAATATTACGAAGACAATGATCTGTAATGATTTTCTACTTTCAGATCGAACGCGGAACCGACCTCTCATCGGTTCTAGACGTTAAGTCTGAGTAGTGCCAACGGATGATACTAACAGGTCAACCAATCCATGCACCGTAACCCATTCATGCGGTGACTGCTTGTCGGCCAGCTAGTTCGGAGAGGATTTCGGTCGCGGGTCTCCGAATGGATTACGCTCAATTACAATATTTCAGTCACCTGAACTTGCCCGTTTTCCAAACGCGTCAACAATTACTCATCCAGAACGAGAAACCTACATTACGTTAATTCTGGATGTGATCTATCCACAGATCTCAAATCAAAAACGCTACAAAATCCCATAGGCGCGTTACCGATTCACCGACGCGGTACCGAAAAATATGCTACTCGAACTTAACCCGAAGAAAACTACTCTAAAGAAATGACGAAACAATCAAAGGTACCGCGTACCGCGCGCGACGCGAAACCGACTTCAGCGGATTTGTCGAAACCCTAACCTCGCGACGGCATACCTACCCTGCACTTCCCTTTCACGCTGAAAAAGAACGAGCCCCTGAAAAGGAAAGTCGTTCGTTATCTAGCAATTCATTTTTATTCATTAAATTTTCTTCAAGTTAAATTGTTGTCTCGAAAACATACGCACAAGATAATGATTACAGTCTTTTCTTCATTAAAATTCTTACATGAATAAACAAAAATTAAAAAAAATGTATAGAAATATGCCTTGCTAAGAAATCTTAAATCAAATTTAGTTTATTCATAGAAACATTTACTTTTAAGTGCGAAAAATAATTGAATGTTAAATGAAAAATTACTTCATCAAATAAACACTATTCTGTGCATTTCAAAATGCTATTTAAAATTCTCTACTCATTGCAAAGCATGTATAATAATGCGTTACGTTCATTCGACGGCACAAAATTCGTTTCCTACGTGCAATTTTCATCAGCGTTTAAAAAGGTTTAACTTTCCACATTAACGCTAGGAGCATCGCAGTCTCCATTTTCGATAAATTTACTATTTTATCGCTGTTATCGTCATATTTATTTTTTTTTTTGGTAACTAATCGCAACAAAAAAAGTAAAATCTTTATTTCCTTTCTTTATCAAATTAAAAATCAAGTATCTTTATCCGGAGCGCATTCAAGAACAAGCAAAAAGGAAAAGAAAAGAAAGTAGGAACTAACTAAGCGCGATTATGCCATATCACAAAAATGTTGTGCCTTTATCTAAGAACATGACAAAACGTAATAAAATATTTTTAATATAAAAAAATGTAAAAATGTGTGTGGTTTGTTTGTGCAACTACTGTTTATCATTCTTTTCTTATAAGAACAGACTAATAAATTACACACGCAATTTATCTTTCAACCCTGAAATGATTCCATTTCCTTACTAAAATACTAGTTTCATTAGTACTGCAAGATTGAAATTATAATAAACTGCTCAATCTATCAAATACGACAATGGATACCAATTTAAAAGCTAAACATCCTTAGAAATAAATTGCAACATACAACTAGTATTATAGGTAGTATTTTGAACTTAACTGAATTAATAATTATTCATACGTACTTAAAAATATTTCTTACCCATAAAGTTTCGTAAAATTTTAAATTTTATGGCAAAAGATTTGAATGATTTAGATTTAGATTCTTAGCTGATTTCCAGTGCGAGTATTTATTCATTAGAGTATCTGAGAGCAATTTTAAAGAAGTCGAAAACATAAGCAAGGGGGCCGCTAAGCATTTATTAAAACTGTCGACGGGCTTGTATCAGATTGCAAACCAAATTGAAAGAAATTATTTAAAGAGAATTACAGTTTGTTATGAAATACAATTAAATCTCTTCGGGAAATTGTAAGACAAAACAGAGCCAAATTTCAATTGCAATGTTTAAACTAAATCAATCAATTATTAGAAATCATCAAAAAGGCATTCTACGCAAGGATATTGTGCCGTTCAAAATCGATTCAAGATCTGGAATTTTTAATAAATGCTTAAAACGTCCGTTTCAAAAGTATCCCCACTAGCGCTCATATTCCGAAAATGGCACGGCATTTACTTTTGTGTCAAATAAATAAGGGTTCTGAATCAACTTTTATAATAATCTTTCTAAACTATGGCAAATATTTGTTTACTTAATTTCTATTGAAAAGAAATTATAATACCTCAATCCTTGCACTTTCCTATGAATGCGGAAACCGCGCAATATGCACGAAGAAAGTCAATCGATCCCCACATTTTTCGCCGCACATGTTACATTTGAACTCATCGTCGCAGCTATGGTATCCCATGTGGATCGTATGCAGAACAGCATCAAGGAAGTAGATTCCGCAGGATTTGCATTCGAAAGTGTCCTTAGGAGTCAGCCTGGAATTGGGATCTTCAGTGTGAGCATTGGGTAACGTTGAGTTGGAAATATTTGTCGAGTCTTTTTCTGACACTGAAGCCACGTCTTCCTCAATTTCTTTGGAAGTTTCTACCTCCATTGGCTGATTCGAGGTTTTGACAGTATCGGAAAAGTTGTCTAGCGCAAGTTTAGCTGATTGTAGATCGTATGGTCCTTCATTTTCAGGTTCAACTCCAGATGCATCAAACCTGAAAGCCCGACCCTTCCGTCGGTTTACTTTCGATGAGGATAAGACTGGAGTCGTAGTGATCTGATCAACGCGACTTGGACTGCTGGTTGCAGATGGAGTTTCTGCGTTTCGAAATATGCGTCACGATCTGTTCTAGCCTGAGGCAATGTTCCGTTGAAGTTCTCAAGGGGTGGATGTCCCACGTGCAGCCCTCTTGAGTACACCTCGCTCCGACCGAGTCCTACACACAAACGATCGTCAATCAAAGCACGTTAAGAGGCAGAAAAGCACTTAAAATGTTCTAGACAGCCAAAACACGATCGCGAACTATCGATCACCACAAAAAGTACTTTTCTTTTTCTTCGCCGCCATGTGGCTGTCAAAATCCCAGGTTGTCACCTCGGACAAAACATCTGTGTGTGGAGTGGCACGCCATATGGCGGCAATGTGCCTCTCCAGTTGTCGCCAGTGGCATAGTTTTCTCGATGGCCACGGTGGAGGGGCATTTCCAGATGGCTATGTCTCGAAATGTGCCGGGGTTTGGGATTAATTCTATATTTCGAATATTTATCTCCACAGATCGAAATATTCGGACAGAAAAAAAAATATTTTCTGCACAACGATATCCGCACGACAGATGAAGTCCGCTGGCACTTCGAGGACATATCCATCTGGCCGGTTGCAAGGGTTCGGGATCGGAATCACTTCGATTCCCGGGCGTAGGCGTCACATTACACATTCCCCCCCCCAAAATCGAAGTAATTACGATCCCGTCTCCTATATAAAAGGTCTTGGTTAGGGCCGTGGCGGGTCGAAGGTCGGTTCCGAGGAATAGGCTACAACCATGTTCGTGAAGACTCGACAGTGACTATATAGTAGGAAGTCAGGTGTTATTCGGAGGCCTTCGTCTAGGCAAAGATTGGGGTACGCCAAGGTTTTCCGTGGGAAATAGTTGCACTTCATCGTCTAAGGTCTTTTGCGTGATAAATTCCCAGGGTTTTACCAGTCATGTCCGCGATGAGGTATCGGGTGGGGCTTATTACTTGTAGAACTCGACACTTCACGAATTTCTTGTCTAGTTTGGCATTGTAATGTCGGGTGGCATCGCTCTGCCGGAAGTTTCGACGATATATCTCGTCGCCTGCCTTAAAGCCAGAAGGATGGGATCGCAAGTTGTACCGCTCCTCTCCCATCCGTCTACTTTCTTCAATCTTCTCCCGCAGTTGATCTCGCAGAAGTTGGAGCTTTTTGTGCGGTTCCAGAACCACGATTGGGTCCTCTAGCGATTTCAGTTGCCGCAATAGCCGGTAAGCGCTCCCATGACAGATCATGTACTGGCCGAACACTGCGAAATACGGCGAAATGCCGGTAGTGGCGTGGTACGACGAGCGCAGCGCACTAGTGATGGCGGACAATTTGCGATCCCAGTCCTTCTGATTCGGGTGGACATAGGCGCGGATGGCCGCTATGAGCGTACGATTCAGTCGTTCGGATGCGTTGGCTTGTGGTGAATAGACGGCAGTTCGTTGGTGGATGATGCCGTATTTGGACATTAGGTCTCGGAACTTGCTGGAGGTGAACTGGACCCCATTGTCGGAGACAAGTTTCTCCAGAACTCCAAACATGTGAAAGACTCGGTTCTCCAAAAAGCTGATTATAGGTCCAGTGTGCATGTTACGTAGTGGTTCTATGATAGGGAACTTAGAGAGCTGGTCCAGGACCACGACAGCTCCCGTGTGACCAGAAGCAGATCGAGGGTAAGGACCGATAAGATCAATGTACAAGCGCTGGAACACGCGTTTGGGGACCTCAACCTTACCCATGGGTGGCCGAAGGATGGTGTTGGGCGCTTTAGTGCACTTGCATAGCTCACAAGAGGCTACGTACGCTTTTATCTGTTGTGCCATCTTAGGCCAAAAGAAACAGGTTTTCAACCGCCTAAGTGTACGACCGTATCCGCCGTGCGCACTTGATGGGTGGTCATGGGCCCGTCTGACAAGATCAGTGGTTAATTCTTCGGGCACCCACAACTTCCACTGTTCTTCTTCTTGTATGGGGTCTCCGGATGCGTGTCCCATCCGCTTATAAATAAATCCATCCGTCAACCGCAGTTCAGGCAGCTGGGGCTGTTGATTCTGGATAGTGTGAATCAGTTGTGTGTAGGTTGCTGACTTGAAGGCAGGATGGTCCAAATCGATCAATTGGGGGCTGTCGTCCTCTTGGACCAACTCGGCTCCTTCAGGGGCGAACATTCTGGATAGGGTGTCGGGGACTACATGCTGGCTTCCTTTTCGGTGGCGAATTGTGAAGTCAAATGCCTGTAGTTTCAGTGCCCACCTGGCCAATCTGCCGTTGAGATCAGTCTGGCTCATGAGCCATTTCAGAGAAGCGTGATCCGTAACGATTTCAAAGGTGTGTCCCTCCACATAGGCTCGGAAGCGTTTCACTGCCAACACCGCGGCTAGACATTCCTGCTCGGAGACCGTGTAATTTCGCTGGGCTGGGTTCAGCTTGTGAGACATGAAGGCTATAGGTCTCTCCTCGCCGTCTTGTGCAACCTGGACTAAGACTGCTCCCACCCCATGTTGACTCGCGTCACAATGGATTGAGAACGGTTTGTCAAAGTCCGGGCTGTGCAGTACGGGGGCTGTAGTCAGACTCTTCTTTAGCTCTTCAAAGGCTCGCAAGCTGGGCTCTTCCCAGACGAATTTACGTCCCTTACGCAGCATGTCGGTCAAAGGAGTGGTTATGGTGGCATAGTCACGTACAAAACGCTGGTACCATCCGCATAAACCTAAGAATCGGCGTAACTGTTTGGTGGTCTTGGGTAGTGGAAAAACGTCAATCGCTTGAGTCTTTTCCGGATCGGTCTTGATATGGCCATGCCCAATGATGTGACCTAAATACTTCACCTCCGTCATCACAAACTGGCTCTTCCGTATGTTGATGGTTAATCTTGCCCTCCGGATGTGTAGAGCCACCTCCTGAAGCAGGTCGATGTGTTCATCAAAGGTCTCGGTTATAAGCAACAGATCGTCCAAGTAAACGAAAACTTGGTGCCGCAAATGAGGTGGTATCACCTTATCCATAAGGCGCGTCATTGTTTGGGGGGCATTACACAATCCGAATGGCATGGTCACGAATTGATATAGGGGCCGACCTGGGACTGTGAAGGCTGTTTTCTCCTTTGAACCGGGGTCTAAAGGAATTTGCCAGAAGGCGTCCTTGAGGTCTAAGCTCGTGATGAAATGGGCTTTAGGCAATCGACTCAAAATGCCTTCGATCAACGGTAGAGGATATGCGTCCTTGACTGTGACGGCGTTCAAGCGTCTGGCATCTAAGCATAACCGGACCTTGTTCGGCTTGACAACTAAGGTGACTGGGGATGCCCACGCGCTCTGTGATTCTTCGATTACGCCTAATGCTAGCATTCGATCCACTTCGGCATATAACGATTTTTCCTTCGCCGGAGATATGGCGAAATGTCTCTGTTTTATGGGTTTAGCATCCCCCACATCTATAGTGTGGAACACCAGGGCAGTCCGCCCGAGACCTTCCTTCTCGTGCGAGGGAAAAGCCGATATAGCCGAGTCGAGACGCAGTTGCTGAGTTACATCCAGTGTATGCCGTAATAAGTTAGTGGGTTGCGATTGGTCAGGAACGGTGGTGACGGACTCCAGGGTCGAACCGGAAAATAGTGCCGGGGCCAAGTTAAATTTTCGAACGAAATCCACTCCTAAATAAAGATTCTGGGTTAACTGAGGTATGATGAAAAATTCCATAGGTTTAGTTACTCCTTTAAAGGTGACATCCGTCATAATTTTTCCCACTACAGAGTGACGAGTTCCGTCCGCCGTGCTTAACCAGGAGGTGAAATGACGGATTTGGTCCGCGTGCTTTGCCAGTACCTCCCCTGCAAACTCGGCAGATATGCAATTCACACTGGCTCCCGTATCGACTAAGCCTGATACTCGTTTTTGCAGGAGGTGTACTGACGCATATGGCCGAACATCATCTCTCAATAATTCGTCTAAGTATATGTCCTTCAACACTTTCCTCGACTGCCTGACTTTTCTCCAGAAGCTCCGCATCCGACGCGTGGCTCGCTTGCTTCGCAGTGGGATATTTGTGGCCAACTCTTCATGGAAGATGCGCTGTCGAGTAGCCAAGTAATTCCGCAGCCTGACATGAAAAGGTTTTACATGCCAAGGATCTTTCGACTCGCTATCATTCCCTTGCGCGTTGGCCTCGGCGAAGGACGGCGTCGGTTGTGGAACTTCGGGAGAACTGTGTTTAGCGGTGCGAGTCAGCAGAGTTGGAGTCCTGTTGGGAGCTGGGTCATAACTAGTGATGGGGTCTGGATTGGTTCGTCCGGGGTCTAGGAGTGCCGACGGGTGGTCGCGGCACTCGGTGGCAAGTTTTTTCGCCCTTTGCAATTTGCACAATCAGGTGCGTATGTGTCGGCCTTCCCGCAGCGGTAGCAGAAAAGCGTCGGCTCCGCTGGACATGCATAGAACCGATGTCCCGGTTGTCGGCAGTTCCAACAGACCGTCGGGCTTGTAATTGCTTCAAGGGAGGGTCGATCAATCAATGCTGGGTCCTCAAGCTCCGGTGGTGCTCCGCTCCTCGGTACTGGTACTGGATCAGCAAGGAGGTGGTCTGCTGCCATCAACTCCGCGGTGTGATGATTTCGGGGATTTGGTCCCGTTATGCGAGGTTGTGGACGGAAGGTACCTCGTCGCTCATCCAAGTGTTCTTGTCTACGGGCATGGAGGCGCAATCCCTGTATGGTGTTGATGGGAAAATGTAGAAGGCTGTTCTGGAGATCCCAGCGCATGTTCTCTCTGATAATTTCTACCAATGCGTCCTCGGGCATGGTATTTCGCAGGCGAGTGCTCAATCTCACTATACTGGTGTAGTACTGGTGGAACGGTTCGTGAGCGCCTTGTTTCCGTTTCTTTATTTGCTCCCTTAGCTCTCTCTCAGTGAAGCCATCCTCAAATCGATTGCGGAAGGCTGCACTGAAAGAGTGCCAAGTGGGACGTGGCGTTGACTCTTTAAAGCTCCAGTACCAGTCGGCAGCGTCGCCGCTGAACAAAAGATGTGCATGCCGGAGGAAGGCCGAGGAATCACCTCCCAGGGTGCTGGATACCAACGCCTGAATCCGGAAAAGGAACCGGTCCGCCGATATCATATCGTTGAACCCTGTAAAGTTCAGGCGCCAACTCTCCATGATACGAGGCGTCGGGTCTCGAAAAGGTGCCAATGCGTTCCCGGGGGGAATCACATCCTCGATTGACCTGTTGTACTGAACGGCCTCGGGGGCTGGAGGTACCAACGAAGGTCCGGTACTGTGTCGCGGTCTGTATTCGGGAGCTCTGGGATCCATTCCCGAGTTCCTTGGAGGTGGGACCCATTGCTCGGATTGTCGGGAGTGGGGCATCGCCACACTGGGATTTGGCTCCCAGCCAAGCGGAGTTCTCACGCGGCTGGGTGGTTGGCTCAACGGGAGATTCTGGATCTTTCCCTCCAGGTTGCCAATCCTCTCCGACATATCCCTCATCAACGCCACGAGGGTGTCAATGGAGTGGGCGGAAGGCATGGTTGTCACCTCGGACACGACACTTGCAGCCGGAACTTCACCGCCTACTGCTCCTTGCAGGTCTAAGAGTGGTTGTGACGGTTCGGCTTCTGGAGCTCCTTTCGCCACTGCTCCACGCGTTGGTAGGGGCGTTCCGAGGGGGACGTCTAGGGCGGTCCGCTCGATGGGTCGCCGACATAATGGACACAGCTCGGACGTGAGGAGGAGCTGTTGGACACAGGCACGGTGGAATAGATGTCCACAATCCAACCGCACGCTGTGTACCCCCTCCACTACGTCCTCGAAACAGATCCCGCAGTTCGCGGGTTGGACCGTTTTGGACCGGGTCCACCGCTTGTCGGGAGTCCGCTTCGTTGCCATTTTTGGTTCTGTCTTGTGTGAGGTAAAGGTAAGTTTTTTATTACTAAAAAAAAAAAAGAAGAAAAGGTTAACCCTACTATATATATGAAAAAGCCTAAAAATAACTTCGTGGCCGATAGTGGCGAGCTATATGTTAAGTGGGAAAAAAAAAATGTATTTAAAGTATACTTTCCTTTTCAGTGGTCGACTCCTCCAACGGGAAAAGAGAGTGCGTGGTAATCTGCCGAAGAAAGGGTGCTTTTGGTCGATTTACGAAAATTACCCCATAACCCACATACATTACAAAAAACCGTCTCTAAACTACGTTAAAGTGACTCGACGAGACAAGTGGTAGAGCTACCGTAACGACTTTGTACGCGGTCAAAATTCCCGACGCGTGGAAGCATTCCGGGCTTCGCAACTCCAGCATACGCCACCGAACGTTGAACCGATACCACTCGTCTAACACGCATAAGAAATAGTTAGAATCCTTCCGCGACATAAAGGCAAGGTAGCCTTCTATTTTCTTGAGAGTCCATGCTGATAGGTAAACCCATCAGACTGGCAGTTCCATCAAGAAAATAGAAGGTCCTTACAGGGGTTAGCCTAGGACAACACATCGGAAGGATTCTGTCGCGAAAGCAAAATCAAACAAAGGAGAGCGGAAGCTACAACTCACGTGAAGCGACTGCGATTGTGTATCACACAACTCCACTGCTCCTGTTAGTGGGACTCGAGTACCAAAGTACCTTACATCCTCCGCAAAGGACCAACTCGTCAGAAGACGCGAAGTTCTTTCCCCCTTAGGATGTTTTTGGCCCCACGTTGGGCGCCATTTGTAATGATTTTCTACTTTCAGATCGAACGCGGAACCGACCTCTCATCGGTTCTAGACGTTAAGTCTGAGTAGTGCCAACGGATGATACCAACAGGTCAACCAATCCGTGCACCGTAACCCATTCATGCGGTGACTGCTTGTCGGCCAGCTAGTTCGGAGAGGATTTCGGTCGCGGGTCTCCGAATGGATTACGCTCAATTACAATATTTCAGTCACCTGAACTTGCCCGTTTTCCAAACGCGTCAACAATTACTCATCCAGAACGAGAAACCTACATTACGTTAATTCTGGATGTGATCTATCCACAGATCTCAAATCAAAAACGCTACAAAATCCCATAGGCGCGTTACCGATTCACCGACGCGGTACCGAAAAATATGCTACTCGAACTTAACCCGAAGAAAACTACTCTAAAGAAATGACGAAACAATCAAAGGTACCGCGTACCGCGCGCGACGCGAAACCGACTTCAGCGGATTTGTCGAAACCCTAACCTCGCGACGGCATACCTACCCTGCACTTCCCTTTCACGCTGAAAAAGAACGAGCCCCTGAAAAGGAAAGTCGTTCGTTATCTAGCAATTCATTTTTATTCATTAAATTTTCTTCAAGTTAAATTGTTGTCTCGAAAACATACGCACAAGATAATGATTACAGTCTTTTCTTCATTAAAATTCTTACATGAATAAACAAAAATTAAAAAAAATGTATAGAAATATGCCTTGCTAAGAAATCTTAAATCAAATTTAGTTTATTCATAGAAACATTTACTTTTAAGTGCGAAAAATAATTGAATGTTAAATGAAAAATTACTTCATCAAATAAACACTATTCTGTGCATTTCAAAATGCTATTTAAAATTCTCTACTCATTGCAAAGCATGTATAATAATGCGTTACGTTCATTCGACGGCACAAAATTCGTTTCCTACGTGCAATTTTCATCAGCGTTTAAAAAGGTTTAACTTTCCACATTAACGCTAGGAGCATCGCAGTCTCCATTTTCGATAAATTTACTATTTTATCGCTGTTATCGTCATATTTATTTTTTTTTTGGTAACTAATCGCAACAAAAAAAGTAAAATCTTTATTTCCTTTCTTTATCAAATTAAAAATCAAGTATCTTTATCCGGAGCGCATTCAAGAACAAGCAAAAAGGAAAAGAAAAGAAAGTAGGAACTAACTAAGCGCGATTATGCCATATCACAAAAATGTTGTGCCTTTATCTAAGAACATGACAAAACGTAATAAAATATTTTTAATATAAAAAAATGTAAAAATGTGTGTGGTTTGTTTGTGCAACTACTGTTTATCATTCTTTTCTTATAAGAACAGACTAATAAATTACACACGCAATTTATCTTTCAACCCTGAAATGATTCCATTTCCTTACTAAAATACTAGTTTCATTAGTACTGCAAGATTGAAATTATAATAAACTGCTCAATCTATCAAATACGACAATGGATACCAATTTAAAAGCTAAACATCCTTAGAAATAAATTGCAACATACAACTAGTATTATAGGTAGTATTTTGAACTTAACTGAATTAATAATTATTCATACGTACTTAAAAATATTTCTTACCCATAAAGTTTCGTAAAATTTTAAATTTTATGGCAAAAGATTTGAATGATTTAGATTTAGATTCTTAGCTGATTTCCAGTGCGAGTATTTATTCATTAGAGTATCTGAGAGCAATTTTAAAGAAGTCGAAAACATAAGCAAGGGGGCCGCTAAGCATTTATTAAAACTGTCGACGGGCTTGTATCAGATTGCAAACCAAATTGAAAGAAATTATTTAAAGAGAATTACAGTTTGTTATGAAATACAATTAAATCTCTTCGGGAAATTGTAAGACAAAACAGAGCCAAATTTCAATTGCAATGTTTAAACTAAATCAATCAATTATTAGAAATCATCAAAAAGGCATTCTACGCAAGGATATTGTGCCGTTCAAAATCGATTCAAGATCTGGAATTTTTAATAAATGCTTAAAACGTCCGTTTCAAAAGTATCCCCACTAGCGCTCATATTCCGAAAATGGCACGGCATTTACTTTTGTGTCAAATAAATAAGGGTTCTGAATCAACTTTTATAATAATCTTTCTAAACTATGGCAAATATTTGTTTACTTAATTTCTATTGAAAAGAAATTATAATACCTCAATCCTTGCACTTTCCTATGAATGCGGAAACCGCGCAATATGCACGAAGAAAGTCAATCGATCCCCACATTTTTCGCCGCACATGTTACATTTGAACTCATCGTCGCAGCTATGGTATCCCATGTGGATCGTATGCAGAACAGCATCAAGGAAGTAGATTCCGCAGGATTTGCATTCGAAAGTGTCCTTAGGAGTCAGCCTGGAATTGGGATCTTCAGTGTGAGCATTGGGTAACGTTGAGTTGGAAATATTTGTCGAGTCTTTTTCTGACACTGAAGCCACGTCTTCCTCAATTTCTTTGGAAGTTTCTACCTCCATTGGCTGATTCGAGGTTTTGACAGTATCGGAAAAGTTGTCTAGCGCAAGTTTAGCTGATTGTAGATCGTATGGTCCTTCATTTTCAGGTTCAACTCCAGATGCATCAAACCTG
Source organism: Odontomyia ornata (assembly GCA_963969285.1). Taxonomy (NCBI): domain Eukaryota; kingdom Metazoa; phylum Arthropoda; class Insecta; order Diptera; family Stratiomyidae; genus Odontomyia; species Odontomyia ornata. The sequence continues at coordinate 263,047,312 of OZ017741.1, forward strand.
AAAGCCCGACCCTTCCGTCGGTTTACTTTCGATGAGGATAAGACTGGAGTCGTAGTGATCTGATCAACGCGACTTGGACTGCTGGTTGCAGATGGAGTTTCTGCGTTTCGAAATATGCGTCACGATCTGTTCTAGCCTGAGGCAATGTTCCGTTGAAGTTCTCAAGGGGTGGATGTCCCACGTGCAGCCCTCTTGAGTACACCTCGCTCCGACCGAGTCCTACACACAAACGATCGTCAATCAAAGCACGTTAAGAGGCAGAAAAGCACTTAAAATGTTCTAGACAGCCAAAACACGATCGCGAACTATCGATCACCACAAAAAGTACTTTTCTTTTTCTTCGCCGCCATGTGGCTGTCAAAATCCCAGGTTGTCACCTCGGACAAAACATCTGTGTGTGGAGTGGCACGCCATATGGCGGCAATGTGCCTCTCCAGTTGTCGCCAGTGGCATAGTTTTCTCGATGGCCACGGTGGAGGGGCATTTCCAGATGGCTATGTCTCGAAATGTGCCGGGGTTTGGGATTAATTCTATATTTCGAATATTTATCTCCACAGATCGAAATATTCGGACAGAAAAAAAAATATTTTCTGCACAACGATATCCGCACGACAGATGAAGTCCGCTGGCACTTCGAGGACATATCCATCTGGCCGGTTGCAAGGGTTCGGGATCGGAATCACTTCGATTCCCGGGCGTAGGCGTCACATTACAGATCCCAAACGTAAGGCACGCATTGTTAAAGAATGACAGCTGTATAATTGTCCAAAAGTGGTGGTGAATTGCAATCCCATTGAAAATCTCTGGGATGAATTGGACCGTAGAGTTCATAGCACGCCAATTTGTTCAAAAACGGAGCTCGAGAAAAGGCTTCGCGAAGAATGGGTGAAAATGAATGTGGAAGACCTGTGGAAAATCATCTCCAGTATGTCGAATCGATTAAAATGTGTCATTGAACAAAACGCACATGCAACAAAATACTAGCTTACTAAAATTTTTGTTTATTTTTACCATTTAGCTTTTATATATATCTATATATATATAGATGCGGATATATATATATATATATATATATATATATATATATATATATATATATATATATATATATATATATATCTATATCTATACACACACATATATATATATATATATATATATATATATATATATATATATATATATATATATATATATATGTGTGTGTGTGTGTGTGTGTGTGTGTGTGTGTGTGTGTGTGTGTGTGTGTGGTTGTATGGTGATAGGATATAAAAAAATTTGTGCCTGGAGGTCGCAACTTCGCTTCAATTTTCGCCAAATTTTCAGAAATATTTCTGTTCTGACCATATTATAGCACCGGACTGTACCAAAACACAAGACAAGTATTCATTCAATTGTGTGATAAAGGTCACAATAAAAAATCACAATCTGAAATTGAAAGGCGGCCGCTCAAAGGTCGAAAAACGTTGAACGTTAAAAAAGCACTTCAGGGTCAGGTCAGAATATAAAAATGGCGGCTAGGCAAAGTTCAAAATTCGAAAATTTCTCAAAGCAAAGCTACAATTAACATTGGATTATTATGAGCTCTAAAATTAAGTAGACGTTGATGAGATCATGGATTAAATGTATCAGAGTTAAATTTGATTCCTATGAACGCTGCAGATTTTAGCCGTTGTGGTTTTTGCATTGCAGTAAAAAATTATATTTTAATATACGAGAACATGATACAATGTATTCAAGAAGCTGAGTTTTGAAAATTTGCCACTAAAAAGGGTAATGTAAAAAACTTTTAGAAAAAAACAGAAAACCGACTTGGGAATGCCCTAAAAAAGATGAAACAAATTTTATGGAAGCGGTGCCATATGAATTTCCCCATTTCAACATAAATACTTCTGCACCATCACAAAAAATCGGGGGAAAAATGATATGGCACCGCTTCCATAAAATTTATTTCATCCTTTTTAGGGCATTCCGAAGTCGGTTTTCTTTTTTTTCTAAAAGTTTTTTATTCCCAGATGAGTTTGGATGTGTTTGGAGCTGCTTAAAACAAAGAATAAAAATCAAAACTTTGAATCGTAATGTTTACATACATACAATGCCCCCTCAAACAGACCGGTAAGCGGATGCATGATGTCACAATGCGCACCAGGATTTTACAGGTAGACCTATTGACCTGTTCTTTTAGACCGACTGAACAGCTTTTGACAGTTCCCACAGTGATGTCATTTGACAGTTCCCACAGTGACGTCATTTGACAGTTCGCACAGTGACGTCATTTACGTTAATTGCTTTCCTTTTGGGCCTGAGTAAAAAGGCGTTGATACATTCCATCGTTTGATTGACAAGTCAACTGATATTTTGTATTAAATCATGAAAATGATGATGATGAAAATATTTTTGTATTAAATCATGAAAATGAGATACTCTAACTATCTCTAAGCGAAGGCCCGAGAGGGGCTGTAGTGCTACAAAGAAGAAGAAAATATATTGTATTGTTCATAGTGTAAAAACCGAGCTGCTAAAGGGTTAAAGAAAACCCCAAAATGTCCCAGATCAATCGAAACGATCGAACCGGTACGAGTGCAGATTGAATCGGAACAATTTCCGATTGATCTAGCACAATTTGCAATCGAACCGGTTTGAGATTGATCTGGTACGACGAAATACCTCGGACATGGCAGTTGTCATTTGGAGAAAGGAGACTGGCGGGAAACCCACAGGTGGGAATGATTGCTGTGCGGACTAAAGTTCAGGTATTGATTTTGATAATTAAATTACATTAACGCTGACATCTCTGCAACACCCAAACAGGAATCCACGTCAAGTAGGAGTTTTGCTTGGGCGGACGGAGGAGTCTGTTTTAATCGCCACACGTTGCGCACGTCGGAGGAAACGCGCCGACAACGAATTAACGTGATCATCAGTGCTTTCAATTGTGTACCCAATTGTGGAGGCAATAATTGTCTGTCGATAAATCGCGGATAGTGGAAATCAGTTTGCATTCACACAAAAACGAACGGATCTAAGTAGACAGTTAGCATATGAAAGAGGCTTGATTTGCATTCAATCTGAATTTGAATTTTTCCATAATCTCGGTTGAAGATTTCGTTTTCGATTCACTGGTCAGCATCTTCACGGGCCATTAGTGGATATGTTCGAGGAGGGTAAAAAAAATACCGCTAAGATATATATCACTTGAAAGCCTATCACAACCAACGAACCAACCTCTTGTTTCGAGAAGAAAATTCGTATATTACTGAAAGTTTAGCGCAAGTTGTAAAGTTACAGTAAATTAATGACACTCGAATTACATAAGTAATTTTTGCCCATAATGCTCAATGTGAACGGATAAAAGTCCTCAAATTACATCCACTAAGATTGGAATTTTCAACTTTGATTACGACTACGAGATTTAAATGCGCATATGTGCAAGTCATAAACAGTTAATATTACATTGTAAATATGCTGGATTCTTCCGGCCTGGTGGTTATAAACCATTAATCTTTTTATTCTGGCTGTTCTTAAATCAACAATACAGTGGAATTTATATCACACTTTGCTGCTCGGTTACATTCTTACAGAATCGAAATTACAGGACCATGCGGGTGAGTACCCTCTTATTGCATCATATATACATATATTTCGTTTGCATGTTCCTTTTTCATTTTTAAAATATTGCAAAAACAAAGCCTGATAAAAATACAAAAAATTCACTAATAACGTTGAAAATTACCGAGTATATACATTACGCCTGACACTGGAATTACATCTTGAATGTGTAAACGTAGTTACAATAAGTTTTTATGATAAACAAAATACTATAATAGGAAAATAAATGCACAGCATTTATGGAAAATGTTCGTTGTTCTGTAAACATAAGAATCCGTCGCTGATCCCATTTCAGCTAGTTAATTAAAAGAGTTAGAAACAAATTAAGAAAAAAAAAAAATCAATATAAACACAATTGTAATAGTGCTAAAAGTCTTGCAAATATTTAGTAAAACAATTTAATAATTAACACAAACTTTAAATTGATTTTTACACAGAGCCTTAGCATTAAAATTAAATGATTTTTAATATCGATTTTATATAACTTAAAATATATATTAAAAGCATTAATGGTAAAAGTGAAGAAATGGAGATGCCTCATTAAAGATGAAACCATCGGTCTTTCCTTTCCCGAATTTAGACCGAGTATAAGACCCGGTACGGGGGCAGGCTGCCCCCTAAAAACATGAGCCAGCCGCCGGGTACAGTTTAATCCTTTGTTTTCTCTTTGTTTCAGGTGACGTCGCGGGTTGAGTGGCCCAAGCCGAGTGCCTCTTTATGGCATAGAGTTATGCAATCAAATTGTATCATTCTATGGCATAAATTGGTCACCGGGGTACTCCCCTTCTGATGGGAAAGTTCATGCGATTCAAGTTGTATGAGTTTTCCACTCAGAAGAGGAATACCTGGCCACTGCAACAAAATATATATGGATTTATTCCGGTTGGGTGGGTGCGAAGGGGCTCCACCATCACCCGTTTGCCCCTCTTTCATTTGTGGGCCATGAGCTTCGTCGGGTAATAATGAGGTTACCCCCAAGTCCGCCTTTCTTCTCAGGTTCCTCTTGTTCTCGAAACAAGTACTATCTCCCTCGACGTAGTTATCTACACTTTTTGCGACTTCGGTTGCCCCTGGATCTCCAGCAGTCAAATTCGTGAGTGCGAAATTTTTTTGTAGTGGGTCCTCGTGCTGGGGAAACGGGAATAAACTACCGAAATTTTCTTTAGTAAAAAACCAGTACAAATTGCTTTGCTCGTACTATCCATTGCTTTAATTTGGAATACAATAAATGATTGAATAACTATCATCGTATTTTCTTGTTTTTTTGGTGAAAATACATAGTGAACGTAATAAACATCAATTCTTGTGATAAATAGTAAAGTGCAAAGTTTTTCGGGGAGTTATAGAAAGAACAAAATAAATTAGTGAAGTGCTGTGCTAAACCAAAAAAAACTTAATTCATGGCGCAATTCGGCTGTAACCAGGTAATAATTTAAATATTATAAATTGCATGCAGTACGCTGGGGTAAGTCCTATTCCTTTCTGTCGATCCTTTTATTATATATGCATCGCTATATTTTCTTCCTTGTTATTATTATATTCGCCTTTCTTCATCGGTATACATTTTGATGATTTTCTCGTAGCTAACGGGCAAATCAGACTATTTGAATCATAAACGGCTGGTCAGAGTTATTTGGGTATGCGTGAATTAATTAACGATAAGAGTGAGATTGTTATTCATTGATTCTAACAACCAATTCGCCAATTCAATTTAGTTTTGTTGGAGTATTTTGAATTGAGAAACCATATTCAAAGTGTTGTGAGATTTTTCATGAACTTTCATAATATTCTGAGTAGCCACCTCCATATAAACTAGAGAAATTATATCCGGACTTATAATCGACAGAATGGAGAACCTTATTGTGCAACAAAAGGTGTTTTTCCAGCAATTGAATAGACTTCGGTTTAATTTCAAAAAAACATCTATAAGTCGTAGAATGTTGTCATACAGCGGAATGGTTAGAGAACGTTTGCATAATTTACATGCTGACTTCTAAGTAAATCATAAGAGAATTTCGGCATTGTTAACAGGAGATGAGGCAGAGTTGAATAAAGAGTATTTCACGAGTGAATTTTTCATGCAGTTTGATAAGCAACAATTAGAATTTGTGGCTGAGGTAGATGATCAATTGAAGGAAGCAGCGGACAGCAGAGCAGCCAAAAGAAAATTCAATAAGCAACAAAAAATGGACATCAGGAAAACCAGATGCAGTGAAAACACAAAGGAGGAGGAACCAAAATCAGTGGCCATCGGGTTGCAAGGCTTACAATCAAATTTGAAGGATATTAAGTTACCTCAAATTTCTATACCGAATTTTTATGGGAACCACGATCTCTAGATTTCCTTCTGGGACTTATACACATCGCTCATCCATAAACGAACGAATCTTTCCAAAGTGCAAAAGCTGTACTACTTAAAGTGTAGTTTGTCAGGGGAAACTGAAGGACTGCCACACCAATACGCAGTAACTGAAGCAAATTACGATATCGCTTGGCATATCTTAAGTAATAGATTCGACAATGTCAATATCTTATTGAATACCCAGTTTAATCGGTTGTTTTCATCATTTTATGGCACTGAGTCAACTTCTTCTATAAAGACTCTCCTTGACATCACTATGGAGTGTGTACAAACTATAGAAAATATGGGAGTCGAAAATCTGTGACATGCAATGTTGGTGTTTGTCGTTACATAGAGGTTGCCTCCTGCTCAAGGCAATTTTGGGAGCAGGATCACGTTCAAAGAACTATTCTTCTTTCACTAAATGACTTGTCTGAATTCATGCAGCGTACATTCAAAGCTTTAGAGGCTACAGAAATCGAATGGATTAAAATATCTAGAAACCCAAATACATATCAGCCTTACAATACGTATAGGCATATGAGTCAAGTAGTACAATCTTGTTTTGTTCGCAAAGCGGATCATCACATTTGCCAATATGCAACTTTAAGCCAAATGTGCTAAAACGTCTAAAACGTGATAAACACAAGTTGGCACGATGTCCCAGTTTGGTCGTCCGGGCTTTTTATTTATTTATTTATTAAAAAAAACAACTTACAGACTAGTAGTCCAATCACAAGTCAATTAATACATAAATACAAACAAAAGAATTCAAAATATGGAAGAAATTAAAGAAAAAATATCGCAATCCGATATCAAAAATTAAGACATATGTAGGAGTATTTATAAATTTGATTTTTCATAAAAGTTTTGAATATGCCAAGAGACTGTGGTGGAGGACCAAGACTTCGCTGGTTGTGCATACGAGGTAAGCGTAGTAAGGGAGAGTGGAAGAAAGTGTTGGTATGTACATACGGAACCTGAAATTGAAGCGGGGATCTATTAGGGCGAGCAGCGTCAAATGTATTAATTTGCTTGTATACATTTTGAGGTAAAAAACTATGGTGAAGTTTGAACAAAAGACGTTCGTCAAGGAAGGATCATCTGGAGTCGAGGGTAGGAAGGTTCAAAATATGTAGTCGGTCATCATAAGGGGAGTAAGGAAGATTGAATTTGAAGAATAGAGACCGTGTGAATCTGCGCTCAACTGATTCAAGAGCATCGATGTACTTCCTGTGGTACGGACTCCAAATTTGGCAGCAGTACTCCAAATTACTACGTACTAGTGAGAAGTAAAGACACATACAGGATGTGATATGTTTGAATGACGAAATGGATCGTAAAATAAATCCAGTTAAGCGCGAGGCTTTCTTAATAATTAGAGCAATGTAGAGATCAAACTTCAGTTTACAATAAAAAACCCACCAAGATCATTAAAGGAGGCTACATTGCTCAAAGAGATACCAACAAGCCTATACGTTGAGAGAAGAAGAAATTTTTTTAAGTAGAATGTCATCTGCTGGCATTTGGAAACATTTAAGGAGAGATGGTTTGATTCACACCAGATGGTTTGATTCACACCAGACATCTACGTCAAAAAAGGAATCAATAACTCGAAAAATCTTGAAGTCTTCAGCATAAAGGAGACAGGGGGATGTGATAACAGAAGGTAAATCATTGACAAAATGTAAAAATAGTATGGGGCCAAGTGTTGAACCCTGCGGAACTCCCGAGCTGGGGGTGAAAAGAAGAAGAGAAGCAAGAGCTGAAAGTGACTACCCATAGACGATTCAGGACATAGGAGAGAAGTCAGGAATAGAGACAAATAGGGACATTGAACAATAAAACTTTCTCAAATAGGAGAGAATGATCCACTGAATCAAAGGCCTTAGAGAAATCCGTAAAAGTAACGTCCACCTTTTGTTGTTGATCAAAGGCAGCTGCAATATGATGGATAAAAGAAAGTAAATATGTAAGGGTAGATGTGCCTCTCTTGTCTGTGTGGTTTAGTGGCTAGAGCATGAACGCATAAGCCGCAGGTCCCGCGTTCAAATCTCGTTGGGAGCAACGTGATTTAGTTCAGGGGATTTTTCGGACAGACTATGAGTGTTCGCTCAGTGGTGATATGTACTGATTTAATCAGATCATATCATAGCTGAGCAAGCACACGGGAGCATGGTACTGACAAAACCAACTTCCCAAAAATCAATCAATACGGTCATGAAAATGAGATAATCTACCTATCTGTAAGCGAAGGCCCGAGAGGGGCTGTAGTGCTGCAAAGAAGAAGAAGAAGATCTGCCTCTCACAAAATCATAGTGTTGATCTGCTAAGGATGGGAGGACAAGTGTATACAGCACATGAAAAACTATCTTTTCAAGAATTTTACCAAAACAAGGAAGAAGGGAAATAGGACGAAAGTTTGAGTTTTTGAGAAGATGTCACTATACTTGGTGACCAGACCAGATCAGAGGCTTGCTTGAATAGATGCACTGGCAATTTGGTCTGCTTCAATATTGTCTGCAGTTTCAAGGACTCTGACCGGCACGTATCCCTTCGTTATAGAATTTACAAGGCTTCGTCCTACAATCAAACTGCGGAATGCCGATGCCATCAATACTTCGAAATTCCGCCATTTCAACACCCGTTTGCCCAAATCCAACGTGATTCCATGTGGTCGCAGAAAATCTATTCCGAGAATGCATTCATCCATAATGTTCGCGACCAGAAAATTATATCGGAACGCAAGGTCTCCCAACTGTATCTGAAGGTTGACTTCTCCATGAACAGGTGCAGTTTCTCCCGTAGCTGTCCTTAGTGAAAAAATCCTGCCCTTGTCAAGCAGTTGTTGTCTCACTAGGTCTGGTCAGATAACCGACTGAGTTGCACCAGTGTCGATTGTTATGATGCAATGTTCTCCATCTACTTGACCTGGAAGCCATAAGTCTTCTCCCCGATGTAGTTTTGATACGGTGATGGTTGCGCTGGGGACGTCAATCCTCCTAGCCCTCAGTTTAACGGGCTTCCATTCTGTGTACCTTACTCGGTCTGGATCTCCTCCTAGCTGCACACCTTGGACAATAGCTCGGTTTCCTTCGCTCTTTGCAGTCTCTTTGCAGGTGCCCCCTCTCACCGCAATGCCAGCATCCAGGCGCACTATTTACTTGCGACTCTTGCTCAATTTCCACGCGCTCACACTTGCACTCATCTGTCACTACCTCGCGAACCCGGGCAGTGATTTGAGTCACATTTTTCACTGCCTCAAAGTTCAGACTATAAGCCAATGCGTCCTTAACCGTTTGCTTTTGAGCTAAACACATGGTTTGTTGCAATTCCTGGTCCTTTAAGGCGCTGATGAATGTTTCTGTTGCTGCGCCATCTCGATGTTCTGGGTCATATGCTGGGTAAGCCAAAAGTGTCAGTCGCTCAATGTCTTGGGCTAGCTGCTGTAAAGTTTCGCCAGACTTCTGCATCCGATGCCGTAGCTGTGCCCGATAAATCTGCTTCAGATGATTGTCCCTATAACGCATGTCAAGCGCATTCATTATAGCAACCGAGTTTTAGCGCAACACAATGGGGATCGTCTGCAAAAGCTCGGCAGCTGGGCCTCTTAGAGCAAGAATTAATGCAGTTGCTCGTTCCTGCTCATTCCAGTGATTTGTCTTAGTGGCGGCTTCAAACTGGGTTTTGTAAATACTCCAGACCGTTTGCCCACCGAATATTGGTGATTACACATTTCTAGATGTGCTTTGCGCTCCGGTTATAAGCGGGGCTGTTGAGGTGGTTACTACTGCCTTCGATGCTTCCAATTCCTTCTTCATTTTTCCACCTCATGGTTGATTCTCTGCTCGACCTGGCTGACCTTCTGCTCGACGTAGTAAGCCTTTTCCTCGACGCATTTAATTTGGTTGTTCAGACTACTGAGCTTCGCTTTTAATTCGTTTGACTGTTTTTGCAAACCTGCCTTCAAATCAGTTGAATGTTTTTACAAATCTGCCTTGATATCGATTGCCTATATCCACGTTTCATTTCACTATTTTGCACTTTAAAAATGTTTAAAAGATTTCAATTTCAACGTTTTCTTTCTCACTTCTGACACCACTGTCGCATGTTATGTTTCGCGGCCGGTAAGTTTAATGCCCCGGAAAAGTGAAAACACACTGACTTTTAAACTAAGTTAAAAAAGTTTATTTGCAAGGAATGCACAATAATTAACTTCACTATTTTACAAATCACATTTTAGTTTACTTTTCACTAATCCTATCAATTTATGTTTCAAATGTCTTCAAATATATCACGAAAAACCTTAACTTCATCATCAATCAATATCGCCTTCAATTTGCGCTCTACTCTTATGGCAGTTTTTATTATCGCAGTTTTACTATTACGATATCTCCCATTCATTCAGCTCGGCTTTATATAGGGTCTCAAGTCATTCAATCCATTTCTCGTCTATTGAACTACCTGGAATGTTAGAGCAATTCTGAATACTCGGTGACGTCACTTTCAGATATTGATCATGGATCTTCTTGGTCGATTCTGGTGCTTTCGAGTACATTCGTTTATTGATCATGATATTAATAATAGTTGCGACCAGAATTGCGACAGTAGCTCGCAGAATTGTTTGGACGTGTAACAATACTATATATATATTGTAATGACTTTGATTTCTACGTCCGAATGAGGAACCGACCTCTCATCGGTTCTAGACGTTAAGTCTGAGTAGTGACAACGGATGGTACCCACCGGTCAACCAATCCGTGCACCGTAATCCATTCACGTGGTGGCTGCTTGTCGGCCAGCTAGATCGGAGAGGATTTCGGTCGCGGGTCTCCGAATGGATTACGCTCATTTACAATCTTCAGCCACCAATACATGCCCGTTTTCAAACGCGTTACTAAAACAAAACCATACGGAGAGGAAACCTATTTTACGTTATTCCATATTTCTTCATCAATCAGTCAAAGAACAAAAATCTAATCTCCATTTCGCGTTCCCGAATCTCAACGACGCGGTACCGAAAAGCACACTACGTCAATTTAAATCCGAAAAAAAACTACGCTAAAGAAAAACCAAAATCAACTGAGGTACCGCGTACCGCACGCGATGAGAAACCGACCTCAGCGGATTTTCTCAAACCCTACCCTCGCGATGGCATACTTGCCATGCACTCTATTTCCCGCTGAAAGAAGGTAACCACTGGAAAGGAAAGTCGTTGTTAGAATTAGCAATTCATGTTATATTTTTTTTCATATTTACTTTATACCAAATTAATCAAGCTAATTATTATTGAGTTATCTATTGTGTTATTAATGTAATGCTGCTTAAACAAGGCTTGTCACCTTTTAACCATACTGATATAATTCATTCTAGATGATACTGCAATATTAAGTACATTTTTCTTCAGTACAATATTTGTTTTTATAAAAGTAATGCTAACCCTCTATTAACAATTCAATTTCAATGTAAAATATATAAAAAAAACTTTCATAGATAACATAGTCTACACCGTAGTGTCTTGTATTAAATGTGAATAATTTCCAGGAAAATAATACAAGAAATTAACAAAAACATAATTAAAATGATAATTTTAGAAATCTACTCTCGTATGCATTAAATCAACTTTATCTTAAACAATAGATAATAAACACTCAGCATTAAATTTCTATTTTACAATTAAATTTGTATGTTTATCGATAAAAATTCAATTTTACTAAAAAGAATATTTTCATTTACGTAATAATTGGTGATGATACGAAAAAATAATGTCAGAAAAATGGCTTAATCATTTTCTTCCTTACACTTCCCTCATTTTTTTTGTCATTTTTATAGTAGAATCATTTAAACAAAACTTAGAAAATCGAACAAATCAATTAAATGAAGAAAAGGATTAGATGTAAAATCTAATTGGTAATATTTTACTTTTAAAGATTTTTTTGTTTTTTTTTGTTTTGTGAGATATAATCAAAAAAAATTATTATTCCTATCCATTAATCATGCTTAATTTATCGATTTATAGAAGTAAATTAAGACCTTTTTCATCGAATACAGTTTTCGGGACAATAATCACTAGCAAACAAAATACTTCCTAAACTCAATGAAGAAAACAGAAAATACTGAACCAAAATAAATAGGAGATTAATCAAATGCTGAATTTATACTTATTCGGGATTTTAATCATCAATAATTGTCTTGCATGTCCATTGCTTGGTTTTACGCAAGAGAATTTCAGAATCATTTTAACCTGCATCGGAGAGTACTATGTAAATAATGTTCTCTTTTTTTTTCTTTTTAGGTACTATTTAATGACTTTTCTTTCTTTCTTCATTTGGTTCTTTTTCTTTTTTTTTTTGAATCAGATGTCTGGATCCAGAAAGTATAAATTTTGCAACAGTAAATTTGTTTGTCAGCGAGGTGGACCCAACAAAAATGAAACCAAATTGGAATTAAAGTTAAAATTCAAATACTAAAATTTAATCCCAAAGTTAAAATGATTTGTTTGTGTTGTTTTTAGGGTTTTGTAAAATAATTTCACAAAACCCTTCTAAAATCGCGTCCTGTCTGTCCGTCTGTCCGTCTGTCTGTCCGTCCGTCCGTGTGTCACAGCAGTTTTTCTCGGAAACTACTTAAGCTAGAAACATCAAATTTTGTATGTAGGTGTACAGTGGTGCTCTCTTCAAAGTTCAACTACAAAAAATTGTATAAGGTATTTGAGGGGGGGTCTCCCCATATTGGGGAGTGACCCCCCGAAAAAAAATTTGATTTAAGGTAGCCGATATGGGTATCAAATGAAAGGTCTCGATGAGAAATTTTCAAAACAAGTCTTAGTTTGGCAAAGTTTGCTTCGGGGGTGCACAGGGAGGGGAAATACACGAAAAATTGGTGTCCCCCCCCTCGCGATTGGATACCTGTGGTCCGAAAAATCTAAAAAAAAGTCATGAAAGTAGGCCTTGATGAGTACAACAACAACAAATACGTGAGAAGTCGCAATTCACACAACTTTGTTAGTAATAGTATGATTTACGGATTTTATGTTTTCTTGAATAAAATCTTAACGGTACCCTTAAATTCAATAAAATTCAGTACACGGATGACAATTTATAAGATGGATTCATCCTGAAAGTTTCATAAAGATTGAATTATAATTAGTGAAGTTATAGCGGTTTGAATTTTCCTGTATTACTATGGAACAATATGCGCTGCATTTATTACTATGGCAACATATGGCTATGGAACAACATGCGCTTTTTACCGACTCAGACACTACAGTGTTGCTAGGATTTGCATGAAAATTTCAGGAATGATAGGTATCATGAATATCTTTGAGAATCGGTTCAGCTTGTGGTATCAGTAATCGTAAAACAAAATGGTGGCTGTTTTAAATGCGAAGGTTGAATAATTTTGAGTTAGTTTTTCCCAACTTCAACGTTTAAGGTGCATGCTTTGAATAATTGATTCAATTTAATGAATGACTGAAGATGAGTACCCACAATTAATAACCATAAGTGAAACAAGTCAAAGAGGCGGGAGAGAACTCTTAGCAAAAGGGCCTTGTAACCATTCTAGGATTCGAAAAAATTGGCCATTAATCGATGATAACAGTGCAGGAGAGTGGCTCCTGAAAAAAAATTCATCAAACGTAGCCAATATGAGTATGAAATGAAAGTTTTCGTGGGAGCTTTTCAAAACAGTTGTTAAACTGTCAGTTTTTGCTTCAGTGGGGGCACAGGGGGGAAATACATGAAAAATGTGTTTCCTCCGTCGCGGATGGGCATCTGAAATAATTATAAAGAGAGATATTTATGAGTATAACAATAACAAAAACTTCAGAAGTCGAAATTCGTTCAACTTTGTTAATAATAGTATGATCTTCGAATTTCATATTTTCTCCAATAAAATTGTCTTTGACATGTTTCTTGATTTTATTCGATCTGGTGACTGCATTTTGTAAATTGAATACAAAACACTCCTGACTGAGCGTAGGTCTGTTTACCCAACTTGTTTTTTTTTTGGCTAATTGGAACAAATAATATTTAAAATCAACAGCTGTTTCATGCGGTGACAATATAACTGTCAAAAAAAATAACCCATGCATAATCAAAACAGAATTCAACATTCATCTCACAGGGGAATTTGTCTAGAACACGGGCCAATTACACTTTAGATTACAAAAAAAACAAGGATGCAGTGTACAAGAGCAACCAACATTGGTGTCAACGTTCACAAGGAATGCTAGAAGGACAAACATGCAGTTACGTCAGATTTATTGATTATGCCCCTTCGCATCAGTAGTTTTCTCATTCGAGGTCGTCGCTTTTTCGTGTGACAACACCACATACTTTTTGACTTTCTCCTTTGATTTTGGTTAGAATTATACTAATTATGAATAGCACACAATTGGTTTCCAAATCATCTTGTAATTGGATGAAATTCTAGTCTCCGTATTACACCTTTTTTTGTCTTAAAATCGAAGGATTCTAATTACAAAATTTAATAATTAAAAGTAGTTCACCACAATTTCTGTTCATACTTATTCATACCTTACGACCAAAATTATTTAAATTTTTGTTTTACATACTATTCAACTATGCTTGATCCTATAATGGAACCAAAAATATTTATTTTCAGGGAAAAGTAATGTGTAATTAATTTATAGCTAGTTGGTAACAAAGAGTGATTTTTCTTTCGAACAATTATCGAATAAATAATAGAGATTGCAAGGTCGTATTTAAATAATAAAAAGCTTGCACTAATGAAGAGTTTTTCGTTGTTTTGAAATGGAAATTTGAATTTTCCCTTTTTTTTTGTTTCAAAGCAAAATCTCTTGAAAGCATCCATACTATTGCTACGGAGTTTATTTCTTGGTTACTTTCTTAATTATGATATGGTTTGAAAGGCGAATGCTTCTGGCTGCTGAGCATTTCTACTGAATCTAAGGCATATTCCGGTTTTCTCTGTTCAGTATATCGCGACAATTCTCGGAAAGTATCATCAACAAGATTTTCACGGGTAACATTCAAATGCACAAATTGAGATACGGCAACAGGGGCGCCAGAAAACATATACAAAAGAGCTGGTGTAGCAACGCTTTGCATTGCATTTTGCATTTGAATTGCTTGATCAGTTTGTAAAAGCAGCGTTTTAGCTTCGGCATCAGCAGGAATGGATAATTACACAGGTGAAAATTGTCTATCTTTCTGTCCCATTGAACATAGTCTTGCTGGAGGTCGATGAAATCTTTCATTTATCTTTGACGGTTTGTAGTGGTTGTATAATATATTCATTTAATTCCTACCCTATCTGTTTTTCCATAGAAACTGAAAAGTGTCTTTTGTAACTTTAAATCAAGACTCACTTTGTAATAGCTGCTAACATGTTGCATAGATTGTTGCTTTTAGTTTTGTTCCCTCCTGAAGCGAGCATTGTTCATTTTTCGTGGCGTTGGCTGTCTGCTCCCTGCGACTCCATTCTTATTGGAATGGTTTTCAAATTAGATTGAGAACAAAGAGCAATCGTTCTCCATTGAAAGATACAGGACAGCAAGTGTAGGCGGCTTTTGTTCAATCATGCATGACGATGGAGCTGACAGACGGCTGCGCTGTCTAGTCGTTTTCCCGTGACGTGTTTACACTTTGCACTGTTATCGTTTGCCCAGGTGAATGGGAACATGCAACCAGGCCACGGCCTTCCTTGCGCCTGTTACAAAGTCGTCCCAACGGCCTACAGGTATGCATCCAATACACTACAAGAAAGTAAATATAAAAAACCTGGCGATTTTCATGGACAACTAGCTTATGATGTTATTAAATGAGACGAGTTCGTTTCGAATATGTTAAATATATTAAACCACCCGGCGAATCTTAAATCGCGACCAGCCAACTCAAGTTAAACTCGCCAAATATCGCGTTGCGAATTTTTCACAACTTCTTCTTGGGTGGTGGCCACTACGTGCACACTTCACTGCCATGTGGCTGTCAATTCCTCTTGACATCCCACGACAAAATTGACGTGGGGTGTGCGCCCGTCGCAACCAACGTGAAATGACAAGCCACCTAGCAGCAAGGTGTGTTAGTAGTGGTCGCCAGCGGCGTCGCATGATTCATTACAATATATATATATATATATATATATATATATATATATATATATATATATATATATATATATATATATGACTGCCAACAAATGCAAAAATGACTACCAACATATGCATATATATATATATATATATATATATATATATATATATATATATATATATATATATATATATATATATATATATGTATATATATATATATATATATATATATATATATATATATATATATATATATTTATATATATATATATAGCGCGGTTCTTGACGTTATTCATTGCTAGTATCTACGTATCGTCTGTTGAGTACGAAACTCTTCTGATAGAAACATATTTTGCAAAAAGTAAGAAAATTATAAATATTGCATTATACATTGCCTACAAATTTTAAAAAAGAAAACTACATACAATTGTTTCATTCAAGCCAGTCACTTTAAATTTTGGAATTGCTTATTTGACTCTATGGAAATTAAAAAAACATTACCATTATGACGATTTAAACACAATGTTAATAAAAATTAGAATTTTTCAAGCATACTCACAAAAACATTAACCTCTTGAAAAACTCAAGACATATTTCACAACATCTAACACAGTCAGGGGGGAGATATAATGTTCCCATTAAGAATATTTCGCAGGTTCACGCAAGCAACGGAAGTCAGAGTTCATTTCCATTTAGGAAAATTTCTTTCACCCTCTTGTTCATATTTGCTTTTGCTTGGTACGAGTATGTTGCAGCCAAGCGCTGTGCCACCGTGTCAAAACATTACTTTAAAAGACACTCATTATTCACTAATGAAAGTGAAAAATGCTGGAGAATTTTTTCAATCGCATTTTTGAAGAAAAATGACTGCCAACATATGCAAAGGTCTCGCCTGGGATTTTCTTATCGTACCCTCGAGTGAGGGTGTTTGAAATCCATTAGGAATGAAAATGGTTGTTATTAATAGATTTTGTTAGAGATTAAAATCCTGCAGAAGGACATAAATATTAGGATAAACAGGGAATTGATTAAGTATTAAACAGCAGTAATAAGAAAAATGGCTTGCAGTAGTATTAAAAGAATGTCGAGAACCTTCAAACGACTAACAACTTTGAGAATAATCAACTTAAATTAATATAAAATAATCCAAGAACCATGAAGTAGACTAAATATTATTTACTAGTCCTGGGAATCCAGGTTATTGAAAACACACATACTGATTAAATACAATTCACAATACCTTTGCATTTCTCCCCATGAACAATGTTAACCTTTACTTTCCCACGTCCTTGCGTACGCAAACCTAAGACCGTGGCATGAAATCGAAACGAGTACTCTCAGTAACCCGCTTAATTGGCTTCCAATGCAAATCTCAACCTCTGGGCTTGGATTACACTGGATCCAATCCCACTCCAATCCACCACCCCAAACTGCCCAGTCTAAATTCGGCTTTGCTAATTATCCCTGAAACGTCGCACAAAGGTAGAATACTGGTGGAACTGTCCATGCTGTCTAGCGCTGTGCTTATTTGAACTAGTCAATCTGTGGCGCGTAAACTGACACCCTGATGTTCGCGATCCGCACTATGCAAATTATGTACAATAGCACTTGGAATCGGAAGCCCCACAATGGCTATTGTCATGTTATCCATCCAATTCCCAAGTGTATAATGGACTTAATCCCATTTCTGTTGTCTTTCCATATGTGCAAAATGTTGTAGCGCTAGTCAGGATATCGCCAGCCGTTGCCTTCAGAATTGCATCGAATCACTAAGGGAGCAAATGCATTGGACAACGAAATTCTGCACTGGAAGTTTGCCCAGTAAACTTTGGGGTGCAAATGTTGTGTTACTATCGATGTCAGCTGCAAAAGGATAATGCAAGGACATACTGTGGTACTAACTGAGAAAATTTAATAGGAGCTGAATTACCTAATCCACTTTCCTATTTTTTCGAATCGTATTCAGATAACAGAGTAATTTAAAATAAAATGCTCAATCCACCCAGACAATCCAGCAAACGGCAACTCTTTAAACTTTGTCAATGAAATCTACCCCACTGCGAGTGAAATAGGGTGCAAGTGCACAAATTGTAATTGAGGAAGTCGTGGGATTTTATTGTCTATGACATGAGTGCTTCTGGGCTGCCCATAGGCCGACCAATGGTATTAAATTGATTTTGCTGTGTTGTGTCTCGCTGGGAGTCTGCCGACCGCAAAGTCGCTCGCAAAACTGAGGTGGCGGCAACGTTTCGAGGGATTTTCCGGCGGAAAGCTCGTCGTCTTGAATTTCATCCACTTAAGCAAATGTAGGCGAAACTGTTGCCAGGAACAAGCACTTGGTCTACTTACTAATAAATTCTTACTCATATGCACACACATACGAGCACTCACGTTCATCGTGCCAATGCGGTCCTTTTTTGCCCGTGCAAATTTGCACCCTCGCAAGTAATTTTATAGCGTCCCAATAATGGATCGCGTATGCATTAAAATGTGTGTCCTTCGAAGGCTTCCTTTCAGTTTTGCACATGCCGGATATAATGAAATCCGTAGAGGTTTTGTTGGCGAGGCATCAATCTATCTGCCACGAATGGCACGAGCGCGCTCCCTTTTTTGCTGTTTGCCAGCAACATGACAATATCGAATTTCATATTTGTCGAGTCCTTTTGCCCCTTTGCCCTGCTTGTCCTTCTGCATAATAGAAATGAGGTTTTGTATATTTGAAGATGGTGTCTATTTCCATAAGTCTTGCAGATTATCAGCAACTAAATATACGAGTATTTTGGGATTGAAGAGTGATTTTTTGTGCATCTTTGTTATTTTTTCGTGCTGCAGGATCAGATGTTATAATGTGATAGACGCAAGGTGATAGACACTATTGAACACATGACAACGGGATCGTGATGCATTTTATGGGATTATTGGGCTTCTCCGATGTTATCTGGTTCGAGTATGAGATCAGATAGCAATTGAATCTTTTTCAATTAAGGAGTGTGATTTAAATGTTAAGAGCGATGCTGCCGGCAATAGGTACAACAATAAAATCAGCTCGTAAAGCATCAGTAGTAGCCGTTTGCCAACTGTTATGGTAGTGTGTTAAATGTGGGGATGTATTGTTAAGATTTGGTATACCCAGCCTAAATAGTCTACTTTTTACTAGACTGATAGTTGAAGTTGTGAGACTCCGTCATTGTAATAGATGATATCATGCCCAAAGTGTCTTATTATTAGGTTTTAATAAACAGTGATATTTAATAGATAGGTCTAAACTAACTACATCAGGTAGTAGGTGCTTATAAATTGGAAATTCACTGACTGAGGCTGCAAAATGGACACCGATGTTCAGGGTTTCTACATTATAAATTTTGAAGAGCTTCTCAGAGTAGAAGCCCCGGACACGGACTTGGCCGGGTTCCTATTAAAAATGATCATCAAATGAATATTTTCAGGTTTCCATAAACAATTTTTCTTTGAAATGCAATGCATTTTGAGCATGTTCTCGAGCTGAACATAATAAAATCATCTATGGTACAAAAGCCCATGGCAGGGCTTGGCCTCCAAGATTCTACGACCTTATCTGCCAGTTGCTCACTTTGAACAAGGATCTGCTGTCAGCTTCTTTCGTGTCTTCCAATCGAGTCATCGACCTTCCCGCTAAACTCTACCGTTAATGTTCTTTCGGGTGACCGATTTTCTTCCATTATTTGTACATGACCCACCCGTTGTAATTTACGTAACTTAACGCACAATGAAACCGGTAGATTGTCAAATAATTCATACAACTCATCGTTGTAATGTAGTCTTCACTCTGTTTCTTGTTTCACTGGATCTTCTGGAGCACTTTGCATTCAAATACATCCACTGACTTTTTGGATTCGCTTATCAGGGTCCATGTTTCACTTTTATATAAAAGTTTTGCAAATACGGAGCTGATTTTGACTGTGCACAACTCTGGACTTTAGAATGGGAAGTACGGAGTAAAATGCTTTACTTGAAGCATTTATGCGGCGTCCAATCTCATTCTTTTTGGCACCTCTTCTATCCAGTTAGGTTCCAAGGTAGATAAAATTATCCACACCTTCAAGGTAATAGTTGCCTACGGTCAGGTTTTGTCGAATTGGAGTTTTTTGCCTCGTTTGAGTCATGAGTTTAGTTTTAGTTTCATTAGCTGGTAGGCCATTTCGGTTTGCTTCAGATTCTAGGCTCAAAAATGCTCGTTTGTCATCTAAGATTGAGCGTGCCATAATATGAACGTCATCAGCATATGCTACCAATTGTTGGACTTGAACATTAGTGTACAAAAAGTGAAGTGAACTAAAGGACAGCTTCATAATGGCATCAGGCTTAAATCAGGGGGATGGGCTTGCCCCAACGCTCTTTAATATTGCGCTGAAATACTTCATTAAGATGACGTCAGATCTTAATGAAGTATTTCAGCGCAATATTAAAGAGCATTGGGGCAAGCCCAACCCCCTGATTTAAGCCTGATGCCATTATCAAGCTGTCCTTTAGTTCACCGTTTACTTTGACCTGGGACTTTGTGTTTAGTATCGTGGCCTTGACCATACGGGCTAGTCTTATAAAGACGCCAAACTTAAACATTATTTCGTAGACCCATTTTTGTCAACACTGTCGTATCTTGCCTGAAGTCTACAAAGAGTTGGTGTACATTGATGTTATATTCCCAGCACTTTTCGAGTACCTGCTTTACTGAGAATATTGTATTGTTGTTGTGTGTTTATTGTAGACCATCGCCTTCAAAACCCTCTCTGATACAGTCCTATAATATATTCAGCTTCTTCTTCTTCGTAGCACTGCTGCCCTTCTTGGGCCTACGCTTCCTGCAACAAGTACCTTCAATTTTCTCGGTCCATTGTTCGCGTCCTCCGATTTTGAAATCCAATCAGTGATGAACTGTCTTCGTTAACCGAGTCAAACCAGCGCTTCCTTAGTTTCCTCTTCAGTTCTCCCAACGAATACCTTTCTAGGTATCCGGGGCTTGTCCATACGGTTTATGTGGCCAGCTCATTGCAACTTCCCTAGTTCTACAACCATTGAGATCTCCGGCTCGTCAAAAATTTCATACAGCTCTTAGTTGTATCGAATTCACCATTGGTCCCCATCTAATTTAGCTCCAATTATTTGCTTCAGAGCCCGTTGATGGAAGGCATCCAATATGTTTGCGGATAGTTGGGTTAGGGTCCATGTTTCACACTTATAAGATAGCATACATCTTATCACAGATTTGTATATTTGCAGCTTTGTTTTCCTGTGTACACAGCAGTTCTTCAAAATAGTCAAAACAGAATAAAATATTTTATTTGCGAGCTGTATTTTTCAGCGTATTTCGTCTATTTTACCACCGTTCCTCGTTATTTTGGTGCCTAAATATACACACTTGCCCAAATTTTCAATATTGTTTCCCCAAAGTGTGATATTTTGGGCATTGAGGATATTTTCCCTCGACTGGTTTATGCGTTTTCTTTTATTCTTATTGATTTGTAGCGCTACTAGTTTTGCTTCGTCACTGTCGAGTGCCCGGAAGAGCTCTTTAGGAGTTGTTAACGACCGGGACAAAATACTGATCTCGCTCGCATAAGCTACCACTTGGCTCGACTTGTATAGTAACGTACTTCTTTTATCGACACGTAGCTTTCTTATGACATATTCCAGAGCCAAATTGAATAGCAATAGGGCCAGCCCATCTCCCTGCTTTAGTCCGATATTTGTGTCAAAGGCGTCGGTTAATTGGCTATTAGTGCGGACTTGAGAGGTTGGCGACGTCATTCCATTTTGGTTAGACGGCTGGGATACCATAGCAAAGCATGATTTGGTAAAATACATATTGTTACATGTACAAATAATTACATGTACAAATAATTCTGCGAGATACTGTCGCAATTGTTTTCATAATCATTAAGAACGTCAACAAATGAATTTACTCGAACCCACGAGAACCCAATAAGCATGATCAACATCTGCAAGTGACGTCACTCCATTCATTAATTTGCTCGAATCTACCAGGTACCTCTCGGTAGAACATTCGCCAATGTACGAGAAATGGGTGAATAAGTAGAGACCCTATATAAAGGCGAGCTGAATGAATGGGGGGATCATTCATTCGACCGCGATAAGAACTGCGATTGTGTGTGGGAAGCGATATTATTCGAGTAGTAGAAAAGTGTGTTTCGTAATAGTGAAGTGATTTAGAAGACAATTGCGATAAGAAATTTATGGACAAGTGTTAGATTTTTTTAATAGTGAAAATTAAAATTAGTGCAAGTGTTAAACTGATTATTGTGCATATTTGTGATCAAATAAACTCTTTTAATTTAATTTAAAAGATATTGCGTTTTCACTTTCCCGGAACATTAAAATTATAGGCCGCGAACCAATAACACGCGACAATATGTTAGGATCAATTTTGTCATATCCTTACTTACAGTCAATGAAAACTTTGTGTTTGTCAATTTTGAACTCCCAGCATTTTTCAAGTATCTACTCGCCATCTATAGTATGGAATGGCTATGAGCCATTCCACCCTATAAACGGGTATGTTGAGACCTTATTACGGGCTTCGTTCCACCAGAAGCATTCGTGTATGTTTTTGATTCTGATTGTATTCCAATTATATATCACGTACATAGACGGGCTACTGATAAGAAGATAAAATATCCTCCGAATTTGGGTTCACGAGATTAACAATTCTAATGGAGATATATATTTGTTAGTTCATTGAGCTTGGTCGAGCTGGGACGTAGAAAGCTAGGCATTGCAGACTGAAGGACTATGTCTCAATCATTCGTGAATCTTTTTTTTTGTTTTGCGTTTTTCGGTACTTAGTTTTGAATTTCAGCTTATTATTATTCCATTGATTGTTGTTGGTTGTTTGTGTTAAAATTAAGGGAAAGGTTTCAATATTTAGGATAAGCATATGCGATGTTTAATATATTAGGCTTTTTTGTGGTTGGGAGTCAAATGCCATTTAGGCACAGAGTGTGCGGCTCCCATGCTTGCAATAAGGCGACTGGACTACCCACTAAATACCTCTCCTGTCAACCCGAGAACCTAGCCTGGGGCCGTTTGTGACATTACTTCGGGCCAGGTCTCGTTTTGCCACGCCGTGAGGGGCTTTCGAGCGGGGGGATCCCTCTTCTAGCAGGAGGGGTGAGGGGAATAGGAAGTGCCAGATAAGCGATCCCTCAGCCCCAATGCCCCAGGCTGCTATGAGTCCCTTTTATATTTTAGGACTCACCGAGCATAATGTGCCACCTGGTTCCATTTGTCAAACGATTCGACCATCACCGCGACTATATTATCCGGGGTGAGCGCTCGCGTCTCCCCGTAGAGGTCTCATCACAGCTTGTCCCATTCTATGCTCGCAAAAAATTTGTGGCAAGCATTGTATTTCTCTCCTGGGCAAAAAAGACAATCAGGGGACCGTTACTTACCAATATTGCGCAGGTAAGACTGAAAACACCCATGCCTGCTCAAAAGCTGCGTCAGACAGAAGTCAGTCTCACCATGCCTCCAATTTAGCAACGGTCTCACATCCGCCTCATCGTCCACATTGTCTTCGTGCAGTTCATCCAAGACTACTGCCAATCGTTGAGTGAGCGCTGTCTCTCCTCGCAGCCAACCATCCCCCTCGCATCCTCGTTTTGACGTAGGTGAATAGCATGGCACTCTCTAGCAAGGAGGGCAACAAGTATCACGGCTGCAATAACTTTCACCGACAAATCAGAGACTGCCGGATACGATGATGCATTCACAATTGCTCCTCTTCTTGTACCTGTGCCAGGCATTTTCGTCATACCTCCTTACTGAGAGCGTCGCCCCATGTTTCTGCTCCGTACAGTAGCACTGCGCTTATAGCACTTATCAAGAGGCATCTTCTCGATGGGCTGGGCCATAAGTCGACTCAGAGCCTTCTCAGCTGTTTCCCTGATTTGCTCAGAGAAACTCATCTTTGAGTCAATCAGTAGCCCCAGGTACTTCACCGCTGGTTTCAATTCGGTTAATATCTCTTCAATACTGATCATTCACACTCTAGAGATTCTCTTTTTTATCAAGATGATCACGTCGGTTTTTTCCAGTGCTAAACTGAACCTTCGAGCAATCTTCCAGTCTCTCTTTTGGCGTATTAGTAAACCTAGCCTAAATTGAGCTTGATCAATGGTGCGTCCAGTGACCAGGGCCGCAATATCATCCACATAGCCGATCAAGTGCATCTCATCTGGCATCTCCAGTTTCAGTAGCCCATCATAAGACACGTGCCACAGGTCCAGACCAAGGATAGATCCCTGGTCAACACCCGATGTAACTTTCACCCTTCATCGGCTCTGTGTCGTGTTGTAGAGCAGGCTTCGGTCCTTCAAGTAGTCCGTCAAAAGCCACATTAGATATTCTGGAACTTGAAAAGAGTTTTCAAGCGTACCAAGAATATCTACCCGTCTAGCGGAGTTGAAGGCGTTCCTGATGTCGAGTGTCATCAACAGGACGATCCGCAACTAGGCGCGAATATATTACGTTTAGGGATAAGGTATAACATTTAGGTTCGAAATATTGTGATAGCATTGTTTTAGTATAAGAGAAAGTTTTTCATTGAGTTTTATGAGAATAAGGGTACAACAGAATAGATGTAAGTTTAGTGGGCAGCAACATAAGACAAGCATACAAAGTAGTGAAAAGCATGCAACGTGGTTATCAGCCCAAAGCAACGCTCTGTCGTGATGACATCGGCAATATTATCGCTGATGAAACCAAGATTAAGGAAAAATGGTCATAATATTTCAAGAACCTCCTTAATCCTCCGCACAGCTCCAGAACACCGGAGCTTATAGATATCAGCGGAGAGCTTCCATCAGCCCCACCAACTCTGGATGAAGTTTGTTCCATCATGAAAGCCCACAAGAATAATAAAGCGCCGGGCATTGATGAGATTTTAGTGGAGCTAATCAAATATGTTGGAAGCAGTGCTCATAAAGCTATTCATAAAGTCATCCAGCACATTTAGCAACAAGAACATATGCTGAAGGTGTGGAGTCAATCAATTATATTCCCTATCCACAAAAAAACGGTGACAAGCTACAGTGCAAAAATTTTAGAGGCATATCACTACTTTGTACGACGTACAAAATATTTTCAAAGATCTTAGGAAATAAAATCGGATCATAAGCCAAAAGTATCATTGTGGAGTATCAAGGTGGTTTTAGAGCAGGTAGATCAACAAAAGACCAATTGTTCACAGTCAAGCAGTTACTTAAAAAGTGCTGGGAGTTCAACATACGCGTACACCAAATTTTCGTTAACTTTAAGCAAGCATATGACAGTATTGATCATAACGTATTGTACCAAATAATGCTTTGCCTTGGCATCCCAGCCAATTTAGTCTTTCTCACCAAAATGACAATGACATCAATGACCTCCTAAGTGCGCATCAATAACCAACTCACCGATGCCTTTGACACAAATATCGGACTAAAGCAGGGAGATGGGCTGGCTCCATTGCTTTTCAATTTGCCTCTGGAGTACGTCATATGGAAGCCTCTTTTCGATACATGAGGTACATTACTATACAAGTCGAGCCAAGCAGTAGCATATGCAGGCAACATCAACATTTCGTCGCGGTCATTGACAGCTACCAAAGATCTCTTCATGAAACTCGACAGGGAAGCAAAACTAGTTGGGCTACCAATCAATGAAAATAAAAGAGAGCTCATGATGTAATTGAGGAAAAATACCGCAAACATTCAAAATATCACACTTGGTGAATACAGTATCAAAAATGCAAGCGAATTTGTGTATTTAGGCGCCAAAGTAACGAGAACCAGTAATGAAAAAGACGAAATACGCCGAAGAATACAACTCGCAAATGAAATGTTCTATTCAGTTTTGATGATCTTGAAGACCAGCTGCATACACAGGAAGACAAAGCTGCAAGTAAACTAATCTCTGATAAGACTGTTATGCTATGGGTGTGAAACATGGATTCTAACCCCAGCTTCTGAAAATACAT
Organism: Odontomyia ornata; assembly: GCA_963969285.1. Taxonomy (NCBI): domain Eukaryota; kingdom Metazoa; phylum Arthropoda; class Insecta; order Diptera; family Stratiomyidae; genus Odontomyia; species Odontomyia ornata. Next base: position 263,073,358 of record OZ017741.1, read on the forward strand.
TGAACGCCTTTGGGTGACGAATCCTGAGGCAAATAATCGATACAAACATGAGCTGAATGAAATTTTTGACAAGCCATAGGTCTCAATGATTGTAGGACTGCGGAAGCTGTAATGGGCTGGACACATGAATGGTACGGACGTACAACAGATACCCAAAAAGGTATTCGTTAGGAGAACTGAAGGCCGGAGACCAGTGGGGGAAACACTGGTCTGACTCGGTCGACGAAGACAGTATGTCGCTGCTTTGATTGCATAATTAGAGGACACGGTCAATGAATCAAGACAGTTTGAGGCGCTATTTGCAGGAAGCAAAGCCTTGAGCGGGGCTGTAGTGCTACAAAGAAGAAGAAAAATTAATTTTAATCGTAGTATTGAACAAATTTATATTGACCAGCTAATTGCCTATCAGCAAAAGCGGGTTTATGGTATCGAGGATATTCGGGAGTTCCTGTCACTTCAATCAAGTATGGAAATAAAGAATAATAATTAGTGATGAACACACATTAAATTCTGTATATTAATTTAAGCCCCCTCTTTGGTGAAATTAGTTCAAAATAATTTAGTTACAAAAAAATTATAAAATCGTCAAAGGAGAAAAAAAAATCAATTTCGCGCAGATAAATCAGAAAAAGAAATAATGACTCGTCCTTTCTTTTGAAGCTGTGGAGCGCTCTGCAACTGGAACGGGGGACTGATAAAAATTTTTAAAACACCAAATCAACGTTACTTCAGCAAAAATAATGAAACAATAAAAAACACACGGCCACCAATCTGCGGGTCAGTTCCTTGAAATTGTCGAATAATCCAATGAAAATCGTTTTTTTAATCAAATACTGTCCCTTTCACCCCCTTTTTTGGGTTTCGTAGATTATGGTTTTGAAATAGAAAAAAAATAATTCTCCAAAAAAACGGTTCGTCTGGCCACGAAATAAATTACTTCTGATAGAAAGCAAACAATGGGTTTCTTTAGCGCGACCACAGCTGTTGATGGACTTTATATTATATCGTTCAATTAATGCCAGAATCACTAGTTCCTCACATCACACTATTCTTTTTTTTTCACTTTATTTGTCTAAAATCGTCTCACACTATTCCCTCTCCACTTCATCCGTCTAAAGTTCAATTTTCTTTAACTTTCGTTTTTTCCCTTTATTTCCTCGTCTTAACACTTGTCTCCATCTCATCATAAAAGCTCTTTGTTTCCACCCTCCACCATCGTTAACCAGCGGTTCCCTCATGGCCAAAAATTGACCGAAAAAAGAAAAACGTCTGTCCCAAACTCCGAAATCAAAAACTTTTTTCCCCATATAGTACAGTAAATATAGCATTTACGGTCTAAGAAATGACCTACTGGAATTTGACTTGATAAATCGATAGGAGGGCATAAAAAAAACTTAACTTCAGATTTCCGAAGTGATCCCCCCCCCCTGCTTTGAGAAAATCCAAAAACATTTTGAACGCGTTTTTCTCGGAATCTATGGGTTTTAGAGAAAAGTTTATGTAACAAAAAATGTTCAGGACACTGTTATCTACATTTTATCTCATTGGAGCAAAGTCGTCCGACTTAAAATACAAAAAGTAGGTGGCGCTAAAGTATCAAAAAAGTGGTTTTTTGGCATTTTCAATAAAAAAAATTATTTTTTTATAATAATGTAAATGGAAAAGTTGTTCGTCATAAAATTATCTACAATTTTTGTTTAAACAATTTTTTTGTAAAACTTACCGTTAACGAGCTGGAGCTTGCCAAAGTGTAAAAGTCATACATTTATGTGCCGCGCCGATGCGTGTATTCCATTCATTTTGTCGAAACATTATTTTTCGATTAATAGACCGTAATCTTGATTTAATATTCTCATTTTTAACAATAATATTGATAAACAATTAATAATAGTAACCTTTTAGTACTGCTTGTTGTAAACGGTCAACATTGAATTAAAACAAATGTAACTGAAGGTAGTAGCAAATGATTCACACAAAATGTGGACTAATTTTTTTTTTAATTTAAAATTCGTAACTATTTATTTATTAATTTCAAGCATTAAACTTTACATTGTGTGATTTTATTATGACAGTTTGCAATAATCCAATTTTGCATTTTCTTCAAAGATTTACATAAATTTGACTCAAAATGAACATTGCATTGGACGCAAAATCAACAAAGGTAAAATTGCTTTATCGTAAAATATGCAAAATACAAATTGAATTGAATGCCAAATCGACGAAAGTTAAATTTCTGTCTTAATAAAATCACACAATGTAAAGTTTAATGCTTGAAATTAATAAATAAATAGTTACGAATTTTAAATTAAAAAAAAATTAGTCCACATTTTGTGTGAATCTTTTACTACTACCTTCAGTTACATTTGTTTTAATTCAATGTTGACCCTTTACAACAAGCAGTACTAAAAGGTTACTATTATTAATTGTTTATCAAAATTATTGTTAAAAATGAGAATATTAAATAAACATTACGGTCTATTAATCGAAAAATAATGTTTCGACAAAATGAATGGAATACACGCATCGGCGCGGCACATAAATGTACGACTTTAACACTTTGGCAAGCTCCAGCTCGTTAACGGTAAGTTTTACAAAAAAATTGTTTGAACAAAAATTGTAGATAATTTTATGACGAACAACTTTTCCATTTACATTATTATAAAAAAATAATTTTTTTTATTGAAAATGCCAAAAAACCACTTTTTTGATACCTTAGCGCCACCTACTTTTTGTCTTTTAAGTCGGACGACTTTGCTCCAATGAGATAAAATGTAGATAACAGTATCCTGAACATTTTTTGTTACATAAACTTTTCTCTAAAACCCATAGATTCCGAGAAAAACGCGTTCAAAATGTTTTTGGATTTTCTCAAAAGCAGGGGGGGGGGGGGGGGGATCACTTCGGAAATCTGAAGTTAAGTTTTTTTTATGCCCCCCTATCGATTTATCAAGTCAAATCCTAGTAGGTCATTTCTTAGACCAAACCTATTTTTTCGTGCTATATTTACTGTACTAATATTGTAAATTCACTTCCCAAATCTTAAACCAAGAGTTTTTCTCACAAATTCCACTCCAAACTTTCACCGAAACTGCAAATGAACTATTTTTCTCTGCAAGCCAAAAATCCAATGCCCTAAAATCCCATCCCGCAATCGGTTCATTCCCAATTACCGCTGCCGCATCTGGGTAACGTAATCGATGTTCATTACACTTCGATTCTGCTACCCACACATCTTTTCCATATCGACAACTGCAATAATTTCAATTTTGCATATATGACGATAGCGTTTGGTAAGATGCAAATCGTCTTATATATACGGAAACAATTGCTTTTGCCGATATTCCGAAAAGAGTGTTTTCCTGCTTTCGGGGAACTTGAATGCAGGGTCCCAGCGGACTCTGGTCGAGAATCCACGACGATTCTAACGGAACCACCTTCTATTGATTTCCCATTCATTGAACTGGCAACTTCAACTATGCACCTTTCTTAATGGGCATTGAGATGAAATTTGTTAGCAGGGAAACGTGAATGAATTTTGTTTTTGGGAGCTAATGAATAAAATTAGTTAGTATGAAGGAAGGAATTAGGTTTTATTAGGAACAATGTATTGAATGGAATTTTGTTAATGAAAAGTAATGAATGGAGTGTTGTTAGTGTGAAAATTAAAATTATTATTATATTACTATTTTGGGTGATTAAAAATAGGGTTAGAGGGTAGGATTGAGATGATGGGAAATTAAAAATTATAGTTAAATTTTAATATAAATAAATAAACAGGGGAAAGGTATAAGTGCCCAAAGGAAGGTGGAAATGTTACGGCGGCAATTTGAAGTTGCGAATGGGAGAATGCCGGTACGCCGGAATTCACAACAAAGTTTTCTATAACGACCTGGATCAGGAGTAAGGTACTTAAAATTCTAAAGCTGTTTCGGCGGAATTAGTTCAGGGGCCCCTGCATGGAGAATTTAGAGTTGGTATTTGTTTTTGGAAGTAGAGTTAGGAATTTTACCTTAAATTTTTCTTTTATGTAAATTTTAATTGAATTCTAGTGGAGAATGAGAAGTGAAAAAAAGAGTTTGTGTTGATTTTTGAAGGTGCAAAGTTCAGCTTAGACGAATTCGAAAGATTTTGCTGGAAACGATTAGCTTCGCAGTTCACAGGGAAGTTTCGGGCAAAATACAACATTTTGCTGCACGTAGTACCCAATATTTCGTTTTCCAAGGAGGAGCCCAAACAGTTCTCGTCGCCGGAGTGTGAAGCACATGCTTCCAAGAGAATCTGGGTAACAGGTTCTCGAGGGTAGTGATAGGTGGATAGAACTAACCTTTAAAAAGTGCCCGTTAGGCTTTCCTCCGGGCGTAGGGATTTTCTTTTTCAGGAAAGCGCATACTTTTGTGAAGGAAAAAATAGTTTCTCTTCTGGCTCCGGCGAATCGCGTTCTCACTTGGTTACTTACTTGGGGCCAGTCGATAAGCGGTGGCGTCCTACGACTGTCATCGACAGATGAACAGGGTCCGTAGCCCCAGCCGGAGTCTCCTCGTTGAGGAAGGTGACCACCTTTTGTGCAAATATATTCTTTGAATTATGTCATTCGTGAAAAAATTAAGAAACTGAAGTATTACACCACCTGTGCTCTCGAAACATACGGTCCAATAATTAAAGGAGGTCAAATATCTCTGGTGAATCTTAGGTAATAAATTGCATAATAAGGTTCTCGTGAACTATTGCACTATTACAATTTATTTGCAGCTACCGACAAAAGCTTAAGCAATTTAATTGAAACTCAATAAGTTTTCGTGATCAACCAAAGCTTACCCATGCAGAGAAAAATTGGATTATTTTTATCTGGATACATATGTAACAATTGCAAAATTTATTTGAAGGTGTTTATTATCCAAGCACATTATCCTTATGAAAAATATGAAAACACAACCTACGCCCCCCGACCTCCGATTTACCATATGTGTGATCCGTAAAATTCAAACAAAGCAAAAAAACTTAGCCCTGTCATTATTACGTGCATTAACCTTTAAAAGACTTTGAATTTACTTGTTCCGGTGTCGAATTGCACCATACGTGCCGGCACTCGCTTCATCAAACAAAACAGGATCATTATTGAGCCCCGGAGCAAGAGTCCCCGTAAAATATATAAAAAAATCCGCTTGCCTCTAATACAATAAGGAGCACTAGCTCAATTTCTTTCAAAGCCGTTGTTGCTGTTGCGGCAAGAAAAAACGTGTTCAAATATAAAGAGAATATTTTGGAAAATATTATACCTACGTACACTAGGACCTTTTCTTTATGAATCGTCTAAATATAAGATCCTGATCGAAACCGACAGACAGGAAGGAACTGAAAAGTCGACAACGTGGACAGATGTTCATTGAGCACGTTTGCTCTTGCTGTTCTTGTGCGCTTGCTTCAATGAGTTGGAGTGCGTATCCTTTGAAGGGTACGTGCGCATCTTGTATGGAGATGTCTCTGTTTTGTGAATCACGTATAAATGCTATTTATCTGATTGATGTGGAGAATGAGAACGTTTGGAAAACACAAAATAAAATCAAAAATTCTTAAAAATGTAACGTATAGTTGTTCAGTAATAGTTAACGCTGAAAAATCATGTATGTATATTCCACTTAAATTATTCAAATATGCCTTACCAATATCACATTTCACTTCCACCTTCTGCTTCCATGCATTATCAACTGAAGGCCTCGTATGCCAGAAGGTCCTGCTGAAGAATGCGATTTTCATCAAATCGCACCCTGCCGCACGTGGCAGAGCACTTGGTTTGGGGATAATACATTATTAGCGAGGATATTTTTTTGGTAATCGAACAAGTGATTGTTGAGATAATGGGCAGTTCGTGTGTATCACGTATGTGCTCGGGATTTCGCTCGCCTTATGTTGCACCCTACGTGCTCATTGCACTTCTGTTGATTTCTTTTCATCGATAGCCCACTCCAATCGCTTGAGATTAGTTTTCTGCCTCATTAAACCAGAAAACCTCATGAATGCACAGTGATTATCCTTATGGCCCAAGTGCAGTCTACGAGATATCCATCTGTACACACTTGAGAGTGAAGGAGATACCTTAGATGCGCTCCTGCAAGTACATATTACCCAGTGTAAATTCATTTAGGATATGTGGCGGAGTGATGTTATGGTAAATTATAACATTTTTCGATTAATAACGTTTAAGCACCTGCTTTGATAGAAAATTATAGCATATTTGAAAGCATCAGATATAAGCTTATGGATTTTAGGGTATGGTAAACATTTGCACAATACCCTACGTCCGTTTGTCTCAAGATGTTCCCTCGCAAACCAACTATGCTAGAGACATACAATTTGGTGAGTAGATCAAAAGTAGTGATTTCTTAAAATTTTCAGTGCAAAAACAATTATACAAAAATTTTAACGGGGGTCTCTCCATATAGTGTGTAAGCCTTAAAAACATTGCTTTGGCAAAGATATCCAATATGGGTATCAAATTCGAAAACAGGTCTTCAACTGACACTTTTTGTATCCTGCCCCCTCGTTCGAAAAATCTATATATTGTCGCGTGTTATGGTTCGCGGCCAATAATTTCATGTTCCAGGAAAGTGAAACGCAATGTCTTTTAAATTAAATTAAAAGAGTTTATTTAATTTGTCAAAAATGCACAATCACTTCACTAACAATTTAACAACTTTAATTTTCACTATTAAAATTCTACCTTCCACTTGTCCATAAATTTCTATCGCAATTGTCTACTAAAATCACTTCACACTCAAACAATCAATATCGCCTGTACTTCGCGTATCGCAGTTTTCTATCGCGGTTGTAATGGATGATCCCCCCATTCATTCAGCTCGCCTTTATATAGGGTCTCTAATCATTCAACTCAGTTCTCGTACATTGATGAATAAGCGGGAACATTCCTGCAGCGGAATGAATGGGCAGTGACTCACTTTCAGATGTTGATAATGCTTGTTGGGTTCTCGTGGTTTCGAGTAAATTCATTTGTTGATGTTCTTAATGATTGTGAAAACAATTGCGACAGTAGCTCGCAGAATTATTTGTACATGTAACACTGCCCCCACCTCAGTTCTTTTCGCCCCGCAAAGATGTGTCGCCAGTTGTAGTCAATGCTCCCCGGGTGTAATATGGGGCAAGACGGTCCAGATGCACGATTTTCATTTTGGCTCTCGGTTTACGGTGTTCCTGTATGCGATATACGACGTCGTTAATTCGCTTTGTGACCCGGTATGGTCCCTCCCAATTATGTTGAAGCTTAGGAGACCCGCCCTTTCGCCATTGCGGGTTATAAAGCCACACCAAGTCATCTTGCTGGAAGTCAGTGAATTTGCCTTGAGATCATACCTAGTCTTCATGCGGTCAGTAGCCGATTCAAGGTGATTTCGCACTGTCTGATGTATCTGATTCAACCGTTGCCTTAGATCACTTGCGTACTCCGAAATCGTTTGGGGTTTCTCAGGGGGTGTTCCGAACTTTATATCGGCTGGCGGACGAATAGTCTTTCTAAAAAGGACTTTGGCTGAGGCTTGGCCCATCGATGCATGTTCGGCAACTCTGTACGCTATCAAGAAAAAAATGGTATATGTCGGTCCCAGTCCCTTTGGTTCTCGTCGACTATCTTGGCCAGATGTTTATTTAGCGTGCCGTTGAACCGTTCGACCATTCCATCGGATTGCGGATGCAGCCGTTTTGTCCTCGTTTTCCGTATTCCCAGTAGTTCACACATTTCGCTAAAAACTAGTGACTAAAAGTTTCGGCCTTGATCTGAATGTAATTCGCAAGGTACGCCATACCTACTGACCCAATTTAACACTAGCTTTTCAGCTACGGTAGTTACCTCCTGGTTGGGAATGGGGTAGACCTCGGGCCACTTGCTGAAATAATCGGCTACAACTAGCGTATATCGATTTCCCCAATCGGATTCAGGAAAGGGTCTTGCGATGTCAACAGCAATCCTTTCGAATGGCACGCCTACGTTATAGGTTTGCATTTGTCCTCTCAGTCGTCGCTTTGGGCCTTTGACGGAAGCGCAAATTTTGCATCTGCGACACCAGTCCTCTACGTCTTCTCGAGCGTGGAGCCAGTAGAACCTTTTCCGCAATTTCGCTGAGGTCTTGTTAACACCAAGGTGGCCCCCCGAGGATCCTGCATGCATTTCCTTAATCACATCGTGGACTCGGCTTTTGGGTAGTATAGTTTGCATCCTATAGGAGCTACCATCCGCCGTTTTCCATTTCCGCTTGAGTACGCCACCCTCCACCTGAAGGGAGTTCCATTATGCCCAATAGCTTTTCCGCGTTGCGCCATGCATTGAAACGTCTTTCCACTCAGGTCGCCCAGTCGTCTCCTTCCATACGAGCAATGGTCCGATGTCTTCATCGGCTTACTTGGCGCTTCGAATCTCCTCCGATGACCAACCTTCATCGTATTCAGCCGTTATCAATCGCAGATCAACAAGCAGTTCCGTTTCCTCAATCCGTCGGCAATGCTTGCAGTAAGCTGGACATGGACGGCGGGATAGGGCGTCAGCATTTCCATGAACTCCACCCTTCCGATGAACAATTTCGTAGTCGTATGACTGCAATCTTTCGATCCATCTCGCAACTTGTCCCTCGGGGTTTTTGAAGTTGAGCAGCCATCTCAGCGATGCATGGTCAGTTCGAAGAACAAATTTCTGGCCATATAGGTACTTGTGGAACTGCTTGGTGGGCTCTATTAAAGCCACTAGCTCCTTCCTGGTCACACAGTAGTTCCTCTCCCTTTTTGCGAGAACTCGACTGTAATACGAGAGGACTCTTTCTTCGCCATCGATCTGCTGGGAGAGCATAGCTCCAATACCGCCGTTGCTCGCATCGGTGTCAACTACAAACATTTTTCTGGGTTTCGGATATACCAGCACGGGTGATTCACACAGCTTCTCTTTCAAGGTTTCAAAGGCTACCTGGCATTGTTCGTTCCAGACATACGGACGATTTTTCTCGGTTAACTGATGGAGACACTTAGCTTTTTTGGCAAAGTCTTTGACGAATCTTCGATAGTAGGTTGCCAGACCCAGAAAACTCCGTAGTTGGAGCTTGTTGTTTGGTGTTGGCCAGCTTTTCACGGCTGCAATTTTCTCAGGGTCTGTTTTGACCCCTTCTGCAATTTTCTCAGGGTCTGTTTTGACCCCTTCTGCTGATACGACGTGTCCTAGGTATTTTACTTCAGCCGCGAAAAGAGTACGCTTGTTGGGACTAAGTTTCAAATTTGCCAGTCGCAATCGGGAGAAAACCTCTTCTAAGTTCCGCACATGCTCTTCGAACGTTCTCCCGATGACAATGATGTCATCTAGGTACACCAAGCAGGTTTTCCAGGTGAGGCCACGCATCACGTACTCCATCAGGCGTTCGAAAGTGGCTGGAGCATTGCAAAGTCCAAACGGCATCACCACAAATTGCCACAATCCGGCCCCAACTGAAAATGCGGTCTTCTCTCGGTCCTTCTTGTCGATTTCTACCTGCCAGTAGCCAATCTTGAGATCGAGTGTAGAAAACCATTTTGCGTCGGCTAAAGTGTCCATGATGTCATCGATGCGTGAGAGCGGGTAACTATCTTTCTTAGTGAAGTCGTTAAGCTGCCTATAGTCGACACAAAACCGAGTGCTACCATCCTTTTTCTTTACTAGAACTACAGGTGCGGCCCATGGACTGACAGAAGGCTCAATAACGCCTTGTTTTTCCATGTCCGAGATCACCGCGCTCACTTTTCCTTATTTGGCTATTGGGAGACGTCTCGGTGCTTGTCGAATCGGCTTGGCCCCCTGTATATCTATGACGTGAGTTACCAGACTCGTTCGGCCTTGGTCATCCGGGCTTGTTGAGAAGATGTCACTGTACTTGGTGACCAGATCAGAGGCTCGTTTGAATAGCTGCACTGGCAATTTGACCTGCTTCAATATTGCAGGCGTGAATTTCCGGGTTTTGTCTGTGTCTTGCCTCCTACTTCAATGATGGTCGTGAGTAGCTTCCAAAGAGGTGATGGTGGAAACAGGCTGGCAGCTGCCGATGACTTCTCCCGCTTTGATGCTCATGGTTGAGTCTGCGGTGTTAAGGACTCTAACCGGCACATATCCGTTCCTTAAAGATCTTACAAGGCTTCGTCCTACAATCAAACTGCGCAATGCGGACGTCTTCGTTGGCTCTATCAGATGAGATCGGTGGTCTCCAGAATCACCATCAAGCTTGGCCCATACAATGCTTTCGGAAGAATTCGGTACATCAGTGTCAGTACATACCACTACATTCATCTTGGGAATTTGGACGCTGGGATCCTCCATCAGTACTTCGACATTCTGCCATTTCAATACCCGTTTGCCCAAATCCAACGTGATTCCATGTGGTCGCAGAAAATTCATTCCGAGAATGCAGTCATCCATAATGTTCGCGACCAGAAAATTATGTCGGAACACAAGGTCTCCCAACTGTATCTGGAGGTTGACCTCTCCATGAACAGGTGCAGTTTCTCCCGTAGCTGTCCGTAGTGAGAAAATTCTGCCCTTGTGAAGTTGTTGCTGTCTAACTAGGTCTGGTCGAATAATCGATCGGGTTGCACCAGTGTCGATTGTTATGGTGCGGTGTTCTCCGTCAACTTGACACGGAAGGCATAAGTCCGCTTCTCCACGATGTAGTCTTGACACGCTGATGGTGGTGCTGGGGACGTCGATCCTCCTAGCCAACCTCTGCCCCACGAAGTTGGTTCTTACATGTTTCCCGACCCCTCCGTTCCTCCTCCTAGCTGCACACCTTGGACAGTAACTCGGTTTTCTTCGCTTCTTGCAGTTTCTTTGCAGGTGCCCCTTCTCTCCGCAATTCCAGCATCTAGGCGCTCCATTTACATGCGGGTCTCGCTCAATTTCCACGCGCTCACACCTGCACTCGTCTGTCACTACCTCACGAACCCGGGCAGTGGTATGAGCCACATTTTTCGCTGCCTCAAAGTTCAGACTGTAAGCCAATGCGTCCTTAACTGTTTGCTTCTGAGCTAAACGCACGGCTTGTTGCAGTTCCAGGTCCCTTAGTGCGTTGATGAATGCTTCTGTCGCTGCATCATCTCGATGTTCTGGGTCGCAGGCTGGGTAAGCCAAAAGTGCTAGTCGCTCAATGTCTTGGGCTAGCTACTGTAGGGTTTCACCAGACTTCTGCACCCGATGCCTTAGCTGTGACCGACAAATCTGCTTTAGATGATCGTCTCCATAACGCATGTCAAGCGCATTCATTATAGCATTCGGGTTTGAGTGCGATTCAACGGGGATCGTCTGCAAAAGCTTGGCAGCTGGGCCTCTTAGAGCAAGAATCAATGCAGTTGCTCGTTCCTGCTCATTCCAGTGATTCGCCCTTGCGGCAGCTTCAAACTGGGCCTTGTAAATACTCCAGACCGTTTGCCCATCGAATATTGGTGCTTTCACATTTCTGGATAAGCTATGCGCTGCGGTTACAAGTGGGGCTGGTGAGGAGGTTACTACTGCCTTCGCTGCTTCCAAATCTTTTTTCACTTTTTCCATCTCATGGTTCATTCTCTCTTCGACCTGGCTGATCTCATAGTTGATTCTCTCCTCAACCTGGCTGGCCTTCTCATCGACCTGGTAAACCTTTTCCTCGACGCATTTAATTTGATTGTTCAGGCTACCGAGCTCCGCTTTTATTTCGGTTGACTGTTTTTGCACTTCCTTGACTTCGATCGCTTGTTTGTCCAGCTTCACTGATTGTTCATTTAACTTCGCTGATTGTTCATCTAGCTTCGCAGTTAAATTGGATGACTGTTGTCGCTGCTCTTGTTGCATCAGCATTAACATTTATATCAGTGCATTTTCTGGCTCCGTTGATTTTGTTGTTTCTACTTCTCCACCATCTGCGCCTTTTTCCGCATCTGAAAGCTCACCCGGATCCAGATGCACGCCTTTCAACTCGATCCCGTCACGCAAGCGTGCAATCAGTATAGCCTTTGTACCTTTTGTGGCCAGATTTCGTTGTTCCAACTCCTCTTTGAGCTCCGATATGCTCAATTGATTAATTTTTAGATGTAACTTTTATTGTTTCGGCTATTTTTCCACCAGTTTCCACGTTAATTCTCACTATTGTGCACTTCAAAACTGTTTAATCGTTTTCACTTCCAAAATTTTCTTTCTTACTTCTTGACACCACTGTCGCGTGTTATGGTTCGCGACCAATAATTTCATGTTCCGGGAAAGTGAAATCGCAATGTCTTTTAAATTAAATTAAAAGAGTTTATTTAATTTGTCAAAAATGCACAATCACTTCACTAACAATTTAACAACTTTAATTTTCACTATTAAAATTCTACCTTCCACTTGTCCATAAATTTCTATCGCAATTGTCTACTAAAATCACTTCACACTCAAACAATATATATCGCCTGTACTTCGCGTATCGCAGTTTTCTATCGCGGTTGTAATGGATGATCCCCCCATTCATTCAGCTCGCCTTTATATAGGGTCTCTAATCATTCAACTCAGTTCTCGTACATTGATGAATAAGCGGGAACATTCCTGCAGCGGAATGAATGGGCAGTGACTCACTTTCAGATGTTGATAATGCTTGTTGGGTTCTCGTGGTTTCGAGTAAATTCATTTGTTGATGTTCTTAATGATTGTGAAAACAATTGCGACAGTAGCTCGCAGAATTATTTGTACATGTAACACTGCCCCCACCTCAGTTCTTTTCGCCCCGCAAAGATGTGTCGCCAGTTGTAGTAAATGCTCCCCGGGTGTAATATGGGGCAAGACGGTCCAGATGCACGATTTTCATTTTGGCTCTCGGTTTACGGTGTTCCTGTATGCGATATACGACGTCGTTAATTCGCTTTGTGACCCGGTATGGTCCCTCCCAATTATGTTGAAGCTTTGGAGACCCGCCCTTTCGCCATTGCGGGTTATAAAGTCACACCAAGTCATCTTGCTGGAAGTCAGTGAATTTGCCTTGAGATCATACCTGGTCTTCATGCGGTCAGTAGCCGATTCAAGGTGATTTCGCACTGTCTGATGTATCTGATTCAACCGTTGCCTTAGATCACTTGCGTACTCCGAGATCGTTTGGGGTTTCTCAGGGGGTGTTCCGAACTTTATATCGGTTGGCAGACGAATAGTCTTTCTAAAAAGGACTTTGGCTGAGGCTTGGCCCATCGATGCATGTTCGGCAACTCTGTACGCTATCAAGAAAAAAATGGTATATGTCGGTCCCAGTCCCTTTGGTTCTCGTCGACTATCTTGGCCAGATGTTTATTTAGCGTGCCGTTGAACCGTTCGACCATTCCATCGGATTGCGGATGCAGCGGTTTTGTCCTCGTTTTCCGTATTCCCAGTAGTTCACACATTTCGCTAAAAACTAGTGACTAAAAGTTTCGGCCTTGATCTGAATGTAATTCGCAAGGTACGCCATACCTACTGACCCAATTTAACACTAGCTTTTCAGCTACGGTAGTTACCTCCTGGTTGGGAATGGGGTAGACCTCGGGCCACTTGCTGAAATAATCGGCTACAACTAGCGTATATCGATTTCCCCAATCGGATTCAGGAAAGGGTCTTGCGATGTCAACAGCAATCCTTTCGAATGGCACGCCTACGTTATAGGTTTGCATTTGTCCTCTCAGTCGTCGCTTTGGGCCTTTGACGGAAGCGCAAATTTTGCATCTGTGACACCAGTCCTCTACGTCTTCTCGAGCGTGGAGCCAGTAGAACCTTTTCCGCAATTTCGCTAAGGTCTTGTTAACACCAAGGTGGCCCCCCGAGGATCCTGCATGCATTTCCTTAATCACATCGTGGACTCGGCTTTTGGGTAGTATAGTTTGCATCCTATAGGAGCTACCATCCGCCGTTTTCCATTTCCGCTTGAGTACGCCACCCTCCACCTGAAGGGAGTTCCATTATGCCCAATAGCTTTTCCGCGTTGCGCCATGCATTGAAACGTCTTTCCACTCAGGTCGCCCAGTCGTCTCCTTCCATACGAGCAATGGTCCGATGTCTTCATCGGCTTACTTGGCGCTTCGAATCTCCTCCGATGACCAACCTTCATCGTATTCAGCCGTTATCAATCGCAGATCAACAAGCAGTTCCGTTTCCTCAATCCGTCGGCAATGCTTGCAGTAAGCTGGACATGGACGGCGGGATAGGGCGTCAGCATTTCCATGAACTCCACCCTTCCGATGAACAATTTCGTAGTCGTATGACTGCAATCTTTCGATCCATCTCGCAACTTGTCCCTCGGGGTTTTTGAAGTTGAGCAGCCATCTCAGCGATGCATGGTCAGTTCGAAGAACAAATTTCTGGCCATATAGGTACTTGTGGAACTGCTTGGTGGGCTCTATTAAAGCCACTAGCTCCTTCCTGGTCACACAGTAGTTCCTCTCACTTTTTGCGAGAACTCGACTGTAATACGAGAGGACTCTTTCTTCGCCATCGATCTGCTGGGAGAGCACAGCTCCAATACCGCCGTTGCTCACATCGGTGTCAACTACAAACATTTTTCTGGGTTTCGGATATACCAGCACGGGTGATTCACACAGCTTCTCTTTCAAGCTTTCAAAGGCTACCTGGCATTGTTCGTTCCAGACATACGGACGATTTTTCTCGGTTAACTGATGGAGACACTTAGCTATTTTGGCAAAGTCTTTGACGAATCTTCGATAGTAGGTTGCCAGACCCAGAAAAGTCCGTAGTTGGCGCTTGTTGTTTGGTGTTGGCCAGCTTTTCACGGCTTCAATTTTCTCAGGGTCTGTTTTGACCCCTTCTGCTGATACAACGTGTCCTAGGTATTTTACTTCAGCCGCGAAAAGAGTACACTTGTTGGGACTAAGTTTCAAATTTGCCAGTCGCAATCGGGAGAAAACCTCTTCTAAGTTCCGCACATGCTCTTCGAACGTTCTCCCGATGACAATGATGTCATCTAGGTACACCAAGCAGGTTTTCCAGGTGAGGCCACGCATCACGTACTCCATCAGGCGTTCGAAAGTGGCTGGAGCATTGCAAAGTCCAAACGGCATCACCACAAATTGCCACAATCCGGCCCCAACTGAAAATGCGGTCTTCTCTCGGTCCTTCTTGTCGATTTCTATCTGCCAGTAGCCAATCTTGAGATCGAGTGTAGAAAACCATTTTGCGTCGGCTAAAGTGTCCATGATGTCATCGATGCGTGAGAGCGGGTAACTATCTTTCTTAGTGAAGTCGTTAAGCTGCCTATAGTCGACACAAAACCGAGTGCTACCATCCTTTTTCTTTACTAGAACTACAGGTGCGGCCCATGGACTGACAGAAGGCTCAATAACGCCTTGTTTTTCCATGTCCGAGATCACTGCGCTCACTTTTCCTTATTTGGCTATTGGGAGACGTCTCGGTGCTTGTCGAATCGGCTTGGCCCCCTGTATATCTATGACGTGAGTTACCAGACTCGTTCGGCCTTGGTCATCCGGGCTTGTTGAGAAGATGTCACTGTACTTGGTGACCAGATCAGAGGCTCGTTTGAATAGCTGCACTGGCAATTTGACCTGCTTCAATATTGCAGGCGTGAATTTCCGGGTTTTGTCTGTGTCTTGCCTCCTACTTCAATGATGGTCGTAAGTAGCTTCCAAAGAGGTGATGGTGGAAACAGGCTGGCAGCTGCCGATGACTTCTCCCGCTTTGATGCTCATGGTTGAGTCTGCGGTGTTAAGGACTCTAACCGGCACATATCCGTTCCTTAAAGATCTTACAAGGCTTCGTCCTACAATCAAACTGCGCAATGCGGACGTCTTCGTTGGCTCTATCAGATGAGATCGGTGGTCTCCAGAATCACCATCAAGCTTGGCCCATACAATGCTTTCGGAAGAATTCGGTACATCAGTGTCAGTACATACCACTACATTCATCTTGGGAATTTGGACGCTGGGATCCTCCATCAGTACTTCGACATTCTGCCATTTCAATACCCGTTTGCCCAAATCCAACGTGATTCCATGTGGTCGCAGAAAATTCATTCCGAGAATGCAGTCATCCATAATGTTCGCGACCAGAAAATTATGTCGGAACACAAGGTCTCCCAACTGTATCTGGAGGTTGACCTCTCCATGAACAGGTGCAGTTTCTCCCGTAGCTGTCCGTAGTGAGAAAATTCTGCCCTTGTGAAGTTGTTGCTGTCTAACTAGGTCTGGTCGAATAATCGATCGGGTTGCACCAGTGTCGATTGTTATGGTGCGGTGTTCTCCGTCAACTTGACACGGAAGGCATAAGTCCGCTTCTCCACGATGTAGTCTTGACACGCTGATGGTGGTGCTGGGGACGTCGATCCTCCTAGCCAACCTCTGCCCCACGAAGTTGGTTCTTACATGTTTCCCGACCCCTCCGTTCCTCCTCCTAGCTGCACACCTTGGACAGTAACTCGGTTTTCTTCGCTTCTTGCAGTTTCTTTGCAGGTGCCCCTTCTCTCCGCAATTCCAGCATCTAGGCGCTCCATTTACATGCGGGTCTCGCTCAAGTTCCACGCGCTCACACCTGCACTCGTCTGTCACTACCTCACGAACCCGGGCAGTGGTATGAGCCACATTTTTCGCTGCCTCAAAGTTCAGACTGTAAGCCAATGCGTCCTTAACTGTTTGCTTCTGAGCTAAACGCACGGCTTGTTCCAGTTCCGGGTCCCTTAGTGCGTTGATGAATGCTTCTGTCGCTGCATCATCTCGATGTTCTGGGTCGCAGGCTGGGTAAGCCAAAAGTGCTAGTCGCTCAATGTCTTGGGCTAGCTACTGTAGGGTTTCACCAGACTTCTGCACCCGATGCCTTAGCTGTGACCGACAAATCTGCTTTAGATGATCGTCTCCATAACGCATGTCAAGCGCATTCATTATAGCATTCGGGTTTGAGTGCGATTCAACGGGGATCGTCTGCAAAAGCTTGGCAGCTGGGCCTCTTAGAGCAAGAATCAATGCAGTTGCTCGTTCCTGCTCATTCCAGTGATTCGCCCTTGCGGCAGCTTCAAACTGGGCCTTGTAAATACTCCAGACCGTTTGCCCATCGAATATTGGTGCTTTCACATTTCTGGATAAGCTATGCGCTGCGGTTACAAGTGGGGCTGGTGAGGAGGTTACTACTGCCTTCGCTGCTTCCAAATCTTTTTTCACTTTTTCCATCTCATGGTTCATTCTCTCTTCGACCTGGCTGATCTCATAGTTGATTCTCTCCTCAACCTGGCTGGCCTTCTCATCGACCTGGTAAACCTTTTCCTCGACGCATTTAATTTGATTGTTCAGGCTACCGAGCTCCGCTTTTATTTCGGTTGACTGTTTTTGCACTTCCTTGACTTCGATCGCTTGTTTGTCCAGCTTCACTGATTGTTCATTTAACTTCGCTGATTGTTCATCTAGCTTCGCAGTTAAATTGGATGACTGTTGTCGCTGCTCTTGTTGCATCAGCATTAACATTTATATCAGTGCATTTTCTGGCTCCGTTGATTTTGTTGTTTCTACTTCTCCACCATCTGCGCCTTTTTCCGCATCTGAAAGCTCACCCGGATCCAGATGCACGCCTTTCAACTCGATCCCGTCACGCAAGCGTGCAATCAGTATGGCCTTTGTACCTTTTGTGGCCAGATTTCGTTGTTCCAACTCCTCTTTGAGCTCCGATATGCTCAATTGATTAATTTTTAGATGTAACTTTTATTGTTTCGGCTATTTTTCCACCAGTTTCCACGTTAATTCTCACTATTGTGCACTTCAAAACTGTTTAATCGTTTTCACTTCCAAAATTTTCTTTCTTACTTCTTGACACCACTGTCGCGTGTTATGGTTCGCGACCAATAATTTCATGTTCCGGGAAAGTGAAATCGCAATGTCTTTTAAATTAAATTAAAAGAGTTTATTTAATTTGTCAAAAATGCACAATCACTTCACTAACAATTTAACAACTTTAATTTTCACTATTAAAATTCTACCTTCCACTTGTCCATAAATTTCTATCGCAATTGTCTACTAAAATCACTTCACACTCAAACAATCAATATCGCCAGTACTTCGCGTAACGCAGTTTTCTATCGCGGTTGTAATGAATGATCCCCCCATTCATTCAACTCGCCTTTATATAGGGTCTCTAATCATTCAACTCAGTTCTCGTACATTGATGAGTTAGCGGGAACATTCCAGCAGCGGAATGAATGGACAGTGACTCACTTTCAGATGTTGATAATGCTTGTTGGGTTCTCGTGGTTTCGAGTAAATTCATTTGTTGATGTTCTTTATATATAAGACATTGCGTTTTCACTTTCCCGGAACATTGAAATTATTTGCCGCGAACCATAACACGCCACAATATATATATATATATATATATATATATATATATATATATATATATATATATATATATATATATATATATATATACGTATATATATATATATATATATATATATATATATACGTATATATATATATATATATATATATATATATATATATATATATATATGTATATATATATACGTATATATATATATATATATATATATATATATATATATATATATATATATATATATATATATATGGGATATAACGAAATTTGTGACCACGCTAGAGTTTGCAATTTTGCTCCGATTTTCACGAAACTTTCAGAAAAGGTGTATTGAATAAATATCTCGGTTTGATTCATGAACCAGCTATATCAGCCGGGCAAAAACAAAATGGCGGCCATTTTAGACGAAAAATCATGATTTCTGTTATGACCAAAGTATAACTCCGATTTGGATGAAATTTGGTTCAAAGGTTCACTGATGTATGTGATGAATTTTACAATAAAAAATCATAAATCGGTACGGCAGAAACAAAATGGCGGCCGCTCAAAGGTAAAAAAACGTGCAAAATTTTGTTGTTGTGATGGTGGTCAAAGCTTTCAATAGATGTTTACAAAATTCAGCAGTTAGATAGAAGTTATAAGTATCTAAAAAATTACGTAAAAATCTGGAGGCCAGGTTGCAAAAAACAAAATGGTGGCCAGCTGAATCTCAAAACTTCAAAGGCTTCTAAAAGTTACAATTTTGATGCTACATATATGAAGCTTGATATCAAAATAGACATAACTTAGATCTACATACTTTGATATTTTGGTGATCATGCATTTGCAAATTTCAAAATGGCAGCGGTTTAAATATGCGTTTTTTTCAAGTCTTTGTGGCCCTCTAGCGGTCACATTTCCCAGCGGATTTTGATGAAACTTGAGATTATGTTCTCTGTACTATGTCCTTGTATTATGCAAAATATTATTAAAATTTGATGAAAAATAAAAAAGTCGAAAATTTAAAACCTAATAATTTTAGCTGCCATTTTCACTAAAAATTGAATTATTTTGCCCTGTCTAGAGTGAAACTCCGATTTGAACGAGATTTGGCACACTGACGGATGAGTTTCTAGCACACAAAGATTTAAAATAGTCCAAAATCAAATGCATGCATTCAGAATGGCGGCCCCCAAAGGTCAGAAGGCAAGCGCTATTCGCTATTTTAAAGGGTGATTCATAACAAGTGTACACATTTTTGTCGAAAAATAAACATAGTTTTTGTCAAGATTGAGCTAAAATAATTATTTATTGTAAAAATTTGGTCCCTTACAATTAAACATGAAATATTACTTTGGGCATATGTGCAATTCGTGCTGCTTTATAGACTATCAAACGGTGATTGTAATTTTCGATGACATTTTCGCACATTTCCGGCATTATTAGGCGTATGTTGGCTTGTAAAAGACCAAACTCTCATAATCTGTCAATATATGGACCTGAAGTTGGTGATAAATAAAAGCTAAGGCCCATTCACATGTATACACTTGTTATGTATCACCCTTTAGTAGCAACTGAAATAATGAATTTTTTTCATGGAAACGTTTTAAATGACAACTTGAAAGTATTTATAAATCAGACTATTTTTTAAATATTGTTAAAATATTTTTAACAATACCCTAAAAAATTATAAAATCGTGACTTGTCTGTCTGTCCATTCGTCCGTTTGTTCGTGCGTCACAACAAGTTTCTCGCAAACCACATAAGCTAGAATGAGGAAATTTTCTACGTAGGTCAAAAGTGGTGCCTCTTGAAATTTCCAGTGTAAGAAAATATTTTAAACTGTTTAAGAGGTTCTCCCCATACAGGGGGGGTGACATAAACATTTTTTTTTTATTTCTGTAGCCCTCTAGCAGCCAAGTTTCTCAACAGATTCCGATAAAACTTGAAATTATAAGTTATTAATTATGCAAATCCGATGACAAATAAACAATTTGAAAATTTACAGCTTAATATTTTTAGCAGCCGTTTTCAATAAAAATTCAAAATGACGGCCCCTGATGGTTCAGAAAAGAATCGAAAATGTATATATTAATGGCAGTGCAAGTGCTGATTAAACTTTTATGAAAATCTTTGAAATTAACTATTTGAGCTATTTAAGCCAAAAAGTTATCACCTTTGTGTGGTAACCACTGTGAAATGTGTAAACAGCAAATGTGAGAAGGGCGAACCATTATAAATATGTTTATAACAATTTATTACCCGCTGATTTTCAATATGTGATCCATACGTGTGCAACTCAATTTAATTAGCAAAATATTTTCGCCTCTATGGGTCTCCAAAAACAAACGGCGGCAGATTCTTTTTATGTTAATAAATACCCATGTGGCGTTACAAAAATTGCAGCAAGAAGTCCAGTAGTAGGCAAGCAAAATTCTTTTTCGAAACCTTACGCTACATATGAGAAATTTACCTCTCCGGGTGGTGCTGCAAACGGGGATTTTTCAATATTGATCGTATGCTTCCAAAAGTCTAGCAATAAAAAGCCAATTTACAGCCGATTGAAAATTTATCAATTACAACAACAGCACGTGAGACACTATAGATATGTAGGAATTTTTATGAACATTTTAGAAATGTCTTTTAACATTGATATGTTACCATGCCTACTCAATCAGTGAGTACTATAGACTGAAAATAAAATGGCAGCAAATTGAAATACATAATGACTGTATATTAGTTTTCCCTGCTCATTTTCTGGAGTATATGTATGAGTAAAGTTTTGATATTCAAAAGCCGTGGTTTGAATTATAACTATTTTACAATACTCTTCCAGCAGGAACACTCTCCTACTACTTCGACTTGTTTTGCTACATGAAGATGTTTATGAAAGTCTGTTCGTAGAAATGACGTTGGCTTAACGACTTTTCTGTCTCACAATCCTTGTCAGAGACTATGCAACTTAGCATTTGTAAATGCCACAAATCAT
The DNA here is from genome assembly GCA_963969285.1 of Odontomyia ornata. NCBI lineage: Eukaryota > Metazoa > Arthropoda > Insecta > Diptera > Stratiomyidae > Odontomyia > Odontomyia ornata. The sequence continues at coordinate 263,094,654 of OZ017741.1, forward strand.
TCCTAATATAATGGTTGTATTGTTTTGATGAATGCGAGTCCGGAATTTTCAAAGATCTTCGCATACCTCATACAGCGCTAGTCAAGCCAAGGTTCGATCCTACCGCAAACTAACCTCTCCGTAAAATGCAAGAACGGAAAATGATCACCATCGTATAAAACAGGAAAGAAAAATTACGCATATTACCGAGATTACCATTTTCGTCTCTGGGGAAACCAAGGGTAAGAACTAAGAGAAGGGCTCAGTGGGCAAAAATGAAATGATACCAGTAGAAGCCAGAAATTGGCAAGGGCAGGAAATGGATTAGTGGAAAAGCAGTTCTTCTTTAACATAGAGCTATAAAAGAAAACAATTACGATACTTGGTTGCAAAGGTTAATTGGATAGCTGCTCGGATAAATCAACTTCAATCATCACTGTCCGGTGACCTCGTTTGCCAGTTGATCATTCCCTGTAAGGATCTTCTGTTAGCTTCTATCGTGTCTTCCCATCGAGTTTTTATTTAAGTATGATTTCGAAAATGTGAGCACCATTACTGGCGTAGTAGAAATCCAAACGACAGGTCCAATTTTCGACTATTCTAGCCAATAATTTGGACTATATCTCGCCAATAACGTGACGAACATTGTCTTCCATTGCATTTTTCTTCGTAGCACTACAGCATCTCTCGGGCCTTTGCTTTCTGCAAATAGCACCTCCAACTGTCTCGGTCCATTGGCCAACGTTTCCTCAGTTTCCCCACTGGTCTCCGCCAAACGTTGAGACCTCCAACTTGTCAAAAACTTCATATAGCTCATGGTTGCACCGAATTCGCTATTGGTCCCCATCGAGCTTCGCTCCGATTATTCGCCTCAGGATCACAAATTTGTATACTTGGAGCTTTGTTTTCCTGTGTATGCAGCAGGTCTTCAAGATTGTAAAAACTGAATAAAATATTTTATTTGCGAGCTGTATTCTTTGGCCTTATTTGTCTCTTTCATAAGCAGTTCTCGTGATTTTGACGCCTAAATACACAAGCTCGTTCGCGTTTCCAAAACTGTATTCGCCAAGTGTGATAATTTGTTTATTTGAGATATTTTTCCTCGACTGCTTTGTAGCCCTACTAGTTTTGCTTCGCTGTCGAGTTTCAGGAAGAGTTCTTTGGCAGTTGTTAATGTCGTCCGCATAGGTTGCTGTTTGGCTCGACTCGTATAGTAATGTACCTCGTATATCTACAGCTAGCTTTTCTATGACATACTCCAGAGCCAAATTTAATTATAACGGGGCCAGCCCATCTCCCTGCTTGAGTCCGATATTTGTGTCAAGGGCATTAGTGAGCTGATTATTGATGCAAACTTGGGAGGTCGCCGATGTCATTGTCACCTTGGTAAAACGGACTAATTTGGTTGGGATGCCCAAGGAGAGCATTTTTCGATAAATTACGTTACGATCAATACTATCCTATAGTTTTTGCGCTGTAGCTTGTCACCTTTTTTGTGGATAGGGAATATAATTGGTTGGCTCCACTGTTTTGGCATATGTTCTTGTTGCCAAATATGTTGGATGACTTTGTGAATAGCTTTATGAACACTGCTGCCACCGTATTTGATGTGATCCACTGGAATCTCATCAATGTCCAGCGCTTTCTTCTTTTGGGATTTGTTGGTGGACCAAACTTCATTTTTAAGCAGATGGAGCCAATGGAAACTCACCGCAGACATCTATAGGCTTTGATTTTTCTGGGGCTGTGCAGAGGGTTAAGGAGGTTCTTGAAATATAATGCCCATCCTTCCTTAATCATCGTAGTATTTTCTTTTCTCAATTCTAATTATCATATTCGCTACTCTTCTGAGATTTTCAAAGTGTTCTCTCTTCGTCTTGGTTTTCCTCCCTACTTATTCTTAGTACGCCTTATTCTTCTTATCTAACGCATTCTGGCACTCATCGTCGAGACAATTATTTCTCTTGCGCCTGGCTTGATGTACGATCGTCTGTTCTGTCACGGTTTTAATAGCCGCTTTCACTTTCACCCAGGTCTCATTACTTGTTTTCAGTGATGCATCTGATAAGATGGGAGCTAGCTGGTTATTGAGGGTTTCCGTGAAATTTTCGACCAAAGATGCCGTTTGGAGCCTTTCCATATCACGTTTTCGTAGCGGGCTGGTCTTTCCTGAATATGTCTTTGACATACGACATTGATGGGTTAATTTTATCAAGTAATAATCTGAGTTGCGACTGGCTCCTCAATATGTACGAACGTCAAGCATGCTCGAGGTGTAACGTTGCTGGATCAGAACATGATTGATATAGTTTTTAGGTTTGTCATCTGTTAATACCCATGTCATTTTATGTATACTTCGATGTGAGAAGCAAGTCGAACGTATGACTAGATGAGTACGAAGTCAATCAGGTGCTGGCCGTTGTCATTCGTCATTCATCAGTCATTCCCCGATAAGATATCTCATTGCAAACCTTAGCGTTGAAATCACACAGGATTAGTATTGTTTCATTTGTGGACAATAAGTCAACTAGCCTTTCCAGGTGATTGTAGAACGTTTTCTTCGTTTTTTCGTCCTTTTCTTCGGTCGGGACGTATACGTTTATCAGCCCGATTTTGCAGAATTTCGTTTTTATAGAGATCCCACACAACCATATGCTTTAACATATGACTTGAACTCATTATCCACAATAAATGCCACTTCAATCTCTCGGTTTCCAGTAGGATTCCCACTTTTGAATATTGTGTGCAGTCTAATATCTTGAATCACAGTCCATTTCATTTTCTGGATTGCCAGTATGTTTAATTTATATTGATATTGATTTATATTGTTAAATGTCAACAGCGTCAGGGTAATTGAGTGATCTGACATTCCAGGATCCATTGCCATATTCCTTTTTCCATTTGCGAGGTCGTTATCGTGAGTCCAATTCATTCCGAGGCTATTCTGCAGGTTTCGAAACATTGTAGGGGTTTTCAGGGATGGGAAGTTAGCCCATTGCCCAACTTCTATTCCGGCGACATGGTTATTACTTCGATTCCATAGTTAGGCGCGGAAGATCCCTCTTACGTCCCCACAAAGGAGAAATACGTAGAATTAAATAGCAGAGCTGTAGATGCATTTACAGTTATTAGCATTTCTCGGCATTTAATGTCCCATTATTGGGGAGTCTGTAAATCCAATGTGCTACCCCGATAGCATTTACTACCATATAATCGTGGGCATGAGAATGACGAACCATGGAAGCTATGGATTGGCGAAGCACAGAGTTCTCTCCTCTATCTCAAATGAGCTTGAAAACCTTCTACCGTGGAACTCCATTCCATCCGATCCTTGGTAAAATCGTAAACCAGACTAACCATAAAACGTATGAAAACTTTCACACCATATTTAGTATCAAAAAGTATTACCACCTTAAAATTCTACACCTCTAAAAAAATACCATTCACATTCCACCATTCGAATATCGTGTTATCGTGTCTGTTGACACTATCGAAATATACACAAAATATATACCCTTAAAACCTATTTGTGATAAAATGGGAAACCAAACTAACGATAAAACGAATGGCAGCTACCACACTTTACGTAGCATTAAAGAGTGTTGGCAACATAAAGTTCTATACCTCTAAAAAAGCACTCTTTAAATGCAGGTAGATCATCAAATAGTTCATACAATTAATCATTGTAACATAGTACCCACTCTGTTCCTAGTTTTCTGGGATGTCGATTTTCCGGAGCACTTTGCATTCAAATATGTCTACTGCCTTTTTCCTTAGTCCTTGTTACAAGCTTCAATGTGAAACTCAATGGGCACAGAACCGCAACTAGGCATGCAACCGGTTAGTGGCATATATAGTAAGTCGCTCAGGAAATGTCTTCAGAAAATAAAACCTAAACTTCAAAACTAACTAAATGTAACCTGTAAGCCAACAAAGTATAAAGGAGTAGCCTAAGTCTCAAGACTTGAGAATTGGTTCAGCTAGTGGTACCAGTAATCGTAAAACAAAACAGTGGGTGTTTTAAATGTGAAGATTGAATAATTTTGAGTTATTTTTCCCTGACTTCAACGTTTAAGGTGCATGCTTTCAACACTTGATTCAATTTGATGAATGACTGAAGATAAGTACCTACAATTGATACTCATAGGTAAAATAAGTCAAGGAGGCTGGCCGTGGCGAGTGCCTCCAACAAATGGTTCGTTGTTATCCGGACTATCACGTTATCAAAACTTGTTTTTTTGTGTATCACTTTCCGTGATTATCCCACACCTGAGTTTTAACCGTCCCTTATATAAAACTTTACAAACTCACGGACAAATAAAAAACCCGTCTAGTTAGTTCAGCGGTTGTATTTCGAATCTCCTTCTGTCAGTTTTTCGTCCGTCTCTTCTTATTTCGATTACATAATCCTGTACAATTCAATTCGGATTACAGTAGTAGAACGGTTCATGCACTGACTAATAGTTTGTGGGTATCACACAATACAATACAAGCGTCGTCACTATATATAACTTTATTTAATGTAATAACTAACAATAATCACGTATCGGCATGTACACGGCCGGAATTGCGTGTTGCTTACATCGAATGGCGTCATCATACTGACTGTTGCTTCTCAACTCCTGCGTTGTTGTCTAATTCTCTTTTGAGCGTTGCATCATGTCTGGCGGTGAGTCTATAACATCGAAACCTTGTAGTGGTGAGCTGCTGCGTCCCCACACTACTCCCTCCTGAGCCATGTCGTTCACTATATGACGTTCAGCTGGTGGATATATACGCGTGATGCATGGTGGCGGTGGATTATTTGGTATCCAGGGCTTGGGCAATTGCGGCACGGTGGACCGGAGTTCACAGTTCAGATGCTGTGATGTGGTTGTTGCAGCACTAGGTTGGTTAGTTTTGGGGTAGCCGTTCGCATTTGGGACTTTTTCGAGGAAAACGGGCTTCAATCGCTCGGAGGAGACGTGTATTGAGTGTCCGTTTACGTCAATTTCATATAGTACTTCTGATAATCGATTTAGTACTTTATGAGGGCTGGTAAATGGTTGTGATAGAGCTCTGCATACGGCGTCCACTCAAAAAAAGACGTGCGAGCAATTGCTTAAGTTTTTGCGGCGAAATTTTGGTGAATTGCTGTGGATGTTGGCCTGGGTCGAAGTTCTTGCATCGTTTGACAGAGGTCATTTAAAAACGTGTGAGGACTTATTGTTTCGTTGCTGGGAATGAAAAATTCACCTGGAAGCGTAAGCGTTGTCCCGTATACCATGTCTGCTGAGGATGTACCAATGTCTTCTTTAACTTTGTTTCTAAGGCCCAACAACACTGTCGGAAGTACGTCTAAGTACTTTACATGGCACATGATAGCTTGTTTCAAGGATCGATGTCATCTTTCAATCGCCCCATTAGATGAGGGGTGATATGGTGATGTTCTGCTCCATTCACAATCGATGAGGTTAGCTAAAGCTATGAAAAATGACGACACAAACTGTGTCCCTTGGTCCGTTGCTCGGTCTGTTGGGCTCCAAACCGTGCCACCCAATTGTTGAAAAACGCTTCGGCGACTGATTCAGCCGTTTGATCGCTAAGCGGAATTGCCTCGGGCCATCATGAAAATCGATCCATAAAAGTGAGGACGTATTTGAATCCCTGGCAAGGAGTAAGTGGTCCTACTATGTCGAAGTGGACGTGCTGAACCATTTTAGCTGAAACTGCAAAATGCTAAGGTGAATTTCTTTTATGTCGACCTATTTTGGAGAACTGGCACGGGATGGAGTTTCGTGCCCATTGGTGTGTATCTTTTCGCATGCAGGGCCAAACAAAACTTCGAGAAACAGCTTTGTATGTTGTGCGGCCGCTAGGGTGTGATGGCTGATGGAACGCATTGATTTTTTTTTTCGCAGGTAAACTGGTACAAAAGGGCGAGTTCTTCCTGTCAATGCACCGCAGTATAGCTCAAATCCATCATTGAAGGTGATGAGTTTTAATTGAAGAGATGACGTGTTGTTCCTTAATAGGGCTTGCTGCTCTTCGTCTGAGTTTTGATGATGGGTTAATTCGCGTGGGAAAAATGACAAATAAATGGCCAATAGTTCGCGGTCATATGCACTGTATCTCTTTTCTGGGGGTGATAGTTTTCTTTGATAGAAAGCCAATGTAAGCCATTGGTCATTTTGGCGTTATTCCAGGACGACCCCAATAGCGTTGTCAGATGCGTCTGATACCAGTCGCGTAAGTTTTCCTTGCTGATAGTGTACGAGTAAAGCTGCATCTGCCAAACAGTTCTTGCAGTCCACGAATACTTTATCGATTCCTAGGGTCCATTGAATTGGTCGCTTATCATTGCGACAAAATTTTATGCAGAGAGGCTTGAATTTTTTAAGGAAACGTCGATAGAAGTTTGATGTTCACAAAAACCTTCGAAGTTGCAGTACGCTTACGGGTTTCGGGTCTGTACGGATAGTGGTTACTCGCGACGGGGGAGGTGAGATTCTTTTCTCGTTTAGTATATGTCCTAGATCTCAATGCTTGGTATGCCAAAAACACACTTTCAGTATTTAAAACGATTCCGTACTTGCTTAATCTTTCAAAAATCATGCGAAGATGTTGTAAGTGTTGCTCTTGTGAGTCAGACGCGGCAAGAATGTCATCTGCATAGCACGTCCAAAACTCGAGATTTCTTAAAAATTCGTCCATAAGTCTTTGAAAAGACTGTGCCGTAAATTCATATAATCCAAATGGCGTTGTTACGGCAGTTTTCGGGACATCTTCTTCGGCGATGAGGATTTGGTGGAACGCTTTCAATAAATCCACTTTTGAGAAGATTACCTTGTTAGCTGCGATAGCAGTGATATCTTCAATGTTCCGCGTTGGGTATCGATCGGCTTGAGTTTTTGAGTTCAACCGGCGATAATCACCGCATAGGTGCCACGTGCCATCCTTTTTTTGCGCTAAGTGAAGTGGACTGGCCCATGGGCTACTGGATGGACGACAAAACCCTTTTCTGATGAAGTAGTCGAATTCAAACTTTGCTATTTTAACTACGGGTGGTCCAGTTGTGACTATGTGGTGCTGAACTTTATGGGTTGTGACTTTGCGCGTTTTGCATGAGTTCTTGATTTTTGGGAACTCTCTTAAAAAGGCGTGGAATACCAAATTTTCGTTCACGGTGAACACGGTTGCGCAGCTAGATTAGCTTGTTTGTCCTTTTGTTGATTGTCCAGTGGAATCGAGGAGTTTTTTGTTCTTAAGGTCTGCAATTATTCCAAAATTCTTGAGAAAATCGCGCCTAGCATTGACCAAGACACGGCGGCTGCGTGAAATTTCTAAGTCAGTGGTTTAGGTAGTTCGACCTATATGTGCTTATTGCACTGACGTTTGTTGCAAATAATTTGTAGCTCGACGCGTATTTTTGATCTGGCACGTAAAATTTTGGAATGACTGAAACGTCAACCAAGGTGTTGACTTAAAATTTTGAACCGCCATTTCTATCGCGCACTATCAGGCTATTGTCACTGCGTCGCTGATGCCCACCTGATTCATCAGCGGCGGCATTCGTTTCCTTTCTTCTCCGGAAAGGAACAGAGTGGTCGACATTGTCTAGCTACAGTGCCGAAACGACGATGGAAATAACATGTTGTTGTTTCGGATTTTTGGGGAGATTTCTTTGATCCTACAGCTGCGCTTAACTAATTTGCTTGCGTGTACTTACGTTCGGGATGGCAACTACAATTACTGACGTTGACGAGCTGGACATGAATTTGATGTAACGTTCTTCGAAGTTCTGCGATTTTTCTCCTCAATGCATCTTCGTTTCGTATGCCGTCATGACGCGTTTCTACCCGTCGGCTTGGGTTTGTTTCTGAAATGGCGGCGTTATTGAAACTGTCGAAAATCCGATTAGCTGCATGTGCCAAGTTGCTTAATGTAGGTGTGCCCGACGCGGCCACTTTTAAGCAGACGTTCTAGCCACATGTGATGCAAGTCTCCTTCGAATATGTTTGCCTTAGCTTCGTTTTGCATGCGGTAAAGGAGTTGCGACAGGCGTTGCTCGCCTAGTTCGAACCCGTGGAATAGTTCACGCCTACTCTGCGATTCCAACATGCTGTAACACTACCGCTATCACCGTGTCGAAGCGAGTAGCATCGTCTTTAATTTTGTTTGCGCGAAATTGTGCTTCGACGTCTACGAACCATAAAGCCGGTTGGCTTTTCCAAAATGGAGGTAATTTCACAGCCGCCATACTATGCAACTACGTTAGTGTGTCGATCGGTGTTACACTTTGCTCCGCACTATGAACATCGTGACATTGTTCTGTTGCCATTGCACGAGACGATAGGGTTACTAATTGTGGGTATCACACAATATAATACAAGCGTCGTCACTATATATAACTTAATTTAACATAATAACTAACAATAATCATGTATCGGCATGTACACGGCCGGAATTGCGTGTTGCTTGCATCGAATGGTGTCATCAGACTGACTGCTGCTTCTCAAATCCTGCGTTGTTGTCTAATTCTCTTTTGAGCGTTGCATCATCTCTGGCGGTGAATTCATAACATCGAAACCTTGTAGCGGCGAGTTACTTCGTCCCCACAAGTTCTTATACAAGCATTAGCTAGTGGTTTTTATACAAACTATATTTTCATTACACTATATAGATTCCTCAGTGCTCTCTGTAATTGGTAAATTTCTCTTGAGAAAAATAAGAAAGAACTCCTTTTCAATGATAGCACAACATTTTGATGGCTAGAATTTTATCGATTCGCCTACTTGAAGTTTAATATAAAATTTTTATAGATATATTTTAGGGGACTTCACTGAAGCACTGAGCGGAAAAAAGCTGTTTTTTCAAATACGTCTTCACCAAAATCTTGCTTATTTATTTATTTCTATTTATTGCTCAAAAAAATACAAATATAATACATGTGTTATCTTATTTAAGAAATAGAAGTAACAATTATTCAAAAATATAATTCAAAAACCTTTATATCTATAGTCTTTATATGAGCACATTCCTCATTGAGCACTGCTCGTGTCGAGGAAATGGCTTGCTTATGTCAGCATCACTGCTTACAATTTTTATCAGCCTATTTAATTTTCATGTGTATTATTTTACAATAACTTTTTTCAGAAATAAAAGAAGAACAAGTAAACAGAGGATAAATTACTTCTGTATTCTATTCGTGAACATTTATGCACTATCCCGTTAGATAGTTAATTAGTTTAGATCTGAATAAGTTGATGTTATTTAAGTTAGAAATGCTTTTGGGGAGTAGGTTAAAAAGACGTGGTCCGTAATAATAAGGGTGTAATGAGGCTGCAGTTATATTATAACGAGGTTCGTAAAGAATCTGGCTCACCTGGCGACGAGTTGCATGCACTGAATGGGTTACAAATGGAAAAACTTTACGATTTGAATGTACAAATTTTAGTAAATTTAGATGGTGTAAATCATGCAGACTCATTACTTTAAATTCTCTATATATTAGATCAGTTGGATATCTTTTCGGTTTCTTTAAGCAAATCTTAATAATTTTCTTTTGAATTATTTTCAATGGCGAAACGAGGGTAATCGCTACACCTCCCCACGCAATCAATCCATATTCCAATAAGGATTGTGCTAAAGCAAAGTAAACACGCCTAAGCTCATCTTTGTATAATATATCTCTCAACTGAACAAATTTGAAGATCATTTTACTTATTTTGGAAGCTAAATAAGAGACATGTTGACTCCAGCGAAGGTGAGAATCTATAATGATACCGAGGTACTTGGTACTGTGACACACTGGGAGAACCGGGCAGACACAATCTCCGTTTCTCTTGTAAGAGCAGTCGGGGATGTGTAATACTACCTTCAGTTCATTTCTAGCTAGCCCAATAGAAGTAAGTGCGAAAGGAATCATCACCGTCTTATTTACATTCAAACTCACTAAGTTGCTTACAAGCCAATTTTGTATTTGTTTCATCCCTTCATTTGCCTTTACAACCACTTCGTTCCACGTATCACCCCAGAAAAGTGCGACAGTGTCGTCAGCAAAAGAGCAAAGAGAGCAGTTAGGTAATATCAATTTATGAACATCGTTTATGTAAATTAGAAATAAAATTGGCCCCAGGACTGTACCTTGCGGGACACCTGTATCAACTGTAAGGGGTTTACTTATTTTATTGTTATAATGCACCGCCTGGGTCCGGTCTTTTAGATATCTCGAAAAAAGATCCAGAGCAACTCCTCGTATTCCCACTCTATGCATCTTTTCTTTTAAAATTTCGTGATTCACCGTATCAAAAGCCTTC